>OX243888.1:10405615-11613115 GCA_945859645.1 Amphipoea oculea | reverse complement strand
GACGCGGACGTGGACGTGGACGTGGATGGATGGATGGATGGACAGCTGATGGCTCGACCGTCTGTGTAGTAGCCACACTGCTGTGTATTCGTAAAATTCTTGTATATGAAGTGTTTCAAAAAATGGAAATTGAACAAAGTGCATCGATTAATGAAAACAGTGACGCAGAAATAGTGAAAAAAACTTAGTTATATTAATTCAATTAATAATTGATTTATTTCAACGTTAATATTCAAGTTTTCACTTCTGCCGGCACTCCCGGAGTGCAACCCGTCTTTTTTTATATAACTCTTACGAATGAGAAAAATGTCGTACCTAGACCAGCGCACACTGTCTACATATGCATTTATTTAGGTATGCATTAATAAATGTAGTAATCATAGTATGCACCTAATATGTAAGCTAACATAATTAAAAAATGATTAATTTTAAATATACTACTAAGACGGAACCAGTTCGTGTACGTATTATTATTCTACACACTTTACCGCCTTGGCTTAGAACGGAGTCGTGGCCAGGCCGATATGGCCGATCCGAAGAATATAGGTACCTACATAGATTGTCGTTTGCAAACAGCGGACATAAACTTTAAAATCCTTGCGTATTTTTAAATATGGATAGGTATTACATTAGATAAGAATACTTATTAGGATCCATAACCAACGTGTACACTGCTACATCCCTAATTCAGATGCGAGAATGTCATAACATTGACTGGCAAGCAACGCCATTGTCACAATACCAAGACAAGTCATGTTGAATAGTGTTGTAACCATATTGTAATAAAAATATTTTTTTAGTTTTCTAATATCTTCTTTTTCATTGATAGTCTCTGTTAAATGCTGTGTAAAGATTACTATATTGGAATATAGTGGCAGGTTAAATAAAATTTCAGTGTCGTGAGTACAGTTTATTAGAAAATTAAAGACGAAAATAAAAACTCAGTTGTATATCGATATAAGTTTTGGAATCCCAATTTTTTACGAAGGTCATTTGACAGAAAAAGTGGCCTGGCGTCAGGGGTACGGCGATACGTTTTTACTCTGGCGTTCAAAAGGTTAAAGGTTTAACGATTATTAAACTTCCACCAATTTAAAACTAACCAATGCGCCATCTAGCGGGGATTTGCCAAACAACGTTCTTTTTCTACTTGAGAAAATATTTGCGATACTAAACATTTCTGTATACATTAATTCAATTTCATTTTTTTTTTTCGAGATTGTACACTTTTAATGCGAAGAGACGATATCTATACTACATTCAAAGAACGCGGAAACTTTGAAAAAAAAAATCAACATCGCTGCGAATGGATATGCCAGCTTCCATAGAAAAATGTTCGAACTGCTTTTGATTGAGCACACATCACCTTTTGCAACATCGCTCCCAAAGGACACGCACGATAGAAGTCCATGAGAGAGCACGCATTGGCATCAACCGGCACAAATCCAGATTCTTCTTCTTCGTAGCACTCTAATCCGAGCGGTCGTGGTCCTCATATAGTTTCTTGCCTAGGGGCTGATGTGATTTGCCCCACGATTTCTGGCCACCTATTCCGATTTCAAGAATTTTTTGTGCACTATACAAGGGATCAGTCACCGCGGATTTAATTTGGTCAGTCCATCTCATGGGTGAGCGTCCGAGTGGTGTAGTGCCCTTCACTCTACCCTTACGTCGTAAATCCAGATTCACGACTGTTATAAACTTATAATGCATGCCACGAAAGATGAGGTTTGACATACGCAGTACACGATTTTAGGTCTCTTTAGCGGTATGAGGTCTGAGCGCGGGCCCGGAGGACACCGTGGAGCATACGGTGGAAGCCTGTCCAGCTTGGGCAGAGCACCGCCGCGTCCTCACGGCGGCGATCGGCGGCGGCGATCTCTCGCGTCCGGCCCTGATCCAGGCCATGGTAAGGAGCGAGAGTACATGGGAAGCCGTTGCCTCCTTCTGCGAAGCAGTAATGCTCGCGAAGGAGGAGGCGGAGCGCGTGAGGGAGAGGCAATCTTGGCGCCCTCGCGCCCCTAGTCGCCGCAGGAGACGCCCTGGGCGTCGGGAATCGATAGCCGATTCCCGGCCACCGTAGGCGCGGGCTTGCGGACGGCGAGCAATGGGCAGCTCGCCGTCCGGTAAGGACCAGGCCCGGGTCGACGGCGCGTCGTGTTCCACGCGCTCAAAGAGATGTCAGCACTAACTGACGGGGTCAACCAGGACCGAAGCCTGCCGGGGTCGCGGGTTGTTCGAAAGAGATACCGTGGCCCCTGGCACAGGCAACTGAAGGAACACGGGTGGGTTTTAGTCAATAAAAGTCTGACACGCCCTCTCGCTCCGCCCAGAGCGGGAGAAGTTATTTGATGATTTCCGACCCAAAAAAAAAAAAAACTGGCGTCATAGGGGCGGTGGAATGAGCGCGGGAGGGGCGGTCAAGTCTCGTCTTTCGTGGCGCTATCTATAATCCTACTGAGAATTTTCCTCATAGGAAGAGAGGATAATAATGCTTAGCAAACCTTCAGAATCTAGTTCCTTGTTCAATAGACTAGGCCAACGAAGTTATCTCATCATCATTCTCCTACCCTTCATCATCTGCCTGCCTTTTCCCAACTATGTTGGGGCCAGCTTCCAGTCTAATTGGATGCAGCTGAATACCAGTATTTAACATGGAGCGACTGCCTATCTGACCTCCACAACCCAGTTACTGCGTAATACCTGTCTTACCCTTTGGTAAGGCTGGTTGTCAGACTTTCGGGCTTCTGACGGCCCGTAACGACTGTCAAAGATCCACGAATGACAGCCGGGACCAACGGCTTGACGTGCTTCCCGAGGCACGGAGGGGTCTTGGTATGTAAAGATGGTCACCCATCCAAGGACTAGCCGCGGCAAGCGTAGCTTAACCTGATCGATCGACCCGTGCGGCTGTTATTACTTAGCCACAAGCCCATTCTCCTGCCCTTATCCCAATTTATTTGAGGTCGACGCAATGTCTTTCCTTCCATACTTCTCTATTAGTCGTCATCTCGGTAGTCACCCCCTTTCTAACCATATCATCATTCACACAGTCCATCCATCGTTTCTTTGGTCTTCCCCTACTCTTATAGCCATCAACATTTATACTCAAAACTTTCCTCACGACATTTTTCTTATTCCTCCGTAACACATGCCCATACCATGACAACCGATTTCCACACAACTTTTCACTTAGGGGCCGTCCATTAATCAAGTGATGTTTTAATGGCATTTTTAACCCCCCCCCCTCCCCCTTGGTGATACATGGTGAGGTTTAAGACTACTCCCCCCCCTCCCCCCTTAAGACGAATCCCTCCCTCGCCCTATATCACGTGTATTTTTTAGTACCAACCTACAAAGAATCTTAATTTTTTTTTTAATATTGATAAAATACAGGTATAAGTATCATCTATTTTATTATAGAAAATTAAAGACTACAATAATAACGTTTAGAGGTAGACAGAAAGGTTGCAGGTTGTTTTTGACTGACATAAAAATAATGCGAAAATGTTTGTAGTACTATATATGTAGCGATTAAATAAAAGATGCTGATAATAATAACCAAATAGTTTATTGTGTTACTTCCATGCTTGGTAAATTATAACGGAAGGAACCGGAAGGACATAAGAGTCAATGTTGCAAACACACAAAAACGCAAACTAATGTTACCAACTAAATATTAATATAATTACATTGCCAGTTTACAACAATATAATATACTAGCTGCCCGGTGCGACTTCGTTCGCGTGGTGTCCTACTCCTACCCTTCTCCTACCTTACTCGTACGCTACCCCTTCCCGACTCCTACCCTACTCCTACCGTACCCCTACCCTACTCTTATCCTACTCCTTCCCTACTCTTACCCTACTCCTTCCCTACCCCTACCCTACACGATCAATAGTAGTAGTTAAAATAAAATAT
The DNA here is from genome assembly GCA_945859645.1 of Amphipoea oculea. Lineage (NCBI taxonomy): Eukaryota > Metazoa > Arthropoda > Insecta > Lepidoptera > Noctuidae > Amphipoea > Amphipoea oculea. The sequence goes on along the minus strand of OX243888.1, from coordinate 11,609,194 downwards.
AAAATAGTTTACGTCCTATTCTTAGACCTATTGAATATACACACAAAATTTCATAACAATCGGTCAAGCCGTTTCAGAGGAGTTTTGTTACAAACACTGTGGACACGAGAATTTTATCGCTGCTGTGGCTGCGTGGAGCCACACGCACCAGCGCGGCGCGTCGTCGGCGTGTATTTTTTTTTTCTACTGACATTTTTAATTTCGTAATATCTTTTGAATGGAATGTCCGATTTCAATAATTCAAAAAGTAATCAACAGGTATTGATACAGTCTTGAATACAAAATAATTTATTTGGATAAGAATTAAAACAAAGGTATGGATAACATGGTCTGATTTTGATCGGCATTTCTATCAACTTTTAAAATGTAAAAAAGTAGTTACAGTGACATAACTACAATAGTTGGACATATGGTCTCGCGAAGTTTTTTGTAGATATTGATATGTTCTATAATATTGTAGAACATTTTTTTGATCTATCATCAATACTTTCCGCAGCGCATGCGATGAAAGACATTTTATGGCTATTTTTTTGCACCTTGGATTGGTTTTAGTAGAATTTCAAAGGATCCCTATTTTTTTCTAGTAATAAATATAGCCTATGTTACTCAGTGATAATGTAGCTTTCTAACGGCAAAATAATTTTTGAAATCCGTCCAGTAGTTTTTACGTTTATTCGTAACATACAAAAATACAAATCTTTCCTCTTTATAATATTAGTGTAGATGTAGATTTAATGTAACTAGATAAGCATCTTGCAATTCAGTTGTTGGCACAGTGCTTTGCTGAAGATCAACATCGGTTTCATCAAGCCACTCGGCGTCACCATTTTCGCGCACTACGCAGAAACGCAGAAAAAATAAATACACGTGATATTACTAACCCCCCCCCCCTCCCCTTGTGATATTTCGTGATTTTTTATGGACCCCCCCCCCCTTTCGAGCCTCACGTGATCCATGGACAGCCCCTTACCAACCCACCGACAAAGTTATCTAAGTAATATTAAAAAGATATTTAATTTTACAGCTTCCAACCCCGACACGCTTGCGTCTACTTGGGGATGTTCAGGATTGGAGCCGTTACTTACAGAAAAATAGTTGCTGTCATGGAAGGTGAGTTTGAGATTTAAGTATTTTTTTTTAGAGCCGTGTGAGTACTGTGCTACTCGCAAGGATATTAAACCTACCCCCTACCCTACCTTTTTTTTTTTTTTAACGTGGGGAAGTGCTCATGCATTCTGCACTACCACGGGGAGATAGTGCAGTTGTGTGGGACTCCAACCCACTAAAACTCCACGGTGTTCTCCTCTGCCGCTTACGGCGGGAACACGGGCACGCGTTAGCACTCATCCGTGAACCCGCCGCGGCTGTCCGTCACCGGACCCTCCTCTGGGGAGTATTCCCCATCACAGGCGCACCAGAACACCTAGCACGCCGTGACCACCCCAGGGACCAAACCAGCACTGGCGGCCAGACGACCCCGTGTCTGGGCACCCTTGGTCCCTGCGACGGGTCAGGTCATTGGCCCCGCCGCCTGCCAATTTTCGGCCGCAGAGGATAGGGAGAGCGGCCAACGTCATACCAACACTCCTCTTCCTCTGCGGCCCCACCGCGTCCGCCATCAGACGGTGGCGACCCTGTCAAGGCCGCGGAAGGTAGGGAGAGCGGCGCACCGCAATACCGGCACTCCTCTCCCGCCGCCTCCGATACGACATCGCGGCCCGCCTCAGCTGCGATGTCGCTCAAGCGGCTCCGCAACCTACTTGTTGGCCGCTACGTCGTCGGCTTACCGGCAAAAGCCCTGACGAGCGGCCCCTCCTCGGGTTCCTCTTCGCTTCACCGTGGGTGTCCAAGCCACGGCTACTGAGCCCCCCCGCCTCGACAATGCGGGAACCCACCGGGGGGGACCCTACCCTACCTACCTCAAGCTAGGTGGAGCGACGATTTTCGCAGGATGGCTGGTAGGAGCTGGATGAGAGTTGCCGAAAATCAAGTTGAATGGCATGCAATAGAAGAGACCTATGTCCAGCAGTCGACTGCTATAGGCTTATGATGATGATGAAACCTACCCGTTACTATGTTCTTATATTTATTTATGCAACTGTTTTTATACCTAACTAGCTGCGCCCCGCGGTTTCACCCGCGTAAATGTCGATCCTATGTCCTTTCCCGGGACTCAAACTATCTCTATACCAAATTTCATCGAAATCGGTCCAGCCGTTTTCATGTTATGTCGTGACAACGGAAAACGGGTTTCATTTTTATATATATAGATTATGTACAGTTGCTTACAAGATTTTATCTACACCCATGATATGAATCCTCTATAAAAGGTTCTAAAACAGTTTTTTTGCAATACTAATATGGAACGAAAATGGCGGCCGGCGGGATACGACGCGAATTCGAATAACCTATAAGTTCCTTTTTTAAATTACTGCGCTGTGGTAGTGAAACGCGCGTGCATGACAAGGTTCTTTTTTTGAAAACGAGTTGCATAATGAAATTGAGTACAACATAATAACACCCGTTTGAATGATATTATGGTTAGTATGACACTGGTTGTTTTAATGTTGGCAATAAGCTAACTGTTTCAGAAACTTTTATAGAGGATTTATAGCATGGGTGTAGATAAACTAATTTTTTAGATCTTTGTATCCTGCTTATGCGTACGAAGTTGCATTAAAATCGGTTCAATCATTTCGAAAAACAAGGGCTTGAAAGTTTGTATGAAATGCCGGACATCGTAAACGCTCTTAACGCAAAAACCACTAAACGGATTTTTATGAAACTTTACAGTAATATAGCTTAAATATCAGAATAATATATAGGATAATTTTTATCCCGATATTCCCGCGGGATCGACACTTATGCGGGTGAAACCGCGGAGCGCTGCTAGTTCTAAATAAATTACTTCATTATTATTATTATTATCATCTAGTTAGCAACATTCCTCCAAGAACCCTCTTACCTCATACCTATCCCATTTTCCATTTAAGATTGTGCATTTGCATGCATCGTGTTTAATTTTTTTTGACGTGATAATGTCTTTTAAATCGATGAACGCCGGCTGCACGCACGAAAAAGCATGACTCATTGTCACGTTCCGCCTGAGCCGAGCGTGCAAGCGAGAGCGCGGAACAAGCGATAGCGAGGCACGATCGGTCTAAGCGTTCGGCTTATGACGCATCTATCTGATGTTTTCTTATGACGTTATCACGAAAAATTATCGTCCGTAAACCGACTTTACAGACAACCAATTTTTTTTTTTGGCGTAATGTGCATTTCTATATTTTTATGTATTTTTTAATACTCAATTCATTTTAAATTTCAGACAGCAGTAAGTTTCAATTTTAAGTTATTGCAGAGGCACTTTTTTCATCCAGTGACGAACTTTGATACCAAGCTTACTCACTGCGTGTCGGTATAATCTGGCAACATGTCCAGATCACCACGTGAAGCTATCGGACTTCCACAACACTAGACTCTTTCTGAGTCAAGGAATAGGTTTTGAATTTTCCGGTACAAAGTTCCAAAGTTCAGAATCCTATTTAAACCCTAGGGTGATTGATTTTTAAGTATTTACAAGTCCTTCCTAAGAGTTCAAGTTTACTTGAGGTACCAATTGTCATCAAAACCTGCCGGTCTAGTCTGTAAAATCTCACCGCGAACACTGTAACGTTGTGGCTTCACAAAAGTATTTAGTCTTACTTAGGTAGCTTTTTTACGTTAACTTCTAAGTTAACGCAAATTGATAAGACCGTACGTAAAAAAAGATAAGACCGTTTATGCCGCAAAATACCTATATTTCGAAACTCTAGAGGGAATCAAAATTTATAGGGTACTTCCTGATGACCTAGAATCATGAAATTTGGCAAGAAGTAATGTCATGTAGCACAAGTATAGGGTAAAAAATCCGAAAACCGTAAATTTGTAGTTATATACCTGCAAATTTGTACGGAACCCTCGGAGCGCGAATCCGACTCGCACTTGACCGGTTTTTTTAATTAAAATTTGATGTGCCAACTGCCTTTGTGTTTTCGACCAGAGCCCTGATTCACAACCATACGACAGGCTATCGTATCGAAAACCTGACATTTCGATAACCTGATTTGACTTGCCCTCAACAGCGAATAGCTGTTGAAAGAATAGCGGGCGTTTATTTGATTTAAACTGGCAAAATTTTCGGGTTTTGGACTTGTGAACAGCGTTTAGAAGACTCCTACTGTTCGGCACAAATATATATAATTGTCTGTCTTGCTCATTAAAGTAGTTCAGAATAAATCCTCATACAGTAAAGACGTGTTGTAATTTTCTAAGAAGTCCTACAATCAATATTGAATCTTAATCACTGCAACATATGGTCCAAACGAGCCGGATTATTCGAAAAATAGATAAGGACGACCCCGGCGATCGGAGAAAAATAGGCCGCATTCCAGAGCTGTTTTTTGCACCTATTTTGCAAGTCATTAGTGCTACGTGCGATATAACTAATAAACAAGTTAAAAGATTGAGTAAAAAGGTGAATTGTGAGTGTTTTAAAACTGTCATAACTGGAAGAATATCTTAATAACTATACACAACAATGAGTGTTACGTTAACTAGTGAGCAGCAACAGTTAGTTAACTTATTAGAAGATACTTATTTACTGCTACAAAAGACACAAAGTAATTTAAAGAAATGTCCGAAGCAAAGATTAACAAGAGGTTATATTGAAACGAAGCTACAAGGTATCGAAGATTATTGGCGAACGTTTAATACGACACATCAAGACTTAGTGAAGTGTACGCCTAAGTGTAAACGAAATGATGTCCCGTATTTCGTAAACGAAGATTACTTTCTGGTAGAAGATTTAATACTCATGTTTAGTAGGCGATTTGAAGGATATGTTGCCGAAGCCTCCGAAATCTACAGACAACCAGATACAAGCATATGATGTTTCGTTGCCGCCACGTGTTAACTTACCACGCATCGAGTTACCTACTTTCAACAGGAGTTATGATGACTGGCCTATGTTTCGAGATATGTTCACGTCGTTGGTACACAACAACACGTCTTTATGTAACGTTGAAAGGTTACATTACCTAAAGTTGAGCCTGGTTGGTGAACCTAAAGAATTGTTAAAGCATGTTAACATCACGGATATTAATTATGAACAGGCATGGAACACACTTGCACAACGGTATGGAAACAAACGTTTAATAGTTCATTCTCTACTCCAAAAGTTATTTACTCAAAAGAAAATTACCACTCCATCGGCTATCCAAATAAAGAATTTATTAGATACAACCTGTCAGTGCTTAAATAACTTGAAAAATCAAGAAATACCTGTCGAGTCCTGGGATCAGCTGATTATATACATAGTTGTACAGAAGTTAGATGTCGATACACATACGGCCTGGGAAGAAGATTCTTACAAGGAAAAGACTGACAACCTACCATCTTGGGAAGAATTAAAGGCTTTCCTGGAAACAAAATAACGGACACTGGAGATGGTTAACCCTACAGCTAAAAAGGAGCAGACGAATGTTAAGGCGAAGTCATTCCATTCCACATTACCGGAAGAGAAGACAGGTACATCACCGACCAAGCCATGCAGTATGTGTAACGCGGAGCACCGCTTTTGTCACTGCAAAGAATTTTCTAAGTTACAACCGAATGAACGCAGTGAGTTTATTAAAAAAAAACAATTTATGCTTCAATTGCCTGACGTCAGGACATTCAGTCAAGAGATGCCGCAATCGAATGTCCTGCCAACGATGCAACCGCCGCCATCACACATTGTTACATCAACCCAGCAGCGGTCAATCAGACAATGTGAAAACACATCATAGTCAAATAGAGGAAGAGAAACAAAAGGCAGAATCCAGTGACAATCCTGAGTTAACCATATCTACGAACTTTGTGTCGGAGAAGTCAACAGCATTGCTTGCCACGGCATTAGTGCAAGTAAGAGATGAAGATGGATCTAGTACAATACTGCGAGCGTTGGTGGACCAGGGCTCGCAAGCAAACTTTATTAGTGAGCGAGCAGCGCAACTGCTAAGGGTCAAAAGATCGCAAATAAAGGGAACAATCACTGGTGTTGGAGCAACAAAGACTACAGTCAATCACGTGATACAAGTCGAGCTACAGTCGAGATATGATAAGGATGTCAAGATTACTATCAGTGCATATGTAATGCCAACGCGATTAACATCACACTTGCCATCTGAAACAATTACTGGTACAATGCACACCTGGCCGCACTTAAAAGGACTCACCCTGGCAGACCCGAGCTTCCATTCACCAGGGCGAGTAGACATGCTGCTGGGCGTAGAAGTTTGTGCTCAAATTTTGAAGGCTGAGATAATCAAAGGTCCACCTGGCTCCCCATGTGCCCAAAATACAAGCTTGGGTTGGATCTTATTTGGAAAGATACAAGCACAAACTTCAGAACAACAAATACTAGTAATGCATCACAAGCTTGATCTAGATAAAATTTTGAAATCTATGTGGGAGGTTGAAACAGATACACAAGGAAAACTTACCAAAGAAGAAGAAGAGTGTGAGAGAATATATAAAGAGACATACAGACGAAATAGTGAAGGGCGTTACATAGTCCAGCTACCATTTAAAACAGAAAACCCACAATCACCGTATGGTAATACAAAAGAAGGAGCTATAAATAGATTATTGCATTTAGAAAGACGTTTTATGAAGAATGATGATCTGAGAAAGGAGTATAGTAAAGCAATTAATGAATACAACGAAATAAAGCACATGGAGGAGGTTCCAAGTGATGAAAAGAATAAGCCAGCTGTATACTTACCCCACCATGCAGTGGTAAAGGAAGAAAGCGAAACTACAAAGGTCAGGCCAGTGTTTGACGCCTCTCACAGAGGCTCTAATAACATAGCACTCAACGACGAGTTACTTGTTGGACCGCAACTTCAGGAAGATATGAGATCACTCGTCATGAGGTGGCGCCTGAAAAAGATAGCATTTGTAGCCGATATTCAGAAGATGTATCGACAAATACTCGTTTCGAAAGAAGATGCAGATTATCAAAGAATTGTCTGGCGTAACAGCTCTATTGAACCTGTAAAGGAATACCGGCTTCTGCGAGTTACCTTAGGCACGGCATGTGGACCATACCTTGCCGTCAAGACTCTGCACCAGGTGGCGAACGATGAAGGTGGGAATCATCCTGGAGCAACAGACACTATTAAACAAGATTTTTACATGGATGACTTAATGTCAGGTCAAGATACGGTACCCGAGGCAGTTGGTGTAGCTAAAGACGTGAAGGCAATTCTTGAGAGAGAGGTGGTTTCATCCTACAAAAATGGGCGTCGAACAATTCAGATTTCCTTAGAGAACTTCATCCAGCTGAGCTCAGCTCTCATGTTAACATCGATATCAAGTTAGACGGCTTGATAAAAACACTGGGCTTATCCTGGAATATGGGAGAAGATGTACTTAAATACAACCTTAAACTACCACCCTTATCAGAAACAGTTACTAAGAGGAAAATATTGGCCGAGGTTCAACGACTTTTTGATCCTCTGGGATGTTTAGCGCCAGCACTGGTACAGTCAGCATCAAAAGTCGATTAACACTATCATTTTTACATGTTATTAAATTGACATCAACTTTTTTCAATAAACTGATTTTTAGCTTTTCACATAATAGACAAGAGTATATATTCTAAAAAAAATTCTTCTGATGCAATTTTGAACAAATATTTTGCTCAATAACTAAGATTAAAAAAACTGAAGTGTTAATCAACTTTTGATGCTGACCGTACCTGCAAAGATAATGATCCAGAAATTATGGCTTCAACAGGTCCACTGGGATGAAGAACTCTCACCTGAAACAAAAAACGAATGGTTACATATTAGACATAGTTTTGAAGATATTAAATTCATGGAATTAAAGAGATGGCTGTTTACTACCCAAGAAACATTGAAAGATGTTACTATTCATGGTTATTGTGATGCTTCAACTAAAGCGTATGGAGCTGTTGCTTACCTGAGGGTTCGAGGAGTCAACGGAGAATATCAGACAGGAATTATCGCGGCCAAGACAAAGGTCGCTCCTGTCAAGGCATTATCCCTTCCACGGCTGGAATTGTGCGGTGCAGTTCTCCTGTCAAACTTACTAAAGCATATCAGTGCGGCGTCTCGTATCCCAAAGAGTCAGATATTTTGTTGGACTGATTCCACGATAGTGTTGTCATGGCTGCAAGGAGATCCCAACAGATGGCACACATTCGTAAGAAATAGAGTAATAACCATACTTGACAATATTGGAAACAAATGGTACCACATACAGTCACAACAGAATCCAGCTGATGTCGCATCGAGAGGAATGTTGGCTCCTGAATTGAGAAAATACGCTCTCTGGTGGCACGGTCCGGAACACCTGAAACAAAAGAAAATACACATGAAAACATTAATTAATAAAGAAACTGAATTAGAAAGAAGAAATACCGTTGAGACTTACCTCACAAGAGAAAGCGAAGAAAATTCCTTGTACAGGAAAATGGAAATTTTCGAAGACTTACCGGAATTACTGAAGGCTATCACGTCGGCAAAAAGATTTCTAAAGTTAAGACAAAATCAACCGGTACATGCTCCGATCACTACTGAAGAACTCGAAGACTCGCTGCAGACCTGCATAAAAATCATACAAGATGTTATATTTCAGGAAGAAATTATAGACCTGTTAGAAAGGAATCAAGTAAGAAGTACAAGCCGTTTAAAGACCCTTAATCCATATCTGGATGCTAAAAGGATACTCAGGGTGGGCGGAAGACTAAAAAACGCTTATTATTTAGAACACGACCGTCTGCATCCCATAGTCTTAGACCACAAAAACCCACTCACCTCCTTACTCGTTGTTGATGCTCACAAACAGACGCTGCACGGAGGAGTGCAACTGATGCTAAATTACCTGAGGTCAAGATACTGGATTCTGAAAGTTAAGGGTTTAGTAAAGACATACATTCATAAATGTTTTGTTTCCGCAAAGTTGAATGCCAGATCACGGACGCAGTTAATGGGCGAGTTACCGAAAGTGCGGGTAACCCCTGCACGGCCATTCCTTCACAGTGGAGTAGACTTTGCTGGCCCTTATGATGTCCTTATGTCCAAAGGCAGAGGTGCAAAAACCAACAAATCCTACATCGCCATTTTCATATGCATGGCCACAAAGGCCATTCATTTAGAGCTTGTGGGAGATTTGACGTCAGAAGCCTTTATCGCAGCGTTTCGGCGCTTTGTATCACGTCGTGGAAGATGTTGTGATTTGTGGAGTGACCAGGGACGAAATTTCGTCGGAGCAAACAGGTCACTTGCAGAGGCGTTCAAGGAAGCAAAGTTTGAATTCGGAGAGCATATGTCTAATCTACTGGCAGCGGACGGCACTCAGTGGCACTTCATACCTGCATATAGCCTAAATTTTGGAGGCTTCTGGGAAGCCAGAGTAAAGTCCATGAAGTTCCACCTCAAACTCATCATGAATACGAATTTGACATACGAAGAGATGACCACCGTATTATGTCAAGTTGAAGCATGTCTTAATTCCCGTCCTCTATGCCCAGTTATTGAGTCAGATTTAAACAATTTGGATGTACTTACCCCTGGCCACTTCCTCATTGGAGAGTCTCCAATTACTATACCCTCACCGAGCCTGAAAGATATTTCCCTATCAAGCTTATCCCGGTGGCAACACTGTCAGAGGGTACTGTCGAACTTTTGGCATCGCTGGCAATGCGAGTACCTCTCCAGACTTCAGCAAAGACCAAAGTGGCAAAAAAGGCAGGAAGAGTTTGACATAGGCCAGATTGTTCTTGTCAAAACTGAAGGACTTCCACCTGGCAAGTGGCCTTTAGGACGGATTGTAGATAAACACCCAGGATCTGACGGAATCAATAGGGTTTATAGCGTAAAGATGGGTACGAATACTGTAAGAAGATCTGTTTCCAAACTCTGTTTTCTACCTATTGTTAATATTAGCGACAACAGTTCCCTATAACACTAATTAAATGTTCCTTTTTTTTTATTAACTTAATGGTCTATTTTATTGATGATTTTTTGTTCATAACAGTTGTTTAAAAGACTCCCAATTTGTTTTGTGTTATAAAACTTATGTTATAGTCTATCTGGAAATTCATGTTTATCTGATAGTTATATACTAACGAATATTTGATTAATCTAATGTCATAGTGCATGTTTTTTTTTTTGTTAATTGATATTTTACTTATATAGTTTCGAAATTTATTTGAAAAAGGAATTAAAATCCCTTTTGGTGGGCGGTATGTTCGGCACAAATATATATAATTGTCTGTCTTGCTCATTAAAGTAGTTCAGAATAAATCCTCATACAGTAAAGACGTGTTGTAATTTTCTAAGAAGTCCTACAATCAATATTGAACCTTAATCACTGCAACACCTACGATTACAATGATTAATGTTCGATACGATACGGAAGCGTATCGAGTGTTTGTGAATATGGGGGCAGGACCTTAATTGCGTAACACACTATCAATCTCAATTTGAATAATTTTGAAGGACATTGCTAATCCATTGCCTCATGTGTTCGAAAAATGTGTCTGCTCAACAGCATAAACAACACAATGAATGTTTTTGAACTGTCAAAATGAAACCAATTGCTACTGATAGTGTGTTTCTCTCTGTAGTCGGTCCCTCATGTCTGAGGGTCGTGGTCAGCTTCGGAGTTGCATCTGGAGCGGATGATCCGCCTCCACCGGTTTCTGTCCAGCGCATCTCTAACCACCGTGTAGAATTTAGAGGACGATATTTCCTTCATCTGATCAGTCCATCGTGCTGGTGAACCACCGCGCGATCGTTTGCCTTCGGTGTTCCCAACCACAATCAGTTTTTCCAAACTTTCATCGCCTCTGCGTACTATGTGGCCGAAATAGGAAAGAATGCGTTGTTGACATATGGTGACAAGCGGGTCTTTATTCGAAGCTGGGTTAAGATCGATGCGTTGGTGCGTTTGGCGGTTCACGGTATTCTCAACATAGTGTGTTACGGTTACGCAATATTACCCTGCGGGTAGGATCGGGGTACGTACGGCGAGTAAACTAGGTAACCTGAAATGAATCATTATTTAATTTTTCAGCACCAGGTAACTGCATTAATTATTTATGCAACTGTTTTAATACCTAATTATGTACTGTTGCATACAAGACTTTATCTACACCCATGATGTGAATCCTCTAAAAAAGGTTCTGAAACAGTTTTTTTGCAATAAGTACTAATATGGAACAAAAATGGCGGCCGGCGGAATACGACGTGAATTCGAATAGGTAACCTATAAGTTCCTTTTTTAAATTACTGCGCTGTGGTAGTGAAACGCGCGTGCATGACAAGGTTCTTTTTTTAAAAACGAGTTGCATTATGAAATTTAGTACAACATAATAACACTCGTTTGGATGATATTATGGTTAGTATGACACTGGTTGTTTTAATGTTGGCAATAAGCTAACTGTTTCAGGAACTTTTATAGAGGATTTATAGCATAGGTGTAGATAAAAGTTATAATGTTTTTTTTTCTTTGTTTGAGATGTATTTTTACAAACCTAACACTTTAAAAAGTTAAGCGCACAGAATAAAGTGAATATTGAAGGTGCGCTGAATATTTTTGCTTGCATGCCTCTTTTGTTGATGACTAAATGACTCAAGGAGTACAGAGCACATCAAGCTACCCCAATCTGTCAAATCTTCCCAATTGAATATGAACCTTATTACTTTGAAGTAAAGTTGAAAATCTATTAAAGAAATTTGACAGATTGGGGTAACTTGTTGTGCTGGCGTCTGTACATACCTAGGTCACAGTATTACAATATTTCCTACAGTAGCGTGACGAATGTACTTGCGCAGAGCAACCGAGGGGATCTCGCGGGGGTCGGGCGGCGCGGGCCGCGTACCACAAACACGCTTAGTTTGCGGTACCGAGCGCAAAGGGCAGACGCGGGCGTGTTTTTTGTGTAATAATTTTATTATACTTACATATTCTATAATGGTGCGCACAAACTGTTCTGTTTCCAAAATTTCCACTCGTTTGTTGGAAACAATATTTTAGATAGATTATTTGAAATACTAAGTACTGCAGAATTTAAATCACAGCCATGTTCATGTTTTCCTCATTCTTTTCTTATCAGATTGTTCATCCGAATGCGAATACATTACGTAGGTAAATTTTATAATAGACAATTAAGAACATCCAAAAATAAAGTGTCACGTAAATATTTAGCAGTGCAACATATGTAAATATATATTTATGGATAAATAATTACATTCGATTTAATAATCACAATAGTTTTGAATGTACATATGAATAAATGATTACATCATAATAGTAATAATCACAATTGTTTTATTTCCCATTTGGTGACAACCCCAGCATATTTGCATGTGACAGCGTAAGTACCTACACTGGCGGCGGCATCGCGCGACATCAAAGGCGTTGCGCTACTGTAGGAAATATCGTAATACTGTGCCTAGGTCATTCATTTAGGTATAGTCGACCTCGTAATTGCATTACCACTTTTGACAAAAACTCCTCCCTGTCGTAGGCAGATTGTATGATTTGTTGCAACGAATTGAACCCCCTATGTGTATGGCCGAAATTCAATAGTTTTAGAGATAATTAAACCATTTTTGAAGCGTAAAATGAAAATATTTGTAAGTTAATATTAATGTTATTATTCTTAAATCGCACATCATTTTAATTATTTTGTTGAATTAAATATTTTTAATTATGTTCATAACTTAATTGAAGTGCCAGCTACAATATCAGTGTTTAACCTTTTAAGCACCCGACTTTATATCAGTTATCGTGCCCCAAGCGCCCGAAAAAAAAAACGAAAAATAAATACCGATGAAACGAGCTGTGATGATGTAATAATAATACAGATTAAACGAGCTGTTTTATTTGGTCTTATACATATATACGACTCTGGCGGAATGGGCACGAAAATATTTGTCGGACTAATCCGACATAAGCGGTTAATAGGTTAATGATACCCATTTAATATGTAGTTTTTTTTTTATTTGGAATAATATCGAAATACCCTTAAGAGCCTATACTACCTCAGCTAAAATTCACTCTTTATCTCGCTCATACGATACTGCTCGCGGACTGAGTGAGAGCGAGACAGACTGCGGTGCTGGGCGGCAGGCAGCGCCAATAGTTTAGGTATTTGCTTTTTACAGTGAAAATAATGGTAATTATAAAAAAGTAAATAACATAAGACCTACTTTAAAGTAAGTTCAGTTAGTATGCAAAGTTTCATGATCTAATTTGAAGTATTTTTTGAATACCAGCGGTTTATTGTTCGGGTTAGAGGCAACTTTGGATTTTTTTTCTATCGAGAAAATTATATGGAATCGTGTTTTCGTCTAACATAAGACTTAGCATTAATCCTCAACTTTACCATATATTTATTTCAAAATTAATGGTGCAGTATTTTCGACATAACGGAGGATCACGCTAAGCCATTTGAGATAGTATAGGCTCTTAAAATTCAAATATCTCGAAAACTATTGAATTTCGGCCATACACATCGTCGCTGATCTAACTAAATGACGTAACTGATTCGAAGCATTTTACAGTACAGTATTGTTATCGTATTGATTTATTCCGGTTTAATCCAGTTTTTCTTTTGTTTTTATTCCTGAAGCATCGTCAGCAACAAAAATAATATTGTTTTAATCACACTAATATTATAAAGGCGAAAGTTTGTGAGTGTGTGTGTGTGTGTTTATAGGTTTGTTACTTCTTCACGCTCAAACGGCTGGACCAATTTTGATGAAATTTGGTATAGAGATAGCTTGAGTCCCGGAAAAGGACATAGGTTACTTTTTGTCCCGATATTCCCACGGGATCGAGACTTATGCGGGTAAAACCGCGGGGCGCAGCTAGTAATAAATATTTTAACAGATACGTCACTTCGTGAGATCTTTGTTTTTATCTTGTTCGGAATGTATGATCATTCGACTTGGAAAATGTATCAAGTTACTTTAGTTTAGTTAGGTCGGCTTAGTCCAAAATGTCAGATACGTCAGTTAGGTAGATTAGCGACGATATGCGGGGTTCAATTTGTTGCATTTTGGCCTCCTATAAGCTCCTGACGGTTATATCACACCCCGGACACTCCATACAACGCTCGCAAAATAATTACCTACTACTACTACATTAAAAAATGACGTTTGTATACGTATGAATGTGTGCGTGAGGTACTTGTGTTTGCGAGCGCTCTTGTTAAAGAACTGCGACGGTAACCTCGAAGTGCGGGGTGAGGTGCGGTAACTGATGTTAGTGCGGGGAAGGGAGTGGCCTTTCTGTACGTAGTACTTTAAGTATTCTGTGGTTATACGTCGAATTACAACTAACCCTGTAGGTAATGTTTGTTAATTTTGTATATAAGACGTAATCTTCGAAATAGGATACGTTTTATATTAAAACACGCGGACTAATCCACGGGCAGATCATAGTTAATATAAAACACGAATACTGCAAAAGGATGAAACAAGAAAGTACCTTCCCGTGGTCGCATGCTACCATAGCTTATAATAATGTTAGTACAGCGGCATGCGACCACGGGAAGGTATTTTCTTGTTCCATCCTTTTCAGTAGCCGGGTTTTAGTGTTTAAACTTATTTTTTATTTAATTATTTTGGGGTTTATTTCAGTAATATTTATATATTTGAAATGTGCTAATTAAGCCCTTTCATTAGATACCCAAGACGGCATGAATAAAAAAAATGCTTTGGATCATGACTTTATGTCCGCTAGAGGGCACTATATTAAATTTACTGTGACGTCACATAGTCTATAACCAGCGGACGATCAAGACGCTTCTAGCGGTACCTCATTTGTCCAATTATGACAAGGAGTGTAGAAGTTATGAGGGAACAGATGAACATACATACATACCGGTCAAAATCATAACCCTCCTTTTTGCTTCGCCGTAGTCAGGTAAAAATAAATAAACAATGCTTATGTTTCAGATGTTACCGTCGAACGCGGTAAACGCATCAGACTAGCGGCGCCCAGGGAGGGCACGCCCTTTGAGTACAAAGTCCATTACACTTGCAGGGTGCGGTGCCGCCTAACTGGGGTTAATAAATAATAAATGCTATTTTGATTCGTGTTTTTTAGTGTAGGTTAATAAACAGTGATAGAACACGCAAAAGTCCATTGATGGCAGTAAAACTGCTGTACTTAATTGTTTATAATACTAACATACATAATAACACTTAATCAATTATAGACAGTCCTAAGCCTGGAAAGTATGAAAGTTCATTGTTTTTCTTTTACTGTTCTGTTTTATCGTAATATACGAGTATTCATAAACGCGATGTAATATTCTCGTAAAGCATACTGTCAATTAACAGTCACCGCGCTTGCTTTATTCGCGCCCGCCCGTTTACGCATATAAAAAAGCATGCTATAATAAAGCATAAGTATAAAATAGCATGCCTAAAATATAAAGCATATAGCATTAAGCAAGTGATTGCCATAAAGCAACTTTGAACACTACTAGTCACCTTACCCTTACTTACCCCATGGCACACCTCGGACACTCCATACAACGATCGCAAAATAATTACCTATTACAACTACATAACCAAATGACGTTTGTATACGTGCAAATGTGTGCGTGAAATCTAGTAGGGTTGGCTGTCGTGCGTAGCGTAAAAAATGGCGCGGAAAGCGATTTGTGTCGGGGAACCGAACGACGACGACGCTGCCCGAACGTGTGCATTATTATGAAGTGACCTTGTAGTTCAATTGTTTATTTATATAAGTAGTCGGTTTCGTAATAAAATAAAAACACTAAAATAGTTTAGTTTAAATGACTTATTTGTAAATGATCGGTTATTAAATCGCATGATATTAAGAATGCGAAATCTTACAAACAGTTTATATAAATACTGTTGCGCGCCACAATTGATGGCGACATTAGCTACCACTAGCGCCATCTAGTATCGAGCAGCAGAACTAATAGTCGCGACCGTTCTAGAAACTTCGATGCTAGAACTTTCCAGAACTATCGACGTCTGGTCGGTCGGGACCGGTATGTACTCGAACATTCTAGATGTTTCTACGGTAGAAGGTTCTGGAACTATCCGAGGCCTATATAAGGCCGGTGTCGCCGCGACCCGAGATCAGTATTGGATAAGCGATACAAGCGAAAACATCGAAGCGATCGTCAAGTGCGACTAGAGTGATCTGTAATGCGATTGTGTTGTATAATTGTGTGTTTAAAGTTGTAATTAGTGTTTTTAATTAAAGTGTCTATTTTTGGTTATTAAATCGGCAGTTTTTATTGTCACGAACCCCAAGCTCGTAACAATTGGTGTCAGAAGCAAGGATTAAAATCATGCCGATTCTACCGAAGGACGACACGGAGGGTATCCGTACCCGGAGTCAACGCCAGCAAGAGACGGACCAGAGGCGATTCGGTGGAGCAACGCCACAGACGTCGGAGGGCCAACTACCAATCACGGAGGAAGGCCCGTCCACAGCTGCTCCAGCATCATCAGCACCAGATTTTGCTGCTCTGATGATAATGCTGCAGGAGCAGTCTCGCCGTCAGGAGGAACGGGCTCGTCGGCTGGAAGAACAGCTCCAGCGGGACAAAGAGGAACAGGCCCGCCGACAGGAGGAACAGGCTCTTCGGTTGGAAGAACAGCTCCAGCGGGATAAGGAGGAGCAGGTGCGCCGCCAGGAAGAGCAGATGCTCCTTATGAAGGACCTTCACGCTACCTTCGGGAAAGACATGAAGGAGGTGAAGGATAAGGTTGCCCAACATGAAAACCGCCTGTTGGAAGTTGAAACCCGAATCGGCCAAGTGAAGGAAACCGTGATGGCTGACGTAAAGAAAACGCTGGATTACCTTAAACTTGAGGATGGAATCGCAGCCCCCGTAGCTACAACACCTTCTCTACGTGGATTTAAAGTGCCACCGTTCGACGGAACTTCTTCCTGGTCGGCCTACAAAATTCAGTTTGAGGCTGTCATGAAGGCGAACGGGTGGAGTAAGAGTCAGGCCATGACTGCCCTCACCCTAGGCCTACGCGATCAGGCCTTAACTGTGCTGGAAGCTCTTGGTAAGGAAGTGACTTACGAGCAGCTCCTTGAGGCATTGGTAGCTCGGTATGGCGACGCTCACCTGGAACACGTGTTTCGTGCGCAGCTCAAGGATCGCGTGCAACGCAATAACGAAAACCTGCAGCAGTGGGCCTTTGAAGTTGAGAAGCTGGTTCGGAAAGCATACCAGTCTGTACCAGCGCTTATTGATGGGAACCTGGTGCAGGTATTTATCGACGGCATCCGCGACCTTGAAGTTAGGGCTGCTGTGAGGCTCGGTCACCACGGGACGCTTAAGGACGCCTTGGCCCATGAACTGGAGGTGGAAGCTGTGTGGCAGGATCATCGTTCCCATCGCGTCAGGGAGGTTGCAGCGGCTACAGTTCGCGACCGCAATAAAGGATACAGCCCTAGGTGCTACGGCTGTGGGGAAAGGGGCCACCTTCGATCCAGTTGCCCTAAACGAACTGCAGAAAGAGAAGACCGAGCTCCAGAGGGTAGTGCGGCTAACAGCACCGCCCAGCAACAGCAGCAGGGAAACGAGGAATAGCCAGGACTGCGGGGCGGGTGCTGGCTGATGCTCAAAGAGCCCCAAGGATTTCGATCACACAAACCCTTGACGGGAACAGCATAATCATCAAGGGCGAGGTCAACGGAACGCCGTGTAAGCTGACCATAGATACTGGAGCCTCTCGTACGGTCGTCAGTTCCCAACTTATAAGTCGGTTCCTTGGGGACTCCGCATACAACCGAGAACGCATTAATTTGGTAACAGCCACCGGTCAGCGCATACACGTCCATGGAGAGAAGAAGATGTTACTAAAGTACGCCGGTGTTTTCTCGTCAAACGATGCTGACATTGGGAAGACTGGCTTAGTTCAACACAAAATAAACACAGGAGAAGAATTGCCTATCCGTCAGCGGCCAAAGAGATTGCCGGTAGCACGTGAAAAGGAAGTGGAAACCATGATCGAAGGAATGGTGAAGGATGGTGTTATTGAACCTTCATCTAATCCATGGTGTTCACCTGTAGTACTGGTAAGGAAGAAGGACGGCAGCATGCGGTTTTGTGTTGACTATCGTCGTCTGAACGACGTTACGAAGAAGGACAGCTATCCTTTGCCAATAATTGATGACACGCTGGACATGCTTACTGGAGTAAAGTGGTTTAGCACGCTGGACCTGAAAAGTGGCTACTGGCAAGTTGAAATTGATCCCAAGGACAAGGAGAAAACTGCATTCTCGACAGGAAAGGGTCTTTGGCAATTTGAAGTTATGCCGTTTGGATTGTGCAACGCTCCGGCAACGTTTGAAAGACTGATGGAACTTGTACTAACCGGGCTAATTGGCGATGCCTGTCTGGTCTACTTGGATGACATCATCATCGTAGGCCGTACGTTTGAAGAACATCTTCAAAACCTGGAACGCGTGCTCATGAAGATCCAGAGTGCCAACCTCAAGTTAAGTCCGAAGAAGTGTTCACTATTCAAACGACAAGTTAGCTTTTTGGGGTATGTAGTGTCGGAAGAAGGTATCCGCACGGATCCAGAGAAAATCGCCGCTGTCAAGGATTGGCCAGTTCCAAAAGATAAGACGCAGGTCAGCGCATTTTTGGGTTTGTGCTCTTATTATCGGCGATTTGTTAAGAACTTTGCGGATATAGCCAAACCCCTGCACAAGCTAACCGAGGAGAAGTGACATTTCTGCTGGGATGAAAGTTGCGACATCGCATTCCAGGAGTTAAAGGACCGACTGTGCAAAACACCTATTTTGGGGTACCCTGATGCAGGCAAGGAATTTATAGTTGACACAGACGCAAGTGACATAGGACTTGGCGGTGTGTTGTCTCAACAAAAGGGTGATCAAGAGGTTGTGATAGCGTACTTCAGCAAGTCGTTGTCAAAGAGTTGTTGTCAGATGCGTAGCAGCCTAAGCGACAAACCAAAAAAGAGGAAAAACGGATAAAGGGTGCTCAACCTGCCCTGACTGCGGTCCGTAGCTCTTTGCCAAGAGCCAGCCAAGTTGATGAGGAGGGTTTCACGAAAGTAGAAAGGAAGAAAAAGAAGCCCTTTTCTCGTAACCTGTGTGGCACCGCACCGAGTGGACCCAACATGTTGCTGCGCCCTGCTGTGCCTACGACGCAGCTGTACCTTTCGCGTCTGCATCACTCCACGACAACTGAGGACGTAGAGTATTTGAAGGTGAAGACCAACTGGACTCTGAGGGTCGAAAGGTTGGAATAGCGCCACAACATCAACTTTAATTCATTCGTGGTACAAGTTCCAACCCAACATCTACAGACCTTCCTGAAAGAGGACTTTTGGCCGAAAGGTGTCGTATATCAACGTTTCCGAGGACGGTTACGCGACACCACGCAGCGAAACACGACGCCGACAACGTTACGTGTAGTCATAGCTTTAAGGTTTTTAATATGTATTAGTTTATTATAGCATAAGATTATTTTGTGTATTTTATCTATGGGCCTCAGCTGCCTGATAATAAAATGATTATTATTATTATTAAAGCCGGAGAGGAACTATTGTGTACGAGACGGGAATTGCTTGCTGTGGTAAAGTCATTGCAGCATTTTAGCAAATATCTTCTGGGGCGGAAATTCCACTTACGAACTGACCATGCTGCACTGAAATGGCTATTGCAGTTCAAAAATCCAGAAGGTCAAGTTGCGAGATGGATTGAACTACTGCAGGAATACGACTTCGTGGTCGAACATCGCAGCGGAAAATCTCATGGCAACGCGGATGCATTGTCAAGAAGACCCTGTCCTGAAGACTGCAAGCATTGTACTAGGCAAGAAAGTAAAGAAGTCGTACCTGTGAGGATGCTCAAGACAGACCTCAGCAACGAGTGGAAGGAAACCCTACAGCGTGCACAGCAGGAAGATTCAGACCTCAAGCCGATTCTCGAGTGGATAAAGGCCGGTGCACCTAAGCCCACGTGGAGCGGCGTTTCAGCGATGAGTTCGATCACAAAAAGCTATTGGGCCCAATGGGACAGCTTGGTGATTCAGGAAGGAGTCCTGTGCCGTAAATGGGAAAATGCTCGAGGAGACAGCTGTCATTTTCAAATGGTTGTCCCTAAAGCTCAAGTACCCGATGTTCTACAGCTGTACAATAATGGTTGTTCAGGAGGCCATTTGGGAGTTAAACGGACCCTACTGAAGATACGAGAACGGTTTTACTGGGTCCACTGTCGTGACGATGTCGAGGACTGGTGTCGCAAATGTACAAGTTGTGCGGCTGTAAAGGGACCTCAGACACGTAGTAGAGGTGCATTGAAATTGTACAATGTGGGTGCACCATGGGAGAGGATAGCCCTTGATGTTGCGGGACCATTCCCGGAAAGTGAAAGTGGTAACAAGTATTTCATGGTTGTAATGGATTACTTCACTAAGTGGCCGGAAGTCTTTGCCATTCCAAACCAAGAAGCTTCAACAGTTGCTGATAAACTGGTTCATGAAGTCTTCTGCCGTTTTGGAGTACCCTTGGAGATTCACAGTGATCAGGGAAGGAATTTTGAGTCCCAAATATTCCAGGAAACTTGCCGATTAATGGGTACACATAAATAGAGAACAATTTCTTACCACCCACAATCGAATGGAATGGTAGAACGATTTAATCAGACATTGGAGAGATACCTGGCAAAAGTTGTGGAAAATCGGCAACGGGATTGGGACAAGCACATACAACCGTTTTTGTTGTCATATCGAAGTGCTGTTCACGAAAGTACATCGGTGACACCAGCTTTCGCAAACTTTGGAAGGGAATTACGGCTGCCTGCAGACCTGATCACCGGAATACCACCTGACGCCCCACGCAGTATAACCGATTATGCGAATGACTTGCGGAACAAAATGAATGACATCTATGAGCACGTCAGACAATCGGACCAGCAAATGTCTGAGAAGATGAAAACCCGTTATGACCGCAAAATGAACAATAAAGGGTTCGATGAAGGTTCACTAGTGTGGTTGCACAATCCAGTCCGCAGCAAAGGGAAATCTCCTAAGCTTCAAGCTGAATGGGACGGACCGTACCGGATTGTGACAAAGATCAATGACGTAACCTACCGGATACAGAAAGGTGCAAGAGGTACTCCTAAGATCGTCCATGTGGATCGACTGGCGCGTTATTATGGGGCCAATAATGCTCGGGACGAGCATGTCTTAGGAGGGGGCAGTGTTGCGCGCCACATTTGATGGTGACATTAGCTACCACTAGCGCCATCTAGTATCGAGTAGCAGAACTAATAGTCGCGACCGTTCTAGAAACTTCGATGATAGAACTCTCCAGAACTATCGACGTCAGGCCGGTCGGGACCGGTATGTACTCGAACATTCTAGATGTTTCTACGGTAGAAGGTTCTGGAACTATCCGAGGCCTATATAAGGCCGTTGTCGCCGCGACCCGAGATCAGTATTGGATAAGCGATACAAGCGAAAACATCGAAGCGATCTTCAAGTGCGACTAGAGTGATCTGTAGTACGATTGTGTTGTATAATTATGTATGTTTAAAGTTGTAATTAGTGTTTTTAATTAATAATACAATGGTCCACCTGAAGGACTAAATGCGAAAACCAAATCCTTTAAGTGGCTTACAGGACCTAAACGCAAATTTTAGAAACAATAAAAGTATATGATCGACTACAGTAAACAAAAAAAAATCAGGACAATATATGATATTCTTCAGGATATATGCTAGGTAGATAGTGTGTTGAAAACATAATACAACTAACTTGATACGATAGAAAAAAATCATGAAGATACCTCTCTTTCTTTTTACAATAAAAACCATACTAAGTAATATACATACAATCATTCTGATGTTTTGTCAGATACAAGCAACATACTAAAGCACTAGTGTTTTCATTTTTAGTCTAAGCTATAGATTTTTTGTAAATTGCAATAAATTAAGTACCAGCGTTGTGTCTTCGCGCTTCTCTTTCTTTTCTGTGCAGTCCGACGGTGACCGCGCTTTATAGCGTAGGCATAGGTCATGTAGTCGACTTAACATAGAACATATGCAAATGAATTCCTGTTCCTAGGTCCACGTCAACGGCTACCGTCTGGATGTTGCCCTCAACCACCCGAGTGAGGTCTCTGGGGGCTACTACATGGTACGTACAACGCTACAAGGTTCTTTAGGCGCGTGGCCAAACTCGTAACTAATGGTGCCATCTTGGTTTGCCAATACAATTTTTGTAACAATTTCACAAACTGTGGCGGCATCTACATCGTCATTATGTCAACTACGCATTGACGTCACGCAAAAATCCTGCATCGCGAATGCAGAGTTTACCTCGAGACTGTGAGTCATGCTCACTTAAATTTCTCACTGATGGTGGCGTGTGTGTTGGATCATTCGGTTCCCTACAAAATGGTTGAGCTGGATGGTGCTGATCCATGCGTCATGTTCGTGAACGGACGCCGTCGGTTGAGACTGGTCATCTCTTAACTGCCAAGGCTTATTTTTAATCTTATTTCTTGTATTGTTTCTTCATTTGTGTGTTTTTTTACATTGTTCTCACATATAGAAGCAACAAGAATAATGTACCCACGATTTTGTAATATCTTCATTTAAAAAGAGTGTCCATGGAGTTTCTTGCCCGTTCTTCTCCATAGAGATCTACGCTTTGGAATGGGCAACTAGCTTCAACTTTCTGACTAACTGACCGACTACTTAATTTTGACAATTCAAAAGTGCCTGTAATGGTTTAATTGAAATAAATGCTTTGAGTTTGAGTTTTTGAGTTTGAGTTTGACTAGCAAACAGACGTATACTACGTCCCGACATTAATCGTCGGGCAGTGGCCCACCAGAGCCAACACCCGTCTGATAGGAGGATCCTCCCTTTTCTATGGAGGATGACTGTACACTGTACACTAGGGTGATCCTTATACCAAAGAAAAAAAAATTCTTTAATTTCGCGGGGCACCACGTAATTTGATTATATACGAGGGTGGGTCAAAAAGTTCGCGAAATGGATGGGTTAGAGAGGGGCGGGGAATGTTATTTTTACTTGTCACGATTTGGTGTTTCAATACAATTATAAATACCAAGTTTCATCCCAATCAGTTTATTAACCTTTGAGATATTGCTGGTTAAACATGTCAATCGGGAAGAAAACATAAACTATAGAGAAAATTGAGTGTCGTGCCATGATAAACTTCCCCAATAAGCAAGGAAAAACGCCTTAGAACATTATGGAATAAATGTCATCTGTTTACAGGGACTCTTGCCCTGGAAAAACAATGATTTACATGTAGTATGTATCTTCAAGCAAGGCAGAGATTCAGTTAAAGACGATCAGGGCTAAGGTCGGCTAATTGAGGCAACGTTCTCGGACATTGTTGAAAAACTTAAAAAACTTGTTCTCGAAGATGCACACTTAAAACAGAAACAGATTTAAGAGATAACTGAGTATTATCTACGACCATTTTTAATATTCTCCACGACCATCTTGGCATGTCTAAGGTCAGTGCAAGAGGGGTGCCGAGAATGCTCACACCGTTTCAAAAACAGCAGCGCGTGAGTGTTCGCGTGAGTTTTTGGAGCTGTGTAGTGAAAACAGGGATGAGTTTATGAACCGAATTGTGACTGGAGATGAAACTTGGGTTCATCACTTTGAACCTGAGTCAAAGCAGGTCAATGCAGTGGCACAAAAAAGGCGCAGCACCGCCTAAGAAGTTTAAGGTGTCACAATGTCACAAAAAAAAAAAAAAAAAAAAATTTTCTAACTGAACAGACAGCTGTGCTGCTGGGGAGTTTGTTCCGCATAGAACTATTATTACTCTAGCGTATAGAACCGACGCCGCAAACCAGATTTTTGCGCCATGCTTTGTTGCCGACCGGCAACAACTCATTTTAGTCACTTGCATACGCTAAACGCGTAAACGCCATGAAATTCCCGGCGCTTACGACGTTTTGGTCGCGAGAAAACTATACGTTTTAAGAGGTCTAGCGCTGCATCTTTTATAGTTTGGTGAGACGACACCTAATGTTTACGCGCTGCAGCGAATCTACGGTACGCTCGCCCCGCCCAGCACCCCGGCTGTCATCCTGTTATGACACTGTTTTTGCTTCGGATAGCCTCTCTTGTTCCGCCACTTCTTCTCCCCAGCGAAAGCACTAGGAAGTGGCGAAGGGCGGGCGTTTTGGGGGACTGTCTTTTGTAATTTTGACGTTCGAAAAGTGCTGATTCTCAGCCTAGTTTGAATAAATGACTTTTGATTTTGATTGACAATCGGCCGGAAAGATTATGGCTACAGTTTTTTGGGATTCAGAGGGGATTTTATTGATCGATTATAAAGATAAATGTGTCAATATCACGAGGTTATAATACGCTACGCTACTAGAAAAATTAATAGAAGCAATTCAAGAAAAGAGAGGGTGATAATGCTCTTTGAGGTGTGCTCTTTTTGCACGATAACGCACCCGTTCTCAAGAGTCATGTTGCGATGGCTGCCTTACACAAGTGCGGCTTCGCAACTTTAAACTACTCTCTTTATTGTCTAGATTTGTCCCTTTCTGATGATTATTTGTTCCTAAATATGAAAAAAGGCTCCGTGGAAAGAAATTTACGAATGACGAAGAAGTGAAGTCGTCAATTTTTGCTCATTTTAAAGGCCTTGACAAATCATTTTTTTTCGAAGGTTTAAACAAATTATTTGAAAGGTCTGAAAAGTGTATTCAGGTTTATGGAGAATATATTGAAAAGGAAAAATAATTTCATGTTTAATTTCACCCCCCTTCCCTTTCATTCCGCGATCTTTTTGACCTCCCCTCGTACCATAAGAAACTATTTCACTATTTTTTTTGAATTTTTTAACGCCGGTTGTCGCCGATCGGTGTACGAGTAAATCAGTCGGAATGTCATTTAGGGGTTTGAATTTTAAATAAAAACTCAAAAACTGTATTTGTTGGATTCTTTTATTCATTAATCTTACTTTGATTTCTAGTAGCTTTATTTATTTATTTAATACTTCAAGCACATAAATGTACAGAGGCGGACTTAATGCCATAGGCATTTTCTACCAGTCAACCTTTGGGTGATGCAGAGACAAACAGCGGTAGGTGCAATCATGAAAATTAAGGAATAAATAGTCCGCTACTTGTAGACGCCATTTCAAGTTGAAACACGTTACTATGACTTTTACAAATAAAACGCGTGCGCTCTCGTTAATGACTTATTAGAACTGAAGTGCGGGGCGGGCTAATCTAGACGCGTCGGTACAGAAGAGGGGTCAAGGGGAGGAGGGGATAAGAAGCGATTTCACTTGCACGTAAAATTTGATATAAACACTTAAGGTGAATGTGCAGTGGTAGACCGCGAAATTTAAATTTTCTTACGTTTTTTGCAATTTGTAGGTCAGTGTCAGGTTGTATCTTGATCAAAATATGATTTGCGACTATAATAGACATGTATTTACAGAATTATAGTCATTAGAATAATTAATATATCTCTTTAAGTTAGATTTCTACCATAAACACCTTTCCATACGAGATTTCTTCTTAACGGTAGAAATCTAACATAGAAAGATGTATTAATGATTCTGATGATTATAATTCTGTAAATACGTACCTGTTACAGTCGCGAATCAAATTTTGATCAAGATAAAACCTGACACTGACCTGAAAATTGCAAAAAACGTAAGAAAGGGTTTGAAGATTTTTGTATGGAGGGTGGCCCTAACGTCGGCCGCCATTTTGATTTTTTTTCAGAATCGCGGTGCACAACGAAAATTATATATTTAGATAGAGGACACTAATACAAACAAAAAATCTAATATAACATAATATCCTAAAGCGTCAGTTTTCGGAGTTATTCACCGAAATATAAGTCGAAAACTGAACCTTTAATTTCTTCAAGTTACAGTTTTCGAATTATATTTCAAAGATTTTATTCATCGATTTAAATCGATTATGACCTGAGTCAATACAACATTGTCGTTTGTGATCCTTAATTGGCTTTTAAGAGCCAGAATCCACTCGAAGACACTAAAACAATCGAATTTATTTTGTCTGCATCTAGATCGATAATAATTTGCAAGGCAGGAATAAAATAGTCGGCTACTATTGTAATTGCATTGTAGGAAAACGAACACTTGGATGTTGCTCCCATGTGATGTGTATTATAATGGTACATGACATGGGCGCGACACCAAGAATATCCTATGCAGCCTCCCGCTACCTTCTTGGATGATATTACTTATTTATACCGAATTATTGATCTTATGTTTAATCCACCAGCTGGTGTATTCAATTATTTCATGTTTACCTACAAAACTATCATTTTAATTCAACACATTTTTATGTTCTATTTGTTTTAAAAAGTTTTTAATGAACAAAATAAATGCTTAGTATTTTAATATTTGTTTTCTTTCTCTGTCTGATCGAGATTAACATTTGAAGTTACTACAAAATAAAAAAATACTTAAAATTCGTTATAACAATTGTTATTTTTATCTTTGAATATCTCAGAAACGTGACGCTTTATGATGTTATGTTATATCACGTTTTGTTTGTATAAGTGTCCCCTATCCAAATATGTGCCATTTATTGTGCACCGCGATTTTGAAAAAAAATCAAAATGGCGGCTGATGTTAGGGCCAAAACTTCAAACCCCTTTGAATTTCGCGGGCTACAAATGCGCATTCACCTTAAATGAAACAGTGAATCCATCATTTAAACTTTGACAGCTGGTAGCGACCTTCAAATCTTAACAAAAAAATAAATAAAAAAAAACTTATTTCATATTTATACTCCATTTATTATAACATTAGAAAAAAGAGGCTCGCAGAAGCAGGAGTACGAAACCTTTTATTTTCAAGTTAAGTTCAAACAATTTTAATAAATAATGTATGTGCTTTTTTTGTAAGTAACAATGTATGGCATACAATAAATCATATTCTATTCTATCTATATACTCGTCACGATGCTTGGATAGCTATATGAAATTAAACAATTTTTAGTAACAATCAGTTTATTAAAAACAATTTTTTATAATCCGACAAAATAAAAAAATCACGTGCTGCCACAACTTATAAAGGGAATAGGGAACATTTACATTTAGTAGAGTTATAGTGACATGAAAAACGTTCCCGGTACTGTCCGCCCCTGCTTCTTTTAGATTTTAACATGTTACACGCCATCATAGAAAAAAGCTTTTTGTAAAAAAAAAATCTTGTAATTTATGCATTTTATCAAGATATGTATGTATACTGTTTTTCATAAGAATCTGCCGTAGGGTTCCGTAAATATAACAAAAAAAAGCCTTGAGGGAGCCGGTGACCCCCATGGCGCAATAAAGTAAACCAGATGAGGTCACCGGTGACCCCCATGGCGTTCAATGTGTTAAACATTGACACGACAGTATTTTATGTAAAAACTAAATAATATTAAATGAAAGCCTTGTAATTTCAGAAGGTAGATAGGTTAAATAAGTACAATGAAGTGTGACTGCTGTTATTTAAATGGGTTATATTTAACTCCACATCAATCTTGACTATAATAATGTTTGTTGTACTTTTATTACAAAGTGTACCCCTAAAAGAGCCTTTTTTAACTTCTGTCTAATGCTATAGTAAATGGACTTTAGATGTATACAATGTGGAGATGACAATACAACAATAAATTAAACCTCGTATACCTAATGACGTTCCCAGTCTGCATACAAAATTTCAGTTAAATATATCCAATAGTTTAGTCACTGGACATTATTTTTCATTTTTAACATTTTCTACATGATGTAGCTGTTAACAAGCCAGCACCGGTAGGTTAAAGACTTCTGCAGTTAAACACAGCATGTTGTCAGCTCGCTAGTTCAATAACCTTCGTCAAATTTGTTCTTAAATTTTATTTCCCGATGTAAACTAATGCATATTATACCTTGTGCCGGAGACATAAGAGTCATGCATGCGGAAGTTATTACTTACTACAAGTGTTAAAGTTTTTACAAAACTGCAAAAAAGGGGTGCCCGGCACACTGCCCTATACAATTTTTTCAGGTTTCGGCCATATGTTTGTTGGATCAATAACATCGCGCTGTTGTCGCAATATTTAAAGTGTGTTCTTTTTTGTTTACACTTTTAGGCTATTTAATATTGTTACGAGCTTGGGGTTCGTGACAGTAAAAACTGCCGATTTAATAACCAAAAATAGACACTTTAATTAAAAACAGCAATTACAACTTTAACACACTAACAATAAAACACAATCGCACTACAAGATCACTTGAAAGTCGCACTTGAAGATCGCTTCGATGTTTTCGCTTGTATCGCTTATCCAACACTGATTCCGGCTCGCAGGCACACCGGCCTTATATAGGCCTCGGATAGTTCCAGAACCTTCTACCGTAGAGACATCTAGAATGTTCGAGTACATACCGATCCTGACCGACCAGGCGTCGATAGTTCTGGAAAGTTCTAGCATCGAAGTTTCTAGAAGGGACCCGAATAATTATTAGTTCTGCTACTCAATACTAGATGGCGCTAGTAGTAGCTAGTGTCGCCATCAAGTGTGGCGCGTAACAATATGTTAGAAAAAATCAATCTTTTAATTTCAAAGTTACGATTTATTTGATGGTTCCTAAATACTCCTATGCATTAGTATTGCTAGTGTTTTCATTTATTGTTGTATTGTCATCTCCACATTGTATAATGAAATGACAAAGTGCCCCGGAGATAATTCAAAAGTCGAAAAATAAGGACCACCCTACTGTACACCCTATTCCTCATACCTTACGTGATGATCATCATGATCTGCCTAGCCTTTTCCCAACTATGTTGAGGTTGGTTTCCAGTCTAAACAGATGCAGCTGAATACCAATATTTTACACGGACGACTGCCTATCTGACCTCCACAACCCAGTTACTGGGTGACATGAGACTGGTTGTCATACTTTCGGGCTACTGACGACCCGTAACGACTGTCAAAGATCCAGGAATGACAGCCGGGGCCAACGGCTTAACGTGCTTTCCGAGGCACGGAGGGATCTTGGTATGTAAAGATGGTCACCCACCCACGGACCTACCGCGGCAAGCGTAGCTTAGCCTAATCGATCGACTCGTGCGGCTGTTATTACTTAACCACGAGCCCCTCACTTACGTGATGATATTCACTATTATTAGGGTTTCGTAGCCAAACATGAAATTAATTAATTTATTTATTTATTTATCACATGGAAAACCAACAGCTTTACATAAATACAATAAATACACTGGAATAAGAAACATGAAGCCAATTATAGGTTTTCACGGCTAGCTATACAATAATACAGTAAGAGATCTTATACACGACAAATTATCAATAATATAAGCGCACCAATCATCAAAACGGTATCGCCAAACATGAGGGATAAACTACAATATAATTAAATAAAATAAGTACCAGAACTAATTACTAAATTAACACTTAATAATTAATTTTAAAGAAATCAAGGTTTAGCCTATTGCGTACGCTTGAGCCTATCGTTGAAAATAAGTCAAAAGAGAACTGCTTGCATAAGTCATTAAAGTCTTTACTCGCTCGCACTAAAAATGAGTTTTGCCTGTAGTTGGAAGATAACGGAATAGCGATAGGTGGATTAAATCTGAGTAATCGCTGGGGAACATTAAAATACAGTTTACGTAGAAGCTGCGGACAATCCACCTCATTGGATGCAATTTTGAGCAAAAATGTAGTCTGCTAATCGACGACGGTTAATAAGTGGTTGTAGGTGAAATTTCCTGCAAAGATCCAAATAGTCACAACTGTGATATGGTAACCGCAAACGATAACACAGAAACCTAACAAATCTTTTCTGCACACCCTCTATGCGATCAATGGTCACGCCATAACGCGGGTTCCATTTGGAGAGGGGAAATCCTGGGCCCAGCAGTTAACTAGTTGAAATGGGTATTAAAAAAACCGTTATATTTTTTTAAAGGAAATCACAAAATACAGTACTACCATGTTTCTATCTAGGAAGCGAGAAAAATTAAATTAAGTTGTGAAACTAAATAATCGATAAAGTACATGCCTGAATTCTAAGTAATCGATAGTGAATAAATCGGTAAAATCTCAGAATATGTATGAAAATCGAGTGACAAATGCTTATCAATCTTTTCGTGGAATCGATTCAAAGCGAATCGAGTTCCTTTAATTTTTCTTCTGTTAGCAACACTGGTCACTCAGTATAGTCTAAAGTAATCTGTGCTGCCGTGCGTAAGTATACATTTTTTAGGTAGGCTGAGCAAAAGTTTGAGAATGACGTTAAATTAATTGTATAAATTGCGTATTCCGCAATCACTTTACATTTCAATATGTTTTGTTAGTTTTATAAGCTTGGTAGTTTTTGTTTCTATTAGTTTACTTGAGTAATAGTAATTGTTTATGTTTGTGGTAGTTTCCCAAACAAATAAAAAAAAAATGCCATGTTTATATCGAACCACGCACAGTGAAAGGTTCCGTAGTTGGGTTGAATATTCACGCATGCACAATGCACATAATTAATTTGATCGACTGCAAAAATAAGTTTGTATTTCATAAACTCATCGTTCATAAGGTATTCAAAATTAAAGTCAGCCACAAAAGGAAAGTCCTGTTTTCTTATAAATAACATCTTGAGCATTTCTTACTATTACAGCGAAAGTCAAGCTTCTTCAAGAGTTCAGGTGGTTTATGTGCATATTTTCAGCGATTTTAAGGTGCCTTTACCTTCTGGATAGGTGTAGTAATATCTATTTTATACAACTTTAAAAAAAAAAACAATATTGAGTTTCTGACTAAGTTTATGTTTTGCTATTTTATTTTAAAATCCCACAAAATATTAATGTTTTGACCACTAAAAATTTTCAATAAGATTAGCTTAAAAAATATTATTAAAATCTCGATTATGATTGTAAATGTTTGCTTGGTCAATCCCTAGCATCAGTGGGATGACACTGACAACTCACTCCACGCAAGTTTTCACGGTGAAATTTTTACAGAATCGACATGCTGGTGACATGACATGACAGGTAGAAAAAAACCAGCACCTATCAAAAACTGATAGACTGAGACATACATATTTGTACCATGGACTCATGGTACAAATGCATGGACTGAGACACTCGTTCGTTTTCTTTCGTGCGCACGTATGTTCCGTTCTCAATCTACTCGTAAACGTGTCAGGATCTTCAACACGTCGCACATGGAGGCTCTCTACTTGCACTCCATGCGTAAAACCATTATACAACCCAAAACCGTTCAAAAATATTTTGCAAATAACATCAAAAAACTACCATGTTATAAAGTAACCTCACTTTTACTATATTTCATATAACTTGATTCCTGGATACCCAAATTTCACCAAATTTTCAATGAGGTCTTTTTATTATATCCACTTACAAATAAAGCTAGTTTGATTGAGTTAACACCTGGGCCCAGGAAACTATGGAGTCTTTCCCTTCTCCTTTGAGAAGCATATTCTAAGTGACTTCTCACGGGATCCCTTCTTTTCGCATAATGTTCTTTGTCCTAATATACTTCGGCATAACGATTTTGGCACAATTTGTTTTGGCATAATAATACTTCGGCATAATTTTTTTAGGCATACATTTTATGTTGGCATAATCATCTTAAAGACTTATTTGTTTTGGCATAAATTTGATTCGCATTACGTTAGTAGGCCTAATGACTATTAGCATAACGTTAGTAGGCCTAATGACTATTAGCATAATAATATTTAGGCATACAATTAATATAATTTATACATAACATTATGTAACTTAAACGATTTTTCAATCGCGAGATAACTTTTATCTGAAGAATATATTAGATGTTTTGACAGTTTTTGTATAAAAAAATATGTCAATCAGTTAACTTCTATTATGAGAAATAAATATGGCGGTTATTCCTCAGATAGAAGTTAACTGATTGAAACGGGAACACCCAAATACTCCGAAATATTTTATTCCGAATTTCGATTTTCAAAAGTCCGAATTTCATAATACCTAAGAATCATAATGTGTATTATTAAAAATCACGAAATGTATTTTACCGAAAGTCATAAATGCGACTTGTTTGTTTTCCGATTTTCATATATTCGAAGAATCAAATGTTCGATAGGTTCGCGGTCCGAAAAACGACATTCCGATTTTCAATACTCCGAATTATTTCCGTTACCGTTACCGCACTAGGGCATCCAGTATCGGAAGGTTTTCAATTCCGGAGTTAATTTACGATATTGGGCTCTCAACTCCGGAATTCCGGAATTCCGGAACTGGATCCGAAAGTTAAGAAGTTTCTATCAAATTAACCCCGTGATTCAAAGTAACCCCGGTTTACGGTAGTTAAAATCAAAATATTAAAATGAGCATTTAAGTCTCTCCTCAGATTTATCATGTTTAACAACAATCTTGACATGACAACATAATCAGTTCACAATTCACATCACAATCAATAAAATTAAACAAGTCTAATTAACTTTTTATAACAAATCAACAAATTAAGGGCTCAACAGCAAATACTATAACACTCGTCTAGTTAGTACATGATACACGCGCAGGATAAATTGCGCGTAGGTAAAACGATGAGTTGAAAAATTAAACACATTTTTAAATTAAAAATAATGAATATCGAAATACGATAAATTGAGCCCAATTCCGGAGTTGAAATATCGGAAAAACTATCCGGAATTCCGGAGTTGCGAAATTCCGGAATTCCGGAATGGATGCCCTATACCGCACCCGAACTCAACGAACGCAATAGACGACGTAGGATGCAAGAGCAATCGAAGGGCACCCCGAGGTTCGGTTTGGTTAGGTTACTTTAAACCCTTTACACAGAAATAGGGGCCCCGCGAAGCGGGGCTCCGTCGACATAGGATGCAAGAGCGAGCGCTTGAATGCTGCATGCTGCATGCTTGCTTGCATGCTGCATGCTTGCTTTTTTGCTGCATGCTTGCTTGCATGCTTGCTTGCTTGCTTTATGCTTGCTTGCTTCATGCTTCCTACAGCGAAAAATAAAAATACGTTTTAATATCATTATTTTACAGCACAAGTGTGTGCGCAGACACAGCTGTGCACTCTCTCTTCCCTCACTTTCATAGTTTGATGGGGCGGCAAATGCTTTAGGATATTATGCTTAAAAAAGTTATGCTTTAGAACTTTATGCTTAATAAATTTATGCTTTACAATATTATGCTTAATCATTATTATGGTTAGAGAAATTATGCTTAAAAAAATTATGCGTAAACTGTTATGCGTAATTATATTATGCGAAAATATAATTATGCCAAAAAAAATTATGCTAAGTTATATTAGGTCTTAAAATTTCATGCAAATGGATAGGGAACCACTTCTCACAAATGAGCAATACAATATCTAGATAGTTTTCACTTTCTTAAAACACGCTGCCAGTCTCATTACAAAACCCAATGCTCTGGATGCTTTAGTCACTATTTGCTACACGTGAAAATTAAACTGAAGTTTACAGTCATGGTATACGCCCAGGTCACGAACTCCGTCACACCTCTGTAGGGGCTGCCCTTCCAGGCTATAGGAGATATGAAGTGGAAAGCGTAATAGCAACACATCTTCGATTTATTGATCGAAGCAACACGTATAGCAAGAAAAGGCAACTTTTATTAATTTCGCAGTCGCAGAAAGATACCTGTCCAGTGCAAGAGCCAGCAGAGAGGAAACGGCTACTCTTAGAGAGACCATGGTGGAACGAATGAATTTGACCTTAAATCTCGTTTCCCAGTGGGGTGACGACAATCTGGTCAAATTCAATGCCTTAAAAACACAGGCGTGTCTTTTTACTGCGAAAAGGAGCCAGTTCCAGTTATGCCCTGCTTTCCGAGGTGCATCTGTACCGGTTACCGACCGCCTTCAGCTTTTGGGCATGGAGTTGACATCAGATCTCAACTTCGGCTCAAACATCGAGTCAAAAGCTCAGACCGCAGCCAAGAAGCTGGGCATCCTAAATAAGGTGAGGCGATACTTCACACCAGGACAGCTTTTAAGTTTGTACAAAGCTCAGGTCCGTTCCTGTATGGAGTATTGCAGCCACTTGTGGGATGGCTCAGCAAAATACCAGCTTGCTGCACTTGACTCGGTGGAACGCAGAGCTAAAAAGCTTATAGGCGACGAGACGTTGGTAGCTACGCTTCCCAGCCTGGCTCATCGGCGTAATGTCACTTGCCTGACGGTCTTCTATAGACTGTACTACGGAGAGTGTGCGCAGGAGCTCCACGACCTGATCCCACCATCGCCCTTTTACCACCGGACAACCAGACGTACTGCAGCGTACCATCCGCACTTGGTTGATATCCCGATGAGTCGTACTCGGCGCTTCTCCTCCACTTTTATTATGCGCACAGCCAAAGTGTGGAACTCTCTGCCGGCATCTGTGTTCCCTCCCACGTTTAACCCGTCTGCCTTCAAATCAAGAGTGAACAGGCATCTTCTGGGCACGTTCGTTCCATCATACACCTCATCTATCGCTTTCCATCAGGCGTAATCGGGGTCAAGAGTGCGCTCATTTAGCAATAAAAAAAAAAAATTACTAGCAGCGCCCCAAGGTTTCACCCGCGTAAATAGGTATCGATCCCGTAGGAATATCGGGATAAAAAGTATTATATGTGTTAATTCTGGTTATAAACTACCTGTGTGCCAAATTTCATCCAAAACCGTTCAGTACTTTTTGTGTGATTGAGTAACAAACATCCAAACATCTTTACAAGCTTTCACATTTATAATATTACTAGCTGCGCCCCGCGATTTCACCCGCGTAAGTGTCGATCCCGTGGGAATATCGGGATAAAAAGTAGCCTGTATGTTAATCCAGGGTGTCAGCTACCTCCATACAAAATTTTATCAAAATTGGTCCAGTCGTTTGAGCGTGAAGAAGTAACAAACATACAGGATGTTACGGAAAGGGTATATCAATACAAACGGGTTGAAGAGTGTATCTGGTCTAGAATCTCTGTACAAAATTTCAGCTCAAAAGCATTAACTTTGAAAATGCTTAATATTTTTTTATTTCGACATCACGGCGCTGCACTGGCGCGCGGCGGCGTGATGTGCGTGTACCTACTAGGCGCACAGACACACTACAGATAATGGATAATGACCCTCGTAGTGCGGTGACACGTTTGTTATGATTTCAATTTAATAAACTATAGAGAAAAAAATATTAAGCATTTTCAAAGTTACTGCTTTTGAGCTGAAATTTGTACAGAGATTCTAGACCAGATACACTCTTCAACCCGTTTGTATTGATATACCCTTTCCGTTACACCCTGTATAAGTAAACACACTCACTCACAAACTTTCGCCTTTATAATATTAGTGTGATAGTAAGATTTTAAATCAATTTTCGATAGGTAATCAAAGAATTTTTTTTCAGCACATTGTGGACGGCGGTTCGACCATAAACTACTCTGGTGTGAGGATCGGCTCTAGGGCGTACCGTTCGTTATTTTTTGAGGGCGTGTACCAAGGCATATTCTACATGAATAAGTATTATGTCATTAAAAATTTAATGGAAATACGGTACGTATGTCGTCGCCATATCGTAGATTTGCTCACTTCATGAAATGCTCGAGAATTTCATGAAATGGTCGCATTTCATAAAATGTTTTACTGTCTATTGGCCACATCATGATGTGGTCTGGCCAGATCAATGATTACTCAACGTTTGACGATATGAACAGTTAAACGCACGACTACTTCATGATGTGGCCGAACATTAGTGATCATATCGTAAAATAATTAAAATATCCGCCGGTAGAGGCGTTGATGTCGGTTTCCTCTGTGGGTTCCCTATCCACTTTCATAAATTTTTAAGACCTAATATAACTTGACATACTTTTGCTTAACAGCTTACGCATAATTTCTCTAATCATAATAATGATTAAGCATAATATTCTAAAGCATTTAGCATGCGCGTTTTATTTCTAACGACGTTAGGTCGACGGAGCCCTCGCTGCACGGGGCTACTATTTCTGTCTTCAGGGTTTAAAGGAACCTAACCAAATCGAACCTCGGGGTGCCCCTAACGTCGTTTAGTATTGTTACGAGCTTGGGGTTCGTGACAATAAAAACTGCCGATTTAATAACCAAAAATATACACTTTATTTAAAAACACCAATTACAACTGTAAACACACTAATTACAATACACAATCGCACTAAAGATCACTCTAATCGCACTTGAAGATCGCTTTGATGTTTTCGCTTGTATCGCTTATCCAATACTGATCCCGGCTCGCAGCCACACCGGCCTTATATAGGCCTCGGATAGTTCCAGAACCTTCTACCGTAGAAACATCTAGAATGTTCGAGTACATACCGGTCCCGACCAACCAGACATCGATAGTTCTGGAAAGTTCTAGCATCGAAGTTTCTAGAAGGGACCCGAATAATTGTTAGTCCTGCTACTCGATACTAGATGGCGCTAGTGGTAGCTAATGTCACCATCAAATGTGGCGCGCAACACTGCCCCCTCCTAAGACATGCTCGTCCCGAGCATTATTGGCCCCATAATAACGCGCAAGTCGATCCACATGGACGATCTTAGGAGTACCTCTTGCACCTTTCTGTATCCGGTAGGTTACGTCATTGATCTTTGTCACAATCCAGTACGGTCCGTCCCATTCAGCTTGAAGCTTAGGAGATTTCCCTTTGCTGCGGACTGGATTGTGCAACCACACTAGTGAACCTTCATCGAACCCTTTATTGTTCATTTTGCGGTCATAACGGGTTTTCATCTTCTCAGACATTTGCTGGCCCGATTGTCTGACGTGCTCATAGATGTCATTCATTTTGTTCCGCAAGTCATTCGCATAATCGGTTATACTGCGTGGGGCGTCAGGTGGTATTCCGGTGATCAGGTCTGCAGGCAGCCGTAATTCCCTTCCAAAGTTTGCGAAAGCTGGTGTCACCGATGTACTTTCGTGAACAGCACTTCGATATGACAACAAAAACGGTTGTATGTGCTTATCCCAATCTCGTTGCCGATTTTCCACAACTTTCGCCAGGTATCTCTCCAATGTCTGAAATCGTTCCACCATTCCATCCGATTGTGGGTGGTAAGAAGTTGTTCTCGTTTTATGAGTACCCATAACTCGACAAGTTTCCTGGAATATTTGGGACCCAAAATTCCTTCCCTGGTCGCTGTGAATCTCCAAGGGTACTCCAAAACGGCAGAAGACTTCATGAACCAGTTTATCTGCAACTGTTGAAGCTTCTTGGTTTGGAATGGCGAAGACTTTCGGCCACTTAGTGAAGTAATCCATTACAACCATGAAATACTTGTTACCACTTTCACTTTCCGGGAATGGTCCCGCAACATCTAGGGCTATCCTTTCCCATGGTGCACCAACATTGTATAATTTCAATGCACCTCTACTACGTGTCTGAGGTCCCTTTACAGCTGCACAACTCGTACATTTCCGACACCAGTCCTCGACATCGTCCCGACAGTGGATCCAGTAAAACCGTTCTCGTATCTTCAGTAGAGTCCGTTTTACTCCCTGATGACCTCCTGAACAACCATTATGGTACAGCTGTAGAACATCCGGTACTTGAGCTTTAGGGACAACAATTTGCAAATGACAGGTGTCCCCCCGAGCATTTTCCCATTTACGGCACAGGACTCCATCCTGAATCATCAAGCTGTCCCATTGGGCCCAATAGCTTTTTGTGATCGAACTCATCGCTGAGACGTCGCTCCACTTGGGCTTAGGTGCTCTGGCCTTTATCCACTCCAGAATCGGCTTGATGTCCGAATCTTCCTGCTGTGCACGCTGTAGGCTTTTCTTCCACTCGTTGCTGAGGTCTGTCCTGAGCATCCTCACAGGTACCACTTCCTTACCCTCTTGCCTAGTACCATACTTGCAGTCTTCAGGACAAGGTCTTCTAGACTATGCATCTGCGTTGCCACGAGATTTCCCGTCATAGTTTTGTGATCGAAATCCTCGGGGCTCTTTGAACATCAGACAGCACCCGCCCCGCAGTCCTCGCTATTACTCGTTTTCCCTGCTGCTGCTGGGCGGTGCTGTTAGCCGCACTACCTTCTGGAGACCAGCCATCTTCCCTTTCTGCAGTTCGCTTCGGGCAACTGGATCGAAGGTGGCCCCTTTCCCCACAGCCGTAGCACCTAGGGCTGTATCTTCTATTGCGGTCGCGAACTATAGCCGCTGCAAACTCTCTGACGCGATGGGAACGATGATCCTGCTGCACAGCTTCCACCTCCAGTGCATGGGCCAAGGCGTCCTTAAGCGTCCCGTGATGACCGAGCCTTACAGCAGCTCTGACTTCAAGGCGACCTTGAAGTCAGAGCTGCTGTAAGGCTCGGTCATCGGATGCCGTCGATAAATACCTGCACCAGGTTCCCATCAATAAGCGCAGGTTCTCAACCTCAAGGGCCCACTGCTGCAGGTTTTCGTTATTGCGTTGCACGCGATCCTTGAGCTGCGCACGAAACACGTGCTCCAGGTGAGCGTCGCCATACCGAGCTTCCAATGCCTCAAGGAGCTGCTCGTAAGTCACTTCTTTGCTGAGAGCTTCCAGCACAGTTAAGGCCTGATCGCGCAGGCCTAGGGTGAGGGCAGTCATGGCCTGACTCTTATTCCACCCCTTCGCCTTCATGACAGCCTCAAACTGAATTTTGTAGGCCGACCGAAGTTCCGTCGAACGGTGGCACTTTAAATCCACGTAGCGAAGGTGTTGTAGCTACGGGGGCTGCGATTCCATCCTCAAGTTTAAGGTAATCCAGCGTTTTCTTCACGTCAGCCATTACGGTTTTCTTCACGTCAGCCATCACGTTGTCAACCCGATTATTCACTTGGTCGATTCGGGTTTCAGCTTCCAACAGGCGGTTGTCATATTGGGCAACCTTATCCTTCACCTCCTTCATGTCCTTCCCGAAGGTAGCGTGAAGGTCCTTCATAAGGAGCATCTGCTCTTCCTGGCGGCGCGCCTGCTCCTCCTTATCACGCTGGAGCTGTTCTTCCAACCGACGAGCCTGTTCCTCCTGACGGCGGGCCTGTTCCTCCTTGTCCCGCTGGAGCTGTTGTTCCAACCGACGAGCCTGCTCCTGCAGCATCACCATCAGTGCAACAAAGTCTGGTGCTGATGATGCTGGAGCAGCTGTGGACGGGCCGGCCTGCGTGATTGGTAGTTGGCCCTCCGACGTCTATGGCGTTGCTCCACCGAATCGCCTCTGGTCCGTCTCTTGCTGGCGTTGACTCCGGGTACGGATACCCTCCGTGTCGTCCTTCGGTAAAATCGGCATGATTTTAATCCTTGCTTCTGACACCAATTGTTACGAGCTTGGGGTTCGTGACAATAAAAACTGCCGATTTAATAACCAAAAATATACACTTTATTTAAAAACACCAATTACAACTGTAAACACACTAATTACAAAACACAATCGCACTAAAGATCACTCTAATCGCACTTGAAGATCGCTTCGATGTTTTCGCTTGTATCGCTTGTCCAATACTTGTTGTATATTCATACTTATTTAGGTGTGTTACAAAAAGCTATGGTTTGTACTCTTTTCTCTATTCTTGTCACTTCATTACTTCTTCTTTTATAAAAGCTTTGGTTCAAATAAAAATTCAAATCTTTTCTTTTATTAAGCTTATTCTTTCAACATTTTAAGCTTCTTATTTCAACACGTTATCAGCACGAAGCTCATTATTGTTAAAAAGTAGATAATGTCAGGGAATAGTATGAATTTTCAAGGTATTCAGATGTTAATAAACCGAGACGGATACCCAACCTGGAAGTTCAAAATGAGGATACTTTTTAGTGATGAGGAGCTGTGGACGTCCATCATTGGGTACGATGATTTTGATAAAACGGCGGAGCATGTGCGCTCTCGTAATGACCAGAAGGCGTTGTCAAAAATATGCCTTACGGTAGACGGAAGTGCAATTTCGCATGTACGAAATGCGAAAAACGCTAAGGAGGCTTGGAGTGCTATACAAAAGACATACGAGGATAAAGGTATGGGTCGAAGGCTCTCTGTAGAGCGTAGATTATACAAATATACCTTGACCGATTTCCAAGACATAGAATCTTATATCAACGCCGTTATGAGTACTGCTCAAGATCTTGAAGATATTGGTAAGATCGACGTTGGATCTTTGGCTGCGATTATTCTCGGAGGATTGACATCACGGTACGAACCGCTTATCATGGCTTTAGAGAATTCGAATGTTGATGTAACCAGTGAGTTGGTTAAGGCAAAGCTTTTAAACGAGTTTTCTAAGGACTCTCACCAGAATGAGGTAGCTGCGTTACGTTCAACAGGTTCTACATGCAAAAAGAAGAAGCCTATAATCTGCTTTAAGTGTAGACAACCAGGACACGAAAGCCCCGAATGTCCCAATAAGAAGGATAAGACGGCTATGAGTGTGTCGGGAAAAGTTGTTAAAGAAACAGATTGCCATCATAATGAAAAGGTGGAACAGGCTGTTGTGAAGGAATTGGCTCCCTCTGCGCCAGATGCAAATGATGGGAAATGGATTATTGATTCTGGTGCAACCATTCACATGACTCCGCATTTTGAGTGGTTCAGCAGTTATCGGCCAGTACAAGGTGGAACGATTACTGTGGCTAATGGACAGAAAATGACGGCTGTCGGTATTGGTGTTGTATCCATTGATACGGATACTTTGGCGAACAGAATAGAGAATGTAGTCCATGTTCCTGATTTGAACTGCAGTTTACTTTCAGTGAAGAAAGTAGTAGAGAAGGGTTTCTCTGTAGTTTTCAATAAAGAAGGCTGCACTATTTATGACTCAAAGTGTGATGTAGTAAATAGTAAAAATGTTTTAGCGTATGGTTCTGTGTGTGATGGGCTGTATACTGTCGATTGTTCAATTAAAATGTTCAATAATGTTTCAGCTAAACTTGTGCACTCTGATAGTTCCAACTTCCAGCTTTGGCATAAGAGGTTAGGACATCTGTGTCGAATTGGAATGGATCTACTTAGAAAAGGTCAGGCTATCGGTGGAGTACACTGAGGTTGACAAGGAACCATGCATACCATGCATAGAGGGTAAGCAGTCTAGAAAGCCCTTCAAAAGCTTAAAATACAGGAAGACTACATCGCCGCTTCAATTGATTCATACCGATGTTTGTGGTCCTTTTTCTACAAATTCGTTTACAGGTAATAGATATTTTATTATTTTTGTAGATGACTTTACACGTTTTATTTTTGTGTATTTTATGTCTTCTAAAACTGAAGTCAAAACTAAGTTTTGTTCTTTTCATTCTCATGTCGAGAGACAGTTTGGTGGAAAAATAAAGAATTTGCGGTCTGATAATGGAACTGAGTACACCAATAATGAATTGATGGATTATGTTCAGTCACTGGGTATCGATTGGCAAACGACAGCACCTTACAGCCCTCAGCAAAATGGGGTAAGTGAACGGTGTAATCGTAGCATAGTAGAGAAGGCTCGGTCACTATTGTCACATGGTTCTCTCTCAAAAGCTTTTTGGCAAGATGCAGTGGAGACGAGCATCTATTTGAAAAATCGATCATCACTTTGCGGTAAAACACCCTTTGAAATGTGGTT
This sequence comes from Amphipoea oculea, assembly GCA_945859645.1. Classification (NCBI taxonomy): domain Eukaryota; kingdom Metazoa; phylum Arthropoda; class Insecta; order Lepidoptera; family Noctuidae; genus Amphipoea; species Amphipoea oculea. The sequence goes on along the minus strand of OX243888.1, from coordinate 11,567,507 downwards.
TAATAAAAAACTAGACCTGTCTCATCTGAAGGTTTTTGGATGCAGAGCACTTGTTCATGTTCCATCAAGTCAGAGATGTAAATTGGACATGAAAGCTAAGGAACATATTTTTGTAGGATATTCAGATGATCCTCGTACTTATTATTTCCGGAATGCGGCAAGTCCTAGACGCTTACTAAAGTCAAGAGATGTTACATTTTTTTGAAAATAGCTTTACTGGACTGAAGGAAAGTATTAAGCCTATAAGTACTGTGAACTCTAATATTGTCAATTTGCTATCACAGTCACCATCGCCAGCAGTTTTAAGACAAGAAGTTTTACCCTCCTCTTCACCTGGGAGATGTGAGGTAGATGCTCCAAGCATCGATCCTTCTTTCATGGATGCTGAGGATGTTGATTTTGAAATTAATGAAGCAGTCAATTTAGAGGTCAACAATGTTGATGATCAGCAGTTAAGTGAGGCTACAGATTCCTCAAATGAATCTAGTCGATATCCTTCGAGAGTTCGCAAACCACCGGATTACTTCTCATATAAAACCCTGCTAGACGATGGTTTTGATGATCCAAATAACTATCTGGCTGCGGTTAACAGCGATGAGAAAGATAACTGGATCTTAGCAATGATAGATGAGTACAATGCCTTAGTCAGAAAGGGCACATGGATTTTGGTAGATAAGCCAAATCTTAAAACGTGTATTCCCAGCAAGTGGGTCTTCAAATTAAAGCGAGATGTGAATGGTGGTGTTTTAGGTATAAAGCGCGCCTAGTAGCAAAAGGTTTTCGACAAAAAGAAGGAGTCGACTACAACGAAACCTTTTCTCCGGTTGTACGCAACTCGTCGTTGCGAACCCTGTTAGCTCTTGCAGTGCAGGAAGATTATAAGGTTCGGCATATGGATGTGGATACTGCTTTTCTGAATGGCAGTTTAGAGGAGGAAATCTACATGACACAGCCAGAAGGTTTTGTAAAGGAAGGGGAAGAGTCGAAAGTGTGTCTTTTGAAACGGTCACTTTATGGGTTGAAGCAGGCACCAAGAGCCTGGAATACAAAGTTAAAACAGACTTTGTCAGTTCTTGGTTTTATGCAAACATCTGAGCCGTGTATTTTTAAAAACAATACGAACTTAGACTCTTTGGTTCTGGCTGTATACGTCGACGATCTAGTAATCTTGTATAAAAATGAAACTACGTTTGACAATTTCACGTGTCAATTCGTGAAATACTTTACATCAAAAGATCTTGGACAAATTAATTTCTTTACGGGAATAAATATCCACCATGATAGTTATGGAATGAAGCTATCTCAGGGTACATATATTGAAAAGATGCTGAAAAGATTTAACATGCAAGATTGTAAGGGTGTTTCTACACCACTGGTCAAGAAAAAACTTGAGCCTGGTATAGGTGAGTGTGAGTTAATTGGCTGTCTAATGTTTTTGGCTGTAAATACCAGACCAGATATAGCCTACACCGTGAGTTACTTGAGTCAGTTTAACTCCAAATTTGATCAGTCACATTGGAATATTGCTAAACGATGTCTACGCTATCTAAAAGCGACAAAAGATAGTGGTATTACGTACAAGAAAGAAAAAGGTAATGCGACTACTTTGACTGGTTTTTCAGGTGCAGACTGGGCAAATTGTCCAACTGATAGACGATCCTACACTGGGTTTTATTATGATCTTGCAGGCGGCCCTATTTCGTGGGAAGCTAAAAAACAGCCCACAGTGGCTTTGTCGTCCGCTGAAGCTGAGTATATGGCATTGGCTACAGCAGTAAAGGATGCGTGCTTCTTAAAAAGACTGATATCCGATATTACAGGTAAGTCATTTAACATAGTTTCACAAAAAATAGCCGTGAATCCGGTTCACCACAACAGGACAAAACATAGATGTTAAGTTCCATTTTGTCCGAGAAAAAGTGAACGATAAAACCGTTGAACTTAGGTATATGCCCACCGACAGGTTACCTGCAGATGTTTTGACGAAACCTTTGAGTCCAACAAAGCATCGCAGTTGTTTGCAAAGGATTGGTATATCCTAGTTTGTTGTATTGGTTTTTTTTTTATCTTTTATTGTCTTTGTGTTATGAGTGCAATGTAATTAACTTTTTGAGGGAGCATGTTGTATATTCATACTTATTTAGGTGTGTTACAAAAAGTTATGGTTTGTACTCTTTTCTCTATTCTTGTCACTTCATTACTTCTTCTTTTATAAAAGCTTTGGTTCAAATAAAAATTCAAAACCTTTCCTTTATTAAGCTTATTCTTTCAACATTTCACTAATCCCGGCTCGCAGCCACACCAGCCTTATATATGCCTCGGATAGTTCCAGAACCTTCTACCGTAGAAACATCTAGAATGTTCGAGTACATACCGGTCCCGACCAACCAGACATCGATAGTTCTGGAAAGTTCTAGCATCGAAGTTTCTAGAAGGGATCCGAATAGTTAGTCCTGCTACTCGATACTAGATGGCGCTATTAGTAGCCAATGTCGACTTTCAAGTGTGGCGCGTAACAGTATTATGCATGTTATTATTATCAATAAATATTCTAGAAAAACTACTATTTTTTACTTTCCTTATATTCGAAATGAAAAGTAGAGTGTTTATCACGGGTGAAAGTCATCAATTCCTATTCGGATTATAGCCTAAACACCTCGTATAGGAATTGATTCCTTTCGACCCTTGTATAACAATCTATTATTTATTCGTGGAATAAAATAGGGTAGTTTCCTGGGTAAAAAAATAATAATTCTAATTAGTCCGTCAGTTAGATTATCGAAAAATAATGGACCCTTATTTTTTCTTTTGTCAATCAAACAAAAAATGACAAAGATAAAGCGCGTCAAAATTTGGGAGTGGGGGGTCGTGACGTCACGCCGTGCTAAAAAGTGTCGCACGGCGTGACGTTACGCGGAACCTTAACGGGCGATATCTTCATAATTTTTTATATAATTGACAAAAGAAAAAATAAGGGTCCAATATTTTTTGATAATCTAACTGACGGACTAATTAGAATTTTTTAGGAAACTAGCCTATTTACGTCTGACAGTTATTGTATGGAAGAATTGTTAAAATGATACCTCCGATAAAATTATCTGCCGTCAAATCAAGCCCTAAATGTTAGAACCTCCGTAAAATTTGCTTCAGTTGTTACTCATTGCAGGTACGAGGAGAACCAGTCGTTGGGGATAGAATATACAACTGCGACATCCCTTGCCATTGTGGAGCAGGAAGTGGTGCCGGAAGAGAAACCGGTGCCGGAAGTGAAACTGGTGCCGGAAGAGAAACTGATGTCGGATGATGATCTGCTGCCGCAAGAGGCACAGGAGTCTGAGACGGATTACTACGGCGATTACTACGTATCGCCCGACAGACGCATGAAACATCAGCTTCCTGGGACTCGCCGTAGTGGAGGGGAAACGAAACAATGTAATAGAATTACGAGAATTTAACACTTTATTATTTTATGAAAAGGAATTGTTTGTCTTAGCATTGGCGTGGGCCCCTCCGTGCCTCGGAAAGCACGTAAGGGGCCGTCTCCACGAGCGAGAGAATCGCGGCGATAGTCTCGCCGTGCCATCAAATTTTCACCGCGATGATATCGCCGTGTGGAGACACGTTCTAAGAGAGTGTATAGAAATACGTGGCACGACGATAATATTGCCGCGATTCTCTCGCTCGTGGAGACGGCCCCTAAGACGTAGGTGCCGGCTGTCATTCGTGGATCTTTGACAGTCGCTACGGGTCGTCAGAAGCGTGAAAGTCTGACAATCCGTCTTACTAAGGGTATTTGTTGAAAGTATGGACGCCTGCACTTAAAAAGTATGCAACCAGTCACGAAGCTGCTGTGTTGTGTCAAAAATTTTCTTCTATCTGTCATCGCGTGTGCCAACGTTATCCGTTATTTAAATTAAAATAGTCTTTTATTATAAATCTATGCTTTCAAATAAATTTGTTTGAACTGCCCTTGTTAATATTCTTTCAGGTTATGGGCCCAGTGGAAGGCCGCCCCGTACCTGCCGTAGTGTTATTTTTGCGATCTGAACAGTATTTTGAAAGTTTGTGAAAAACCGCATGCATAACCTAATTTGGTTACCGGCATGATTTTAGCTTATTTCAGATAAATATTGTTGGAAATATGGCGAACAGTTCTTTGATATCAATTGAAAAACTCACTGGTAGAGATAATTGGGCAACTTGGAGCTTTGCAGTGAAAGCTTATTTACAACACGAAGACTTATATGACTGCATTTTAAAGGAACCCGTATCCACTGAACCCAACTCGATAAAGAAAGATATCAAAGCCAAATCGAAGTTAATATTATTAATTAACCCAATATTGTATGTACACATTCAAGACGCAGTTAATGCTAAACAGGTTTGGGAAAATTTGTCAAGGGCATTTGAAGATAGTGGACTTTGTCGAAAAGTTGGACTATTGAAAGAACTAATAAACACTAGTTTGGATAACAGTTTATCAGTGGAAGATTATGTAAATAAAATAATGTCCGCGGCACACAAATTAAGGAATATTAAATTCAATGTAGATGACGAATGGTTAGGTACTCTGATGCTGGCAGGCTTGCCTGATATGTACAAGCCAATGATTATGGGGTTGGAAAGTTCCGGTATGAAGATTAGTGCTGATTTAGTAAAGAATAAACTATTACAAGAGGTTAAAACATCAGACACTACCGCACTTTATACAAACACAAAAATTCAACCCAAAAATGATCAGCAAAAACCTAAAAAAGGACCAAGATGTTTCCATTGTAATAAGTATGGACAGCTCAGCAAAAAATGTTGGTTCAAGAAGAAAGAAACTGACAATAAAACAGGATTTATAGCAGCGTTTTCCGCATTCACAATGAATGACTCTGTGAACTGGTATGTTGACTCTGGCGCCTCCATGCATATGACCATGCACCGGGATTGGCTCTGTGATGTCACGGCTCCACCTGTACAGAATATAAGAATTGCCGACAATAAGGTATTGAAAGTTGAATGCTGTGGTAATGTATCTATAAAAGTGAATACTAATAACAGCACCGAGGCAATACAGGTGAAAAAAGTTTTATATGTTCCAGAATTAAAAACGAATTTGCTATCAGTAAGCAAGATAATAGCAAATGGATGCAAAATCCAGTTTAATGAAGTTGGTTGTCAAATTTACAATCAAAATAATAAGTTAGTTGCAAAAGCAAATCTCATTAATGATACATATCAATTAAAATCTTGTAAGAATGAAGAAATGCAAGCAATGACGGCGAAGACTGAGTATGATACTTACCTATGGCATCAAAGGATGGGCCACTTAAATTTCACAGACATTAGTAAAATGCCTAAATGTACAGAGGGAGTAAAGTTGTCACCGGAAAAGGAAAATAGTATTTGTATAACTTGTCTCGAGGGCAAGCAGACCAGGCAACCATTTCCCAGCGAAGGCTCGCGTGCAACGGAGCTGCTAGGGCTCATTCACAGTGACGTATGTGGACCGATGAAAAATGTTTCTATTGGAGGTGCCAGATATTTTGTTACCTTCATTGACGATTATTCCCGTCGTGTACATGTATATTTTATTAAAAGTAAAGGCGAAGTCTTTGAAAAATTTGTGGAGTTTAAGAATAGAGTAGAAAATGAAACGAACAAGAAAATTAAAATTCTAAGAAGCGACAATGGTACCGAATACAAAAATAATAAGTTTGAAGCCTATCTTAAAAACTATGGAATATGGCACCAGACATCTAATCCTTATACTCCCGAGCAAAACGGTCTCAGTGAGAGAATTAATAGGACATTAATAGAGCGTGCTAAATGTATGATTTTTAATGCTGAATTACAAGATACATTCTGGGCTGAAGCAGTAGCCACAGCCGCTTATATTATTAACCGCTCGCCAACTCGTGTTTTATCCGATGTGACCCCACATGAAGCATGGACTGGAGAGAAGCCTAATTTGAGTCATATGAGGATTTTCGGATGTCACGCGATGGTACATATCCCTAAAGAAAATAGGACAAAGCTTGAAGTCAAATCACGTAAGTTGATTTTTGTAGGGTACAGTGACTCTACTAAGGGCTATCGATTTATAGACCCTACAACAAAGAAAGGAATTATAAGTAGAGATGTTGTTTTCTTAGAAGCTACTGTAAAGAGAAACAAAGTCGTTAACATGCAAGAAAAGGAAAATGAAGAAAATAACAAAGAGAAGGAAAAGAGATGGCAAAAAAAAAACCCAGAATCGCCAGAAACTTCATATATGCCATTTTTATAGGCATAATATGTACAACAAAAATATATAACAATATACTGCAAAAACGACATGGTATACTAGATATACAGGGTGAATTTTTCAAGTGGGCGTGGATGGCCAAATCCGAAACTATGAGGACTAGCGAAAAGTACTCAAAGGAGTCGCGGGCTCGATATTGATGAAAACTAAAACTGCATCATTGGATTATTGAAAAATCAATATTTCTAGCCAGGAATTGAACCTGTTGATTTTGAAAAAAAAACACACTGTATTATTACACCATTCGATAGTGTCGCTAATAAGGATCGAATTCTGGGAAGTAATGACATACGTCAAATTAAAATAAAGAGTTCATTTATAACAAAGTAAAAAAATAATAATAATAATCAGCCTGTATAAAGATTATTAATAATAAAACATATTAAAAGATTAAGGGTATATTTTTTACATTATTTTAATATATTATCATAATATTATACTAAAGAGATTGTGATAAAATAAAAGTCGAGTAATCAATGTACCTGTATGAATAACATAAACACATAAAGTTTAATAACTTTTATACTATATGGTTTAGGAGGCTGATTTTTTGAAACCGTACTGGGTTTACTATAGGGAACCCATTTTTATACATTTCTTTGCTGGCGATTCTGGGTTTTTTGTCTATGAACTTTTAGCCATGTCCTTTGTACTGAGAAAAAGGAGAATAAACTGGAAAATAATAATTTAATAAAAGAAAAGAAAACAGTGGACTTACCTTTATTTGAAGATCACGAAGAATCTGGAAATGAAAACATAGATGAAACAAATGAAACACAACTTACCTCTCAAATTCTTGAAGTTTCTTCTGATGACTCCGCTCTATTTGAAGATGTTCTTGATGAAACATACTTACCTGATGAAACAGTGGAATCTCTGCCGCAACATAACATGGGACTGAGACCACTTCCGCATCGAATAGAAAGACGTCAGAATGATAATACCACATCATTTATGTGTTTGAATGGTGAGTCAACTATGATTCTATTAAATAGTGATCCGCAGAACCTTGAAGAAGCTATCAACAGTGATAAGGCTGATGAATGGAAAAGAGCTATGAAGGAAGAATATCAGTCCTTAATAAATAACAACACTTGGACACTTGTAAACTTACCAGAAGGAAAAGTAGCGCTTCCTTGTAAATGGGTTTTTAAAACAAAAATAGATGAAAACGCGTCCATATCACGTTACAAAGCTAGACTTGTGATTAAAGGTTATAAACAAGTAAAAGGTATTGATTATCGAGAAAAATATGCTCCGGTAGTTCGTTATTGTTCAATAAGATACTTAATTGGCTTGGTTGCAAAATATGATCTCAAAATCCACCAAATGGATGCAGTTTGTGCTTTTTGCAGGGAGATATTGATAAAGAAATATTATAAAAATAGAAAGAGAGTCAAAATGAAGTCTGAAAGGATATGCCATATCACGAAATAATTGGTTGTCTACTGTACTTATCTCAAGGAACCAGGCCTGATATAACCTTTAGAGTAAATTCCTTGAGCAGATTTAATAACCACCCAACTGGTGAACATTGGGCAGCTGTGCTGCTAATCAAGTTGCTGTTCGATATCGATCAACTGCAGACATGGTTGCTGATGCTTTAACAAAAGGGCTCCATCGTCCGAAGCATGAAGTTTTTACCACATCAATGGGTTTGATTATAAAGCGTTTGCGTCCAGGAGAGGATGTTGAAAGTATGGACGCCTGCACTTAAAAAGTATGCAACCAGTCACGAAGCTGCTGTGTTGTGTCAAAAATTTTCTTCTATCTGTCATCGCGTGTGCCAACGTTATCCGTTATTTAAATTAAAATAGTCTTTCAAATAAATTTGTTTGAACTGCCCTTGTTAATATTCTTTCAGTATTGTATTACCCAGTAACTGGGTTGTGGATCTGGATTTCAGATACGCAGTCGCTCTATGTAAAATACTGGTATTCAGCTGCATCTGGTTAGACTGGAAGCTGACCCCAACGTAATTGGGAAAAGGTTAGGCAGATGATGATGAGTACAGGCATATGATAAGGAGGAATGAAGCGCATGACACTAAAAAAGTGATGAATGTAAATCACGCTAATCACACTATCACACTAATATTATAAAGGCGAAAGTTTGTGTTGTGAGTGTGTGTGTTCTGTGTTTATATGTCTGTTACTTCTTCACGCTCAAACGGCTGGACCAATTTTGATAAAATTTTGTATGGAGGTAGCTGAGACCCTGGATTAACATATAGGCTACTTTTTATCTCGATATTCTCACGGGATCGAAATTTACGAGGGTGAAACCGTGGGGCGCAGCTTGTACTAAATATTGATGGAAGGAGATGGAGAGGAATTCCTACCAAACAAAAGATAATAATGAAAGAAAACGGAGTGATAGTGACGGTTGACAGGCGACAATGGAAGAAAAAAAAAAAAACGTGTCGCGCCGACCCCAAGTAACATGGATCAAGGACAGTATGAAGAAAAATCTTTAAAACGACGAGACAAAAGTGTATAAACAATTTCGGAAGCAAAATTTGGAAAGATTTCGAATAAAATTGGCGCAGGTTCACTACACTGCGCCAATTTTCTTCGAAAAAAAAATAAATAAAAGATTCACTAAACTGTTCGTTTACACAATTCAATGTTTTCTTGATGTTGAAATCGGTGAATGTTTATTACAACGTTTCAGTCATTAAAAGTACAAGATTCATTGCTTGCTGGATTTGCATCAAGCGAGCATCCCCTCCGCACCAAACGTCGCGTCGTGCAGAGTGCGTCGCGTATTGTCTACGTCCAGCACCGCTGCTTTGAGCGGACATACAGCTGAGTTGTATCGTGATTATGAAGCTTCAAATTCTAATATTATATTATCCTCATATTCTTATTTTTTATTGTTATTCTATTCTAGTATATTCTTGTGTTTTTGCCAATATTTCGCAATTTCAATAAGCGAGTAAAACCTGAAAATTTTAATTTTCGAGAAAAATTGGTCATCGAAGTGCCATAGCTTGGCTCTTATGGGGATAATAGAGCTGGGATCAGGCTCAAATTGTAGGTAATTTAATACAGTTTATAAGTATATAAAACATTATTCGCAAAAAAAATGCACAGTTTTGGCTCTGGAGAGCAAATAGTGAAAAAACTCCCAAAATTTCGAAGTTTTTCTCAATTTTCTCGGTTTCCACAGGTTTTTCGAAGTTGAAAAATTTGAATTCACACTACCCTAACAGATCCATACAACATACCAATAATGCAGAACTACATCACGCTTTGCGAATTTAGCCACTTGTTTATAAATTAAACAAACTTGTTTTATAATAAAACTTTAAGATTATATTGGTTACAAATCGTCTGTCGTTAATTCACTGGATGTTAGACACGGATACACTTTTATTATAGTTAGGTGTCGTGCGCGCGACCGTTGTTTGCGGAGTGTCGGTCGGCGCGGCGCGCGGCGTGGGCTGCGCTCGCGTTGCCGCCCCTCGTCCCTCTCTTCCCCCTCGCTCGCGTTGTGTCAGGGGCGCGTACACACCACTTTATTTGTCTTTATCCGACGGCCTAAAGTTGTAGCCTGATAATGCATATGCTTATTGCCTGATTTTCATAATGTATTTTGTACTTGCCAGCTTGTACAGTGCACATACTCCGCGACTCGGTACCAGCGGGGCACGCATACAAACAGAAGACAGTTGGGTACGCTTGCCCGGGCCTCGAGCTCGTCGCCGTCAGCTGTCGAGGACAGAACGTCACTAAGGGACTCGATAAATGGACCAACAACACCGTCAACATTGATTTTGATCAGTGAGTACCTAATAGAGAGCTACAAAGACGTTCTGGCGCCTGAATAACATCGACAGGGGGCGTTGTTGGTAAACATTGATGAAATTGTCACAGAATGTATTTACAAAACAAAATGGCGGCGTTAGTTCCAATTTTGCCCACGGGCCAAAGTAAACTTGTAGTGTTGTACTTGAGTATACATGTTTAACTATGGTGACGGTTGTTGAGTCTGGCGGACTAATGCCCACTAGTGTTGTTCGGTTTTTTATAATTATGTGTAACAGGGAGTAGGTAATAGGATGGAAAGTTCCTCCATTAAAAAGAAAGGATCCTCCGACCAGACGGTACCGCGATGCAGGAGTTCGTAATGACAATAAACATCTTAATCATTATTTTTTCACAGCTTTGAGGATACAAATGCTTGCGTATATATGGGAATTTTCAAAATCAACCAAATTGAATATAGAAAAACATTAGCTGTACTTGAAAGTAAGTTTAAAAAAAACCAAAGTGTGCATTCATACTTTTTATTATTTATTAAAATTATGATGCGTTCCGAATTAACATCTTACCTAGGTACTTACCAACAAATCAGCAGATTTTAGCCACCATTGAGTGTAGGTGTTTGAGTTTCATTTCACGTGAATTAATATTCATTTTGTTTTATTTCAGACAGCTGTAAGTTTTTTTTTCTCTATTCCAAAGGCACTTTATCGTGCAGTGAAGGCTTTTTCACATTTTAGCACGCTCGCTCACTGCGTGGCATACAAAATAAAATATGCAAACCCAACGAACAACCTGTCGACCAACCGGAACTAATAATAGTTTAGATGCGTTTTGTGAATTGTGAGCTATTGTATGTTATAACAGCTCGACACATGCAGCATGCTGCCTTGAGGGTTTATGTATCTGGCTCTGTTCCGGCAAAGCAAAATCTTTACCGGCACACACCTAAAGTTTAGAGCCCCACCACGGCGTCAACGTAGAGATACGGCGCGGTGGTGGGGTTATTATTATTTTTTTAAATGTCTGACATATCTCGGGACCCATCGGAATCCGGGATCCGAGGCTCGGATCCCAAACTTTTAGAAGGAGTGCGAGTGGCCGAAGCCACCTCGCAGAGGCCCCTTAGACAGTTGGTTTTAGTTTTTTGAAGTGAAAACTTCTTTAGCGGCGTTGAACACTTTTTGTAATGGGTAAAAAATGTTAAACTCGCGTCAGGACACGTGACCGTCAGGAGAGATTTCCCCCCCCCCCCCGCCTCTCTTTCTACGGCGGCGCCAACCGAAGTGAACCAAGTTTAGTGACACACGACAATGGATGGATGGATTGGATGGAGTGGAAGTGGAAGTGGAAGTGGAAGCGGAAGTGGAAGCGGAAGTGGAAGTGGAAGTGGAAGTCGAAGTCGAAGTCAAAGTCGAAGTCAAAGTCGAAGTAGAATTCGAAGTCGGAGTCGAAGTCGGAGTCGAAGTCAAAGTCGAAGTCGGAGTCGAAGTCAAACTCGAAGTCGAAGTCGAAGTCAAAGTCGAAGTCAAAGTCGGAGGCAAAGTCAAAGTCGGAGTCGAAGTCAAAGTCAAAGTCAAAGTCGAAGTCGAAGTCAAAGTCGAAGTCAAAGTCGAAGTCGAAGTCGGAGTCGAAGTCAAAGTCGAAGTCAAAGTCAAAGTCGGAGTCAAAGTCAAAGTCAAAGTCAAAGTCGGAGTCGAAGTCAAAGTCGAAGACTCTCGCGCGCGCGACCCGGCTGGCGCACATAAAAAGTGATAGCTCCGTCGTAAAAATTTCTATAAATTATAAATACAAGTTCTCAACACTTAAATCGATACTAATTAATGCGTAAAGTTATAAGTGTAAACATTGCTAAAACAGTTTGTACCTAAGTTATACAGTGTGTCTATAAACATCAAAAAACAAATCAGCAAAAACTTAAAACAAATATACAAAGGACTTGTGAACCAGTGACTCAGCATGACTCATTAAAAGTGTGTGATGTGCGGTGCGTGACCATAAATGGTCATATCGAACCTTATTGGCGAAATAACATCGATCATTAATTACTATACTCCCACTAGAGCAACAAGAGCTTAATTTCAACATATAAGTAAGCATATACGCAGCGTAGCGGTTACACAGTGCGCTTTGGAAGAAGCTGAGTCCAAGTTCAAATCCAAGTAAGTAACACATGGCTCTTTTTGCGTTTTGAAATATTTGTTTTTTTTTTTTTTTGCTATTTTTGTAATTGAATAATCAAATCAAACTATAAAAATGTCGTCTAAAATTGGTGCGAAAAGCGACCGTAAGATACTAGAAAAAGTTATATGTTTCAAATGCAAGAAGTCAGTAGACATTAGGAAAACAGCTTTATGTTCAACGTGTAACAATCGATATGAACCAGATTGTGATGGGTTTCCAGAACAAACCTACCGTCTAATGGACTTGGAAACTAAGGGAAAATGGCGATGTAAAACATGCAATAAAAATAAAAAACTCTCAACAACCAGCCATGTATCTGATGTATCGAACGTCACAACCAGGAAACGAGCAAACCTACACCCTAACAGCTCATCACCTGGACCCAGTGTTAGCTTCCAGGAAAATAAACAACTGGTAACGGTAAAACCTACCGTCCAGACGGCTTCTGATATCTTGGATTCTCAAATACTGTCCGAATATGAAACTTCAGATGAATCATTTGAAACACCTAACAAATTGTCTCACAGCGTTGATGGCACGATATTTGAAATATCTGAGACATTATCGGTTTTAGAAATGAAAAATACCATAAAGAATCTTTCGCTTAAACTAAATAGTGCAGAAAATGAGCTAGAAAATACATTGCTAGAAAATAGCAACCTCCACCAACAAATAAATAAATTAACTGCAGAGACTAAAATGTTAAAAGCACTGTGTTATTCTCCAGTAACCTCTGAGAATAGCCCAGCCATCAAACATAAGAGGAAAAGACTCTCTCTACTACCTCAAAACTCGCTCTCTACACCTTCAACTCCTTTGCCAAATAAGTCTAATATCGACTGTTACAAGAGCATTGAAATTATATGTCTTCAACAAAAAATCACAGATCTTCAAAAAAACCTGAAAGAAGCACAACAGCAGATCGACGATCTTACAAAAACAATAGATACGTTGCAACGCAGTAATAATAAAACACCTCGACAACCTCTGGTATCAATAAATAACTCAGAAACGCCTACTTACACCGAAGAGCAAAAACATGAACCGACGAGTAGAGTATTTATCTTTGGCTCTCAGCAATGTGTTGGTCTAGCAGCAGCCATGTTGCGATCGAGACAAAATACAAGGTATGAAAAGTATAGGATCATCGCGGATACGAAACCAAATGCACTCAGTAGTCAAATTATAATGAGCTGCCGTTACGCTAAGTTGAATCCTAACGATAAACTTGTCATTTGTTTGGGAGAAAATGATTACAATTTAAAATCTATCTTATCTCAATTACAAATAATACTGGAAACATTTTATAATAATATGATAATTGTGATAAATGTGATTGAAAATGAGTATTTAGATGTTAATAAACTTAATTATCATATTAAAAATTTATGTATAAATTATAAAAAATGTAAATTTCTTGAAAGCAAATCTTCCAAAATCTTCGAATTGTGTACTAAAATTAATCACTTAATTGACTGTAATGATTATAATGAAAATTATTTAAACCCTAGAAATCTTGTGAAACTAATACTACGTAATAAATCAAGTCTTGAAGTAAACACAAAATGTAATAAACCTAAAAAGGGAACAATTCCGTTCTATTTTGATCGTGTAAGCCGACAACAAACTGTAAAACCCCAAAAAGGAACTATCCCATACTATTTTCCAGTAATAGAAAATAGTTTGAAGTTTTTTCGAGCCAGAAACGCAGACCTCTGTAATACGTCATAGTTTTAAAATATTGCACCAAAACATTGCCAGTATCTCATCCAAAAGAGACCTCCTTGAACTAACCTTACAGGAACTCCAGGAAATGAATAGTGCCCCTGATGCAATATGCCTTTCTGAGACCTTCATAAAAAAAGGTAATGAATTTAATATTAAAATCTATGGTTACAATATGGCGGCTAACTTTTGCAGAGAAAAGCAAAGGGGCGGTACATGTATTTTGCTTAAAAAAGGCATCGTTTTTAAAGAGTTACCTTTTATAAATACATATGCAACACAAAATACTTTCGAAGCATGTGGTGTAGAACTTACACGTAATAAGCTGCTTATTATTTGTGTTTATAGAACACCCCAGTCTGATCCCACTCAATTTTTGGTTAAAAAAAATTAAAGTCTTTTGGATCACGTGTTTAAAAAATATAATTCCAAAATCAAAGTTGTTTTGGCAGGGGACTTTAACATTAATACTCTTCAGAAAAGTAATATTAGTAGTCAATTACAAGAATTGTCATATAACTATAACTTAAAACTACATATAGATAGTCCAACTCGTAAGTCTTCCTGTATTGATCACATTCTTAGCAACATTCGTAATGCTAATGCCACAATATTGCCACTTCACCTATCCGACCACGACACAGCGCAAATGCTGAGTTTTCCCTTAAAACATAAAATACAAAATCAGACAGCATACCATTTCTACAAAAGAGATTACAGCTTGAATAATATCCAAAAATTTAAGGAATGTATAGGTAATCTGTCATGGTCAGAGGCTTACGCAGAAAACGACTTAAATAAAGCATTCAATTGTTTTCACGAAACATTATGCTTGTTCCATAATTTATGTTTCGCAAAAATAAAAATAAAATTGAAGATCAACAATAAACAGAAACAGAACTGGATAACCAAGGGTCTAAAACAAAGCTGCAAAACCAAACGATCTTTGCGTTATCAATATTATAAAAATAAAAATATAAAAAATAAAACGGAATACATTAAATTCTCAAAGATTTTACAAAAATGTGTCTACACCTCAAAAAAAAACGCAAACATAAAATTTATAAATAACAGTGAAAATAAATGCAAAGCGGTATGGAGAGTTATAAAAAATGAAATCATAGACAGCACCGATATCCCCAGCATTGAAAATATTCAAATTGACAATACCATACTCTCAGATCCTGTAGCTATAGCAACAGCTTTCAATAACCATTATATTAATATGACACAATCTTCGAGTAAATATGTAAAACTACTTAACGAGTGTTCAATGGCTCATTCGATGTTCCTTAACCCAGTGTCTGAAAATGAAGTTAGAGCAGAGATTATGTCATTGAACAACACAAGTTCCGAGGGTTATGACGAGATTAATACAAAAATCCTTAAAGCATGCACTAATGAACTAATTGAAATAATAACGTACTTAATTAATTTATCATTCTCAACTGGCACTTTTCCCGAAGCAATGAAGATGTCAATAATTAAGCCCCTTTATAAAACTGGTGAAAAGTCAGACGTTAACAACTACCGCCCAATTACCTTAATACCTATTATATCGAAATTATTCGAAAAGTGCATGAATAAACGACTAATTGAGTTCTGTAATAAATTTAATATCATACGGAAGGAACAGTTTGGTTTTCAAAAAAATAAATCAACAACGTTAGCTATCTACAATCTTATTAAAATAGTATTAACGAATATTAACAACAACTATTATACTACTGGGCTGTTCTTTGACCTTTCTAAGGCCTTTGATCTAGTCTCTCATGATTTATTACTACAAAAATTGGAGGCAATTGGAATCAGAGGCATTGCACTTCAATGGATATCTTCTTACCTAAGTAATAGACAACAACGTGTTGCCATTACAAGAATGGATAAAAATAATGATATGACATCGCATTATTCTGACATTAAATATAACAAATATGGCGTCCCACAAGGGAGCGTATTAGGACCTATTCTATTCTTATTATACATTAATTCTATTACTAATATAACTTATCATAAATTTATTTTATTCGCTGATGACATTTCTATTATTGTGACATCTGATAAAAAAACCAATACATTTAATGATCACGAGACTGAAATTAATAATGTAATTGAGAGACTGATTGAATGGCTAAATCAAAATAACTTAGCTATAAATCTTAAAAAGTCCGTTTATATAAAATTCAATAAATCAAATGCATGCAATAATAAATTGAATATACATAGAATTCACGAAGTGACTCAAACTAAATTTCTAGGCGTAACCTTGGATCAAGACATCAATTGGAAAGCACATGTTGACACTGTTTCCAAACGAATTAACAAGTTTGTATATGCACTGAAACGGATCAGAAACATAACAAACATTAAGACAGCAATAACAACATATCATGCGTATGTTGAATCAGTGCTGCGCTATGGTTTAATTATGTGGGGTAATAGCACCGATCAAAGTAGAGCGTTTATTGCACAAAAAAAATGCATTAGGGCTATTTATGGGCTTCAACCGGATGAATCCTGCAGGCCAATATTTAAAAAACTTGATTTGTTACCACTGCCGTCACTTTATATATTGGAAATCTGTATGTTTGTGTTGAGGCACAAAGAGTTGTTCACTAGAGCAATCGATCTTAATTCTCGAAGCCGTCGGGACCCCCACAGGCTCGCATTAGATGTTTTACCTAGGCTTGCAAAATATAACAAAAGCTGCATGTTTATGTGTGTCCGGATATTCAATAAGATACCAGAGGAATTTAAAATATTAAATATAAGATTGTTCAAAAGTAAATTATATAAATGGTTATCTACTAATAGCTTTTATAGTGTCAAGGAGTTTCTAGAGCATAAAATCAGACAGTGACAGTGGTTGTATGTTGTTGTCATGTATGTAAATTTGCACGCTTATATTCATGAAGCAAAACATGTAGGACCTACCAGTGTATTCATATTACCATCTTGTATACCATGTTTTATGCAAATAAAATATTATTATTATTTCCTTTATTTCATTATGTACATATAAATTATATTTTTAAATATTAGTATAAAAAATATATAAAAACATTTAAAAATATAAAAAATAGTAGCCCACCGGTATCGGGAACAGGGTCCAAGCTACCGGCGGTCAGGGCTCCAGAGAGAGGAACCTCCTGACAATGCGAGCCGTGTCCAGAAGTACCGCTTTCTGAATCAAGCCCTTGATCCAGCTGCCCAACGTGAGCCTCCTCAGGTGTTGGTCGAGGCTCTTGGCAATCAACCCATTGGCTGTGACGACTATCGGCACAATGATTGCTGAGTCAACATCCCACATGTCGACAACCTCGCGAGCCAAGTCAAGATACTTGATTTGTTTATCTTTCTCAGCTTTCACGAGGTTCTCATCATGCGGGACGGTTATGTCAACAATCATTGCGCGCCGCTCTAATCGATCCATCACCACTATATCAGGCTTATTGGCAACAATAGTCCTGTCAGTGATGATGGATCGATCCCAGTACAATGTGATATTTCCATTTTCGAGAACTGGGTCGGGCACATACCTGTAGTACGGCACCTCCGATTCCACAAGGCTGTATTTCAGAGCAAGTTGCTGATGGATTATCCTGGCTACAAGGTTGTGTCTATGCAAGTACTCTCCGTTAGCTAGACGAGAACACCCGGAGATAATATGCCTGATTGATTCTCCCGGCCGGTGGCATGCCCGACAAATGTCAACCGTGCCGTCTTTCACAATAAATCTCCGGTAATTGTTCGTCATCACAACTTCGTCCATAATTGCACAGACAAAACCTTCGGTTTCTCCAAAGAGATCACCGCAACGTAGCCAGGCTACGGACGCTAGTAGGTCTACATCGGGTCCATGAAGGGCCCGGAAAAAGCGTCCGTGAAGCTCCTTACTCTGCCATACCTCCATGCGATCATTAGTGTCAAGCACTACTGGTTTGCGCCAGTTCTCTTTAGCCAAGGAGAGCGGGGTGAGGCCCTTGTCCACTATGACTACATCTCGATGCATCCCCACGTCGGTTTCTTGGAAGTATTCCCTGAGATTGCATATCTCGCGATTGTGGAGGGTCTTAGCGTTTAAAAACCCTCGACCTCCACACTTTCGCGGGATATACAACCTCATTACCGATGACCGTGGGTGATGCATTCGATTTGCAGTCAACAGTGTACGGACCCTCCTATCCAGGGCGTCGAGTTCGGTTTGAGTCCATTTGAGTATGCCAAAAGAGTACATCAAAACCGGCATGACCCAACCGTTGAAGGCGCGCACCTTGTTTCCGCCTGATAGAAGACTATTAAGTACTTTTTTCAGGCGGCCAAAGAAGCGCTCCTTCAACGATTGCTTCATGTCAGTAACATTGATGCCTAACGCTTCCGACATACCCAAATACTTATAGGTTTCGGATGCGGAGAGGGCTCTAAGGTTTGTGGAATCCGAGAGTTGAGTTCCCACGGATTCCACAATCTCCCCTCGTTTTACATGCATGACTGCACATTTGTCCACACCAAATTCCATCCTAATGGCGTTACTGAAAGTTTGAGTTACTTTCAGTAGCTCCATCAGTTGCAAATTGTTGGGGGCAAAGAGTTTTAGGTCATCCATGTAAAGGAGGTGCGATATAACCTGACCACCTCTCCTCAGCCGATAGCCTAGACCTGAATCCTCCAGCAGTTTGCTTAGAGGATTCAAGGCTAAGCAGAACCAAAGCGGGCTCAAACTATCACCCTGAAATATGCCTCGCTCAATCCTCATCGGTTCGCTATTCCTCTGAATATTTCGACATCCTGGATAGCGAAGGACCGTCCTCCATTGCCCCATACACGACATCAGGAAGGTGCGCAGAGTTGTATCTACTTTATACAACTCCAACACCCTCATGAGCCATGTATGTGGCACCGAGTCATAGGCCTTCTTATAATCTATCCAACATGTCGACAGATCCTTTCGGAAGCGACGAACCTGTTGGCTAATGGCCATATCAATGAGGAGTAGCTCCTTAGTACCGCGGGACCCATTCCTACATCCATTCTGAGAGGTAGACATGATGGAGTTGGTGTCTATATGTTTGTTAATTTTAGCTCTCAAAATGGATGTAAGAACTTTATAGACCGTCGGTAAACACGTGATCGGCCTATAATTTTTGGGTTCTGCGGTGCTACCTGATTTATGGAGCAGGTGGGTAATTCCTGTCGTTAGGAACTGGGGTACCGAACCAGATTCCAAAGCAATTTGGAACTGAGATGCCAAGCGGGCGTGCGACCTTGTAAACCATTTTATCCAAAAGTTCTGCAGCCCGTCCGGCCCTGGAGACTTCCAGTTGGGCAATGGACGGACTGCACGAGCTACATCTTGAGGGCAGATGGTTATAGCCCCCATTTCTGGTATTGGATCGCAGGCTCGCTCGACCTCTCGAGCCCAATCACCTTCAGTGTGACTGACAGGCACCGACCAGATACTGCGCCAGAAGGAACACATGGCATCATCATCCGGCAGGTGCGTGTCAGCCACACCTTGGTCCGGTCGTTCCCAACCCCTATAAACCCACCTTTCATCACTCTGGAAGGTGCGATTCTGAGTGTATCGCTCTACTCGCCGCTTATACCGACGGATACGGTTCGCCCATGCATATACTTTCTGCTTCAGGAAGTCGATGCGCTCTGTGACACAGGACATATAGTCTTGAGGACTGATATCAGTCCCCGAGAATGCCCGCCTCACAAAGCGCATCACTCTAGGGCGAGTATTGCCCTCCCTGAAGCAGATTAGTTTGCCGATGAGCGTTCTGGCCCCACCAATACGACGTTCAATTCTGCACTGCCAAGCTGGTACGGCAGGTTTCGGACGTGTAGCTCTAAAGTCATTGGTAAATTTAACGTGAGCTACACGACATGCCGCTACAGCCGCGCAGTACAGAATCGAATGAGTATCGGTGAGGTCTTCGCAGGTATCAAAATATTTTGACAACTGCGAATCCAGGACCGCCACCAGCGCCCTATTTTTGTTATGCATGGGCAAACGAGGCAAGCGTGGCCTAAGTTCGGGCGACATGAAGCGATATTCCTGAATCGCATCCTCCAAAGCACTCCTCAATTCCTCATTGCACTGGGTACTTACGTTTGTAGCCCTATCATTACTCCCCTCGTCAGCATGACTTGTATTAGTCTGCGGTAGTATTACAGTAGTCTGCGACTGGGGGGCGATGACATGGCTACTCTGCATTTCATTTCGCAGGCGATCAAGTGTAGTATCATCCAACATATGATTACGTTGGATGACCCGCACCTGATCCGATAGTCGTTGTGTCGAAACGTTGACAGCTGGTTCAAGCACCTGAAAAAGAGAGAGCATCCGAACACGATACGCGGTCAGATTGTTTCCCCCCTCTGTAGCCCCATAGTATGAGCGCATGACATTTTCATTGATGGATCGTGTCCATCTCATGCGCTGCACACTTCCGCCGGGAGCTGGGACCCTATCAGAGGCCGATGGGCCTCGAGGTCCTAAGCCGTCCGGCGGCCGGCGTCCTCCCCGTCGACGAACAGGTGGTGGCGTCGTGGGCGGAGAGAAATACTCGTCGCTCGAGCTCGACGCAACTGCCGCGGCCGGCGTCGTCACAGCGCTCACAGTGGCGCTGGGTATCGGCGGCGCGGGCGGCGAGGCGGAGCTGAGCGAAGAGTCCGGAGGTGGTAGGCGTGCGCGTCTTGCGGCTGATCTTGTCAACATTTTTGTGGTTTTATTTATCTGGTTTTACCGGAGGTGACATGACAGATGTCACCTCCGGTTCGGTAGTTTTTGGTGAAAGATTCGAATATTATGGTTCATTATATGTACTTTTTCGATTGGAATTATTAAAAATTGAGTTTCTGGGCTTTGCTTGTAAAATTTCACAATAAAACTGCTTCTAAAATTTAATTAAACTGAAAATTATATTATAAGAATGAAATTGACTTGTTGACGTTGGTGTTGCCAGCCGTTATTTAATCGTTATTTAATTTATTCACGATCGGCCTATTATCGATTATTATTATTATTATTAAGTCAAAGTCGAAGTCAAAGTCGGAGTCAAAGTCAAAGTCGGAGTCGAAGTCGAAGTCAAAGTCGAAGTCAAAGTCAAAGTCAAAGTCGAAGTCGAAGTCGAAGTCGAAGTCGAATTCGAAGTCGAAGTCGAAGTCGAAGTCGAAGTCGAAGTCAAAGTCAAAGTCAAAGTCAAAGTCAAAGTCAAAGTCGAAGTCGAAGTCGAAGTCGAAGTCGAAGTCGAAGTCGAAGTCGAAGTCGAAGTCGAAGTCGAAGTCGAAGTCGAAGTCGAAGTCGAAGTCGAAGTCGAAGTCGAAGTCGAAGTCGAAGTCGAAGTCGAAGTCGAAGTCGAAGTCGAAGTCGAAGTCGAAGTCGAAGTCGAAGTCGAAGTCGAAGTCGAAGTCGAAGTCGAAGTCGAAGTCGAAGTCGAAGTCGAAGTCGAAGTCGAAGTCGAAGTGGAAGTGGAAGTGGAAGTCGAAGTGGAAGTGGACGTGGACACACTGCTGTGTATTCGTAACATTCGTGTATATAGTGTTTAAAATATGGAAATTGAACAAAGTGCATCTGTTAATGAAAAAAGGGACGCAGAAATAGTGAAAAAAAAATGAGTTATATTAATTCAATTAATAATTGATTTATTTCAACGTTAATATTCAAGTTTTCACTTCTGCCGGCACTCCCGGAGTGCAACCCGTATTTTTTTTTTTTTTAATTAATTTATGTATTAATTTTTCAGCACCAAGTAAGTTCCGTAATTTATTTTTATTTGTTTTGTTTTAGCTGGTACTTTTCTCTGATACACTTTATCTATACTTTATGCGTGTGTTAACTTCCAGTGATCAACGTGACAGTGAGTGCTGCAGTGTCGCCTCCTCCCTCGGGAGAGTTCAAGCACAAAGTTGTCTACACCTGCAACGTTGCCAAGTGTGACCCCGCTATGGTAAGACGCGAGAGGCCTCGTCCGAACCAACGCGATCGTCGTATTCATTCGTTTTCCGTACAAATAAATGGCATATGAACGTAAAGGTATGATTCCGATCTCGGCAGCACGCAGCAGTGCTGCCGCAGCACTGCTGGTCCCCATATATTCTCTACAGGAATGTCGCGCAGCATTGCTGCCGTGCTCGGAATGTAATCTCATATTAACCTATAGAAAATGTATGAGGACCACTAGTGCTGCGACCGCACTGCCGCGGCAGCACTGCTGCGTGCTGCCGAGATCGGAATCATACCTTAACGTATACGGTGTGACGGTGACAACGTCTTATAAATCGATGAACGCCGGCTGCACGCACGAAAAAGCATGACTCATTGTCACGTTCCGCCTGAGCCGAGCGTGCAAGCGAGAGCGCGGAACAAGCGATAGAGAGGCACGATCGGCCTAAGCGTTCGGCTTGTGACGCATCTATCTGATGTTTTCTTATGACGTTATCACGTAAAATTGTCGTCCGTAAACCGACTTTACAGACAACTAATTTTTTGGTTAGGACGCGGGGTTACAGTATACACGCGTATATGTTTGACCCAGTGATTACTGTACTGCACCAAGAGGGGTCAAAGTAGCCCGACAAAATATGTCTCATCATCATCTGCCTTTTCGCTTCCAGCTTGCCTGGGTCGGCTTCCAGTCTAACCGGACAAAATATGACTATTTCATGAAATATCAACCAATACGGTTATTTTGTTGTATTGTTGATTTGAATTCCGTAAATACATACTATTTTTACGCTCACAAACCATATTTTGTTCAACATACAGCCTAACACTGACCTGCGAATTGCAAAATAACGTAAGAAAATTTGAATTTCGCGGGCTATCGTGGCGCTTCCCCCTAAGGTTGAATGACACTAATTGCATGTCATAAATAAAAAAGAATGGGTCTATTTTGCTTAGAAACTATCTATACTCCATTTATTATAACATTAGAAAAAAGAGGCTCGCAGAAGCAGCAGTATGAAACCTTTTATTTTCAAGTTAAGTTCAAACAATATTAATAAATAATGTATGTGCTTTTTTTGTTCGTAACACAAAGCACACAAAGCATATTCTATCTATCTACTCGTTACGATGCTTGGATAGGTACATGAAATGAAACAATTTTTAGTAACAATCAGTTTATTAAAAACAACTTTACATAAACCGACAAAATAAAAAAAACACGTGCTGCCACAACTTATTGAAGGGAATAGGTAACATTTTAGATTTGGTAGAGTTATAGCACAGAATACTTAAAGTACTACGTACAGAAAGGACACTCCCTTCCCCGCACTAACATCAGTTACCGCACCTCACCCCGCTCTTCGGCATATTCGTCTCCGGTTCTTTAACAAGAGCGCTCGCAAACACAAGAACCGCAGCGCTGTAGGTACCTAGCTACTGCTGACACGAACACATTATTTTTTTTAAGTTTTATATTTTGTGTTAATCACGATGGTTGTATATTGTGCATTATTTGGATGCTTATCTTCATCGAGAAACGATAAAGACAGGAGTTTCTTTCGGTTCCCGAAACATAAAAGAAGGAAGGAACAACAACTCAAATATCCTTTAAACCCATAAAAAATAAAAGCTAGTATATTACAGACAAACAAGTTAAGCAAGTGTTGTGATAATTTATTTTCATAATTTTCTCTATTATTCATTTATTTTCCAAGTTTTCTTCGTTTTAGAACAATTAAAACTTCCGTAATATTAACATACCAACTATTAAATTATTGTACTCTCTCTTTATTGTCTTAGTTATCTCTTTCTTTCACGTTCTATTCATTCTTCGACTTGAAAAGTAGTACAATAGAAATGTAATTAATTAGATTTCTGTGAGTAGTGCGCACTAACTTTGTCTCGGCGCGCGGCGCCCCATCGTTGCACACGTTCGGGCAGCGCCGCCGCCTACGCACTACTGCCAGCCCTACTAGATTTCACTCACACATTCATACGTATACAAACGTCATTTTTTAATGTAGTAGTAGTAGGTAATTTTGCGAGCGTTGTATGGAGTGTCCGGGGTGTGGTTATAGTGACATGAAAAACGTTCCCGGTACTGTCTGCCCCTGCTTCTTTTAGATCTTAAATATTGACACGACAATATTTTATGTAAAAACTAAATAATATTGAATGAAAGCCTTGTAATTTCAGAAGGTAGATAGGTAGGTTAAATAAGTACAATTAAGTGTGACTGCTGTTTATATTTAACTCCACATCAATCTTGACTGTAATAATGTTTGTTGTACTTTTATTACAAAGAGTGCCCCTAAAAGAGCCTTTTTTAACTTCTGTCTAATGCTATCGTAAATGGAGTACCTATAACTATGTATTAATTTCGATTTACTGGAAATTGTTGTCAAAAGTGGTCAAGCAAATACGAGGTCGACTGTACCTACTGTTTCAGCTGCTGCCGCTGGGTATTAGTTTTTATTATTAAAAGCTTTTATTTAACTTCACTTGGTATGTCTTGAAATATTGCAATCAATATTTCACCCACTTCCACTGAAGCTATCGAGCTGAAATTTGGCATACGTGTTTTGTTCTCGTGACAATGCATGATTACTTAACCGATTCCGTGCGGATGGCGCCGTAGAGGCGCCATGGGTATTTTCTGTGAATGGCGTGTGGCGCCCGAGGGGAGCCAAAATCTCGGATAAAACACCATTTTTCAGTGGTTATCCGTAAATGAAAGTGTCCTTATTTGTCACGCAGATTACGATTTCAGTGTTTGCTTCGGGATATTGCATGAAAACGCATCTTCAGGAGTTGTAAAAAACTTGTTCGCCACGAAAACATTTGTTCGCCGCCAGGCGCTATAGTTTGAAAAAACTACCATCGCACTACGGCCGACGTTACAAAATGGCGATTTATTATTAATTAGTTAGACCTGCCTGCCGTGCGCCATCTGACGGCGGCGGGGTCGTAACATCTACGTCATACATAACTATGTCAATTATGTTTTTACATGTTTTGTTTACGTAGCGTTGGCTGTCTCACTGATGGGCAATTAAAAAAAAAAATGTTCTCAATGCCAAACTAAATAGAAGACATCGTTGAGACATCATTATATTTTTTTCACTTCTCATGCTCTAAAAGTCCGTCTTTATGTTGTGCTTAGGCGACATAAAATCGCTTTTTATGTTCTAGTGCATAAAGTAATTTTTTTTTCTAAGACTAAAGTAATCAGGCCCAACAGCCACACGCACAATAAAACTTCGCAGATTAAAGTCGAGATTTATTTCATTTTCTTTAATTTATACCACTTCCGTGTTTTCTATCGTTAATTTAATAAAATCAGGTAAAATAGTTGTCATTTATTATTTAAAAAGGCAAAGAAACGTTTTCATTTTTTGGCAGTATGAAGTACCCAAGTCGAATGACAAATGTTGAAAATTAAAAAAAAAAACTTTTAAAAAGTTTCGGGGCAGTATTATCTGTAGTGGCGGGAATTAGCTATGGATGCAACATTTTTGATTAATTATGTACTGTATACTTTATGCCTGTTTCATTTTCTCGCAATCGAAGTGAAAAGCAGAGTGTATAACTCAGGCATAAACGAGCCATTTTACCCCTCGACTTAACTATCCACCCTCGCCTGCGGCTCGGGTGGATATAAACGTCTCGGGGTGAAATAGCTTCTTTTATGCCTTTGTTGTACAATCTACTATTTTACTTATAAGTACTTAGGTACTTATGTAATTATTTTGTTCCATAGATTTACATCAACGACAAAACTCTGAGAAGCGATGATATAAATCCCTTCTTCTCCTACAAGTCAGAGGTAGGTAGCACTTATGTAAAGACGCCCGCACATCAAGCTACCCGAAACTGTCAAATTTTCCCAATCAACTTTGAACCTTATGATTTAGCAATAAAGTTGTAAATCTATTAAAGAAATTTGACAGATTGTAGTACCTTGATGTGCTGGCGTCTGTACTATAATTAGAGTTCCGTAGTCTAGCATAGAACATAATTTTAAAATGTGGCTTGTGAGTTGTGTGACTGATGGTGCCTACCTACTCCAAACGTGAAAGTTATGGATACATCAAAACTAATATAATTTATAAAGAGATAAGATTTGATTTTTCGTATGTTTGTTTCTAATGGATAAACTCAATTTTTTTTACTAGCCTAAGCTGTCCCACTCCTGGGCAAAGGCCTCCCTCCACTCCTTCCATCTTTCGCGAGCCCGCGCGCTCCAGTTTTGACGGAACCTATCCAGAATAGCTATTCACAACCATCCGACAGGCTAACGTATCGAAAATAACACATTTCGATAACCTGATTTGCCTTGCCATTGTCACCAAACAGCTGTCGTAAGAATAGCGGTAGTCTATTTTTAACCGACTTCTAAAAAAGGAGGAGGTTCTCAATTCGAATGTTTGTATTTTTTTTTTGTGTTTGTTCGCGCATAACTCCGTCGATAGCCAACCGATTTGAAAAATTCTTCTTTTGTTGGAAAGGGTATACTTTCCAAATGTTCCCATGAAAATTTTATCGAAATCGGACAAGCGGTTTTTGAAAAATCAACAAAAATCTAAAAATTTATCTACATTGTCTACATTAACGATCTTTTTGTTAACTTTTTTGTGGAGTAGGTACAACTACAAAGTGCAAATTAAAAACTTTTTTACAAAAAAAAAAACAACCGACTTCAAAAAAAAACACTACAAAGTGATAAATAACTTTAATTTCGGAAGTCGGTGTCAAAAAACGAAAATGCGGAACCAACGACACCGACTTCCGAAATGAAAGTTATTTATCACTTTGTAGTGTTTTTTTTTGAAGTCGGTTGTTTTTTTTTTTTGTAAAAAAGTTTTTGAAGTGACACTTCTTTACGCACGCTTGACTTGGGGACTAAGCTGGCGAACGCGTTACGAAAAGTGTGAGCGGGCGAGGCGAACGGGAGTTGAGTGGGGGATATAAGCAAGAGAAAGCAGTGCGCGCGCACATTTTCTTTCTCTCTTCCTCTCATAGCCAAATACGTTTGAAGTTTCACTTCAGTCGTGTGGTCATAAGCACACTCGGTTTTTTTTACAATGACAAATTTTTCGGGTTTTGACTTGTGATTAGCGTTTAGAGGACTCCTACGATAACATTGATAGATGTTCGATACGGTACGAAAGTGTATCGAGTGGTTGTAAATAGCTATGCAGATTAATAAACACAGCCGATTTAAAAAAAAACACGTCTTGAAAACTATGTTAAAAACGACATGGGCTGTATTTTTTAAGTGAAAACTTCTTTAGGCACGTTGGGCATTTTTGAGATGGGAAAAGCCATCGAACTCGCGACACTGTTACCGACACCGCGCTACATTCGGATGTGTTCGAGCGTTCGGCTGTACTCGGGATGTACTCGGTTTTAATTAATATCCGATATGTCAGTGAGTGATGGCAAAGTATTCTGTTTGTATGACGATTAAAAATTTTTTTTTTGTACATTGTTGTGTCTTAAACGACTTCCACGAGAATGAAGTCGCGGGCAGAAGTTAGTATTTATACATTCACGTCTACAACTGTCCAAGGATCTTTTGGCTCGCGGCAAAAATCTGAACTAACGCCGCCATCTTGTTTTTTCAACGCAATTTGTCAAAATGGCTAACAACGTCCTCCTGTCAATGTCATTCAAGCAGCAAAAGATACTTGTCGCACAGTATATCAATGTTGTCGCACTAAAAATCTGTTATTTTCAGGCATGTTTTTACTTTTTTCTGTAGATGGTGAAAGGGAAAATCTCGAAGGTTACTATCAACTTTTCAATCAAACCGTTTACCAAAGAGTACGAGGGTGTTTATCAACTCGTGGTGATCAACGGCACAGAGAGGGTGACTAAAAACATCATGGAGATAGGGTACGTATCGCCTTTCTTAGGTTAAGGGGGAGTGGTGAATGCTTATGCGAATCCCACTCCCCCGGCAATAGGTAGAGGTGGAACACCGCGGTGGTTTTAGCCGGTAAGAGTCCGGCATGCCCCTCTGTCACCCCCACGATAGAGGAAGTCCATGAGGATTTTCACCGCGAAAAAAAAAAGGTTAAGGTACAGAGACAAAATTAACGCTTCGATTAGGTATCAAAATCAGTGCATTTTTGCACTGACAAGCCCGTTAGCCCGATTTAAACTTAATGACGGCTAAGTCCGCTAATCGCTGCGCAGTACCTCACCCCTCACCCCCGCTGCCTCGTGAATTTTGGAGCGTTTAGATGACTCCTGCCTGCGGTAACATTGATTGATGTACGATTCAGTGCAGAAATGTATCGAATGGTTGAATAGATATGCAGGTCGGGCAGGAAATCACACAGTAAACCTCTGTTTACTGTGTGTACATTTTTTTTTGTGAGCTGCAGAGGCAGCTCTGCATAGCCCCAGTCTGACGCAACTGTCTAATAAAAAAAGAAAATATGAAACGTGTACTAAACATAATAGCGGCTATCGCTGTCTCTCTTTAACATGTGCAGTCTGTGTCATTTTTGTTATGTTGGTATTCAGGTTTAGTTCTACAAGTTTCATACAAGCGACGTTTTCTTTTTCTATGGGACTCCCGTCTCTTCTTACATATAATGAACATTAGATACTTAGTCTATGCCTAGCCCTTTGCGAAATACATGCGTGATGTTATGAACGTGTCATCCATCATATTATTGTTTTTATTTGTTCCAGAGCGCTGCTTTAAAAAGAGGTGCTGATGCCATTATGTGTACCTACATAAAAAAAAAATAGATGAATTTGATAATTTATAGTATTTTATTTAATAATTACATTTGTCTTTTTCTTTTAACATGTTTATAGGGTCAATTAAATTAGCCACCGAAACTCCGCGGACGTGATAAGTATCGATATCTAAACATGATAAAACATTATCAAGCAAGTTCAAAAAAGTATGGATTTCACGTGATCAACTTTGAACGTTAATATCTCGGAAACGTGACACTACGGGGTTTGGTCTTAGTATGTTTTCTGTTTGTATTGATGTCTGCTATCGATTTATAAAGGATTCATGCATGGCCGCCATTTTGAAAAAAAAAAAACAAAATGGCAGACAGGTAGGTATGCTAAGCTCCATATAAAATTATTCAATCCCTTTTATGTGTATGTTATCAGTTCAAGAGCGTCGCTAACCTTAAGAATTACTTACAAGTGTTTACAATAAACGGGTACACTACAATAATACGAAAAACTTTATTCCGAAAATCACAAATAAGGATTTCAAAATATGTACTGAGTTTCATAATTCCGAATGTTTCAAAATTCCTTTTATAACAACTCCGATTTATCATTCATCCTATTTTAATAATTCCGAAATTTCAATATCCCTAACGTTTATAATTACTATTCTCAAAATACCGAGTTTCAATAGGTCGAATAACAAAAACTCCGACTTAATGATAATATATGATCAAACGAACTTCTCTGAAGCGAAGTTCGATCAATATTATATGAATCGCTTCATTCGAAGATATAAGATTTAATTATATAGGTATTTACAACGTAGTCCCTCTATTTACTTGGTAACTTCGCACAAATTTTAGAGTTTTTAAACGAGTAACTGACTAGAAAAAAATTCCGGTCGCTCCGATTCGCCCCACCGCCGCGTGCGGCGCGCCACCTTGTTGCTGCTCATTTTTTTTAAAGATCTACAAAACTTTCTCCCTTTGGGCAATGTTAGGGAGGGAGGGTTATCATATCTTCGAATGAAGCGATTCATATAATATTGATCGAACTTCGCTTCAGAGAAGTTCGTTTGATCATATATTATATTTTCATCGCTTCATTCTTCAGATATAAGATTTAATTATATAGGTATTTACAACGTAGATGTTAAGAGCAGAAAGTTTTGAAATAAAAGTCATATGAATAATCAAAATATTGTTTTATTCTTTATCATATCAAAACAAAAATAACAATTTTCTAAGCTCACAGCCATACGTTTAATTTAATCACAAAATAATCACATAACATTATTCTTATATTAATTTATATTTAATGTAAATGGATCATTTTACTGGGTCCTTGACGATAAGCAAACGGATCGAGCGAATTCACCTTCGTCCATAATCGTCCTGTTATAGAAACGAGCAAAAGAGTTAGACGAGTTAGTCCAACCGGCGGTCTTACGAATAGTTTCTATGTTGACGCCGGCGGAGCGCGCGGCCGACGTGGTGCTGTGCGCCGTGAACACGCCGGTGTCCACGCCGCTCTCTGACAGCACCTGCTTCACCCATCTACTGATGGACTGTGTTGTGGCGGGCTTGTGTGGCCGTTTGTATGTTAATAGCAGATGTCCCGTCTCTGCAGACCTAATATTTCTAGTTAAAGAGATATATTCTGAGAGTGCTGTAGCTGGGCAAATAGCAAGATTTTCCCGAAAAAACGGTAGAAATAAGACAGGCTGGTCTCTACCAGCCGCAGAAGTTTTTATTATATCTGCAATATTAATCCTTATACCAGTTTCTGAAAAGGTAATGTTTTCTAATTTAATTAAAGAAAGAGTTTGAACTCGATGGGCAGTACAAATTGCCAATAAGATAACCAGTTTTTTGGTTATCTTTTCCAGTGATAGTTCTTTATTGGGAAACCACGTCGAGACTAGATCTAAAACTAACTGTGGGTTCCATGTACTGGAGTATTTAGGTCTCGTGGGCCGCAATTTGTATGCGCCTTTGAGAAGGCGCTTTACGCAGTCATCTGAAACAAAGTGGTTTCCTACTAAGGATGATATAGCAGAACGGTGTGAATTTAGGCTACCGTATGCACAACCATTATTAAACTGGTTTGTTAAGAAAGTTAGTATAGAACCTAACGGCGGTTTATAGACGTCAATGCTATTAACAGTACAAAATGCCCACCACAGTTTCAGTGAAGTATTATAAATTGTCTAATAGTACTGTCAGAGAACGAGGCTAACATCAGCGTTGATGTCTGGTCACCGGCGCCGCGTTGGATGAAGGACTGCCGCAGAGCCTCGCGGCAGCCAGGGTAAGGTCTTTGTGTAGGGGATGATGATCTCTGAAATGAGATTGAAGAAGGTGTTTATTCGGATTAAAGTAAATAACATCCGAGACTGTGAGATTCTGCAAGAGTGGGAACCACGGCTGTGATGGCCAATATGGGTAGGTAAACTAAGATGCCGCTTGCTTCATCGTCGATAATTTTCCTTAGACATTTTAAAATAAGGGAAAATGGTGGAAATGCGTAAAAGAAATACGAATGCCAGTTAAGTGTAAACGCGTCTACAGACACCGCATCAGGGTCTTGTTTCCATGAAACGTATATGCTACATTTTGCATTATCCCTAGAGGCAAACAAGTCTATTGTAGGTTGGCCGAAATGACGTACAATATCCCGGAAGGCATAATCAGAAAGTGTCCATTCGGTATCCGGGTTAATAATTCGAGAGGCGGCGTCCGCACGGTTATCTTTGGTATTACCTAATATACGATGCAAATATCCAAAGACCGCGTTCCTCGCACCATTGCCAGATGGTTCGTGCTAAATCGTTCAAGTGGGGAAACTGAATGCCGCCCATTCGATTTATATAGCTAATCGCAGTCGTATTATCGATACGAAGTAAAATTACGCAGTTGGTGACATCATTCGCGAATGATTTGAGACCTAGAAAAGCGGCCATTAGCTCTAAATAATTTATGTGGTGCGCTTTTTCTGAATCCTTCCACTTTCCGTGAACTTTCTTGTTTTTATAAACGGCACCCCAACCAGATCGAGAGGCGTCAGTATAAATCTCGAAGTCAAATTGTGGTTGCCGCATAGAATTGTATGTAGGTAGTCGCAATATTTTGTGACCACCAATTCAGGTCCTTTAATATTATGTTAGGAAGGTTCATGCTCTCCTCATAGTTATTATTTTTAAGCAGAGCTAGGTACTTCTGACGTTCTAAAATCTTAGTGTACATCCAGCCGTATTTAACTGCTGGGCAAGCGGCAACCAAGACACCGATAAGTTGAGCAAATTCGCGAATAGAACAGGAAGATAATTTCGTAAACCTTGTAACCAACTCGCTAATTTTATTTCGCTTATCAGAGGGAAGACATAACCTCAAAGTTCTTGTATCATAGTAAAAACCTAGAAACTTGCAAGTTTGTTGCGGTGACAAGTTACTTTTTTCATAGTTGACGACGAATCCTAGACAATTTAGTAATTTTAATGTTTCATTAACATTATTTGCGCATTGTTCATACGTATCACCAATGCATAGAACGTCATCTAAATAAAAAACTGACTTGTGACCGCGGCTTCTTAAAAAAGCTATTACCTCCCTCATAACCTTAGTGAACACTCGAGGGGCCACGGATAAACCGAATGGAAGCGCGGAAAACTGATAATTTATGACTTTGGTCGAGTTTCCAGGCTGAAGCTGGAAACCTAAATATTTACGGTCGGACGGTCTAATAGGTATAAGAAAATAAGCGTCCTTTAAATCGATGGTAGCTAAGTAACCATCACGTGGTATTAATTTGCATGCGGTGCGATAATCCTCCATCTTAAAATGGTCAGTAAGGAAAACTTATTTAAAGGTTTCAAGTTTAATATAAAACGTTTTCCGCCGTTACTTTTCGGAGTGAGAAAAATAGAAGAAATAAATTTGTTTTCTGAGGCCTTACACTCTGAAACAGCTCCTAATGCCTTTAAATTATTTATGGCATCTAGCATATCAAGGTTTTCACGATGTGAAAATTTGTTTTTAGGTATAATCCGCTGTTCAACAAGATTATTAAAAGGGATGGTGTAGCCATTCCTAATCCAATCAAGTATGACATTATTATTTGTAATATTTAACCAACAATAAAAAAAGTGGGTAAGTCTACCCGCGTGTACCTGTGCTATTGTTGACCTTGAGCCGGGGCACGGGACTTGTCCTGTGCCGCTGCTCGTGGTGGGTGCGATGTGGTCGAGTACGGGCGGCGAGTCGTCGGCGGTCTCCTGTAACCTGCCCGCCCCCCCCTGTTCGCCGACTGGTACCGGGGAGGCGCTGACCAGTTTCCCTGGTAGGCCGTGGGTCGAGCTGTTTGGGGACCCGCAGACTTTTGAGGCTTCGGGGCTGGTTTTTTAATTTGTAGGCCTTGTTTTTCAATGGCTTTGGCTGCCTTGATTTTCTCCGATAAGGATGAGCCGAAGAGTGTTTCATCCCTTTCTGATTCACTTATAATATGGAGAAAAGACTTATCTAAACTGGGTGTTATAAGTTTAATGCGATTTTTTGATTGTAAATTATGTAAATCGCATAATAATCTGCAACCATTACTAAAGTGTTTAAGTGCCTGGGCTTTGTCATCCGTCCTTAAGAGGATATCAATGCCCCTATTTACGGCGGTAATTCCTAAACCAAGTTGTTGTTGGTTTGCCACCAGGGTCTTATCGCGATTTCGAACCATATCCGGCACAGCGGCTGATATTTCCGCGTTTAACTTCGGGGCTTGTAGAAGCCTGCAATTATCAGGAACTAGGTAATCGTTACAGATTTTATCTTTACTGTCCTTAAGCATGCCCTTCTTTAATAAAGGGAGCCACAATTTTGATAAATTGTCATTAATATTAGCCCCATATTCGGGGGCGTCGGAAGTAGATTCACCGAGAGCCGACAGAAGGTCCGGATCTAATTCGTCCTCTGCGTCCTCAGGCTGGTTGGAGCACTCCGGTGCCGGGTCATTATCTTGGTCCGTAGGTTCCGAGGGAGGAGCCGGCGCTGGGTCTTGCGGTAATTCCGGCGCCACCGATGTGGTGGGCTCCAGAACTACATCATGGTTAGCCTCCACGGCCTGCCCGAGGTCTCCGTTACCTAAAATAACGTTTCGTCCTTTAGGTTGTGAAGAAAATATTTTGAGGGTAGTTTGAAAAATAAAACGAAAAATCTTTCTTCGTTTTTTGTCGTGCAGAGAGACGATACATCTAATTTAGATTGTTCGTTTGTTCTGCTAAATAAATATCGTTGAAGACTCGCAGTCAACCCCGATGCAAAGCATTTTGAGTTTTGGGTATGTCAGAGTTATTGACTCGCAGTCAATCCCAAAGCAATCCAAAGCTGTTATTCACTTTTAAATATAAATAAGTATCACTTAACAAACACTTTAGGAAGAAATAACACGGTTATTTACCTTCGTCTTCTGATGAAGAATCCAGCAGAATTCTGTATCTGCGTCGTTTTTCCCGATCTTCAATCTTCCTTATTTTATTTTCATAATGTGCAATACGAGACTGCGCACTCCTTTTTGGCATCTTGTATCGAGCTGAGTGCGCGTGCGAGCGTTACCGAGCACAAAAGAGGAATGAGCAGCAACAAGGTGGCGCGCCGCACGCGGCGGTGGGGCGAATCGGAGCGACCGGAATTTTTTTCTAGTCAGTTACTCGTTTAAAAACTCTAAAATTTGTGCGAAGTTACCAAGTAAATAGAGGGACTACGTTGTAAATACCTATATAATTAAATCTTATATCTGAAGAATGAAGCGATGAAAATATAATTCGAAACATCAAAAATACGAATTCCGATTATTAAAATACCGATTAATTAAAATTCCGAAATAATAACGGTTAGTAAAACTGAATAGGTAGCAAGACAAATAAACACATATTTCCAATTGTAAGAATATACTTAGATGGCAAAAACCAACAATAGAGCCGCTATTTCTGCGTAAAGGGTTTAAAGTAACCTAACCAAACCGAACCTCGGGGTGCCCTTCGCTCGTTCTTGCATCCTATGTCGGCGGAGCCCCCCGTTTCGTGGGGCCCCTATTTCTGTGTAAAGGGTTTAAAGTAACATATAAATAACATAAAAACAAATGATACTATTTTAACTAAATAATTATTTTTTCTTAACAAAAGCGCCTTCATCCTCTCTCCTATTAAAAATTAACTTCGCTGTGCCCGACAGGGTCCATAATTGATTCGATGTTTTAACATACCAACTGTTATATACGTACACATTATGGAATGCAATAAAGTATTGAGTAACCAAACCGAACCTCGGGGTGCCCTTTGCTCGTTCTTGCATCCTATATCGACGGAGCCCCGCCTCGCGGGGCCCCTATTTCTGTGTAAAGGGTTTAAGTAACCTAACCAAACCGAACCTTGGGGTGCCCTTCGCTCGCTCTTGCATCCTACGTCGTCTATTACGTTCGTTGAGTTCGGGTGCTAACGGTAACGGAAATAATTCGGAGTATTGAAAATCGGAATGTCGTTTTTCGGACCGAGAACCCATCGAGCATTTTGATTCTTCGAATATATGAAAATCGGAAAACAAACAAGTCGCATTTATGACTTTCGGTAAAATAAATTTCGTGATATTTAATAGTAGACATTATGATTCTTAGGTATTATGAAATTCGGACTTTTGAAAATCGGAACATCGAAATTCGGAGTAAAATATTTCGGAGTAGGTATTTGGGTGTTCCCACAATAAACGGAACGGAAGTCGTAAATAATACCCACCAAAAACATTTTCTTATAAAATGTTGCCAAGACAAGACCATATGGCTCGCACTGTCAAAAAGTTATGATCTCATAGAGGTAGAGGCAAGCTTCTGACTCTACAAGCCCTAACTTCACAAACTCTACACCTTAGTCAAAATATGAGACTTGGCCGTTTCGTTACTACAAAAACAACCGACTTCAAAAAAAAAAGCTACAATGTGATAAATAACTTTAATTTCGGAAGTCGGTGTCGTTGGGTTCGCATTTTCGTTTTTTGACACCGACTTCCGAAATTAAAATTATTTATCACTGTAGTTTTTTTGAAGTCGGTTGTTTTTTTTTAATTTTTTTTTTATTTTTCACTTTTTAGTTGTACTATCACAGCAAGAAGTCCACTTACACCGCAATGACCATTATCGCCTGCGCTATACGAGCTGCGGCGGCGCCTATACACACATACGCATATTTTAATCCGTGTGAGTCATGTTTCCAACGCTAACAAATTAACGTCGTGTAGCATCGCACTACGAGTATATAGTCATAGATGTGGTCAATGCTAGACAAGGATGACAATATCAGTAACTTGTTTTTTTTTATCGCAGTCTGATTATTTTTTTAATAGTAATGCAAAATTTCAACAGGTGAATATAAGTAAGCTAGATCGGTAATGAGGCTGCACTCGCTAATGTGATCGGGATAGATGCAGGTTCGAATCCTAGTTGGGCCAGTTTTTTTATGTTTTATATAATTATTATTATTTGTATGTTTTAGTAATTTATTTTATTAAATTACTTTGAACAAATAAATATTATAATAAAGGTAATTTATTATTATAATATGATAATAAATGAATCAAATTTTGATATCAACGACAAAAGAAATCCTTTACTATGTTCACCAACCAACAACAGCGAATAGTGGAATAATTTATGTAAACTAGTAAAGTAGTTAAAATATGAGGGTAGATTTACAAAGTGAACTTATCACTTTGTTTCAAATCTACCCTCATATTTTAATAACGACGCTAAGATTGAAAATAATTGTAAAACGAAAGAATCTTCGTTTAGTTGTGGAATATTTTAAAATATTTGTTAGCAACTCGGCATTCTTATTTCACATGTAATACTTAAAAAATATTTTTAATGTTTGATGTGAGACTCGAACCCGAACGTTCGCCATGCGAGGCACAGTGCTAACCACTTTGGCCACCGTAACACTTACTTAACTTATTGAAATTTGTAATAACAATCATAAGCGGGCAACAAGTTGCCAATGTGTAGTGTTGTCAAACGTTCTTATAGAAGAAGGTCATAAGTACAACTAATAGTCTTATGCCATAGTTTTGTGAGATTGCAAGTCGACTTCTGACTGTGATAGTACCTACCCCACAAAAATTCAATTAACACTAGTTGCATTGAAAAATTGAAGACACTGACTAGAAGAATCATCAAAATTCGCATAGATAGATAGATATACCATTTATTTGGCGCACACAAAAGACAGCACAACACACAAAAGTACAACATTAGATGATAACCAATTACCCATATGAACATAATATAAAAAAGGTGCCGATACAAAAACAAAAAAAAGGATAAACATACCTACATATCTAAATAAAAGTGACAGTATGAGTCTATGACGAATACTTAAAATTAAATTAACAACGAAATATACACAGTGCGGTGTGCGTCTCAAGGTTGCACCAAATGGGAGTCCAGCTCAGCATGTGTCAGGCAAATGTACCTGACGGTGATATTCTCCTGGATCCCTGCAGTGACATACGGACGTCGAGCAGACGAGATAAATTGGTGTTGTGACAGGTGTAAGTGCAGACTGAAGTTTTGTAAGTATACCTGACACTTTAATCATGTAATCTACAGTAAGTTTAAGCATAGAAATGCCGGAGATGCTGTACATTTATGCATATAACTTCGTACATAAGAAAAATTACCTAATGTATTATATACTAAAACCTTCCTGAAAGTAAAGTTTGTAGATCACATTAGTGAAACAATTATCAAAATTGATTCATTAGTTTTTGAGAAAATCGCGGACATACAAACATACATAATATGTCGCATCATTGGGTGGCCGAGATGCGAAACATCGGATCTTCTTCACGATCCAACATAGTTTTGATAGTTGTGGGCACTGCAGTGGGTACTCGAACGAAAAGATAATTTGAATTCAAAATAACTTTAATAAACTAACAATTAACAACCGATACGCACACGTGCGTCGGAAACAAACACGTGCGTTGGTATTGAGCGTTTGCCAAGCAAGACCGTCCGACTCGACTGCCGACCGTCGACTGCCGACCGTAGACTGCCGACACACTCTGTCTCTCCGCCAGTCCTATCTGCATCCCCTCTACCGACGATCGTGTCCAAGCGGTGGGGCTCGCTTGCGTTTCCGATCACATGATTCCTCGTTTACCAATCAAATCGTTAGATGGCGCTGTTCGCTGTACTGTGGCGCCATCTATCCACGACACATACATACGGGTTGAATACAGAACCGCCTTTTTTGAAGTCGGTTAAAAACAACAGTGAACAGTGTATACATTTTTCACCTTACGCCCATGTGACGGTAGCGAAACGGCAACAAAAACGGGTATAATTTATGAACTACACAAACTATTCCGGAAAATACATGAAATTACCTCATCTATACTTATAATAAATCTGTAGAAGTGAAAATTCTGTACATTGAAAATATCAAAAAAATAAATGGCAGGAGGTGTTATTAGACCGACACCGAACCCAAATATGTGATTAATTTTTTTTTTTGTCTGTCTGTCTGTTTGTTCAGGCATCACGCAAAAACTACCGGTTCGATTACGATGAAACTTGGTAAAATTATTCTTTAATATCCTGGGCACTACACTGGGTACTTTTTATCCCGGAAAAGTATATACAATAAAAAACAAACTTAGTTTTGCGGTTCGATCCCTAGACCCGATTACTGTACCAACCGCAAATAATAAGTTTGTCGTAGGTTACGTGGAGGGTGTGTTCTTTGTGAAGAGTAGGTATCCACTAAGAAAGTGTTTTTCGTAATTCCAACCCCAAGAGGGTGAATGGAGGGAGGGTGAAATTTCACGCGGACGAAGTCGCGGGTAGAAGCTAGTAATTAAAATAATAAGATGATGAAACAGAAATAGGTACCACAAAGGATGATGCCACGAAATGTATGGAAGCCGGTACCCGCTCCAATAGGAATCCAAACTAATTGGACTTTGGACTAATATTATAAATGCGAAAGTAACTCTGTCTGTCTGTCTGTCTTTTCTTCACGCCTAAACTACTGAACCGATTTAGATGAAATTTGGTATAGCGATAGTTTGAGCCCCAGGGAAGGACATAGGATAGTTTTTATCCCGATATTCCCACGGGATCGACACTTATGCGGGTGAAACCGTGGGGCGCAGCTAGTAAATTATAATTATATCATTAGAAAGATATGATATGTTGACGCTAGGCAGCGTTCGGGAAGCTACGCAATATCTTCTCGTCTCACATACCGCAGTCTGTTGCCAGTGATATGACCTATGGAACTGAAACGTGGTCGCTCACAATGGGCCTCATTAGAAGGCTGAACGTCACCCAACGGCAATGGAGAGGGCTATGTTTGGATTTTCCCTAACGACGTGATCGAATCAGAAATGAAGAGATCCGCAGGAGAACTAAGGTAACCGGCATAACTCGAAGAGTTGCGAAACTTAAGTGGCAATGGGTAGGGCACATTATTATTATTATTATGAGCCTGTTATGTCCCACTGCAGGGCAAAGGTTTCCCTTCCGTCTTTCCATATTCTCCTGTCTCTTGCTACATTTGGCCAATCCTTTAGATAGGTGTCCAATTCGTCACGCCATCTCTTTCTGTCGCCGATTCCTGTTATTTGGAACCCAGTCAGTGGCTATTTTTGCCCAATTCTGTTGCGACATGCGGCAGATGTGGCCTGCACAATTCCACTTTAGTTTGGCGGCTGTGTTGCCCACGTCTGCGATTTGTGTTTTGGAACGAAGTATACTGTTCCGAATGCGGTCCGTGAGTTTGACTCCAAGGGCACATTACTCGCAGAAATTATAGCCGATGGAGCTTAAAAGGTTCTGGAGTAGCGGCTGCGTACCGGAAGACGAAGCGTTGGAAGGTGGACGTGGACCGATGACTTGGTGAAGACAGTAGGAATTCTTTCAATGCGAGAATCACAGAAACAGTCAAAGTGGCGATGCTTAGAGGAGGCCTATGTCTAGTAAAGGACGTCTTCCGGCTGAAATGATGGTGACGAAGTAGCTAAGTTGTTTCTCTGTATAATATACCTAAATATAATCCGTCAGTCTTTGGACATAGTTTTCTCTCCTCTCCACACGGAACGCAACTTCAATGGAGCTAGAACCAAAGACCAAAAATAAATCAACCGTGTACTCGGTGTACTCTATGGTTGGAAAAACTGTTATAGATAAGTTTTTAGTCTATGCTATTGTCAGTCGTAGAAAAGAAAAACAGATGTCATATAGAGAAATAAAAGAATGATGAGCACTTCCATTGCACATATTTTATTGAAGAATAATAAGAACAATATAATATAATAAAAACCATAGACAAATTTTGGTGTCATACTTTCTAGCCGTGACATGTTTTTATACGAACTTCAGTCTAATGTCTAAAATATGTACGAAAAATGTACGAAATTGTACGCTAAATTAAAAAAAATGTACTACAAAGACTTCGCAGAAAACAATAATCAAAGTGTCACCGCCAGGAAGTATTCTTTCTAGCGGGCGCTATATGTTTTACTAAGTAGTATTTCACTTATAGACTTTGTTATGGGCCAAGAAAAATGTACGAAAAGTGTACGAAATTGTACGCTAAATTAAAAAAATGTACTACAAATACTTCGCAGAAAACAATAATTGACGTGTCATCGCCAGGAAGTATTCTTTCTAGAGGGTGCTATAATTATATTTCAATGAGTAGTATTTCATTTGTAGACTTTATTATGGGCCAAGAAAAATGTACGAAAAGTGTATGTTCAATTTCTATAACAGTCTGGGTATGTTTATACTCGTAGGTATATTAATTCATTAGTTAATAAAACATTCGAATATAAATATGTTGCCCACGTCTGCGATTTGTGTTTTGGAACGAAGTATACTGTTCCGAATGCGGTCCGTGAGTTTGACTCCAAGGGCACATTACTCGCAGAAATTATAGCCGATGGAGCTTAAAAGGTTCTGGAGTAGCGGCTGCGTACCGGAAGACGAAGCGTTGGAAGGTGGACGTGGACCGATGACTTGGTGAAGACAGTAGGAATTCTTTCAATGCGAGAATCACAGAAACAGTCAAAGTGGCGATGCTTAGAGGAGGCCTATGTCTAGTAAAGGACGTCTTCCGGCTGAAATGATGATGACGAAGTAGCTAAGTTGTTTCTCTGTATAATATACCTAAATATAATCCGTCAGTCATTTATAAATCTATGCCGTCAGTCTTTGGACATAGTTTGTTCTCTCCTTTCCACACGGAACGCAACTTTTATGGAGCTAGAACCAAAAATAAATCAACCGTGTACTCTATGGTTGGAAAAACCATAGACAAATTTTGAATGTTACTGTCAAGTGTCAAAATTAGGCGGTTTTCAAAGTTTTCGAATTTTCAGTATTCCGCTAATAATAGTTTTGTAGTTTTGTTGCCGATGATGGGCGATGGAGTAAAGTCTGCGTTGATTAATTTCCGTACTCATCTTTTCAGTGATTTTAAAGTGTTGCATTGTTGCATTGTTGATGCAAGATGTACAACAAGTGTTCTAACTAATTTTTCGGTCATAAACGAAAGGATGAAAATGCATAAGTGATGTTTCCTGTTATTGATATCGGTCGCAAAAAGTGACTTCTGAGCATTAACAGTGATTAATTAAGCGATCAAGATCTTCAGAAACTATCTGTGTGTACCAGAGAATCACTTTGAAAAAGATACATGAATGAGATGAATTGTGGATGATGAGAACCGATAATTTTATCTTGTCCTATCGCCTTCCTGAAGAGCTTAAATATGACAACTTGAGACGGATTTAAGTCTGTATACAGGGTGAAATTGAACACATGCGACAAATAGAAATGGGAGATTATATTCATCATTATGAACAACTTTTACTATGGAACCAAACCTGAAATCGCGAAAAAAAAATCAGCTGTTCCCTACATTTATGTTCGCATAACTCGCCAAAATGTAGGGAACAGCTGATTTAAATTTCACGATTTCAGGTTTGGTTCCATAGTAAAAGTTAATCATAATGATGAGTATAATCTCCCATTTCGATTTGTCGCATGTGTTCAATTTCACCCTGTATATAAAGGACTCTTCAAGAGGTCTTTCAAGGCGGGTAAAGTAAAGGTGAGGGAAAAAAGCATTTTGATTTTGAAGAAAAAAAAGTTTACAACTTAAAAACTAGCCACATAATGCCATATTTAATTCTTTTTCTTTTCAGATTCTATGTGCACTGTCGTTTTTGGCCCACTGCACATACCAGAGGGTGGTGGGACATCAATCCACAATGTCACAATCATCAGTGTCATATGTGCATATAAGGGATTTTTGGACGCAATAATATAACCAAGATAATATATTCAGTTTTCTCAAAACCGAGAAGAAAAAAATATTTTGAAAACATGGCGAGAATTGAAAAAAATTTTTTGAAAACATGGCGAGAATTGAGTCAGTAATAATTTTTACTTGCATATTATGGTCAGCTCTCAGGTAACAACAGATAAATTTAAAACATGCATTAGCAAGTAATGTTGCTGTGGTATATTTTTTTCCTGCCTTTGCATACCTACTGCCTCCAAGGTTAGGTTTTATGCTAAAATAAATACCTGCAACAGGAATATCTACTTTTGCAGATTTTATGATAAAAATCCTGGACTGCAGAGGCTGAATCGATGGGTCTTATATAGCCATAATACGGTTCGACCCACTGGCAACGAGATCAGATATTTTTGCTATAAGGGGTATCATGCCAGACATATTCAGCTGGTAAGTTGCATTTAATATTACTGTCACCAGATGAGATAAGTAACCAGAGTCGTCGGATAAATTTGAAGTTTAGTAAGAAACCGATGGATGTTTACAAATAAAAAATAATTTAATTAATTAGAAAGTACTTATACAATTCATTTATCAAATTAAATTTCATTCGAATACCTCCATCGGTTTCTTACTAAACTTCAAATTTATCCAACGACCCTGGTTACTTAATTCTATTGATGACTGTACATAGAGCAATGGTGTCTCAATACTGTTGGCTTCGATTTACCAAGTTGTAGGTTGTGGATTCGTGCCCGCATGGTGGCTTATTCTTCACTCCCTCTCGCAGGGAGGAGGTCTGGGCCCCAGCAGTGGGAACATTACAAGTTGATTAAGCTTATACACCTGCCTAGTGATCACCGTCTAAACTGACCTTTGTATAAGAGTACTGTTGAAACTTGAAAAGCAAGCAGCTCGATAGCTCGCTAATTTGTGATTAGGGGCTGTTTATTTCAGTGGCGTGCATTGCATATAGGCATATAATCAGTGCCTACCTTGATATATCAACATAAGCCTGTCAATTACATTTTAGTGTGTGTGCCCCACAATTCAAAGAAACTCAATAAACTCAAAAACTCAAACTCAAAGCATTTATTTCAATTAAACCATTACAGGCACTTTTGAATTGTCAAAATTAAGTAGTCGGTCAGTTAGTCAGAAAGTTGAAGCTAGTTGCCCATTCCAAAGCGTAGATCTCTATGGAGAAGAACGGGCAAGAAACTCCATGGACACTCTTTTTAAATCAAGATATTACAAAATCCTGGATACATTATTCTTGTTGCTTCTATATGTGAGAACAATGTAAAAAAACACAAATGAAGAAACAATACAAGAAATAAGATTAAAAATAAGCCTTGGCAGTTAAGAGATGACCAGTCTCAACCGACGGCGTCCGTTCACGAACATGACGCATGGATCAGCACCATCCAGCTCAACCATTTTGTAGGGAACCGAATGATCCAACACACGCGCCACCATCAGTGAGACATAAATTATCATACCTAACAAAAAACAAAATCTTCATACAATTTATGAAGATTTTACTACACTGCACTGCTTATATGCGTATACGCAATACACGCCACTAGTTTATTTATTACGTAAGACAATTTGACCACATTCCGACCCCAGCCTCCCCGTACGTAAAAAATAATAGTACTTGGATGAACCCCTTCCCCTCCTGTCAATCTTAGGTAAGATCAGTATCTACCAAAATTGCAAATAAAAAGTAAGTATTCAAAAAAAATTAAAACTTTTAATTTTTTCTAACTTTTGTGAACTTAGTGTCCAAACACACTGTGCCGAAGGTACGCTGCCGATGTTCCGCGGCTGATTTTACGTTCCGACTTATTCGGCTGATATGACACACCATAAGTGCCGAACTTACGCGACAGAAATTCCGTTGCGTAACTTTGTGTGTACAACGGGCGGA
This sequence comes from Amphipoea oculea, assembly GCA_945859645.1. NCBI lineage: Eukaryota > Metazoa > Arthropoda > Insecta > Lepidoptera > Noctuidae > Amphipoea > Amphipoea oculea. The sequence continues at coordinate 11,523,593 of OX243888.1, read as the reverse complement.
CACGCGGGGCGCGGGGTTTGCCTGCGTCCCGCTGCTCCCCGCCCCGGATCTTCTTTGGCAATCGAACCGAACTTCGGTCGCGTATAATGTGTGCTCTACAGAATACGTTGCCGCCGAATTGCCGCTGAACTTACGCCCGACCGAAATCCGGCTGTACGCTATAATGCAACGTAATTTCGGCATAATGTGTCGTCAGTAATTCAAATAGCATTGCAGGCGTAATCATGCCGAACTTCGGTCGCGTACCTTCGGCATAGTGTGTTTAGACACTTACGTAAGAACAATCTGGACCCCTCCCACCCCCACGTAAGAAATATTAACAGCCCCTTTATTAACTAAGGTTCATATTGTAAGTACAGACGCCAGCACATCAACCTACCCGAAACTGTCAAATTTTCCCAAACAATATTGAACCTTATGCTTTAGCAATAAAGTTGAAAATTTATTAAAGAAATGTGACAGATTGTAGTAGGTTGATGTTCCGGCGTCAGCACCTTACTACTGTAACTCGACAGGAATATTATAAAACTATCCAATTCTACCTGCACTTTAATTGCGTAACACATTTTCAATTGCATTTGCACATTTTCAATTGTGGAGCAGTGGTGGCCCAGTGGTATCGGCCGCGACTTACGAGTTGTAGGTCGTAGGTTCGAACCCAGACAGGCGCTTTACTTTGTGTAAATTATTTCATCACCACTGCTCTCAAAAACGGTGAAGGAAAACATCGTGAGGAAACCGGCATGTCCTAGAACCAAAAATTCAAAGACATGTGACATCTACCAACCCGCACTGGGCCCGCGTGGTGGATTACGGCCCACTCCCTCTCACAGAGAGGAGGCCTGTGTCCCAGCAGTGGGAACATTATAGGCTGATGATGATTTTCAATTGCAAACTGAATCATTTTGAAGGATATTGCTAATCCATTGCTTCATATGTTCGAAAAAATTGTCTACCGAAAGTACCGAACAACGTAAATAACAAAATGAATGTTGTTGAACTGACAAAATGAAATCTATTGCCACTGATAGTGTTTTATGCAATTACCACGCGGGTTGTAAGATTACATTTATGTTTTTACTTAAAATATTTTTACAGGTAATCTCGATGCTGATCTCAATATTTTGCATGCAGATGCCGCTTATTAAGGCATCTCATGACATCTTTATTTTCCAAAATTCAAGAGTTGACGGAACATTTAGAGGGATTGGGACAGACTGATGAAAGAACCTACTTACTTGGTATGCTTGAATAAGGCTACTACATGACCCAAAGCGCGGTCACTGTCGGACTGGATAGAAAAGAAAGAGAAGTGCGACGACACAACACTGGTAATTTATTTCAAAATATGAAGCAATTATCTATTTACAAAAAATCTGTTGTATGGACTAAAAAATTAAAACACTAGTGCTTGTAGAATAATTGGACAAAAAATCATAACGATTGTATGTATGGTTTTTATTGTAAAAAGAAAGCTTTTAGAGGTATCTTCATGATTTTTTTCTATCATATAAAGGGGTTTGAAGATTTTTGTATGGAGGGTGGCCCTAAGGTTAGCCGCCATTTTGATTTTTTTTCAGAATCGCGGTGCACAACAAAAGTTATATATTTAGATAGAGGACACTTATACAAACAAAAAATGAATATAACATAATATCCTAAAGCGTCAGGTTTCGGAGTTATTCACCGAAATGTAAGTCGAAAACAACAAGGATTTTTTTGTTTTTTTTTCTCTCCAGGTAAGCATATTGAACTATTGAGGTAACAGAAACGTTATGAAACCTTTATGGAGAAGAAACAAGTGAAGAATAGACATTTTTTAAATAAATAATGAAACATGGCAATTTATAGTTCGTTTTTTCATCCCAGAGACTTTTGTGTTTTCGTTTTTTTTAGTATAGAAGTTTGACATTACACTTGCCAGATTAGTCTCTGGGATTAAAAACGAACTATAAATTGCCGCGTTTAATTATTTACTTAAAAATGTCTATTCTTCATTTGTTTCTTCTCCATAAAGGTTTCATAACGTTTTCCTCACCTCGTTAACCTCATTACTTCAATATTCTTACCAGGAGGGAATAAAAACAAAAAAATCCTTGTTGTTTTCGACTTATATTTCGGTGAATAACTCCGAAACCTGACGCTTTAGGATATTATGTTATATACATTTTTTGTTTGTATAAGTGTCCTCTATCTAAATATATAACTTTTGTCGTGCACCGCGATTCTGAAAAAAAAAATCAAAATGGCGGCTGATTTTAGGGCCAAAACCTTCAAACCCCTTTGTTGTATTATGTTTTCAACACACTATCTACCTAGCATACATCCTGAAGAATATCATATATTTTTCTAATTTTGTTTACTGTAGTCGATCAAATACTTTTATTGTTTCTAAAACTTGCGTTGTTTGCGTTTAGGTTCTGTAAGGCCTTAACTAAAAACTTTTAGTTATTTCCAACATAGTGGCAGCCAAAATTATTTACACAATTGTCTGAAAAACAGGTGATTCCGGATACACTCAGCGTGCATACATAATGAAGTCTGTCGCGGATGCCAAGGCGAACTTACCTCAAGCGTACCACAATAGGCTCCAGGGCACGTCTCGCAACAGCGTGGAGCGTGCAATCGGGTTGTTGAAGGGTCGCTTCAGCATAATTTTGCGTAAAACACTATCAGTCTCAATCTGAATAATTTAGAAGGACATTGCTAATCCATTGCTTCTTAAGTTCGTAAATCTTTCTGCTCAACAACGTAAATAACGCAATGAATGTATAGCATGTGTCTGATAGTGTGTTCCGCAATTACCCCCCAGGTGTTTGTGAGCACAGGGTGCTGGTATTCAATGCTGACACGGTTGGAAAGATTTTGATAGCATGTTGCTTGCCTCAAAATATTTGCAATCGTGCTGAATTGGCGGCCCCTGTGAAAAGTGGGCGAGGTAATAAACCCGTACCGACACGTTACTTTATATTATCTGTGCTCTGATGGACCAGCTCAAGACAATCCTCTTAGAAGAGGGCGTAATGCATGGAGTGTCCTCATATACCTACAGGCTGTGGCTTTCACGTTAATATGGTTTTTTTTACTATTCCTTCCTCCTAAGGTCCTTACATATGAAATTGGCGTTTTGTATGGAAGGAACAAAAAGTCGAATATTTTTTAATATAATATATTTAATTAATCAAAGTATGAACCATTGTTTTCAATGCACTTTTGCCATCTTATAGGTAGTTCATTGATCCCTTTACTAAAAAAACCAGTCGGACGGGAATCAATAAAATCTTTGAAGGCGATTTGGACTGCCCCATCGGAGTTGAATTTTTTCCCTTGCAAAAAGTTATCCAAATTGCGAAAAAAATGGTAATCTGTTGGAGCAAGGTCCGGGGAGTACGGAGGATGTCTAAGACATTCCAATTCAAGCTCTTCTAATTTGGTAGCCGTCTGTTGCGCAGTGTGTGGTCTGGCGTTGTCGTGCTTTCAAGCTTTTTAATCTTCCCAATTTGCTTCAAGTGAATTAAAACAGTTTTATCACTAACATCGAAGCCTGCAGCTAACTCGGACGTGGTTTGCGATGGGTCCGCTTCCACAATAGCCTTCAATTCTCCATTATCAACTTGGGTCTCAGGCCGTCCACGGGGCTTGTTCTGCAGGTCGAAATTTCCAGAACGAAAACGTTGGAACCAAAAACGAACTGTGTTTTCTTTTGCAACATGACCGCCATACACATCATTCACCCTTCGAGTCGTTTCCGCAGCACTAGTGCCACGGCGGAACTCGTACTCGTAAATAATGCGATATTTTAAATTTTCCATTTTGTAAAATGAGTGACGCAAACAGAAAAAACAGAAGAAAAAAAACAAATGAATGACGGTCATCGAAGCACAAATACATGAGTAAATAGCTGTACAAATTTGAATTTGGAATTCCTTACCAAAGAGGAGAAATTCGTGATTAAAGTGGCCAGTACGAAAAACGCCAATTTCATATGTAAGGACCTAATATTTTTACATTTTATTAGGTATGTATATTTCCTCTATTAAACATTTTTGACATACTTACCTATTTTATTTTTATTCAAGTAGATACTGTAGCGGTCTTGAAGCTAGCACGGTCAGTAGACCGTAGAAGTTAATTTTTTTTTTTTTTTTTTTTGATTTGGTTTAAATTTTTTTTTGGTGTCCAGCTTACTAGCTTACTAGCTAGTCAGCTCCTGACGGATATACGTCGAATTAAAAATACCTAACCCTGTATATTTATCTTCGACCCCCATTATGTGTGGCGGCATCATGCGCGGTCCGAGGGGGGAGTCGTGGGGGTCATGACCCCCCCCAAAAGCATTTAAGCTGTCGAGAGTCTAAATGATTTACTTGCCTTACTAACTTAAAACTGTACTTGAGCCACGAAAACCCCGATTGGCATATTCAAAGACATTAAGAACATCGGCAGAGAAGGGGACTGCCGACTGAAGTAAAAACTTAAAACTATGAAATGACAGTGGGTTTTTTAACGCGCCTAAAACATATTTTCCTTTAAAATGCCTGTTATAAAAATATAGAATCCAGGGTTCAAGAGCGATTCTATATTTTTATAACAGGCATTTTAAAGGAAAATATGTATTAGGCGCGTTAAAAAACCCACTGTCACACTCCCTTCGCTCCACCCAGAGCGGGAGGGGTCATTTGATGATTTCCCATCCATAAAAAAAAAGGGTTCAAGAGCGAGCGAAGCAAACTCCGGATTTTGCAACCAGTCGGTTATCTTTTAAAGTCAAGGCACGTGAACATATTCGGCAAAGTTGGCCGTAACATCCCAGCGCTGATTTGCTGGATTCGTTTTCTCCTCTAACGATCATTTTTCCCCTGAGAGTTCATTTGGTTTATATGTATGTATATATATATATTATATATTCTTTTATTTTATAGTCATTTCCTAGCTAGTTGCACCTGCCATGTTTTGTCTCTGCATCACCCTAAGGTTGACTGGTAGAAAATGCCTCAGGCATTAAGTCCGCCTTTGTACAGTATTTTTTTTACTTGTGCATGAAGTTTAAATAAATAAATAAATATTGGGCACCCCGCTCGTACGTAAGGTTGAAAGGCTTAGGTAAGGCCAGATTCCAACACTTTAAAACTGCTATAAAACGAGTTTAACCGGTCAAGCGACGCGGTTCGCAGATCGGCGACGAAACAATAGAAAATCAATTGTCTCATTAGCGGAGCTTGACAGATTAAGCTTTTCGCCATAATTCGATAAAGCAAGTTGTCTTTTTGTATGATGGGAAAAGAAAACAGACTATTCAAGGTGGGGTGCTAAAATTTTCAGGCACGCTACGCTCGTTCTTGCAATTTACATTGGTTCTTAAGCTTTCCTTCAAAAGTCGACAAAGCAAATAATTCCTAGTCCTTTTGGCATGATCGAAAGAAAATCGAACCAATCCGAGAGTGTGCAAAAATTTTCGAGCTCACTTCGCTCGCTCTTGCATTTTAGATTCTGCTAGCTGCTTGAGCTTGCCTGCATAAGTCGACAATGTAACTCCTATTTCTACTTGAAAATATAAAACAAAACCTAATCAAACAGAGGCGGGTTGTTAAAATTTTCGAGCTCGCTCCGCTCGCTCTCCCCACCCTGCACTATCTGCCGTTCTAATACATACGACAAATTTAGCAGCATTTAAGTAACACCTGCGAGGTGTTTGGCAGCATTTATTTAACACCCTCCTGTGTAAAAGCTGCGACCTTGAATAGAATAAGTAATGTGGAGCTGGAGATGTACAGACGCCAGCACATCAACCTACACCTGTGTCACATTTTCCCAATCAACTTTGAACCTTATGCTTCAGTGATAAGGTTGAAAATCTATTAAAGAAATTTGACAGATTGTAGTAGGTTGATGCGCTGGCGTCTGTGCATGAACCTTAACATATCATCACGCCTTTAATCCCCAAAGGGTTGGGCAGGGGTGTACCTTCATATAGTACTTACACCCACATTTTGCCAGTTATTAAGTGAAATTTAATAGAGGGCGAGCCTAATGCCGCCAACCGGGCACAAATCCAGACTCCAGGCTGCTTCTGAGAAATTTCTAATGGAAAAACCCTTTAACACTACCCGACCTAGGAAATGAACCCAGCTAGGACCTCATGCTCAGCAGTACAGTAACGCTTGCGACCATTAGACCAACGAGATGTACAATAGGCTGCAAAAGTGCATGGGTAGTACAGAAACAAAATCGTATGAAGCGAGAAATGACGCCATCTAGCGTAAAACCAGTTAACGACTAACAAAATTTAATTATGCTGTTATTAGATGGCGTTGCTTTGCTTTATATGATAAAATATTTTTGTAGTTTCTTTTTGTCTCTTCAAACATTCAAACAATTTATAATTAATAGTTTCTTTTAAAGAAAATTGTTCCTAATTATTAACCTACTATGTTAAAAATGAATATCAATTTATAAGTAGGTGCTAAGTAACTACTAATTCGAATAGTAAATTAATTATTAAAATACCCACTCGTAAGCTTAATAAATATATTCCTATCGGTTTCTTTTATTATTTTTATCATTTAAGCTACGTATGCTGGTAAATGTAATGTAATAATTAGATAAATGTATTAGCCTTGTAACTCTTTGCTCAATCCTACTTAATACGTTTCTTCCTAACTCCTTACTTACGTTTCGTAAATTAGTCATAGTTGTGAAGAAACCAACGCCATCTAGTTTAGTTTCGAAAACTTGAATTCAAACGTTCACGGGAAAATAGACACTAAGGTACCCATGCAATTTTGCTGGCGACTGTACCTCCCTTAAAATATTCCTCGGCACCCAAGATGACCCCCCCCTTGGGCTGCGACGGCACGTGGGCGGCATGGCATAATTATGAGCTTTATGAAAAGTGGGTGGACTCGAATGTGAACCCCTCTGCCGTCGAGCGACCATTAAATGGTTCCCGTGTCGTATCTGCTCGGCCATTCTGAAAGGTTCTAAAAATTGTTTCTTCGGGTGGCCTCTCTTTTCTCTCCAAGGTTTTTTTTTAATGGGGATTTATTTAGAAAAACAATAGGCATAAGTAATTATTTTAATAAAATAAAAAAATGTTTTTGTTATGTAAGTATTTATTAAATTAAGGAAAATATTTGCGATTTCTCGCAGGGTACCTATTGACCCGTCAAGGCGTCCGCCATTGCACGATTCCTTGTAGGGAGGTACCTAGGTACTTATATTTAATTGGGAACTATATTTTCTATCACCAAAATTTATATTTGTCATCAAGTTGTATCACCTAATAAATAGATCTATCGCCACGAAATATTTGTATCACCTAATAAATAGATCTATCGCCACGAAATATTTTCGTTCTCAGATAGCGGGGCTCCGTCGACATAGGATGCAAGAACGAGCGAAGGGCACCCCGAGGTTCGGTTTGGTTAGGTTGGGGGGTCCCTCTATCTGGCAGAATCTTGATGCTCCGAAATTTTGTTGGCATAACACACTTGGCATAATCTTCTTTAAACGAATATTTATAAGGCATAAAAATTATTAATCACAATTATTGTTTGGCCGAATGTTTATATGTCCGAATTTACGATGGCATACTTTTAAGATGGCAGAATTTTATCTGGTATAATTACCTTTGGCAGAGTTAAAATTCCGCATAATTTCGTTTAGCATAACGTTTATTTAGAGCGGCGATTATTTGGTATAATTTCACTTGGCATACTATGAAGATGGCAGAATTTCCAATTCTGGATGAACCGTCGACCTGCTGACAGAAAACCTAACCCTAGACGGTCGACGTCAGGGGCACCCCGAGGTTCGGTTGGTTAGGTTCCTTTAAACCCTGCAGGCAGAAATAGGAGCCCCGCGCAGCGGGGCTCCGTCGATCTGCTGACAGAAGCCCGTTTCATCCGGTTCATCCATAAGGTAAAAAGGAACCCTTTTGATGCGACTTCGTCCGTCTGTCCGTCCGTCACTACGTCCGTTACTTTCTGAGATATGATAGTTCTGCCTTTTGATGATTTTCGATATGAAATGTATGCCAAAAGAAGATTCTGACTGTGAACTTTCTGCGATATGATGGTTCTACTTTTTAATTATTAGGGATACGAAATTTATGCCTAAAGATGATTCTGACTTACAAAATTATGAGTTTTGAATGCATGATAAATGAGTGTATGTCAAACGATTTTCTGCGAAATGAAGTTTATGCTATCCGCTGTTATGCAAAATAATATTATGACATAAAAAGTTCTGCTATAAAGGGTTTACCCGGTTAGGTTACTTTAAACCCTTTACACAGAAATAGGGGCCCCGCGAAGCGGGGCTCCGTCGACATAGGATGCAAGAGCGAGCGAAGGGCACCCCGAGGTTCGGTTTGGTTAGGTCACTTGCATTGTTTGGTGACTACATTTTGGTGACAGATCTACTATTTGGAGGACAAACCCTATTATTTAAGAAACACAAAACTAATTAAATTGGTGATAGCTTAAATGATACCCTATTTAATTTAATCCGCGTTCTGTTCTGTGAACTTCTGTGTCTATATACATCATGTTAAAAGAAAAAGGCAAATGTTAACATAAGTTATATTAAGTAAAATGGACATTTTACAAATTATTATTGAATAAATAAAATAAGTAAGTACAACATCTTCATCTTATTTTTTTTTGTATAGATAATGGCATCAGCACCTCTTTGTTAAACCAGCGCTCTGGAACAGATAAAAACAATTATGACACACTATAACATCATGCATATTATGTGCCGTGAAGGAGTAGGCAGGCAGAGTTACCCACGGTTTTTAACCGACTTTAAAAAAGGAGGTTCTGTATTCGACCCGTATGTATGTATGTTTGTATGTCCGCGATTATCTCAAAAACTACTGAACCAATTTTGATAATTATTTCATTAGTGTAATCTACATACTTTCAGGAAGGTTTTAGTATATAATACATTAGGTAACTATTCTTATGTACGAAGTTATATGCATAAATGTACTACATCTCCGGCATTTCTATGCGAATTTTCATGATTCTTCTAGTCGGTGTCTTCAATTCTTCAATGTACTCGTGTTAATTTAATTTGTGTGAGATAGGTACAACTAAAAAGTTAACAATAAAAACTTTTTTACAAAACAAAACAACCGACTTCAAAAAAAAACACTGCAAAGTGAAAAATAACTTTAATTTCGGAAGTCGGTGTCAAAAAAAAATGAAAATGCGGAACCAACGACACCGACTTCCGAAATTAAAGTTATTTTTCACTTTGTAGTGTTTTTTTTTTTTTGCGAGAAAGAAATGAATTTTGCGGAAGAGTGAAAGTTTTCAACTAAGGGCGGATTTTTCAATCGACCGATAATTTTTATTCGTGAAATAAAATTGACGTCTGAGAGTATTTAAATGCAAGAACTGTCAAAAATTCAAAATTATTCCTCCATTAAAGATTTTATCTGGCGTTGGTATTTTGGAAAAATCAGACCTAGTGTAAAATTTCGTTTCGATCTGTCAAAATCACGTCAAAAATCGTTGACAAGATACCTGGCACTATATAGTATTTACTAATTCCATGGATATAGCCTGATTCAAACTTTATGGGGAACATAGGGCGAGTCGCTGCGCAGTAACGAATTCATGTGTCAGTGGGGGTTCAATCAGGCTGTACTCTCGTCAGAGCAAAAAAAAGGCCTGAGTTTGATACCTACTCGAAGCGTAAGTTTCGTCTCCGTACCTTAACCTTGAAAGGCGATACGTACCCTATCTCCATGATATTCTTAGTCACCCTCTCTGTGCCGTTTGTCACCACGAGTTGATAAACACCCTCGTACTCTTTGGTAAACGGTTTGATTGAAAAGTTGATAGTAACCGTCAAGATTCCTGTATCATTCCCTTTCACCATCTACAGAAAAAAGTAAAAACATGCCTAAAAATAACAGATTTTTAGTGCGACAACATTGATATACTGTTCGACAAGTATATTTTGCTGTTTGAATGACATTGACAGGAGGACGTTGTTAGCCATTTTGACAAATTGCGTTGAAAAAACAAGATGGCGGCGTTAGTTCAGATTTTTGCCGCGAGCCAAAAGATCCTTGGACAGTTGTAGACGTGAATGTATAAATACTAACTTCTGCCCGCGACTTCGTTCTCGTGGAGGTCGTTTAAGACACTACATATTTTGCTGCTTGAATGACATTGACAGGAGGTTCAGTGGTTTAGTTGTGAAAAGGTAACATACAGACAGACAGAGTTACTTTCGAATTTATAATATTAGTATGGACATAAGTGCTACGTACATACCTCTGACTTGTAGGTGTAGACGGGATTTTTATCATCGCTTTTCAGAATTTTGTCGTTGATGTAAATCTAAGGAACAAAATAGGTACTTAATAAAAATAGGTACCTAATTATTAGTAAACAAATATAATGAAGTCTCAACGCCAAACTAAATGGATGACAAACAAAGAACATTCCTTATTTTTAATAAGCAAGCACTGTAAAAACATGAGGTGAAATCGATTCAGCGGGGTAATTGCGTCTATTAGTGGCAATGGCTGTCATTTTGACAATTCAACAACATTCATTGCGTTATTTACGTTGTTGAGCAGACAATGTTTTTCAATATATGAAGCAATGGATTAGTAATATGAATAGTCTGTTACGCGGTACTTTAGGTAGGTACAGTCGATCTCGTAATTCCTTTACCATTTTTGACAACAATTTCCAGTATATCGAAATTATAAGGCCGGCCATACACGGACAGCTTGAAGCAGCCAGTATCGACTGCTTCAAGCTGCAACTGCATAGCAAACTACAATCTTCTACGTACACAACTACACACATACACGGAACCGTTCGAGCAGTTGCGACTGCTTCGGGCGGTCGACAAGCGGTGAAATTTCATCGTGCGGTCAAGCAGTCGCCAGGCATACACTGACTGCTTTCGCGCACAAACGGGGTGAATAGGGATGCAGGAATGAATCGGGACGAAACTTTAAAATGGATTTTAACGTTGAAATAATATAGTTTGTTGTGAATAAGGGCCCGTAATCGTTAATTAAATTACAGTTAACACATTAGGCTCCTTTTTGGCCACAAACTATATTATTTTGATGTTAAAATCCCTTTTAAAATTTTGTCCCGATTTACCCCTGCATCCCTATTCACCCCGTTTGACACGCTCTTCATTCCACAGGCCGGCAATAAAAACCGCAGAGCAGTTGATACCGACTGCTGCAGCAGCAAGCAGGCAGGTATCAATGGCATTGGGAGGCGGTCACCTCCTTCTGCGAAGCAGTCATGCTAGCGAAGGAGGTGGCGGAACGGCTGAGGGAGAGAGCCTCACACCCCAGCCGCCGCGGGAGACGCTCCGGGCGTCGGAAGCCGCGTGACGACTCCCGGCCACCGTAGGCGCGGGCCTGCGGACGGAGAGTAATGGGTAGCTCACCGTCCGATCAGGACCAGGCCCGTGCCGGACGGCGCGTACGTGTTCCACGCGCGCCTCAAAGAGATGTCAGCATAATGGAAGGGGCCTGCCAGGGCCGAAGCCTGCCGGGGGTGCGGGATTGTCCGAAAGGGTTACCGCTACCCCGGAACATAAAGGGCTAAGGAAGGAACACGGATGGGTTTTAGTCAGTAAGAGTCTGACACTCCCTTCGTTCCACCCAGAGCGGGAGGGGTCATTTGATGATTTCCCATCCATAAAAAAAAAAGGTATCAATGGCATTTTCAAGCGGTTCAATTAGACTGCTCGAGCAGTCCGTGTATGTTGATCACTGGCTTACTGCTGGAGCAGTCCGTATATGGCCAGCCTTAGTTCAATAGTTTCTACGTCAATCAACTCAGCCTATCGCAGTCCACTGCTGGACATGGCCTCTCCCAGACTGCGCCACAACACCCTGTCCTCCGCCTTCCGCATCCAGTCTACCCCAGCCACCTTCTTTAGGTCGTCCGTCCATCTAGCTGGGAGGCGTCCCACACTACGCTCGCCGGTACGCGGTCTCCACTCCAGGACTCGCCTGCTCCACCTGTGCGTCCAGCCCGTCATGACATACGGTGCTGAAACGTGGATACAGACGGTCGGGCTGGTCCATAAACTCAAGGTCGCTCAGCGCGGTATGGAGCGAGCTATGCTCGGAGTCTCTTTGAAGGATAAAATCAGGAATGAAATTATCCGGAAAAGAACCGGAGTTACCGACATAGCTTGCAGAGTAAGCAAACTGAAGTGGCAGTGGGCTGGCCATGTCTGTCGAAGGAGTTTCTACGTGTCTAAAACAAAATAGACCTTTCCCTTTTATTTGACGTGCAAGTGTCATTCAACCTTAGGGAGAAGCGCCAGGGTATCCCGCGAAATTCAAAGGACATCATTTTTATTTCGTACCCTGATGCAGGTCAATGTTACGTCATTTATTTCGTGACCTGACATTGGCCTGCGGGATAATTCTGGCTTTCATTTTGACAGTTCAACAACATTCATTGCGTTATTTACGTTGTTGAGCGGACAAATTTTTTGAACATATGAAGCAATGGATTAGCAATATCCTTCAAAATGATTCAGATTGTGATTTATAATAGTGTGTTACGAAATTAGGTGCTGCAAATATTAAAAAAACCCGGTCAAGTGCGAGTCGGACTCGCGCACCGAGGGTTCCGTATAAAAAATGTACGGTTTTCGCAATTTTTCCTTCATCTCTGTGCTATAACACGTTGATTCGTACCAAATTTCTAGATTCTGAGTTCACGGGAAGTAGGTACCCTGTAGGTTTTGATTCCCTTGCGAGTGTCGAAAATTTGCGGCATAAACGGCTGTATCTTTTGATTGCGTTGGTTAGAAGTTTGATTTTTTCACAGCTCCAAGGGACAGTAGACCTGAGTATTTGATATAAATTCCAGCTTGATACCTCCACGCGTTCCTGAGAAAAAGGGTCTTGACAGACGGACGGACGGACAACAAAGTGATCCTATAAGGGTTCCGTTTTTTTCCTTTCGAGGTACGGAGCCCTAAAAACAAAATAAAATTTGAATTTTGCGGGCTACTCTCGTGCTTCTCCCTTACGTTGTTACAGTAATCACTGGGTCGACTATACACGTGTAATAAACTGTTACTCCACGTCCTAGCCAAAAAAAAAACGTTCGCGCGAATACATAATCGTCACGTTCATATCGCTCATTTGGAGAAACATCGACGTACAGACGCCAGCACATCAACCTACCCGAAACTGTCACATTTTCCCAATCGACTTTAAACCTTATGCTTTAGCGGTAAAGTTGAAAATCTATTAAAGAAATTTGACAGATTGTAGTAGGTTGATGTGCTGGCGTCTGTACGTACATGTATTTTTTTCCCAAAAATGAGTTAAATATGCCAAAGCACTTAGAAAGCGTATAATTACGTTAGGAAAGCAAAGACTTAAAAAAAAATGGGACTCCGGGAGTGCTGACAGAAGTGAAAACAAAACATAAACAGAATACTTTGCCATCACTCACTGACATTTCGGATATACATTAAACTGAGTACATCCCGAGGACAGCCGAACACATTAGAAGCGGTGTCGGTTACGGTAACAGTGGCGCGAATTCAGTAGTTTTAACCCATCTCAAAACTTGCCCAACGCGCATAAAAAAGGAGCAGTAATAATTGGTTGCTGCACCGGACGACATCATTACGTGATTACGTCAGCGCCGGCTGTCGCTGTAAACCAGCGCTCGGGCTCTGTCCTGCATAGGGTCGCAGCATAATGCTGAGCGATAGCCGTTTTGCGTGGATGTGACGCATGTTTCCCCCTACCTTTTTATTTTATTTTTTGTATTTATGTTCTTCTTTGCGTCATTTTCACCGCAAATAAACGTATTTTCTTTCTTCTTTTCTTTTAGTTAGGTACGTCGATGTTTCTCCAAATTAGCGATATGTCACTTATTTGTACGGAAAACGAATGAATACGACGATCGCGTTGGTTCGGACGAGGCCTCTCGTCTTACCATAGCGGGGTCACACTTGGCAACGTTGCAGGTGTAGACAACGTTGTGCTTCAACTCTCCCGAGGGAGGAGGCGCCACTGCAGCACTCACTGTCACGTTGATCACTGGAAGATAACACACGCATAAATTAACCAATCAGAGAAAAGTACCAGCTAAAACCAAATAAAACCGAGTGTGCTTATATGACCACTCGACTGAAGTGAAACTTCAAACGTATTTGGCTATGAGAGGAAGAGAGAAAGAAAATGTGCGCGCGCACTGCTTTCTCTTGCTTATATCCCCCACTCAACTCCCGTTCGCCTCGGCTGATCACACTTTTCGTAACGCTTACTCACGAAGTCAAGCGTGCGTAAAGAAGTTTCACTTCAAAAATAAATTACGGAACTTACTTGGTGCTGAAAAATTAATACATAAATTAATTAAAAAAAAAAAAACTGCAGCTTAAACTGTCAAAAGGGGCCTCTGCGAGGTGGCTTCGGCCCCTCGCACTCCTTCTAACAGTCCGGGATACGAGGGTCCCGAGATAATTATGTCAAAGACATTAAAAAAAAAAACCCCACCGCCGCGCCGTATCTCTACGTTGACGCCGTGGTGGGGCTTGCGCGCTCTAAACTTTAGGTCTGTGCCGGTAAGGCTGGTTTCACAGCTGTCCGGGAGACCCGTACGGGCCGACCGTACACGGGAGACCCGTACGGGTAGTACCCGCAGTGCTCTGAAACGATGATTCAGTACGATACGGTTGCTAGCAGGAGACAGATGCGCTGTACGGGCTCAACCCGGAGCGGGTCGTGTACGGATCAAGCCGCGTCGCTGTGAAACGATGTTCTAGCGCCTCACATGTGCTCCCGCTCTGGGCGCCCGTACTGACGACAGCCCGTACGGGTCTCCCGGATAGCTGTGAAGCCAGCCTAAAGATTTTACTTTGCCGGAACAGTGCCAGATACAGAAACCTTCAAGGCAGCATGTGTCGAGCTGGTATAACATATAGCTCACAAATCACAGAACGCATCCTAAACTATTATTTAAAGGTTCCGTGTTCATTGGGTTTGCACATTTTATTTTTTGTATGCCCCGCAGTGAGCGAGCATGCTAAAATGTGAAAAAGCCTCCACTGCACGATATATTATTTATTTTACTTTATCGGATAACAGAGATCCATTGGGTTAGTAACAATAATCTTAACCTATGTTAGTACTTAACTAATAACACCGACAATGTACAGGTGACAAGTGACCTCACCAACGGGCTGTCATGTCTCCCGGCTATAGCGCGTAGAATGCTGTTGGGGCTGCCCCGGAGTCTGTTAAGCAGCGAGGCCGCTCTCTTACGCCGTACAGCATTGAAGCAGTCGGTACGTGCCTCAGCGAACGTAGATGACGCGCTACAGAACCGAGGCAGACGCAACAGCACTCTAAATGCGTTGTTATACTGGATCCGCAGAGCATATAGTGCCTTTGGAATAGACAAAACAAACTTACAGCTATCTGAAATAAAACAAAATAAATATTAATTTATGTGAAATGAAACTCAAACACCTACACTCAATGACGGCTAAAGTACAGACGCCAGCACATCAACCTATTACAATGTGTCAAATTTCTTTAATAAATTTTCAACTTTATTACTAAAGCATAAGGTTCAAAGTTGATTGGGAAAATTTGACAGTTTCGGTTAGGTTGATGTGCTGGCGTCTGTACCTAGGTAAGATGTTAATTCGGAACGCACCATAATTTTAATAAATAAAAGTATGAATGCAGTGATGATTGAAATGAGAGAGTATGTATTATGAGTGGGTGGTAGCGTAAAGGAAAAAAGATGGCGAGCGAGCTATGAGAAGAATATGAGTTTTCAAAATTAATAAAGAAGTTTTCAAGAAGTTAAAATTATTTATTTCGGTCTTCCACACCACTCTACATGTATGTACAGACGCCAGCACATCAACCTACTACAATCTGTCAAATTTCTTTAATAGATTTTCAAGTTTATCACTAAAGCATAAGGTTCAAAGTTGATTGGGAAAATCTGACAGTTTCGGGTAGGTTGACGTGCTGGCGTCTGTACCTATTATGTTATGTTTGTTTGGCACTTTCTGTAACCTATACTCCGTTTATTATAACATTAGAAAAAAGAGGCTCGCAGAAGCAGGAGTACGAAACCTTTTATTTTCAGGTTAAGTTCAAACAATTTTAATAAAAAATGTATGTGCTTTTCTTGTAAGTGACAATGTATGGCATACAATAAAGCATATTCTATCTATCTACTCGTCACGATGCTAGGATAGGTACCTACATGAAATGAAACAATTTTTAGTAACAATCAGTTTATTAAAAACAACTTTAAATAAACCGACAAAATAAAAAAACCGGCCAAGTGCGAGTCTGACTCGCCCATGAAGGGTTCCGTAGCAGCAAGTAACATAATATAAAAGATCTTGTAGTTCGTTGTAACTTTGTGAAAGGTAAATTGCGGTTTTCGATTTATGACGTATTAAAAAAAAACTACTTACTAGATCTCGTTCAAACCAATTTTCGGTGGAAGTTTACATGGTAATGTACATTATATATATTTTTTTAATTTTATCATTCTCTTATTTTAGAAGTTAGAGGGGGGGGGGGACACACATTTTACCACTTTGGAAGCGTCTCTCGCGCAAACTATTCAGTTCAGAAAAAAATGATATTAGAAACCTCAATATCATTTTTGAAACTTGCGTTCCCATTGAGGGACCACACTTGAATTTTGAGCTTTTGAATGCGTCAGCCTTTAGTAAAAGTTCTCAAACAATTGTAAATTCAGCCTTTAATTTGTAAAAGTAGCCACTCAAAAGTTACAATCGATTAAAGGTGGTCCCTCAGTCGTGACTGACAGGCATCCCTATCTCAAAACCTAGTGAAAATTTGCAACTCCTATAAATTACTACTCTTAGTAAAAGATTTGTAAAACTAATTTATTTGAATATCAACCCTTCCTGTTCAAGGAATAAAAAGAACTAGCATGCGGAAGGTGGTCCCTCAACCGATCACCATATGTTCACCTTGAGTCGAGACCACAATGGAATTTGAAATTTACATATGGGTCTAGCGTTAGTAAAAGTACTTGAACGATTGTATATTCAACCTTTAGTTTGTAAAAGAAGCCATTCAAAAGTTACAATCGAATTAAGGTGGTCCCTCAATTGAAACGTTAATCATAAGAAAAATCTATTTACGTAGCATTCGGAAGTTAAATAGACGAATGCTACAGTCTATCCTTTAGTAGTATTTTTTTACTAAGGATTACTTTTCTTAACAGTATAAAAAAATGTACCGTTTTATTTCAAATAATAATCAAATTCCTGGGAAGAAATACCAAGATAGAGGTGACCACACAGCAGGATTGTTTATTAAGTAAAAACTAGTGAGTGTTTGTTGATATTAATTTTTATTAATATTTGACATCACTTAGCTAAATAAAAACACAAAGAAAATAATGCTTATGATAATAAAAAAAAGAAACAAAATTTTACCCTGCACTGAAAATGTAACTCTGAACTCTTTAACCGACTTCAAAAAAGGAGGTTCTGTATTCGACCCGTATGCATGTATGTATGTTTGTATGTCCGCGATTTTCTCAAAAACTAAAACCGATTTTGATAATTCTTCACTAAAGTTATCTACATACTTTCAGGAAGGTTTTAGTATTTAATACATTAGGTAATTATTCTTATGTACGAAGTTATATGCATAAATGCAGCATTTCTATGCGAATTTTGATTATTCTTCTAGTCGGTGTCTTCAATTCTTCAGTGCACTAGTGCTTATTGAATTTGTGTGGGGTAGGTAAAACTAAAAAGTGAAAAATAAAAACTTTTTACAAAAAAAAAAAAACAACCGACTTCAGAAAAATACACTACAAAGTGTAAATAACGTTAATTTCGGAAGTCGGTGTCAAAAAATGTAAATGCAGAACCAACGACACCGACTTCCGAAATTAAAGTTATTTATCACTTTGTAGTGTTTTTTTTTTTGAAGTCGGTTGTTTTTTTTTATAAAAAGGTTTTTACATCAAACATTACTACTAATGAGACAGTAGCAAAGTGTATGTATAAAAGTTTGTTCGTTTAGAGGACTGTCATCAAATTTAAAGCGTAAGTCGTCGTAAGAACGTATGCTCTCATTAAAAAAGTAGAGACATCTGTAATGGCCGAGCTCACTGGCGCTAGCTCCGGGAATAAATTCAATAGCCCCAACTAATTTGTAGAAATTTTGTTTGACTTTGATCGTTCGAGGTATTTCGCTAATCGGTCCTTTAGGTGTGTCGTTAAAATCGAAAGATATAAAATCTGTAAGCTCATATTCGTACGTCACTTGATTACATTGTACAATAGGCTGCAAAAGTGCATGGGTAGTACAGAAACAAAATCGTATGAAGCGAGAAATGACGCCATCTAGCGTAAAACCAGTTAACGACTAACAAAATTTAATTATGCTGTTATTAGATGGCGTTGCTTTGCTTTATATGATAAAATATTTTTGTAGTTTCTTTTTGTCTCTTCAAACATTCAAACAATTTATAATTAATAGTTTCTTTTAAAGAAAATTGTTCCTAATTATTAACCTACTATGTTGAAAATGAATATCAATTTATAAGTAGGTGCTAAGTAACTACTAATTCGAATATTAAATTAATTATTAAAATACCCACTCGTTAGCTTAATAAATATACTTATTCCTATCGGTTTCTTTTATTATTTTTATCATTTAAGCTACGTATGCTGATAAATGTAATGTAATAATTAGATAAATTTATTAGCCTTGTAACTCTTTGCTCAATCCTACTTAATACGTTTCTTCCTAACTCCTTACTTACGTTTTGTAAATTAGTCATAGTTGTGAAGAAACCAACGCCATCTAGTTTATTTTCGAAAACTTGAATTCAAACGTTCACGGGAAAATAGACACTAAGGTACCCATGCAATTTTGCTGGCGACTGTACATTCTTTAATTTCGTCACGAATTAAAATGGCTTCTTCCAAAATACTAATGCCAAACATTTTAATAAGCTGAATGTTCAAACTGATAAATGTATATCTTTTTATTTTTTTTTCTGTTTGAAACCATGCATTGCTACACAGTTTGGAGAATTTGACACTAAAAAAAATCTTATTAATAACTTCTTCGAAAACGGTACATACACATTACATTCGCAACTGTAAGTAACGACGTCTCTGATTTTATTCTTTTTATTACAAGCTTGGGAAATTATTTGTGCTCTCAGAATGTAAATATCATCTATCTTGTAATTATTGTCATTCAAGCCTTTTATATACATTAAAATTATGTTATCATCAACATTAGCCTCATTAAAGCAGTCATGTAGCACAAATAAAGGAAAAAATCCGAAAACCGTATATTTGTAGTTATATTTAAAAAAAACTGTGAGAAACTATTTACATGCCTTTGTACGGAATACTCGTTGCACGAGTCCGACTTATCCGGATTTTTTTAATTATTTGCGGCTTGAGTTACTAGTCATTGAACCAATGTTTTTTAAGTATGTTCACGTAGGTACGCGACGCGTAGATTTTATTTTTATTAAAAATTATTATCAACAGTCACTAGAAAAACCCTGCTGTGTGGTCACCTCTATCTTAGTATTTCTTCCCAGATATTTGATTATTATTTAAAATAAAACGGTACATTTTTTGATACTGTTTGGTAAAGTAATCGTTAGTAAAAAAAATTTACTAAAGGATAGACTGTAGCATTCGTCTATTTAACCTCCGAATGCTACGTAAATAGATTTTTCTTATGATTAACGTTTCAATTGAGGGACCACCTTAATTCGATTGTAACTTTTGAATGGCTTCTTTTACAAACTAAAGGTTGAATATACAATCGTTCAAGTACTTTTACTAACGCTAGACCCATATGTAAATTTCAAATTCCATTGTGGTCTCGACTCAAGGTGAACATATGGTGATCGGTTGAGGGACCACCTTCCGCATGCTAGTTCTTTTTATTCCTTGAACAGGAAGGGTTGATATTCAAATAAATTAGTTTTACAAATCTTTTACTAAGAGTAGTAATTTATAGCAGTTGCAAATTTTCACTAGGTTTTGAGATAGGGATGCCTGTCAGTCACGACTGAGGGACCACCTTTAATCGATTGTAACTCTTGAGTGGCTACTTTTACAAATTAAAGGCTGAATTTACAATTGTTTGAGAACTTTTACTAAAGGCTGACGCATTCAAAAGCTCAAAATTCAAGTGTGGTCCCTCAATGGGAACGCAAGTATTTTTGAAGACCTATCCATAGATACCCCACACGTACAGGTTTGATGAAAAAAAATTTTTGGAGTTTCAGTAATTGTAAGTATGGGGAACCCCAAAATTTATTGTTTTTTTTCTATTTATGTGTGAAAATCTTACTGCGGTTCACAGAATACATCTACTTACCAAGTTTCAACAGTATAGTTCTTATAGTTTCGGAAAAAAGTGGCTGTGACATACGGACGGACGGACAGACAGACAGACAGACAGACAGACAGACAGACAGACAGACATGACGAATCCATAAGGGTTCCGTTTTTTGCCATTTGGCTACGGAACCCTAAAAAACACGTGCTGCCACAACTTATGAAGGGAATAGGTAACATTTTAGATTTGGTAGAGTTATAGTGACATGAAAAACGTTCCCGGTACTGTCCGCCCCTGCTTCTTTTAGATTTTAAACATTGACACGACAATATTTTATGTAAAAACTAAATAATATTAAATGAAAGCCTTGTAATTTCAGAAGGTAGATAGGTTAAATAAGTACAATTAAGTGTGACTGCTGTTATTTAAATTGATAATATTTAACTCCACATCAATCTTGACTGTAATAATGTTTGTTGTACTTTTATTACAAAGTGTGCCCCTAAAAGAGCCTTTTTTTAACTTCTGTCTAATGCTATAGTAAATGGAGTATAGACAGCTTGAGGGATTCTAAGAAACGAGATACTAGTAACTTGACAGCGCGAGTGAACACATCACTGGCTCTAATAAGGATTAAAAAAAAAAACAGTGTAGTCGCAAAACACTTTATAGTATAGTTAAAATCTCGCTGCAGACTCGGTCATAAATCATAATCGGAGTAGGGATGTGCGCTAGTTGCGCACGCGCAAGGCCATTATCGATAACAGAATCATTAAGGTTATCACGAAAATTGGCAAAAATGTGTGGAACATGCAGAATTGCTGCAAGATGAAGACTTAAGAAAAGCACATTTATGCGAAGAGTTCATCATTCATGTGGATGATGATGACGATGACTCAGACGAGGAATTTTAATTTTCTATTTTTAGTTTTGTATACAGGGTGAATTTTCCAAGTGGGCGTGGATGGCCAAATTCTAAACTATGAGGAATAGCGAAAAGTACTCAAAGGAGTCGCGGGCTTGATTTTGATAAAAACTAAAATTGCGTCATTGGATTTTTGAAAAATCAATATTTCTAGCCAGGAATCGAACCTGTTGATTTTGAAAAAAAAAACACACACACTGTATTATTACACTATTCGATAGTGTCCCCAATAAGGATCAAATTCTGGGAAGTAATGACATACGGCAAACTTAAGGAAAATGTTGAATTTTAATAAACTGCTTCTTTTTTCATACCTTGCTCGTAATGATGCTCAATATTTTTACACCCGAAACACTCGTAGCGCAGTCACCTTCACAAAAATATGTTCTAAATTCAAATTTTTTATTGCAGTACAATCCTTGAGACGTCGAATCCAGCTATGTATTCAAAAACAATTATCATAATTTTTAACAATTAATCAGTTAAGGTTTAATAGGTAGGTAGCATAAGAAAATAAAAAAGTATTTTGATAAAAATGAGCTCTTTCCTTTAGTTTGCCGTATGTCATTACTTCCCAGAATTTGATCCTTATTAGCGACGCTATCGAATGGTGTAATAATACAGCGTGTGTTTTTTATTTCAAAATCAACAGGTTCGATTCCTGGCCAGAAATATTGACTTTTCAAAAATCCAATGAAGCAGTTTTAGTTTTCATCAAAATCGAGCCCGCGACTCCTTTGAGTACTTTTCGCTATTCCTCATAGTTTCGGATTTGGCCATCCACGCCCACTTGAAAAATTCACCCTGTATACGTTATTTTGTTTATATATTTAATATGCTTTGTAGTAAATTTGGTAATAAAATAAAAAAAAGTGTATTTATTTCTATCACCCATTTATAAATATATAAAACTATCGATATCACTCATCGACTGCAGTGCAGTAATGCAGACTACGTGTGGGCGTGGCCTGCCCATAAGGCCCGTGAGTGGGAAAGAGAGCGAAACACGAATGATTTATGACCGAGTCTGCAGCGAGATTTTAACTACTATATATAACTAGTTTATTTTAAAACTTACTTTCAATTACAGCTAATGTTTTTCTATGTTCAGTTTGGTCGATTTTGAAGATTCCCATATATACGCAAGCATTTGTATCCTCAAAACTGTGAAAAAATAATGATTAGTTTGTTTATTGTCGTTACAAACTCCTGCATCGCGGTACCGTCTGGTCGGAGGATCCTTTCTTTTAAAGGGGCTTACAGGACCTAAACTCTAAAAACGCAAGTTTTAGAAACAATAAAAGTATATGATCGACTACAGTAAACAAAATCAAAAACATATAATATAATAATAATATATAATAATATTCCACAACTATCACACAACGCCATCTAGTCCCAAGCTAAGCAGAGCTTGTGTTATGGGTACTAGACAACTGATAAACATACTTATATATTTCTAAATACATACATATTATAGATAAATTACACCCAGACACAGAACAAATGATCGTGCTCATCACACAGACATTATTGTCCTAGGTGGGAATCGAACCCACGACCTCCGGCATAGCAGTCAGCAGGGCTCTGAGAGCGGTTAATTTCGATTAAATACCGGTAAATATATCGTTCCTTCATTAACCGGTTAAACAAGTGAACTGTTCTTATGTAACCCAAAAGATAAAGGTTACCGGTTACAAAGCTCAAACGGTTTTGACACCCAAATTAACCGGTTAATTCCGTAATTCGTAAATTTTTATCGTCTACTTTTTAACGCTTCCAACAAGTTCTAGTGACAATGAGTTGACATCGCAACGTCCAGACCGTGCCCGCGAGAGTGGCGGGGGCCGGGGGGGGTTCAAACTTGGTTTTAACCGGTTAATTTTCACTATCAAAACCAAAATTCATGAAAAACCGGTTTGCCGCATAAACCGGTAAAAACCGGTAAAGTGCAACCTTTAACCTAAATCTATTTCGGTTTGGGGTCAATGACCATAACCGGTTAAGAATTTCAACCGGTTTCCGAGCCTTGGCAGTCAGGGTCACTAACCACTAGACCATCAGGCCTGATATTCTTCATGATATTCTTCAGGATATATGGTAGGTAGATAGTGTGTTGAAAATATAACATAACTTATTTGGTACGATAGAAAAAAATCATGAAGATACCTCTAAAAACTTTCTTTTTACAATAAAAACCATACTAATATACATACAATCGTTATGATTTTTTGTCAGATTATTCTACAAGCAACATACTAAAACTCTAGTGTTTTAATTTTTTAGTCCAAACAATAGATTTTTCGTAAATAGATAATTGCTTCATATTTTGCAATAAATTACCAGCGTTGTGTCATCGCGCTTCTCTTTCTTTTCTATGCAGTCCGACAGTGACCGCGCTTTAGGCCATGTAGTCCTCTTAATGGAGGAACTTTCCATCCTATTACATGTTACACATAATTATAAAAAGCCGAACAACACTAGTGGGCATTAGTCCGCCAGACTCAACAACCGTCACCATAGTTAAACATGTATACTCAAGTACAACACTACAAGTTTACTTTGGCCCGTGGGCAAAATTGGAACTAACGCCGCCATTTTGTTTTGTAAATACATTCTGTGACAATTTCATCAATGTTTACCAACAACGCCCCCTGTCGATGTCACTCAGGCGCCAGAACGTCTTTGTAGCTCTCTATTAGGTACTCACTGATCAAAATCAATGTTGACGGTGTTGTTGGTCGATATATCGATTCCCTTAGTGACGTTCTGTCCGCGACAGCTGACGGCGACGAGCTCGCCGCCCGGGCAAGCGTACCCGACTGTCTTCTGTTTGTAAGCGTGTCCCGCTGGCACCGAGTCACGGAGCATGTGCACCGTACAAGCTGGCAAGTACAAAATATATTATGAAATCAGGCAATAAGCATGTGCATTAGGGGAGAACAGGGTAATGAGAGCGGTCGGTTAATGGGAGCCATAGTGATTGAACGGAAAGTAGGCACATTTGCGCGGTCTTAAACACTCGGCCGCTTTCGTCAACCATTGAGAAACTTCGCCTGACGAACACGAGCCGTTAGTGCCATGCGTTAAGTCACGAGAGACGATTATGTGTTTTTCGCTCCACGTTTATAAAAATTGCTGATTGCCAGCGCCGAGTTAAGCATGAAGTTATATTCTTTTTTTATTATCTTCATGCTTATTATATCACTAGCTAAATGCACTAACAAGCCCAATTGGTTAAATTGAGATTGAAAGTAGAATTACATATTTATGTTATTGCTTTTCAAAATGGTAGTCAGCGGGTAATGGTAGCCTAGCATCTTTCTATTATCTTTATTTTTTTGTTTTATTTACTAAGTTGACGTTTTTATTTGTGTTACAAATAGTTCTTTGTATTAATTACTAAGATCACATATTTTAAAGTATGTTTATTTAAATTCGAGAAAGAGTAAATTATGGCTCCCATTTTTCATATGAGCGTTAAATGGGCTCTCATTACCCGCATGTGTCGGGTAATGGGAGCGACTGATTTTTTTTTGTAAAATCCTTATTGTACCCTAAGACTGCAATTGATTATAACTGTGATTAAAATATACTTTAATAATGAATGTAAGAGTTCCTAACTAAAAATGGTAAGAATATTAACAATTGTGATTTTTAAGAAAATTTTCCCTTAGTAGGCTCCCATTACCCTGTTCTCCGCTAGAACTTTCCCCCCGCTGGGAATCAGGCCTCCTCTCTGTGAGAGCGAGTGGGCCATAATCAACCACGTGGGCCCAGTTTGAGTTAGTGGATGTAGAATAGAATAAAATACTCTTTATTAGGATAAGTATTTTAGTTTTAGACTTCACACATTCATATTTTTCTCTTCTTGTTCTCACACACTATTGTCCACATTTCCTTTGTTACTTTTCCTTTCGCAGGTCTGCTGGAAGAAATTTCTTAAGAAATAAGCAGTACCTTTGTACTCAAATTGTAATTAAGACATATCCTTATGTATTTTACTGTGTGTACATAAATAATAAAATAAATAAATATTACAGATATGTAGAAGTTTTACAGTATCGTATTACCCAGTAATTGGGTTGTGGAGGTCAGATAGGCAGTCGCTTCATGTAAAATACTGGTATTCAGCTGCATCCGGTTTGAATGGAAGCCGACCCCAACATAGTTGGGAAAAGGCTAGGCAGATGATGATGATAAATAAATATACAGGTTCAAAGTAAATTAGGTACCGAAACTCTGTAGACGTGATGGGTATCGACAGACTTCATGAACAAGAAAACAATGAATTGTGAAAACAAACAGTTTTGGAAGTCAGCGCCAATTTTTTTTCTAAATCAATCCAATAATAATAATAATCCAATAATATAATTTGTTTGTCTTATTTCTTTTTATTTATTTATTTATCACATCACATGTATTTATGTATATTTATTTGTGCTTATATTTATATGTAATTAGGTATATATTCATAGTTTTAATAGGTTTATGATTATCTTTATATTTAAAATATTTATTCCTCAATTTTCACAACAGCACCTGCCCCTGTTTCAAACTCAAACTCAAAGCATTTATTTCAATTAAACCAATTACAGGCACTTTTGAATTGTCAAGGGGTCGGTCAGTCAGAAAGATGAAGCTAGTTGCCCATTCCAAAGCGTAGGTACCTATGGAGAAGAACGGGCAAGAAACTCCATGGACACTCTTTTAAATCAAAATAATATGGTTACAAAGTATTGGTTACATCATTCATGTTAAAAATTATGCATATGAGAACGATGCAGAACGTCAAAAGCGTCCGTAATGAAAAGACGAAAAAAAAAACAATTCCAATATTAAATTTAAAAAAAACAACCGACTTCAAAAAAAACACTACAAAGTGAAAAATAACTTTAATTTCGGAAGTCGGTGTCGTTGGTTCCGCATTTTCGTTTTTGACACCGACTTCCGAAATTAAAGTTATTTTTCACTTTGAAGTGTTTTTTTTGAAGTCGGTTGTTTTTTTTTGTAAAAAGGTTTTTATTTTTCACTTTTTAGTTGTACCTACTCCACACAAATTCAATTAACACAAGTGCATTGAAGACACGACTCGAAGAATCATCAAAATTCACATAAAAATGCCGGAGATGCATTACATTTATGCATATAACTTCGTACATAAGAATAATTACCTAATGTATTATATACTAAAACCTTTCTGAAAGTATGTAGATCACACTCATGAAAGAATTATCAAAATCGGTTCAGTAACTTTTGAGATAATCGCGGACATACAAACATACATACATACGGGTCGAATACAGAACCTCCTTTTTTAAAGTCGGTTAATAAAGTCTGTTAATAAGCCATGGCAGCAAAGAGATGACCAGTCCCTACTGACGACGCCCGTTCACGAACATGACAAACAATAAGTATTAAGTAGGTATAGTACCTATAGTTAGCGCCACGAAAGATAAGACTTAACCCCGCCTCCCGCGCTCTTCCCGCCGCCCCTATGTCGTCCGATCCCGTCCCGCGCTCAAACCT
Source organism: Amphipoea oculea (assembly GCA_945859645.1). Classification (NCBI taxonomy): domain Eukaryota; kingdom Metazoa; phylum Arthropoda; class Insecta; order Lepidoptera; family Noctuidae; genus Amphipoea; species Amphipoea oculea. Next base: position 11,496,771 of record OX243888.1, on the reverse strand, counting down.
CATACCGCTAAAGAAACCAAAAATCGTGTACTGCGCAAGTCAAACCACGTGGTGTGTCAAGTCTCATCTTTCGTGGCGCTAACTAGGTATGTATACATTTTCGTAATTCTATTACCTGCCTACTTACATTGTTTCGTTTTTCCTCCACTGCGGCGAGTTTCAGAAGGCTCCTGCTTCCTGCGTCCGTCGGCCGATACCCAATCGGGATCCGCATCATCAATAGGCTCTCCCTTGCTGTTAAGTGACTGTTCTGACTCAGATGTTGGTCGCCGAACCTCCTTAGGCCTGCAATAAGAGTAACAACTGTAGCACATTCTACCGAGGTTCTAACTTTTAGAGGATAAAATGAAACTGTTAGAACCAAAAAAAAACGTAATTTTTTTTTCCGGAATTCGGGAAAAATCTTAAATAAGTTGAAAATAAGCTTTATTTAAGATGGGTAAAAGCTATTTTTAACTAAACTTGCAATTACCAAATTTTCGGGGTTCTCACATAAAATCCCGAAATGTATTCGAATTATATGTCATGTATGATACAATGGTTAGTTTAATTAAGGATCGTAAATATAATATTATGATAATAGATGGCGCCACGTGTCTATTGAACTTTGTCATATTATTTTATTCTGTAGCGTTACGAAGTTCGCCGGGTCAGCTAGTAAGTAATGAAAGAGTATTATATCTTCAAAACAAAGTCGGCACCGAAGAAGCTCAAATTTTATAGTGCAGTAGTTTTTTCATAAAACTCGATTTTCCAAAGGACTTTTCGTAGGTATTTATTTACGCGCGTTTCAATTCGGAACGGTGTTTGTGTGCGTGCGAAAATCATCTGGAAAATAATTTAGTGAACATTAAAGCATATAATCAGCCTATAACATTCCCACTGCTGGGGCACAGGCCTGCTCTCTTTGAGAGGGAGCCATAATCCACCACGAGGGCCCAGTGCGGGTTGGTGGAAGTCTTCGAATTTTTGGTTCTATGTCATGCCGGTTTCCTCACGATGATTTCTTTCACCGTTTTGAAAGCAGTGCCGGTGACATAAATTCTATAAAATAAAGCGCCTGCCTGGGTTCGAACCCACGACCGGGACCGTTACCACTAGGCCACCACTGCTCTCGTTAATGTCGAAGTGTGGGGCTTCCCAAAGCGTGAGACTTGTAACATTAAATTGCTACATCTGCGACGTGGCCAATTCGGCCTTGTATACAACATACCCTATTTCCACTAAACTTTTAGTGATTTGACGCCCGTCCACCATGAATACGCCTTGGTACATGCCCTCGTATAGCGAGTGGTATTCCGTGATACCGATAGTTGTCGCACTTTTTTCGGGCTGAAACAAAACACAACAACACAAGGAATAAATCGCACAATTGAATTGAATAATTTGCTTACTTGTCGAAAATTGATCACACTAATATTATAAATGCGAAAGTTTGTGAGTGTGTGTGTGTGTGTGTGTGTGTGTTTATATGTTTGTTACTTCTTCACGTTCAAACGGCTGGACCAATTTTGATAAAATTTCGCATGGAGGTAACTGACGCCCTGGATTTACATATAGGCTACTTTTTATCCCGATATTCACACGGGATCGACATTTACGCGGGTGAAACTGCGGGGCGCAGCTAGTATTATTATAAAAGCTGTAAAATTAATAAACGTTGCCTAAATAGTTCCGATCCAGCCTGTCCCTTGCTGCCCTCTCGGCCGCCGTAAGCCGTCCGTACCCCACAGGGGGTGCCTTTACCGTGTAGTCGCTTAGTTTTTGAAGTGAAACTTCTTTAGGCGCGCTTGACTTGGGGAGTAAACTGGCGAATGCGTTACGAAAACGTGTGATCGCGAGTAGGGAAGGTACGTAAAAAATAGCTGGAAATACCTCTGGTGTAAAAACCCGGTCCCGGTCGCATAAATATGCGACCGGGTTTTTACGCCAGGTATTTGCTTCCAAGTACGCACACCGGGTACCGACTCAAAATACTTGCAAGACTATTAAGTATCTTATACGGCTACTCGCTCAAATACGTAGGTACTCAACCGCGTTAGTTTTCGCAAATGCGATCACGCTCCTTTTGGAACAATTTCGTATGCAAGTATTTTTTACCGACTTCACAAAAAGGAGGGTACTATGTTCGGCTGTTTGTATGTTTTTTTTGAAGTGAAACTTCTTTAGGCGCGCTTGACTTGGGGAGTAAACTGGCGAATGCGTTACGAAAACGTGTGATCGCGAGTAGGGAAGGTACGTAAAAAATAGCTGGAAACACCTGGTGTAAAAACCCGGTCCCGGTCGCATAAATATGCGACCGGGTTTTTACACCAGGTATTTGCTTCCAAGTACGCACACCGGGTACCGACTCAAAATACTTGCAAGACTATTAAGTATCTTATACGGCTACTCGCTCAAATACGTAGGTACTCAACCGCGTTAGTTTTCGCAAATGCGATCATGCTCCTTTTGGAACAATTTCGTATGCAAGTATTTTTTACCGACTTCACAAAAAGGAGGAGGTACTATGTTCGGCTGTTTGTATGTTTTTTTTTTTGTATGTTTGTTCATCGAATACTCCGCCAATTGTCGACGGATTTTCAAAATTCTTTTTTTGTTCCAAAGTAGATAGTTTTGAGGTGGTCCCACTGTCACCAAGTTAGGATCTGATGATGGGATCTTAGAGTAATCGAGGGCAACCTTTAAATTTTATAGGCTCACTTATTGTTTTTCGCATATTTTACGAAGTATCTTGTGTATTTGCGTATGGTTGTCACCATCTCAGGTAGCTGGGCTGATGATGGAAGTTACAACTCCTTAACAGTAAGAAGTTACTCGAACAGGCAAGGACTGTTTTAGTCAATTGTTTTGATGTTTGATAGGGCATTTGCCACATTTGGTCTCATGATCATCAAGTCATGACCTGATGCTGCAGTCAGGATAGTCTGCAGAGTACCTAACTCCTCGACAACTAACAGCAGATATATCGTGTTAAGGCTCATTGAAAAGGGCTCGATGTGTGGATAAACGTACTGTTAATGAGGAACACCGAAGTACATAAAGACCTGATGCTGAAGCCAGGAGCATTAGAAAAAGTACCAACCTTGAAATTACAGCACCGTAGTCGTGTTTGGGCTCATTTTAAACAGGACTTAAGTTCAATGCAATGTTGACAAGTCTAGCCTGATGCTGCAGCCAGGATTATCAGCATCTAGTCTAAAAACATCAGGACAGGATTTGATGATGGGATCCTGGAGAAATCGAAGGAACTCTTCAAATATTATAGGCACACCTATAGCGATTTGGGTATTTTTTATAGTAACTCGTGCATTTGCTCTCGGAAAGCACTATTTGGTGATGTGGAACTGATGATGAAGACCACAGATGGCCACCGGAACTACTCAATAATATCTAAGTATTTCACGGGTTGCGATTCGATTACTTTAATATGGTTGCTAAGCAATTTATGCTCGTCACAATGTGAATGGTGATACGGAGCTGATGGTGGATCTGGAGAACTCCTCAACAATTAACTTCCCTGTATCGGGAAAAGCAATATTTTGTTTGTAAAAGGCGATGATCACTAGGCTATTGTAAATTAGATAAATTATAAGCAGACCCACTAAAAAGCGTGAAATAAAAACTTTTTAAGAAAAAAAAAACCGACTTTCAAAAAACACTACAAAGTGAAAAATATCTTTAATTTCGGAAGTCGGTGGCAAAAAACTAAAATAAAGATCCAAAGACACCGACTTCCGAAATTAAAGTTATTTTTCACTTTGTAAAGTTTTTTTTGGAAGTCGGTTTTTTTTCCTTAAAAAGTTTTTTTTACTTTAATGGTTTGCAAGTATTTATTTGTAAACGCGATTTTGCTCCTTATTTATTCGAAGTCATTGATCAATTTCCTATGCAAGTAGTTTTACTTCCAACGGGGCTTTTGAATACGCGACTGTATTTCTTATCTGTATGAAGTTATGGATCAGTTTTCTATGCAGATAGAAAATACTTGAAAGTATCTCGCTCCGTCGTGCCTCGACGCTCGAGTACGTAGGTACTCAAATAGTTCAACAACCGCGTTTGTTTTCGCAAATGCGATCATACTCCTTATCAGTAAGAGCACAGAATACTTAATAGTACTACGTACAGAAAGGACACTCCCTTCCTCGCCCTCATATCAGATACCGCACCTCACCCCGCACTTCGAGGTATTCGTCGCCGACTCTTTAGCAAGGGCGCTCGCGAACCGCAGCGCTGTATTGCTGACACACAATTATGCGATTTAAAAGTTTTATTTGAGTTTTAATCACGATGGTTGGATATTGTGATGCTTTTCCGAATTCGTATTTGCATATACTGTTTGTATGATTTCGCATTTTTAATAACATGCGATTTAATAACCGATTATTTACAGATAAGTCATTTAAACTAAACTATTTTAGTGTTTTTATTTCATTACGAACCCGACTATATAAATAAACAATTGAACTACATGGTCACTTCATAATAATGCACACGTTCGGGCAGCGCCGCCGCCGATGTCGTTCGGTTCCCCGACACAAATTGCTTTCCGCGCCATTTTTTTTTACGCTACTAGATTTCACGCACACATTTGCACGTATACAATACAAACGTCATTTGTTTATGTAGTAGTAATAGGTAATTATTTTGCGAGCGTTGTATGGAGTGTCCGAGGTGTGGTAAGAGTCTATAGTCCATCCAATAAATCACCCATAAGGAGTTGTAGAGTGCGTGAGTTAGGCCCTAAGTGATTTCTTCAGAAAATTGTTCAGGGTACTTAGGGAATAAACATACTAAAAATCCTGACGTCTAGGGGGTGAGGCGGAGTGGGGGAGGGGGTTAAAGTTTCCATTTTGCAGTTTTTCGCTAATATCTTTCAAACGGTATGTTTTAGAGAAAAGAAGTTTTCTGCGTAATGAAAGCTTATAAAATTTCCTACAACTTTAGTCTTATACACTTTTTCGAATTACTACCCTTTTTTACATATACATTCTCAAATAGTGAAAATTTTCGAAAAAACTACTTTTATGAATCTCTACCTGTTGTTCTCTACATGGCGTTTCCGATTGCCGCACACTTTCTCTTCGTTTCGTTTACTCTTTTTGTCTTCGACAATAGAAGGCCTTCGAAAAAAAAGGTCAAAGATTGAGGCAGTGTACCAGGATTCTTCAGAAAATCGTCGCTGGATGGATAAGTATCTGTGCTATACACTTGACTCTGAATGTCTTGCCGTATGATTTCCACAGCTTTAGCCACAATCCTTAATCTCTCCTCTTCTTCATTTTTGGCTCTGTTTTCGTACCATGCTTGGTTGATTATTTTATACCCGGTGTCTCTAAAACACACTACGGGCAATTTGAATCTGTTGACCCCTGGAGTGATCAATATTCGGTCCCCATATTTCCTTTCCAACTCAGCCTTGATGGTTCGCCACTGAGGTTTCACCCCTGTTCACACAGGACACTTATTATTATTAGCACTCATGATGGATAATCCTATTGCGTAACTAATGAAGATTACAAAGCAAAGAACTGTTCTGGCTGCTCCCCTGCGTTACCGGGTAGGCTACCGTGCCAAAGAGGTTGAAATCATAAACGACAACAATAACATAAGCCCGAAGGCATGGATGATTATGGGAGTTTTAGCCAGTGAGATCTCGTTTTCTACGACAGGAAATATGGAATGAAAAGTGACGACCCGCTTCTGCTCCATTACCACTGGCAGAAAACGAGATCTCAAACTGTTACCGCCTTCACCGCTTGGACGTACTCCCAGTTTATGTTATCAATAAAATAGCTAATTTATATACTAGCTCATATTTAACATTCGGTAATGCTTGTCACATCACACTAAATGAACTCCATTTTCACTTTCTTCGGAGCACGATACTCGAACACTGGTGAAAATTTGGAAAAAGTGTATAAGACAAGTGTAGATAAAAGTTTTGATATCCCAACGGCTGTACAGATTTGGATAAAATTTAGTAAATTGATATAGTAGGAGTTGATTTAAGATATAAAATACTTACTACTTACTTATACCAAAGGTAGTGTTCAATTCAAGTAGTTTTTTTTTCAATTTTCACTTTTCCGGAATGTGTAGTTCCAAAATAGGTAGGAATGTGAAAAAGTGTATAAGATAAAAGTTGTACATAATTTTATAAGCTTTCATTGCGTAGAAGACTTCTTATCTCCATGACGCACCGTTTAAAAGATATTAGCGAAAAACTGAAAAATGGGAACTTTAACCCCCTCCCCCCACTCCGCCTCACCCCCTAGATGTCAGGACTTTTAGTATGTTAACTCTCTAAGCACCCTGAACAATTTTCTGAAGTAATTGCTTAGGGCCTTGCTCACGCACTCTACAATCTCTTTGTTGGATGGACTACTACGGAACAATTTCGTATGCAAGTATTTTTACTTTAATGGTTTGTAAATGTATTTATTTGTAAACGCGATTGTGCTCCTTATTTATAGGAATTCACGGATCAATTTCCTATGCAAGTACTTTTTACTTCCAACAGGGCTTTTGTTTGATTACGCGATTGTACTTCTTATTCGTATGAAGTTATGGATCAGTTTTCGATGCAGATAGAAAATACTTGAAAGTATCTCGAGCCCTGGTTTTAGGCCCTGGTTTCTTAAGGTGGACGTACTGTGAAGCCCTGGTACTCGATTTTGCAAGTACGACCCATGTCTAAGGGCTACGGGCGAGGCGAACGGGAGTTGAGTGGGGGATATAAGCAAGAGAAAGCAGTGCGCGCGCACATTTTCTTTCTCTCTTCCTCTCATAGCCAAATACGTTTGAAGTTTCACTTCAGTCGTGTGGTCATAAGCACACTCGGTTTTTTTTTTATGTTTTATAACCCCTGGCTGGGAGCCATAATGTATTGAGGCATCCACAGGCAAGTCCGGTTACGGTGAATGCGTAGTTGTAGCCCGCGAAATTCAATTTTTCTTACGTTTTTTGCAATTTTCAGGTCAGTGTCAGGTTGTATCTTGATCAAAATATGATTCGCGACTATAACCGATACGTATTTACAGAATTATAATAATTAGAATCATTAATACATCTTTCTAAGTTAGATTTCTACCGTTAAGAACAAATCTCGTGTGGAAAAGTGTTGTGTGTTGTAGTTTATTAAATTGAAATCATAACAAACATGTCACCGCACTACGAGGGTCATTATCCATTATCTGTAGTGTGTCTGTGCGTCTAGTACACGCACATCACGCCGCCGCGCGCCAGTGCAGCGCCGTGATGTCGAAATAAAAAAATATTAAGGGGCCTTTTACAGTCCACTAGCGCCGCCAATCGAAAAAATGTTATAACTCGTAAATAGAATCAAAAATACAAAATATGTTCTATTATTACCGTAGAAAAGGCAATAACGTAATTTTATAACACATTGTCAACACTTGAAATATAGCTGTTTAGCTAAATCGTGCATTTGTAACAAAAACGGCCGTTTATGTTTTGAATGCACGATTTAGCTAAACAGCTATATTTCAAGTGTTGATAAGGTGTTATACAATTACGTTATTGCCTTTTCCACAGTAATAATAGAACATATTTTGTATTTTTGATTCTATTTACGAGTTATGACATTTTTTCGATTGGCGGCGCTAGTGGACTGTAAGAGGCCTCTTAAGCATTTTCAAAGTTAATGCTTTTGAGCTGAAATTTTGTACCGAGATTCTAGACCAGATACACTCTTCAACCCGTTTGTATTGATATACCCTTTCTGTAACAACCTGTACTGCCCAACGATTTATGGCAGGAGTCGTATACGACGTCTGTATGCCAGTCGCGCGGTAAACTCTGCTTGCGCGATGCAGGATTTTTGCGTGACGTCAGTGTGATGTGTAGTTCGCATGAGGCGATGTAGATGGCGCCACAAACATGTGTCACAGAAATTGTATTAGTAAAACAAAGATGGCGCCGTTAGTTCCGATTTTGGCCACGCGCCTAAAGAACGTCGTAGCGATATACGTACCAGGAAATATGCCACAGAGCCAACATTCGACCTTCGCGTCATGGTCTCCAGAGGGATGCCATTGACGGTGACCTGGGAACACGAATACATTATGTGTGTATTTCGTCTTTATAATGGTCACCTCAAGGTATAAGGCCCGGTTCACAGCCTCGAGTGATGCAACTTGCGGCGTGACATGCGTCAAGAGCAGGGGCGTAGCTACCGCCGTATCTGCCGTATCAATTATACGGGGCCCCCGGGCCACGGCGGCCCCAAACGTGCGTAAGCAAAAATTAATAAAAAGTTCCCATTTTTTTTTTTAATTCACTAATGACAAAAGTTAAAAAAAAGCAAATCAGCTATAAATTATTTAATAAATCAGTTTGCCGAAAAAAAGGCAAGGAGAGTACAGAGGCCAGCACATCAACCTACTACAATCTGTCAAATTTCTTTAATAGATTTTCAACTTTATCGCTAAAGCATAAGGTTCAAAGTTGATTGGGAAAATCTGACAGTTTCGGGTAGGTTGATGTGCTGGCGTCTGTACATATTTAATTTGATTTGATTGTAAAAACTTTGGAAAAAGTGACAGATACATAATTATGATGAATAAGTAAATATTTCTTTTAATTTTATGCAAACATTTTTTTTTCTTTTGTGAGAAATTTTTACCCTTCCTATGGGCCCCCAAACAAATTTTTAAACGGGGCCCCGCCAAGGCACGCTACGGCACTGGCCAAGAGACACGAGCGCGCGTCCTCTCCGTCAGTCGCCCTGCAAGTCGCGTGGCGAAGACTCCTGGCACGCTCTAAACAACTTCTTTCATTGGTTTACTCCGCAGTCGCTGTCACAAGACGCGTGTCGCTGGACAGTGCAGCTCGTGGCCACGGGCATAGAGTAAGTAATGTTCATTATATGTAAGAAGAGACGGGAGTCCCATAGGAAAAGATGAAAAACGGCGCTTGTATGAAACTTGTACTAAAACTGAATACCAACATAACAAAAATGACACAGACTATGCACAGACTGCACATGTTAAAGCGAGACAGCGATAGCCGCCATTATGTTTAGTACACGTTTCATAGTTTCTTTTTTTTTATTAGACAGTTGCGTCTAACTGGCCACGGGGTCAAATGACTGTACCTTGGTGAGGATGCAATCCCCCGTGCAAACGTATTCAACTCTGCGCTCGAAGGACGCACCGTCCGCCGGGCTCGGAACGAGTTTCGTCCTTGCGGGCAGACGTACATCTGAAAGATAAGCCATTTTTTATTTATTTGACTAACTATACTCCATCTACACTTAATAATATAATATTATAAAGAGGAAAGATTTTTATTTTTGTATGTTTGTATTTTACCAAAAATTCGAAGACATGTGACATCTACCAACCCGCACTGGGCCCGCGTGGTGGATTACGGCCCACTCCCTCTCACAGAGAGGAGGCCTGTGTCCCAGCAGTGGGAACATTATAGGCTGATTATGTATGTATGTATGTATGTATTTTTGTATGTTACGAATAAACGTAAAAACTACTGGACCGATTTCAAAAATTCTTTTACCGTTAGAAAGCTACATTATCACTGAGTAACATAGGGTATATTAGTTACAAAAAAAAAATAGGGATCCTTAGAAATTCCTACTAAAACCAACCCAAGGTGTAAAAAAAATAGCCATAAAATGTCTTTCATCGCATGCGCTGCGGAAAGTATTCATGATAGAACAAAAAAATGTTCTACAATATTATAGAACATATCAATATCTACAAAAAACTTCGCGATACCATATGTCCAACTATTGTAGTTATGTCACTATAACTACTTTTTTACATTTTAAAAGTTGATAGAAATGCCGATCAAAATCAGACCATGTTATCTATACCTTTGTATTAATTCTTATCCAAATAAATTATTTTGTATTCAAGACTGTTTCAATACCTGTTGATTACTTTTTGAATTATTGAAATCGGACATTCCATTCAAAAGATATTACGAAATTAAAAATGTCAGTAGAAAAAAAAATACACGCCGTGCCGTGCGTGTTGCTCCACGCAGCCACAGAATACGACGTAGCGCAGCGATAAAATTCTCTTGTCCACAGTGTTTGTAACAAAACTCCTCTGAAACGGCTTGACCGATTCTTATGAAATTTTGTGTGTATATTCAGTAGGTCCAAGAATAGGACGTAAACTATTTTTTATTTTATTTTAACCGCTACTATTGTTCGTGTAGGGTAGGTAGGGGTAGGGTAGGAGTAAGGTCGGGGTAGGGTAGGAGTAGGGAAGGGGTACGGTAGGAGTAGGGTAGGAGTAGGGTTGGGGTAGGGTAGGAGTAGGGGTAGGGTAAGAGTAGGGTAGGGGTACGGTAGGAGTAGGGTAGGAGTCGGGAATGGGTAGTGTACAAGTAAGGTAGGAGAAGGGTAGGGGTAGGATTAGGGTAGGAGTAAGGTATGACACCACGCGAACGAAGTCGCGCCGGGCAGCTAGTTTATTATAACATTAGAAAAAAGAGGCTCGCAAAAGCAGGAGTACGAAACCTTTTATTTTCAAGTTAAGTTCAAAAAACAATTTTAATAAATAATGTATGTGCTTTTTTTGTAAGTAAAAATGTATGGCATACAATAAAGCATATTCTATCTATCTACTCGTCACGATGCTTGTATAGATACATGAAATGAACCAATTTTTAGTAACAATCAGTTTATTAAAAACAACTTTATATAAACCGACAAAATAAAAAAACACGTGCTGCCACAACTTATGAAGGGAATAGGTAACATTTTAGATTTGGTAGAGTTATAGTGACATGAAAAACGTTCCCGGTACTGTCCGCCCCTGCTTCTTTTAGATTTTAAACATTGACACGACAATATTTTATGTAAAAACTAAATAATATTAAATGAAAGCCTTGTAATTTCAGAAGGTAGATAGGTTAAATCAATAATTTTAATGTCTTTGGCGTAACATATCGTCGTCATGCTGCCAAAGTTGGCTAAATGCACAATAATGCATTTTGAGATAAATCAATTTGAAAGTTTACTGTAGATTGTTTTGTTAAATACTAGATTTCATTAATATTTTTAGTTCTTTTCCGATGCATTATTTATCCTTCTATAGAAAGCAAGACTAGTTGATTCGATTATCCTTATAGAAACGGATGAAAATAAAAAAATATATCCAAGAGGAGTGCTTTTAATCAATTTTGGCTGCCAATTATCAAAAATAGTTTTAGTTAAATTTGAACCTTTAAGAGTTACAATTTTAATAATGCTTAGAAGCAGATATTAATTTTTTACCATTATACATATGTAGTAAATGTTGTGTCTATTGAATGTTATCAGAGGTACAGAAAAAAAGAGTTAGACATAATTTTAGCTAGTTTTACCTGACGAAAAAATTAAGAACTTTTCATTTATTCTTTTTATACTCATCTATCCATTTTGTCTGTACACGTTAATATCCGAAACTACTGAACGGATTTGGATGAAATTCGGTAAGTAGATAGGTAAGGCAAAGGATTAACACATAGGCTACTTTGTATCTCACTGCTGGACACAGATCTCTTTCAAAATTTATTTCTGAAACTACTGAACGGATTTGGATGAAATTCGGTAAGTAGATAGGTAAGGCAAAGGATTAACACATAGGCTACTTTGTATCTCACTGCTGGACACAGATCTCTTTCAAAATTTATCTCTGAAACTACTGAACGGACTTAGATGAAAGTTGGTAGATAGATAGATAAGGCACAGGATTAACACATAGGCTACTTTGTATCTCACTGCTGGACACAGATCTCTTTCAAAATATTTATCTCTGAAACTACTGAACGGAATTAGGTGAAAGTTGGTAGGTAGATAGATAAGGCACAGGATTAACACATAGGCTACTTTGTATGTCACTGCTGGACACAGATCTCTTTCAAAATTGGACCCTGTTAAGCAGAAAAGATCCAACCAACATTTTGTTACTTTTTTGGATCTTTTTTGGCTATATAAAGTTCGATGTGTCGATTCTAACTATATCATCATCATAAGCCTATAATGTTCCCACTGCTGGGACACAGGCCTCCTCTCTGTGAGAGGGAGTATATGTATAACTAGATTTTCGACAAATGCTGGTTTTATCTTTTCTGCTTAACAGGGTCCAATTTATCTCTGAAACTACTGAACGGACTTAGATGAAAGTTGGTAGGTAGATAGATAAGGCACAGGATTAACACATAGGCTACTTTGTATCTCACTGCTGGACACAGATCCCTTTCAAAATTTATCTCTGAAACTACTGAACGGATTTAGATGAAAGTTGGTAGGTAGATAGATAAGGCACAGGATTAACACATAGGCTACTTTGTATCTCACTGCTGGACACAGATCCCTTTCAAAATTTATCTCTGAAACTACTGAACGGATTTAGATGAAAGTTGGTAGGTAGATAGATAAGGCACAGGATTAACACATAGACTACTTTGTAACCCACTGCTGGACATTGCTATTGAGCTTGATTTTAAAAGATCAATGTAAATAATTACTTAGAAATCGAGTTTAACGTACCCACTCAATAGAATAGTTATTTTGAAACTCCTATTAAAAAATATGGGCTACATCGATTTGTAATCAAGACCTATACCATTATAATATAGGAAAGGAAAAACTATTGTGAGCTAAACAGAATTTTTATTAAGAAATTTTAACATAAGTTTAATTATAGAAATTATAAAATTTGTTTTTTAGTCTTCATTACAATCTGTCTCATCTGGATCAGAAAGTGTAGCATCAGGTAGGCTATCCTTCTTAGAGTCGTATGTTTTCAAGGACTCTCAGGGATCACGCCCTTTTTGCAAAGATTCATAAGATCTCTTTTCTTTGCGGCGCTGATCGGTAAAGGTGCATCATACAATTGATGCAGAGCAGGCAAGGTCACAGGATTGTTGCATTCTGTTGTTGGTTCTGTCAGTGCCTGCTGGAAATCTTCTAAAGGCTCCAAATCATTTATCTTCCGTTTACGAGCGCTTCTTGTCCCATATTGGTGAGTATTTTTAGAAACAGCGTTCAAAACTCTCGGGACTTCTTGTTCGTTTGGATTAACGTCGATACATAAGAATTCGTTTAACATGTCGTAAAAAGTAATTTAAAAAATTAAAAAACCTGACTGCAACCTTATACTAAAACTAACTGAAAAGCTAAAAACAAGCCCGTTTTAAATTAAATAAAAGTTGCAAGCAGGCGGGACCCAATTGAGTTTGAAACTATAATAATGGTATGGGCCCCACCTGCTTCCAACTTTTATTTAATTTAAAATGGGCTTATTTTTAGCTTTTCAGTTAGTTTTAGTATAAGGTTGAAGTCGGGTTTTTCAATTTTTTAAATTACTTTTTTTATTTCTAGCTTTTTAGTTTGCAAATGTGAAAGATTTCGCAGACGATTTAGTTCTTGGTACGTGTTTTTTACGATTTGTCACTTTGAGTTACTTTTAACCATATAAGTTATATACAACATGTAACGTAATTAACGCACACCCTCAGACACCCCAATTAGTATATTGTGTTATAATCATAATACGTACACAACATTTTTAATTAAACATGTTTAAGCATTGATTATTTATTAAATTAGTTATCCTAATTCCGGAAGAATGTTGTGGTCACAGTAGAAATCCACGAACGCACACAGTCGCACACGTCGCTAATAGTGCCGAAAAAAGGCGACAATACACGATTGTTTACGAGAAATATGAACATTAACGGGAAAAACCCCGTGCAGCTAGTCGAGAGAGCGGTTAACAGATGTCCGAACTCCGAGCTGTTTATTGTCTACATTTTTTATTGTATCTTTCCATCACACTGTTCAGGCTTTGGACTGTCGACTCAATAATTTTGTTTATTAATTATGATACAATGCCAATAGGCAATATTCGTTACAAAATGTTTTGCTAATGTAAATAATCATAAACTGCTAAAAAGAGGCGATACTCAAAGATGTGAGTCAAGATATGTATTTACAATAATTTAAAAAATCAAATACTTAACTTACAATTTTCCTAAACACTCATACGACGTTGTATTTTTAACACACTTTCAAAATGTCCACCACCTTGTTCAATACATTTTAATGCCCGTTTTCTTAATTGATGCTTTAATTTAGAAAGAACTTCAGTGTCATTTTTCACTATTTCAAAAGCGTTCACTATCCTATTTTTTAGGTCCTCGGCACTTGTCGTCTCACTAAAATAAACTAACGATTTAATACGTCCCCACAAAAAAAAGTCAAGAGGCGTTAAATCAGCTGATCTGGGAGGCCACTGAACAGGGCCGCCGCGACCGATCCAGCGCTCTCCAAACTCATCATCGAGGTGCTGTCGAACACTCCTAGTGAAATGAGCAGGGGCACCATCGTGTTGGTAGAATACCTCTTGTAAATTATGAAGAGGTATGTCTTCTAGCAGCGTAGGTAGAGTTTCTCGTAAAAACAGTAAATATGCGTCTCCTGTTAATCTTTGTAAAAACACAGGCCCCAGTATGTATGTACCAATGACACCGGCCCAGACGTTAACTGAGAAACGGTGTTGGAAGGAATCCACTCTGCATGCGTGAGGATTTTCGTGCATCCATAAATGTGTGTTGTGTTGATTGTACATCCCCACACGTGTGAATGTACTTTCATCTGTCCAAATTATGTTCCGCCGCCAATTTTCTAATAACCAGCGGCTGAACTGCAAGCGAGGTGCGTAATCGTTTGGAGTCAACTCCTGGCATCTTCTGAGGTGGAATGGTTGTTCTTTATCACCACGAAGTGTTCTCCACACATGCATATGGCTACATTCAAAACGTGGCGCTGCTTCTCGGGTACTGGCATGGGGATTCTCATCAAAATAGTCCAGTATTTCGTTTTGAAGACGAGTACGTGTACGCACATTGGCTCCCCTGTCGATGGCCGTGTTCGGACGGAACGTTCCATGGTCGCGAAGCCGCTGAGTAGCAGCTAACATAGTCCTGCGGTCTACTCTGGTACCATACCTTTGGTTGAATGTTCTGCAAGCTAGAGCCACATTATCACTACACCGTGCCAAAGTTCTCACCATTTCGGTGTACTGAATATTTGTGTATTGGAAAGACATCGCGCGCGAAAAATTATTTGCAAACACTCTACAAAGTCCTTCCACTAATAATGTCCGCGCGTGACTAGTATTGTTTAGCTTTCTTTCTTTCATCGTTGCCGCGCCCGCGCCGCGCGGTGTCTTGGTGGCTATCCCGCTCTATCCCAGGTTTTTAGTTTGCAGGAGAAAGGGAACGAAAACAAGCATGACATATTATTTTGTTGTTTTAACTATTGTGTCCTTTGTCCAGTGCCTGTTAGTGTGTGCGTGCGGTTAAATCGGTTTACTAAATGTATTTGTAGACTTTTAACTTGCTTGAAATAAGGTTCATTTTTCTTTATTTTGTATTTAATGACGGAATTTGTATTAATACAAATAAAACTGCACTTTTAAAAGTATTATTGCCTTGAGTTACGGTCCATTTTAGTTAGTTTTGACTGTACACGGGTAGTGTGACTGCAATTTACGTACTTTTAATTATTTTTGGGATAAAAAATTACCTATATTAAAAATGATAGAAATCAATTCAGTAAACGATTCTGAACAAACTACTTTCAGGATGTGCGTTAATTATGTTACATGTTGTATTAGGTTGGGGAAAAAGTCTTTTCGCATTATAAGTATGTATGAACTTGTAATAAAATCTCTTTGGCTATACTATTTGTATCTGGCTGGTTTTGGTATCATTGAAAGTTTAAATTTTAAAGAACATTATTCCTAATTCAAATCAGGAAAATGTGAGATTTTCATTTGTTTTTCGTACTGTCAAGATGAGTGAATCTAATGAAGAAATTCGATACATTTTAAAAGTTTACTACAAAAAAGGTAAAAATGCAAAGCCAGCCGCGAAAAAAATTTTCGATGTTTATGGACCTAGTGCAGTGTCTGTGAGAGTAGCACAAATTTGGTTTAAGCGTTTTCAATCCGGAAATTTTGATGTCAAAGATGCACGTCGCTCTGGTCGCCCTATTACGGATGAAATGGATGCCATTTTTGAAAAAGTGGAGCAAGATCGGCATATCAGTAGTTAACACGTAGCTGAAGAACTGGGAATTGACCACAAAACAGTTTTGGCGCATTTGAAAAAAACTGGGTACACAAAAAAGCTCGATATTTGGGTACCTCACGACTCACGAGCTCCCTGAAACAAACCTAATGAACCGTGTACTCATTTGTGATTCTTTATTACGACGTAATGAAACCGAACCATTTTTGAAGAAGCTGATAACTGGTGATGAAAGGTGGATCACGTATGACAAGAACGTGCGAAAAAGGTCGTGGTCAAAGGCCGGTCAGGCTTCACAGACTGTGGCGAAACCCGGGTTAACTCGCAACTAGGTGATGCTGTGTATGTGGTGGGATTGGAAAGGCATTATTCATCATGAGCTGTCACCACCAGGCGGGACCATCGATTCTGAACTCTACTGCGACCAACTGATGAGATTAAAGCAAGAAGTTGAGCGAAAGCGGCCGGAATTAATCAACAGAAGGGGTGTGGTTTTTCATTATGATAACGCTAGACCTCACACATCTTTAGCCACTCAGCAAAAATTAAGAGAGTTTGGCTGGGAGGTGTTAATGCTTCCGCCGTATAGTCCTGACCTTGCGCCTTCAGATTTCTACCTGTTTCGGTCTCTTCAGAATTCTTTAGGCAGTGTCAGGTTAACATCACGAGAGGACTGCCAAAACCACTTGTCGCGGTATTTGGATCAGAAGTCCCAAAATTTCTATAGCAATGGGATCATGTCCCTACCTACAAGAAGGCAAAAAGTTATCGAACAAAATGGTACCTACATACTTTAGTTAAATGTAAATAAACTATATTAAAAAATGTTTTGAATTTTCTTAAAAAATGCGAAGAAACTTTTTCCCCAACCTATTATATTTTTGTAATCACCTTTAAAAACACTTTATTTTGATACCCCACTCGACAGGTTTTGAGAAAAAAAAAATTTTTGGAAGTGTAATATGGCGCCAAAAATCCGCCATTTTGGTTTTTTTTCTATTTTGATATACCCAGTGTCACTCTCACAGTAAATACGAATCTAAAGACACCTCTCAAGCTAAAATCCATCGAGCCGTTCAGGCCGCAGGGCGTGCCAAACAATTATACATACAAACATACATAGGTACATACTCTCGAAAAACATAATTAATAATAATAATACAACCCTCCTTCTGGCGCAGTCGTATAATGATTGAACAAACTAACTGCGCCGCGCGCCAATGCGAGTCCCTGGCAACTATAGGTATCATCATTTAATCGCTTTTGGCTGCAGAGACGTTTATCTAATAGAACCCGTAGTAAGTTTACCCGAAATCAATTAAATGCATATAATTATTTTTTTCACAAAAACATTATTTCATCTTGCATGTTAAGGGCGCGGGCCAAAATGAGTTAAAGTTAATAATTTAATTTTTGCTGACATGTTATTAAAGTTTTCAATAAGTAAATATTTTTCCAAAACTGGCTAACGGCATTTGAAATACTATGGCAGAATAAATCATCTCTGGATCTGCTCCAGTGCGTAAATGAGAAAATCAATTAAACGAGTTTAATATTATTTAGCAAGCGTAATATCCAAAAACCTATCGTTAAACTAATTTAATGGTTTTTTTCTGGCGACTTTTTCAGACATTGATGAATTACCCGTTATTATGCACAGAGTATCTCTGCAACTAATGGGTTTCTGCGTTTAACCGATATTGGCAGACGACAGAACTGGAAAACTGAATCGATTGGTATTTTTAACACAAAATTGACCAAAATTGCAGATAATCGGTTTTGGCAGCATGACGGCGATATTATCATTAAGAATGGCTTTCATTTTGACAGTTCAACAACATCCATTGCGTAATTTACGTTGTTGAGCAGACACATTTTCGAACATATGAAGCAGTGGATTAGCAATATCCTTCAAAATGATAGTTAGTGTGTTACGCAATGCAACCGGATGGTGCCGTATAGTGACGAATTATACAATCTGCCTATGCAGTTTTTGTCAAAAGTGGTAACGCAATTACGAGGTTGACTATACCTAAATGAACGTCTTAGGTACCTCTATCAGCCATTTAGTCATCAACAAAAGAGGCATACCGGCAAAAATATTCAGCACATTTCCAATATTAATTTTATTGTGTGCGCTTAACTCTTGAAAGTGTTAGGTTTGTAAGAAGACTTCTCAACAAAGAAGAAACACATAAGTTATGTACCTGTTGCTGAAAAATTAAATAATAAAATCAATTTGATGTGTACTTTCAAGGTTACCTACTGTACTCGAGGTATCCGGTCGAAAACACATACTTAGTGCGTTGTGAAATTTTACAGAATAGGTTTTGATGACAATTGGTGCCTGAAGTGAGCATAAAGGTATAAAGGTCTTAGGACATACTTAAAAAACCGGCCAAGTGCGAGTCGGACTCGCCCATGAAGGGTTCCGTAGCAGCAAGTAACATAATATAAAAGTTCTTGTAGTTCGTTGTAACTTTGTGAAAGGTAAATTGCGGTTTTCGATTTATGACGTATTAAAAAAAAACTACTTACTAGATCTCGTTCAAACCAATTTTTGGTGGAAGTTTACATGGTAATGTACATTATATATATTTTTTTAATTTTATCATTCTCTTATTTTAGAAGTTAGAGGGGGGGGGACGGGACACATTTTACCACTTTGGAAGTGTCTCTCGCGCAAACTATTCAGTTCAGAAAAAAATGATATTAGAAACCTCAATATCATTTTTGAAGACCTATCCATAGATACCCCACACGTACAGGTTTGATGAAAAAAAATTTTTGTAGTTTCAGTTGTAAGTATGGGGAACCCCAAAATTTATTGTTTTTTTTCTATTTTTGTGTGAAAATCTTACTGCGGTTCACAGAATACATCTACTTACCAAGTTTCAACAGTATAGTTCTTATAGTTTCGGAAAAAAGTGGCTGTGACATACGGACGGACGGACAGACAGACAGACAGACATGACGAATCCATAAGGGTTCCGTTTTTTGCCATTTGGCTACGGAACCCTAAAAACACCCCAGTGCTTAAATGGGATTCTGAACTTTGGAACTTTCTACGGGAAAATCCGAAGCCTAAGTGCCTAAGAGGAAGAAGTCCGTCTCAAAAAGGGTCTAGTGTTGTGGAAGTCCGATAGTTTCACGTGGTGATCTGGACATGTTGCCAGATTACACCGACACGCAGTGAGTAAGCCTGGCATCAAAGTTCGTTCCTGGATAAACGAAAAGTGCCTCTGCAATAATGTAAAAATGAAACTTACAGTTATCTGAAATTTAAAATGAATCGAGTATTAAATACATATGAATATAGAAATGCACATTCCGTCTGTATAAAATAGGTAATTAAATAAAATTACAGACGATGTATTTACATGCATTACATGCATTGACTTTACAGGTTGAAATTGAAAACATGGGACAAATCGAAATGGGAGATTGTACTCATCGTTATGAACAACTTTTACTATGGGACCAAACCTGAAATCGCGAAAAAAAAATCTGCTGTTCCCTACATTTTGGCGAGTTATGCGAACATAAATGTAGGGAACAGCTGATTTTTTTTTCGCGATTTCGGGTTTGGTCCCATAGTAAAAGTTGTTCATAATGACGAGTACAATCTCCTATTTCGATTTGCCGCATGTTTTCAATTTCACCCTGTATATACATATAACTTATATTTTTAAATATTAGGTCCTTACATATGAAATTGGCGTTTTGTATGGAAGGAACAAAAAGTCGAATATTTTTTAATATAATATATTTAATTAATCAAAGTATGAACCATTGTTTTCAATGCACTTTTGCCATCTTATAGGTAGTTCATTGATCCCTTTACTAAAAAAACCAGTCGGACGGGAATCAATAAAATCTTTGAAGGCGATTTGGACTGCCCCATCGGAGTTGAATTTTTTCCCTTGCAAAAAGTTATCCAAATTGCGAAAAAAATGGTAATCTGTTGGAGCAAGGTCCGGGGAGTACGGAGGATGTCTAAGACATTCCAATTCAAGCTCTTCTAATTTGGTAGCCGTCTGTTGCGCAGTGTGTGGTCTGGCGTTGTCGTGAAGCAGCAGTGGCGTGGAGCGATTGACCAGCCTTGGTTGTTTAGCCGCTAGCTTTTCCATCATGGTTTGTAATTGCTGACAATAGACATCAGCTGTAATAGTCTGGCCAGATTTGAGAAAACTGTAATGAACAATACCGGCACTAGTCCACCAAACGCTTACAAGTAACTTTTTTGGGGTTAATTTTCGCTTGGGGCAGGATTTGGCTGGCTGGCCAGGATCCAACCATTGCGCTGAGCGCTTCCGATTATCGTAAAGAATCCATTTTTCATCACAGGTAATGATTCGGTTTAAAATACCTTCATTGTTGTGCCGGTTCAGTAATGTAACGCAGCAGTCGACGCGCGTTTGCCGGTTTGCTTCAGTCAATTCGTGAGGTACCCACCTTTCAAGCTTTTTAATCTTCCCAATTTGCTTCAAGTGAATTAAAACAGTTTTATCACTAACATCGAAGCCTGCAGCTAACTCGGACGTGGTTTGCGATGGGTCCGCTTCCACAATAGCCTTCAATTCTCCATTATCAACTTGGGTCTCAGGCCGTCCACGGGGCTTGTTCTGCAGGTCGAAATTTCCAGAACGAAAACGTTGGAACCAAAAACGAACTGTGTTTTCTTTTGCAACATGACCGCCATACACATCATTCACCCTTCGAGTCGTTTCCGCAGCACTAGTGCCACGGCGGAACTCGTACTCGTAAATAATGCGATATTTTAAATTTTCCATTTTGTAAAATGAGTGACGCTGTTACAATTAAGATTTTTTATCTGTAGTGACAAACTAGTGGGTATGGTAATATCAAACAACAACTATCTCAAACACTGTTTATTAAAAAAAAACTGGTGAAGTAACATTACTAATAAAATAAGTTTACTAAAAATAACAAATTGTTGCCAGCCAGCTAATAATGAAATATAGAGAGCGAAGGTCGTGGGGGGTTGGAGATAAACCCAGTACTGTTCCGTTTGAAATGAGTATAAGTTAAAAGTTAATCATTATTATAAAACTAAGGAGAAAGTATCCTTCCAGTTATTGTTTAATTTAAAATCTATTAAATGGGCGCCAGGGACTTTGAGAGTCCCGGATCCCGGATCCGATGAAGGTGTCCAATACTATTCCGGACGGGGTAGGATGTCGAACCCGAGATCCACAAATTAAATTGTGATGCAGGCCGGTTTCCAGTATCGAAAACCGGACCCAGACAATCAACTGGTTCCTACGGGAACCGTAATAAGGTATAATAAAAAGTTAAAGTAGGTAAAAGAAAAAACCGCCCCGCCTGCGCGATCGCTAGACGGGCTCAGCCGGCCGCACGGTCGTTTCCTCACGAGGCTTCGCCGTGCTCGAGGAACGGGTCTCGCGTCCAGGCCCCAGACGATCTTCTAGGTCCTGGCGGCGAGACGAATCGCTCGAGGTGCCTCTCGGTTGTCGTAGGGAGAAAGCACTTGACTGCAAGATTCTTGACCGGCTGGAAAGCTGCCTGCGTATGCGCAATTTGGAATCCTTTTAGAACGTGTAACAAGTTTAGTGGAATCACTCAAGCGTGTCTCAGGGCTGAAAGATGCCAAGTCTGTTCCATAATGCTGTCATGACTCACAGACCGGAATTAGACGGAGCATTCCAAAATTCTCCCCGATTACGGGTAAAATAATATTAAATCACTGAAGATAAATAATACACCGAGATACTTAAATTCTTGAAAATCACTAACAACTGCACAACATGACGTTTAATCGCTGAAACAATAAGAATCTTCATGATCCAGACCAACAAACAAATTATTTGTTATTTCCAATACTAAAACTCGTCATGATAGTGGTTAATCTCCTCGAATCTTAATTCGGCCAATTAAGCAAGTATTAGCTTGTCACATTACGTCAAAGACAATTCACAGATAAAAAATATATTAACTTGACACGAAGTTTCTAGAAAGAAGTCTATATAGAAAAAATGAATTAATTTCCGTTTATGGTTATTTAGTTTATTATGACTTTTTTTTTTACTAAAAGCTGAAAATTATGGAGGATTGCTCCATACGATATTATTTCGATGGTTAGCAATCAATATGTTAAAATATCGATTTAAACTACAACTGTGAATCGGCGACCACCAGATGTCGCCTTTGACAGATAGAAACTGACGTTTGACTGAATGACATTTGGAATGTAAACAAACGCAACTAATTACAATTCAATATGTTTTAGGATTAAGAAAAGTGATTTATTGTGAGGAAGCCGATTGTAAAACTACAATGAAATGTGTTACTCGGAAACCTCGTAATGTACTACTTATGTTTTCAGATAAATGCTACTTTACTAAACCAACCCGTTGTAGGTGCAAAAAAACAACGTAACAACGCAAACAGAAAAAACAGAAGAAAAAAAACAAATGAATGACGGTCATCGAAGCACAAATACATGAGTAAATAGCTGTACAAATTTGAATTTGGAATTCCTTACCAAAGAGGAGAAATTCGTGATTAAAGTGGCCAGTACGAAAAACGCCAATTTCATATGTAAGGACCTAATATTAGTATAAAAAAAAATATAATAACATTTAAAAACTTAAAAATAGTACCCCACTGGTAGCAGGAACAGGGTCCAAGTTACCGGCGGTAGTCAGGGCTCCAGAGAGAGGAACCTCCTAACAATACGAGCCGTGTCCAGAAGTACTGCTTTCTGAATCAACCCCTTAATCCATCTGCCCAACGAAAGCCTCCTCAGGTGTTGGTCTAGGCTCTTGGCTATAAGCCATTGGCTGTTACGACTATCGGCACAATGATCGCTGAGTCGACAACCTCGCGAGCCAAGTCAAGATCCTTGATTTGTTTATCTTTCTCGGCTTTCACGAGGTTTCCATCATGCAGGACCATAAGGCTTATTGGCAACAATAGTCCCGTCAGTGAAGATGTGAATATGGATCGATTTCAGTACACTATGACATTTCCATTTTCGAGAACTGGATCGGGAACATACTTGTAAAAGTACAAGGCTGTATTTCAATACTCAATATCTTTATTGCTTTACCATAATGTGTACTTAGGTGGTAACTATAAAATTTAGATCATTATGGACCCTGTAGGGCACAGCAAAAAGGGTAGGAGAGAGGAAGCCCTGTTTTTGGAGATAATTATATTAAACATTTAGCTTATCTATTATTTAGGTATGTATTATTATAATTTTTTTATTTCAGAGCAGGTGGCTCATTTATAATCCTGGCTACAAGGTTGTGTCTATGGATTATTCCCAATAGTCCCCTCTAGCCCTGTCCTCCGGGGTGACAGCTGGGAATTGTCTTCCCAGTTGTCACGGGGGTGACAATTTGTGCCGACTGTTCCCTTTGAAAACTGACTAGAGGGGACAAATGGGAAGTCTGATTCTCAGTTGTTACCGGGGGGGGGGGGGGGGAGGGGGGGGGGTTACATTTGCTACGATTCCTTCCATCCCAGAAAAAAAAATGTAATTACCATAGATTTCAGCATTTTTATTTCTTATGCCACATAGAATCAAAAAAAAAAAATTAACACAATGTCAACACGCTTACAACATTAGAAAAATATTAACTATTAAGTAAGTAAATAAAAATGTCAAAAAAGTTATATAGAATAAAATTTTCTTTTCTGGGAAGGAAGGAATCGTAGCAAATGTCACCCCCCCCGCCGGTGACAACTGAGACACAGACTTCCCATTCGTCCCCTCTAGTCAGTTTTCAAAGGGAACAGTCGGCACAAATTGTCAGCCCCGTGACAACTGGGAAGACAATTCCCAGCTGTCACCCCGGAGGACAGGGCTAGAGGGGACTATTGGGAATAATCCGTGTCTATGATAGTTATACTCTTCGTTAGTCGAGACGGGTTTGTTGTCTGATTGATTCCCCGGCCGGTGGCATGCCCGACATATGTCAACATTTTGGACCAAAAACTTAAACCCTAATTAAAACTCACTTTCAACAATGGCTAGTAGTTTTCTGTAAGTTTCGTTGCCTATCTTGAATAAGGCCACGTAGGCGCAAGCATCATCATCTGTAAAACTGTAAAATTAAATAATTTTATTCGTTGGTCTAGTGGTTGCACGCGCGGCTGTTGAGCCTGGGAACTGATACTTGGACTTGACTTGGTTTGCTGAGCGTTATTTTTCTATCTTCCTAATAATTATTACGTTTATGCTCATTAGTTATAATAATAATAATATTTCACAACTATCACACAACGCCATCTAGTCCCAAACTAAGCAGAGCTTGTGTTATGGGTACTAGACAACTGATAAACATACTTATATATTTCTAAATACATACATATTATAGATAAATTACACCCAGACACAGAACAAATGATCGTGCTCATCACACAAACATTTGTCCTGGGTGGGAATCGAACCCACGACCTCCGGCATAGCAGTCAGGGTCACTGACCACTAGACCATCAGGCCTGTCCTTTCCAGTTCCTTTAGTAGTTCCTTTGAAGGAACTACTGAGAATTTTTTTTTAATATAAATTTTTTTTTTTTTTCTTTGAGACTAGGTAGATAGTTTTCTCTGTAGGGTTTAACTGTCGTGAAACTGGATTTATGCCGTTTGATGCCAATGCATGCTCTCTCAAGGACTATCTATAGGTCGTTCGTGTCCTTCTGGAATGAGGTTTCGAAAGTTGAGGTATGCTCAATTCTTTATTGCGTACCATAATGTATATAATTAGTCACAATTATGGACCCTGTCCATAACCAAAATACACCCAAATAGGCTCGGATGGAACAGTCGATAATAGTGCAGGATATCAACTCAGGGCGGCGGCTGATGAACATCTAGCACGTCAAAGGCGGCGCCCACGGACCCAGTCAGGCGGTCCAATGTACACCCACCAACTCGCACTAGACAAGCGCGGTGGGTTAATTTGCCTAAACCCCTACTCTCTCATGAGAGAGTAGGCCTTTGCCCTGCAGTGGGATGTCACAGGCTAATAAGAATGGTCCCTGTCGGGCACAGCATAGATAGTAGGAGAGAGGAGGAAGAATGGGTGTTTATTGTGATAATTTTTAATATTAGTTAAGTATTTAGTACGTAAGTTATATTGTTTTATGAATACAGAATAGAATTTACGAATTATAATTATTGTTTTATAAATTATATATTTATTTAGTAACTTTTTGAAAAACATTTTTTTTTTTATTAAGTATTCATTATTGTAGGAGCAGTGGTGGCCCAGTGGTAAAGGCCGCGACTTACGAGTTGTAGGTTCGAACCCAGACAGGTGCTTTACTTTGTGTAAATTATTTCATCACCACTGCTCTCAAAAACGGTGAAGGATAACATCGTGAGGAAACCGGCATGTCCTAGAACCAAAAATTCGAAGACATGTGACATCTACCAACCCGCACTGGGCCCGCGTGGTGGATTACGGCCCACTCCCTCTCACAGAGAAGAGGCCTGTGTCCCAGCAGTGGGAACATTTATAGGCGGATTATGTATGTATGTATGTTATTCGTTATTGTTATATTTACTTATTATTTTTTTTATTTAATATTTATTATGCGTAAGGCATGTTATTTATTGGAAGCTTCATATTTATTTAAAAATGTATTCCTAATTTTTTTTTTCTTCTTCTATATGCTCACCCTTTAACGGTGAGAGTTATCTTCTGATTCATGTGGTCGATGTGGAAGCGATCCGACGCGAGCTGGCTCTCTCCGTGGCACAGCACATCCGTCACCTCGCAGTCGGTGCACGTAATATTGACCATCCTGGTCGCTTTATAATTTCTGCCCGTTGGAAGCGTTATGTGAACCCGCCACGAGTGGATGTCTGCAGGATATGAGAGGGTTAGGACTTACGCATATAATATACCTACACCGTGTTCTTCACGATATCCATAAACTTTGTCAAACGCTTCTATAGCTTTTACAAATTAAATCTAACAAAGGAAGTAGTACTTAAAAAGGCTTCGTTATAACGATATTTGTAATTTCATTTAGCAAAATTTAATTGAGCATGCAGTAAGAAAGGGTCTTAACTCAGCTTTGACAAGTTGCAGCCCGCCAAATCTTAAGCCGGCTGTACACATGGGGCCAAGGTGTTGGGCCAACGTGTTGGGCAAAAATGATGGATAACCAAGATTGCTGTTCACACATTGGCTTACTGATAATTCTGCATTGGCGCAAGATGGACGTAGAAGTTCTTGCAGCCGCGGCAATTTATTTATACAGTGCGTTTAATTATTACGTACATGTGCACCAAAGTAGAGTGACTAAAAAGAAATGGCGCAAAAGAAGGTGGTGAATGGTGACTATTCATCGGAATAGAACGAGGTAAATGTGTTATTAGTTATTATTGATATACAGGGTGATAATAATTTTGCTATCGGAACATGGGAACGTAAATTTCACTCACGCGCAACGATACTGTCTCCGCTGACGAGTAACAACGAACTGAACAAGACACCAACGTGTGAACGCTGTTTGCGGAGCGCGCCAAGATCCTTTGATGTGTGCACAAAAAACCGACACTATTCGGATGGCCTGCCAATGTTGGCGCCAACTAGACCAATTAAGCCAACATACCGCCAGGTAGCTCTCTACACGTTGGCCCAACACGTTGGCCCAACACCTTGGCCCCATGTGTACAGCCGGCTTTAGGGCTTGCGCCAACTGGGCGGCTCGGCTGGGCAAGGGATTTTTATGCGACGAATAGAATTTCACACTGTGTTTTGATATTCGTTGATTGTTATTGTTTAGTCGCGTCGATTGCGTGCTCCGTGGATGGATGGATGGACAGCGCTCACCGCGATGTCACACACAATTATGTAAGAATTGACTTACATTCCATTTATAATTTTTATTTACTAACTAGCCACTAACATGGCTGAGACCACCAAAATTAAGGTGAAAACCGTAAACGAACAAAATACTAGAGCACAGACAAAACAGATAATGATTATCTGTGTAATGTTATTTCTGACTAGCTGCGCCCCGCGGTTTCACCCGCATAAGTTTCGATCCCATGGGAATATCGGGATAAAAAGTAGCCTATGTATTAATCCAGGGTGTCAGCTACCCCCATACAAAATTTTATCAAAATTGGTCTAGCCGTTTGAGCGTGAAGAAGTAACAAACATATAAACACACACACTCACAAACTTTCGCTTTTATAATATTAGTGTGAAGTGTGATTCGTCGCAAAAAATCCCTTGCCATGCCGTGTCCCCCGTGGGCGCAGGTCCTTACAGTTTCAAACTTAGAGAAGCTTAAAGTTAAAGGTACTTTTTGTCAACAGTGATAAAGCAATAACGAGGTCGACTGTATCAATAAGCTCATGATGTCGTCCGATCGTATAAATGGCCACATCGTGATCTGCCTGGCCAATTAAATGTACAAGAGTTCCTTAGCATAAGTAACAAAAAGTGAGCACGTTACCCTGAAAAGCGGTGACCGCCACATAGCGTCCGCGATTTATCGGTGGATGACGTCATTGAATCGTTATTTATAAAAGTAAGTTGGTGTGTTTTTATATAGCGTTTCTGACAAAAATTAAAAAAATAATTAAAATAAAATTAAATAAAGTCAAACCTTGCTGCCCAAAGATTTAAATCGCTAGATTTGCCTTCATCGTACTTTAGTCACGCGAAAAAGTAAATAAAATAAATTAAAATAAAGTGTCCATACTGAGAACACTCTTCTGGAAGCCGACCCCAACATAGTTGGGGAAAGGTTAGGTGCAGATTATGGTGATGACTGAGAACACTCTTTCTTTTTTTTATTATTATTGCTGAATGGGCCCGCTCTTGACCTCGATCACGCCTGATGGAAAGCGATGGTTGAGGTCTATGATGGAACGAGCGTGCCCAGAAGATGCCTAAGGCACTGGAACTCCCACGCATCGACGAAACACAGCAGGCTGCTTGACACCGGACTCCGGTGGGAGGGTGGTCGCAAACCAGGCGGGCGTTAGCCCTACCACCGCAAGGGAAGAACTGGCCAGTCAAATAAGGTATTGGGTGTGACTGTCCAGGATGCGCCGAGCGCTCGGTTCAGTTGAGTGACTAGTGGAACAAACTGCGCTACACGAGGAGGCTTCTTCATGCATCCCAAAACTCTTCTCAGTATGGACACTTTTTCGCGTGACTAAGGGCCGGTTGTTACATACGATTGGTTAACGTAACATATACTCATACGGTCGTCAAATAATAATGATTACGTAATCGTTAATATTTGACGTTTGTCAAGGCCATAATTTAGTCATTGTAATAAAAATAAATAAAAAAATATTAAGCATTTTCAAAGTTACTGCTTTTGAGCTGAAATTTTGTACAGAGATTCTAGACCAGATACACTCTTCAACCCGTTTGTAACACCCTGTATGTAGCGTTTATATGACAATCAAGTCAAGTCACTGCCTCATTGTGTGTCAGAGGTGTCAAAACGAAAGAGAAATGCGAATATCTACGCAACGTATCTAACGATTTAAATCTTTGCCACTGTCATCATTTTCATGACAGCTGTCACTGCGGCCGTTGTGTGCGGGCACCGTTCTTTTAATAAAACGTAGCTACGGGAAGAATTTTTGAAAATCCATCCCCTAAATTGGCTAAACAGGAGTTGAAAGTTTGTTTGGAAGTTAAAGTTCTGAGTTGTGTTTAAAGAAATATTAATAGAAATACATTCACCAGCCTCATGTCATTCAGACGCACTAGTTACTGATGCAGTATCGCAGTCCGTACAAATATAACCTCCACCATGTACTTACCAACATCTGTAGAAAAAACAAAAAAAAAAAAAACTTAGTTTCCATCATAGACATAGAGAATGGACTGAGCGCTCCGTATTTAGCTGTGCAGTGAAGACAGACCTAAAAGTACGAGAGAGACAAAGCGAATGTAAGTACGGCCAAGTAGTTCTCTCTTTAGTAGTACTACAAGTATTGGCCGCACAATAGCTTTGTCTCTTTCTAGAGAGTGGTCACGTTTGTGAGGCTAACGGCCTGGCCACGAACTCGCCCCTATCAGCGGCATTGGCGTATCTAGGGCTTTTTTCTAGGGGGGCCTGGCCCCTAACCTTTTTTTTTCGTGGGGAATTCCTCAACAGTAGACGGGTTATGGGTACAGAACCCTAAGAAGCGGTCTAAGTTATAAATTTTCAATACTTACTACGAACTAAAAAGAAAACATAATTTAATTTTTTAACATTTTTTAATACATAAACCTAAAATATCCATCATGAATTTATTTAACCTTTTAACCGCTTACGTCGGATTAATCCGACAAATATTTTCGTGTCCATTCCGCCAGAGTCGTATATATACGACAAAATGACACAGCTCGTTTAATCTGTATTATTATTACATCATCACAGCTCGTTTCATCGGTATATATTTTTCGTTTTTTTTTTTTTTTGTCGGGCTCGGGGGGCCGAAAAGTTTAAATATTTAAAAAAATTATTAATAAAATCAACATTACCCAAATCTGTAATATAAACATACATAGTTCTATTAGTTGTGAGTCGATGTTATTTTTCACATTTTTTTTTAACTTATAAATAAATTGAATAAGACGAAGGTCATGATGTTTGAAAGAAAAGAGGGTGTATCGTTGTGCGATATGAAAATAAATGATAAGAGAGTGGAGCAAGTACCTATGTGAGTTTGTATATTTGGGGAGTCTGGTTATAAGGGATGGAAAGATTGATGAGGCTGTGGAAAGGAAAGTAAATGCAGGAACTAAAGTTTCACCCTCCCTCACACACCCACAAACACTCCCCACAATTAGCTTTTAAGCCCCTTGTGTTAGCATCAGAGTTATTACACAGTTATTTTGTAAAATGTGTCAACCCTTAAAAGTACACTGTCCTTCAAGATACAGGATTTTCCTAGTTTGAAGGGCAGGGGTCTTCTCAAACGTAATAGCCATACCGATCCCTTTTTTAATGAACACTGATGTTACCTATACTGCATTTATTATAACATTAGAAAAAAGAGGCTCGCAGAAGCAGGAGTACGAAACCTTTTATTTTCAAGTTAAGTTCAAACAATTTTAATAAATAATGTATGTGCTTTTTTGTAAGTAACAATGTATGGCATACAATAAATCATATTTTATCTATATACTCGTCACGATGCTTGGATAGCTATATGAAATTAAACAATTTTTAGTAACAATCAGTTTATTAAAAACAATTTTTTATAATCCGACAAAATAAAAAAATCACGTGCTGCCACAACTTATGAAGGGAATAGGGAACATTTACATTTAGTAGAGTTATAGTGACATGAAAAACGTTCCCGGTACTGTCCGCCCCTGCTTCTTTTAGATTTTAAACATTGACACGACAGTATTTTATGTAAAAACTAAATAATATTAAATGAAAGCCTTGTAATTTCAGAAGGTAGATAGGTTAAATAAGTACAATGAAGTGTGACTGCTGTTATTTAAATGGGTTATATTTAACTCCACATCAATCTTGACTATAATAATGTTTGTTGTACTTTTATTACAAAGTGTACCCCTAAAAGAGCCTTTTTTAACTTCTGTCTAATGCTATAGTAAATGGACTATAGGCTAACCCCCTTATTCATAATCCTATTTTATCTCTATTTTAGCTAAAATAGGTTTATAGAACGTTTGTCTTTATCTGTCACGTTGTCATTTCTGTGTGTAAGAAAGAGACAAACCCCATTTTAACTAAAATAGGTTTGATAAGTTTTATGAATAAGGGGGTTAGTCTTTTTGAAAAATAAAAGTAAATGGTGCTATACATGTCATCATCTTCATCAGTCTAAAGAAGACCACTGCTAGGCATAGGCCCCTCCAATTGCACGCCAGTAAGATCTACTCTCAGCAACTCTCATCCAGCTGCTAACAGCCACCCTGCGAAGACCGTCGCTCCACCTAGCCTGAGGACGTCCTGCCTTACGTTTGCCTATTCGCGGTCTCCACTCACGAAAACGTCTACCCCAACGAACGGTCATCGGTTCTACGGCTAACATGGCCGAACCATTGCCACTTCAACTTGCTTATTCTGTGAGCTACGTCGACAGCTTTGCTATACAGAGTGCTACGGAAAGGGTATATCAATACAAACGGGTAGAAGAGTGTATCTGGTCTAGAATCTCTGTACAAAATTTCAGCTCAAAAGCATTCACTTTGAAAATGCTAAATATTTTTTTATTTCGACATCACGGCGCTGCACTGGCGCGCGGCGGCGTGATGTGCGTGTACTAGGCGCACTGACATACTGCAGATAATGGATAATGACCCTCGTAGTGCGGTGACACGTTTTTTATGATTTCAATTTAATAAACTATCCAAATAAAAAAATATTAAGCATTTTTAAAGTTACTGCTTTTGAGCTGAAATTTTGTACAGAGATTCTAGACCAGATACACTCTTCAACCCGTTTGTATTGATATACCCTTCCCGTAACACCCTGTATACATGTGATTGTGAGTAACCAGTCGATGTCCAAAAAGGCTCGACTGGCTGTTCACAATGGTGTGCTGGTGTCTACGTTTATGTATGGAAGTGAATGTTGTGTGCGGCAAAAGAAGCATGAAAGATGAATAAATGCTGTGGCAATGCGTTCCTTGCGAAGCATGTGTGGTGTTATAGAAATATGAGGAACAGGGTGTAAAAGCTCACTCATACTCAATAGAAAAGGGGGGATCCTCCGACCAGACGGGTGTTGTGTCTGGCGGGCAACTGCCCGATGATTCTTGTCAGGCCGTTGTATCTATGCTAGTTGCGCGGTAAACTCTGCTTGCGAGATGCAGAATTTTGCGTGATGTCAGTATGACGCGTTGTAGATACCGCTACAGTGTGACTGGTTATAGGCTGAGGAATGATGTGATAAGCCAACAGTGCGCGGTTTAAAAGAAGATGTACCTAGTGACAAAAATCGAAAGAGAGTATGTTTTGATGGTTTAGTCACGTTGATAGGATTAGGATGAATGAAAGTCGTCTAACAAATGGTATTTACAAGGTGTGGAAAGACCCAGAGCGAACGCCCTTTCTGTTTTTTTTTTCACGGTGGAATTCCTCATGGACTTCCTCTATCGTGGGGGTGACAGAGGGGCATGCCGGACTCTTACCAGCTAAAACCACCGCGGTGTTCCACCTCTACCTATGGCCGGGGGTGCGGGATTCGCATAAGCATTCACTGCACATTCCTATAATGGCCGCACCCACTCTCGAGAAGCGCGCGTGGAACACTGCAGCGCTAACTCGGGCCTGTCTGGTCAGACGACGGACGCCCCTAGTCCGCCGACCGCAGGCCACCTCTCATGGAGGTCGCAGATCGTTTTGCGCTCTTCTCGGGCGCCCGGTGCGTCTCCTGCGGGAGAGGAGAGAGGATGCGGCTTCTCTCTCCCGCTCGGTCGCCTCCTTTGCAGACATGACATCCTCGCAAAAGGAGGCAACCCCGTCCCATAAGCTCCCGCTCTCGATCATCGATTGAACGACGGCCGGGAGCGAGAGATCGCAGGAACATAATATTAGTGATATAATTGGCGATGTTTTTGAGAACTCGCTACCGGCGTGCGTGTATGACCAGATGTATGAACATAAAGAGGCAAGAGTATGTAAGAATCGTAGCAGGTGGCGTTCTGTAGATTCTGCCAACCCCCGTGGGGGGAACGTGTGAGTTTACGTATTAATCTTTATACACTAGATACTAAAATAAATGACTAACTAACTTACAATACAAATATATAAAAATAAAAAACAAAGGACACTTAGGCGTCGAAGTTTTCGTCCGCGTCGCTGTCATTCGGAAACGTGCCCAGAAGACTGGCAGCATTAATCTTTATGGTATAATATTATGAGTGTATACAATTAGGTATTATTAAATAGGTATTTCAATCTAGCTTACCAGGTGCTAAAATAAAAATAAATAGGTACGTTAGTTGTCTTTTATTACAACTGGACAGGAAAGGCCTACGCCTGGTGACGAGGACCATTACGGGACATTGCTCGCTGAACAAACACTTTCACACTATAGGAATAACGGACAGTCCCCTGTGCAGGGCTTGGATGGAGGCTGATGAAACCGTTGCGCATGTGCTCTTTGAGTGCACAGGCGTCACCCAGATCAGATCAGAAACCCTCGGGACACCCAAATCATACACAGATATTCTCAACAGACCAGGAGACTTAGTCAGCTTCTGGAGGGAGGTGGGCTGGTTGGAATAACCACCGACGGCCGCCATGGCCCACGCACAATGGTCCATTCGAAGGACTAAGTGCGGAAACCAAACCCATAACATAAAACCTAGAACATAGTATTCTTTTCTGCAGCTGTCCTCAAGAAGGCACGCATTCCACAACGCTCCGCTCCACCACAATGGATTTTTACTACCATATATAAGCTGATGACGTCACGACTGCCAGTCGGTCACTAGTATGGTTTAGTATTACCGAAATTAAGCAACACAAATCAGACCAACCCACACAAAAAACCGAGTGTGCTTATGACCACACGACTGAAGTGAAGCTTCAAACGTATTTGGCTATGAGAGGAAGAGAGAAAGAAAATGTTCGCGCGCACTGTTTTCTCTTGCTTATAAATATCCCCCACGCAACTCCCGTTCACCTCGCCCGATCACACTTTTCGTAACGCGTTCGCCAGTTTACTCCCCAAGTCAAGCGCGCGTGAAAAAGTTTCACTTCAAAAAATCTATTATCTAAAGTAGTTCTAGCCAGGTAAATCATTTTATATTTAATCATATTCATTTATTTTGGATTGTTAACGCACAAGATTGTGAGTGCGACCGTTTTGGTAGATTATTACAAGATTGTGGGTGGGACTGTTTTGATAGAATATAGCAATAATGTGGATGGGACCGTTTTGGTAGAATATAGCAATTATGTGGGTGGGACCGTTTTGGTAGAACGTTCATGTATGTACATACGTACGTTTGAGAGTGAGTGCCTTGACCCGCTCCTCGCTTCCGTCATTATTCTGTATTATAAGAAAGAAGTCGCCGAAGTCACGCAGAGTTATAAGCTCGGTGTCCAGATCGATAACCGATTGCCTAAACAGATGCATTAGTCATTACTTAAAACAACTCAGCCTATCGCAGTCCACTGCTTGACATAGGTCTCTCCCAGGCTGCGCCACAATACCCTGTCCGCCTTCCACTGGTAGTGTCCAGTTATTCCTTGTCTTGTATTAATCATAATTAACCTTATCCTTAGGACGTAACAATAGTTTCTCATCTAAATAAAGTGCTTCGAAGATATATTGGGAACTGAATGACATTGGCAGGAGGCTTTGTTGGTAAACATTTAATTTTAAGTTAGTAATAATTACAATAATTATTGTACCACTATAGCAACCTTCACTATGTGATATGGGGGCCTGGAGTTCTAAAATACAGGCATAGTCAGGCTTAGTTTGGGCTCCAGATCTCCCACAAATTACAAATTTTTGTCGTAATACCTGTCAACTTATAATATGTATAAGAATGTAATTTGTGGAGATAAATAATTAAAAAAAATATATAATTTGTGAAATTTTCACAGAATGTATTAACAAAATTATATTGACAAAACAAGATGGCGACGTTACTTCCGATTTTAGCCACGCGCCAAAAATAATCTTGTAGTTTTTTAATGTAAAACTCCGACGTAAAAATTATAGACACGATCACCTTATCCTGTCTATTTTTATGGTTGGACATTGATAACGAACTTTTAAAAAAAAATTGTAATGTGCAATACTCAACTGTACCCCTTGACTGTAAAAGAAAAAAAATATTAAGTGTTATATTCGTTTTATCGTCCCGGATGCGAGAATACTCGTGCAAAGCGCTAGTGTGGGTATAACATACTCGTGCAAAGCGCAAGTGTTGATACAACGTACTTGTCACTGATCTCTATTACTTGTATGATAGAGGTCAGTGGTACTCGTGTAAAGCGCTAGTGTGGGTAAAACGTACTCGTGTAAAGCGCTAGTGTGGGTAAAACGTACTCGTGCAAAGCGCTAGTGCAGTACAACGTCCTCGTGCAAAGCACTAGTGCAGTACAACGTACTCGTGCAAAGCGCTAGTGCAGTACAACGTACTCGTGCAAAGCACTAGTGCAGTACAACGTACTCGTGCAAAGCGGTAGTGCAGTACAACGTACTCGTGCAAAGCGCTAGTGCAGTACAACGTACTCGTGCAAAGCACTAGTGCAGTACAACGTACTCGTGCAAAGCGGTAGTGCAGTACAACGTACTCGTGCAAAGCGCTAGTGCAGTACAAAGTACTCGTGCAAAGCACTAGTGCAGTACAACGTACTCGTGCAAAGCGGTAGTGCAGTACAACGTACTCGTGCAAAGCGGTAGTGCAGTACAACGTACTCGTGCAAAGCGCTAGTGCAGTACAAAGTACTCGTGCAATGCGCTAATGCGGGTATAACATACTCGTCGATAAACTTGCGCAGATGGTACTTCTCCGGTTCGAAGAGGCGCATGGAGCCGCCAGCGGCCTGCAGCATGATGCCACGCAGTGCGCAGCAGTCGCACGTGTAGTTAATGCTGGTGGAGTTGAGCTTCTGTGGCGGCAGCCACAACTGCACCTGCGGTGTGATCCGTGTCTGTCCCGTGCCTGGAACGTTCGTGAATATCAAGAAACGATGCGAAATAATCACATTAGTGTGAAACTAATATTATAAAGGCGAAAGTTTGTGAGTGTGAGTGTGTGTGTGTGTGTATTTATATGTTTGTTACTTCTTCACGCTCAAACGGCTGAACCAATTTTGATGAAATTTTGTATGGAGGTAGCTGACACCCTGGATTAACATATAGACTACATTTAATACCGATATTCCCACGGGATCGACATTTGCGCGGGTAAAACCGTGGGGCGCAGCTAGTAAAAAATAAAAATTTACCTAGAAACATCATCATCTTTTTAACCGACTTTAAAAAAGGAGGTTCTGTATTTAATTATGGGATCCAACGATACCTCACACGCTATGTGCATTAAATTTTTGTTTTCATCCCTCGATTTCATTCCTCGAAAAAAAAAAGCAACTAGGGGTCGCTCTCTCGATAGATCCCCTCTAATTGTTTTTTTCGTAATTTCGCTATGTCATTGTTTAACGGTGCAGAGAATACTTGTTCTTTCCAATTTTCATCGATATGATATGGTGCAGATAGTCTCCGAGTAAAATTATAATTATTGTATGCTGCACCGGTCGACGTCATCGCGTCAACGCCAGCTGAAAACCAGCGCTGGTGCTCTGTCTCGCATAGGTTTCATCATCATTTCAGCCGAAAGATGTCCACTGCTGGACATAGGCCTCCCCCAAGCACCTCCACTTCGACCGGTTTTGTGCTTCTCGCATCCAACGAATTCCTGCGGCCTTCACAAGGTCGTCGGTCCACCTTGTGGGAGGCCTTACAACGCTACGTCTTCCGGTACGCGGTCGCCACTCCAGAACCTTTCGGCCCCATCGGCCATCTTTTCTGCGACCAATGTGCCCTGCCCACTGCCACTTAAGTTTGGCAGTAGGCATAGGGTTACACGGGTCGCAATGCTGAGCAATTACCGTCTTGCGTGGATGTGATCATGTGACGCATGTTTTCCCCCAACTTGTTCTTTTTTTGTGTTTGTGTTCTTTTTTGCGTCATGTTTACCACAAGTACCTAAAAGTATTTTCTTTCTTTATTTACTACTTACTGAGGGTGATCAGAGGTATGTGGACGAATTTTCCCTTATTCCCGATCTCTTCAAACCGCACGTAGTACGTCGTGGCGTCCTCTTCCCGCATCGGGCGGAAGAACATAGTGATTGTAACATAGTCGTCATCTATTACGCTTTTCACCTCTATATTTTCGAAGTTCTGAAATGAGCACATTTAATCCTAACTAATATTATAAATGCGAAAGTAAATTTGTTTGTTACCGTTTCACGCCTAAACCACTGAACCGATCATCCTGAAAATTTTGCATATACGTTCTCAGGTGTACACAAACGGACATAGGGCACCTTTCATCCCGAAAAAAAAGTGCTGTTCCCGAGAAAAACAACTATAGATAATAGATGGCGCCACGTGTCTATTGAACTTTGTCACATAATTTAATTCTGAGGCGGTACGAAGCTAGTTTATTATATTTGGTGATTCTTTGTTCACCAAATATGTATCTTCCTCTTCTTAGTAAATCATAACTGTCGAAATCCACCGAAATTGCGTAACAAATTTTCTATCACAACACAATCTGAATCAGTTTGAAGGATCATAGCTAATCCACTCCTTCATAATTATGTTTGAAAAATGTGTCTGCTTAACAACGTAAATATCGCAATGAATGTCGTTGAACTGTCAAAATGAAAGCCATTGCTATTGCTAGTGAGTTACAGCGTATTTTATAATTTGACAGCTCTTAAAAAAAAACTTACCTCCAAAGTCTGTAACATAAAATACTTATAAAGCACATAAGTAGTTAATAATTACATCTATGTCTAGCCAAACGAGTCATTTTCCTGCGAATCATTCTATAGAGTCCGTCGAAATAAGTCCCACAGACATGCGACGGAGACATAAATCTTTATTTATATACTAGCACTTTGCCCGCGACTTCGTCCGCGTGTATTTCGTACTTTCCTCCAAAAATTTCGAAAATGTATGTTTATGATCTTTATCATTTATTTAGATAAACCTTTGTACCTATTTTTCTGTTCTGTTTTTTCTTGCCTGTTTATACTTATATGTGTGTACATAAATGGTAAAATAAATAAATAGGGCCAATTTTTCAGTTTATAGATCAAAGGAATCAGATTTTTCAAATAAACTGTATCCCCGCTTTTGAATTTTGGCGGAATTTTGATAAATCGTTTAGGATGTGTTCATAACTCGACTCAAACAGAGAAGAGCCCAACAGAGGGAGAATAACAGAATAGAATAGAATACTCTTTATTATGTACACCATAGAAATTACAGATATAAATGTAGATCGCCCGGGTGTCACCACTGCGAGGATCGCCCAGAGGACACGGTGGAGCATACGGTGGAGGTATGCCCCGCATGGGCGGAGCACCGCCGTGCCCTCGTAGAGGCGATCGACAGCGGCGGCGACCTCTCGCGTCCGGCCCTGGTTCAAGCCATGGTCCGGGGCGAGAGGGAGTGGGAGGCCGTCACCTCCTTCTGCGAAGCAGTCGTGCTAGCGAAGGAGGTGGCGGAACGGCTAAGGGAGAGAGCCTCACACCCCAGCCGCCGCGGGAGACGCTCCGGGCGTCGGGAGCCGCGTGACGACTCCCGGCCACCGTAGGCGCGGGCCTGCGGACGGAGAGTAATGGGTAGCTCACCGTCCGATCAGGACCAGGCCCGTGCCGGACGGCGCGTACGTGTTCCACGCGCGCCTCAAAGAGATGTCAGCATAAAGGAAGGGGCCTGCCAGGGCCGAAGCCTGCCGAGGGTGCGGGATTGTCCGAAAGGGTTACCGCTACCCCGGAACATAAAGGGCTAAGGAAGGAACACGGATGGGTTTTAGTCAGTAAGAGTCTGACACTCCCTTCGCTCCACCCAGAGCGGGAGGGGTCATTTGATGATTTCCCATCCATAAAAAAAAAAAGATATAAATGTAGATATTTTACATAGGGTGACACAATCGGACCGCTCATTGCGTCACCCTATATAAATTGCTAGGGGGTCTTTTTTTATGGATGGGAAATCATCAAATGACGCCTCCCACGCTGGGTGAAGCGGAAGGGGTGTCAGACTCTTACTGACTAAAACCCATCCGTGTTCCTTCCTTTGCCCTTTATGTTCCGGGGTAGCAGTAACCCTTTCGGACAATCCCGCACCCCCGGCAGGCTTCGGCCCTGGCAGGCCCCTTCCTTTTTGCTGACATCTCTTTGAGGCGCGCGTGGAACACGTACGCGCCGTCCGGCACGGGCCTGGTCCTGATCGGACGGTGAGCTACCCATTACTCTCCGCCTGCAGGCCCGCGCCTACGGTGGCCGGGAGTCGTCATGCGGCTCCTGACGCCCGGAGCGTCTCCCGCGGCGGTTGGGACGTGAGGCTCTCTCCCTCAGCCATTACGCCACCTCCTTCGCTAGCATGACTGCTTCGCAGAAGGAGGTCCTAGGGGGTCTGAAATCATGTACTGACTCCATGGTCAGGATGCGCGTCGAAGTCCCTACCACCCTGTATAGATTAAACATATGACGGTCAGTAATTTATAAGTAGGTAATGAAACACTTACACCCTTCCGTCGACTGACGCGAGTCTGAAACATAAATGAAACGTCACATGTTAAGTGTCAATGTACCATCACGGCCTCTTCCGCCTGCTCACTTAAAAAAATTTTCCCCTAAATCCTGCGGCGGCGCCAAGACAAGACTCCTTAAAGTTTTCGCCTATTATAATAATAATAATAATGACTTAGCACACGAGGTTGTTGACATGTGGAATGTGAGCTCGGCTATCATTGTGCCGATTGTCGTATCGGCCAATGGGCTTATGGCCCAAAGCCTCGATCAACATCTGTCGAGGCTCTCGTTAGGCGGTTGGATCAAGGGCCTGATTCAGAAGGCAGTACTCCTTGATACAGCTCGTATTGTGAGGAGGTTCCTGTCTCTGGAGCCCTAACCACCGGTAGCTTGGACCCTGCTCCCGACACCGGCGGAATACTATTTTATATATTTTTAAATGTTTTTTATACGTATTTTTTATATTTTAAGAAATATTTAAAAATTGTAAATTAATATGTACATAAATAAATAAACGAAATAATAATAATAACCACCGGTAGCTTGGACTCTGCTCCCGACACCGGCGGAATACTATTTTTTATATTTTTAAATGTTTTTTATACCTATTTTTTATATTTTAAGAAATATTTAAAAATGTAAAATAATATGTACATAAATAAATAAACGAAATAATAATAATAAAGCCTTTTATTCCGAAAACTAGACATCAAAATTTACTATAATATGTACCTACAACAAAAGAATCACAAAATGTCTCGAATTTCGGTGTGCCTCATGGCATAGGCCTCCTCTAACAATTTCCATTGTCGTCTGTCGCGGGGTATCCTCCTCCAGTTTGGACCTGCGGTCAGCTTAATTTCCTCCTCCCATCGGGTAAGCTGTCTTCCCCGACTTCTTTTGCCATCCCTTGGATACCATTCTGTCACCACCTTGTTCCACTTTCCTTTAGTGTCTCGCATCATGTGGCCTGTCCACCTCCACTTTTGTTGGTCTATTCTTGTTAGAATGTCGGTCAGTTTTGTTTTTGCCCGGAGATCCGTGTTCCTAATTCTATCCTGTCTCTTTGAGCCTACCATGCTTCTCTCCATTGCTCTTTGACACTTGGCAAGCTTTTCTCTCAGCGATTTGGTAAGTGCCCATGTCTCACACCCATATGTTAAACATGGGAGTATACACGAGTTGAAAGTTTTTCTTTTCAAAGTCATGCCTAGGTCTTTAGACTTCATTATCTCCTTGAGGGACCAGTATTTTTTCCAACTAATTGCAATCCTCATATTTATTTCCTGGCTAATTTGATCTTTGGTAGAGATGATTTGACCAAGGTAATTAATTAGTCCTCTACATAAGTTTTTTAATTTCGCTTATTAGGAAAGCGATAACGCAATTAGTTGCAACCTGCACTGCGCAGCTTAGTGACGCATCACGTGTACTCCTTTTGTGAATTTTACGGACAAACTATTTGACCTTGGCGCGCTTACTAGAGAGCGCTTCTATTTTATTAGTGCAAGCAAAAATGAACTTAGTGGTAGTCAGGCGGGAGTGTCCGCGATAGTACACGGCTTCTCGCAGGACGCCGGAGTACCAGACTCATCATCATTTCAGCTGAAAGACGTCCATTGCTGGACATAGGCAAAGTCTAATCATTTATTTCAAATAGGCACATAAAAATCACTTTTGAACGTCAAAAATTACCTTGAAATAGAATTGATTCTAGTCGCCCCTTCCAAAAGATAGTTTTCGTATGGAGAAGAATGGGCAAGAAACTCCACCGTTACTCTTTTAAAATGTTTTACAATATTTCGCATGGGTATATTAATTACCTATATAATAATATGTGAGGACGATGCACCTAAAATAAAATTACTATACCACATTAGTTAAAAGAATTAAAAACGAAACCAAGACATATAAATTAATTATCTGATAGGTACATGGTGCTCACATATTTACAAACATGGTAAAAGTAAACGATTTTAATTTAAAAAAAATTAACAAGTAATAAGGCCTCCCCAAACATCGCCACTACAACCGGTTCTGTGCTTTTCGCACCAAGCGAATTCCTGCGGCCTTCATAAAGTCATCGGTCCACCCTGTGGGATGCTTTTCAACGCTACGTCTCCCAGTAAGCAGTCACCACTCCAGAACCTTTCGGCCCCATCGGCCATCTGTTCTGCAAGCAATGTGCCCTGCCCACTGCTACTTAAGTTTGGCAATTCTTCGGGCTATATCTAATACCTTGGCTTTCCCACGGACCTCTTCAATTTTGATTCGATCACGTACGGAAACTACAAGCATAGCCCTCTCCGTTGCTCTAGCAATAGACATTGGAGTAACAAGGTGTTTTAAAAATTGTGTACATTTGTTTGGAACCCCTAATAGATTGTCATAATTATGTGAATATAATGCAGTTCCAATAATATTACATACATACGTGTCGAATTGATAACCTCCTTTTTTTTGAAGTCGGTAAAAAGGGCAGGAGTCCGGACGCAGTTGAAGTCATTAGGTAGATACTCCTCAAACATTGCGGTATGGGTGGCGAGGAGACTTTCATCTGCATGGTTGTGAGGACCATGCAGATGTCATGACCTGACCAAGATTATGTCTGGACTTTAAGACTGTGACCTCTGAGTTTATTTCGTTCTTTCTTCTCAGAATTTTCGGACAGGAAACACCTAACTGAGGTATCTAGTTTTAAAACATAATTTATATTCAACGTAAAAGTATTTTTTAAATCAATTTCCAGAAACAAAGTCAAAGTCAAAGCATTTATTTCAAATAGGCACATAAAAGGCACTTTTGAACGTCAAAAATTATCGTAAAATAGAATTGATTCTAGTCGCCCATTCCAAAAGGTAGTTTTCGAACGGGCAAGAAACTCCACCGTTACTCTTTTAAAATGTTTAGGTACAATATTTTGCATGGGTACATTAATTATATAATAACATGTGAGGACGATGCACCTACAATAAAATTACTATACCACAATAGGTAAAAGAATTAAAAACGAAACCATGACATATAAATTAAACAAATAACTAATATAATTTCAGAGGTTCGATTGTCTGGATCTTAACCATTGCTATGCGATTTACGTACTGAGTAACCGACGTTTGTAATATTTTAATATTACTTATATGAAGTGTTTTTAATTGTGACTAGTATATTCTTTGTTGGTCGAAATAAACGTTTAATATTAGCACAGAATACTTAAAGTACTACGTACAGAAAGGCCACTCCCTTCCCCGCACTAACATCAGTTACCGCACCTCACCCCGCACTTCGGCGTATTCGTCGC
This sequence comes from Amphipoea oculea, assembly GCA_945859645.1. Classification (NCBI taxonomy): domain Eukaryota; kingdom Metazoa; phylum Arthropoda; class Insecta; order Lepidoptera; family Noctuidae; genus Amphipoea; species Amphipoea oculea. The sequence goes on along the minus strand of OX243888.1, from coordinate 11,454,154 downwards.
AGTTCTTTAACAAGAGCGCTCGCAAACACAAGTACCTCACGCACACATTCATACGTATACAAACGTCATTTTTTAATGTAGTAGTAGTAGGTAATTATTTTGCGAGCGTTGTATGGAGTGTCCGGGGTGTGATATTAGTATGTATTTATCAAAATTGTAAGCAGCTTCTCATTTTTTCTTTCGAATGCAGTTGGCGCCGCTTCGAGAGAAGGATCTTAGTCACAGATATAGATACACCTAGATAACGCAAGAGCACCTACTTCGCGTGCCAAAAATCGCACCAGTTTACGATTGATGAAAATCATAAGCCGCCACTTTCGCGCTCAGTCCTGCGTACTGCTGGCTGGGTGAGCGTGAGCGAGAGAGCGCGAGCTTCTGACGTCATAGTAGTAGGTAGTCAAAAAGTGGCACGCTTAGTTTTCATACAGTTCGTGATACTTGCGTTATCTAGGTATATCTATATCTGTGATCTTAGTATAGTCTCGCTCACCCGCAGTCCGTTGGGCAGGTACTTGCCGACCCCGTGGTACTCGTAACCCGTGGGTATCCGTACTCGTCGCCTGCTCGTCACGTAGTTCTGCCCCAAGAATACCGTCTCATTTTTATCGTCCTCTGAAACATAAAGTTTGTTTGAACATTATTTTTCTACGTCTTTTTTTAAATCCTGTTTTGTGTCCCACTGCTGGGCAAAGGCTTCCTCTTTTTTCATCCAAACCTCCCGTTTTGTGTGATGCTGGCCTTGCAAACGATACCCGTTATGTCTGTCAAGTTTGTATAGGTAAACCAACTGCAATCGGTGACCCTACAAAAAATCGTATTTATTTTTATATCGATACCCATCTCGTCTACGGAGTTTCGCTATTGAAATTTAGTTTGATAAATGAGTTGTTTGTTTCCTATTAATAAAATTAAATTTTATTCGAGAACATCCATCGGTTTCTTACTAAACTTTAACTATATGCGACGATTCTGCATATTTATCTCTTTTGTTGACTATACTTATTTTTGTTTTGTATAATATTAAATTTTATTCGAGAACATCCATCGGTTTCTTACTAAACTTTAACTATATGCGACGATTCTGCATATTTATCTCTTTTGTTGACTATACTTATTTTTGTTTTGTATAATATAATTCAATGTACTTACCGGGAATAGCTAATATATAACAATAATAATCAATAAAGGTTTCCGATGAATTCAACAAAATATTTATTTATTTTATAAAATACTTACGGGGCACGATTTCTGTAAATGTTAAAATAATCAATGATTAATTTATTTACAAAGCTACTGACACTATCTACATTACTACATAGAATAGGTAATTAGAAAAAGTAACGTTAGAAAACGTTAGAAAAAAAAACGTTCAAAATCTAGTCGCAGTCTCATCCCGGCGACAAACAAATGTCAAATACTTGTCAAAATTGTAGGGAAATTAGAGGTAGTTGGGACAGTTGACAAATAAACTGAGGTCAGACTGTGAACGTTCTTAAAATTACGAGAATTGCCCCTCAGGTATTGAGCAGGAAAAAAATTATATAAAAGTACAACAGGGTGTAATACGAGACGACCCATCACGAAGTAGTCATCTACGCATTCTGCACACCAAACTTTGTGCAATAAAGCTGCCGGGAAACGACTTTTTTTGGTGTGAAACACTGTTTGAGGTAGTGCGCATTGTAACGCACGCAAATATGCTGAGATAAGAGCCTTTTGGCCTCGTATAGGAGCTTCTGTTTCATTTTACTTTTTAACCGACTTCAAAAAAAGGAGGAGGTTCTCAATTCGAATGTTTGTTTTTTTTTATGTTTGTTCGCGCATAACTCCGTTGCTTGCCAACCGATTTGAAAACTTATTTTTTGTTGGAAAGGGTATACTTCCCAAATGGTCCCATGAAAATTTTATCGAAATCGGACAAGCTGTTTTTGAAAAATCAACAAAAATCTAAAAATTTATCTACATTGTCTACATTAACGATCTTTTTGTTTTGTTTACTTTTTTGTGGGGTAGGTACAACTAAAAAGTGAAAAATAAAAACTTTTTTACAAAAAAACACAACCGACTTCAGAAAAAAACACTACAAAGTGATAAATAACTTTAATTTCGGAAGTCGGTGTCAAAAAACGAAAATGCGGAACCAACGACACCGACTTCCGAAATTAAAGTTATTTATCACTTTGTAGTGTTTTTTTTGAAGTCGGTTGTTTTTTTTTTTGTAAAAAAGTTTTTATTTTTCACTTTTTGTTGCTTTTTTTAAAAAACTTGGTTTTTTATTTTTTACTGTGTTTAGTTTAGTTTGTGATCTTCCTGTACGAGTCGCAATAAATACTTTTTCTTTCTTTCTTTCAAATATCGTGCTTATGGGTGCATGTGCAACAGTGGGATCGTGGGAGTATTTAAGAGCCTATACTACCTCAAATGGCTTAGCGTGATCCTCCGTTATGTCGAAAATACTGCACCATTAATTTTGAAATAAATATATGGTAAAGTTGAGGATTAATGCTAAGTCTTATGTTAGACGAAAACACGATTCCATAACATTTTCTAGATAGAAAATAAATCCAAAGTTACCTCTAACCCGAACAATAAACCGCTGGTATTAAAAAAATACTTCAAATTAGATCACGAAACTTTGCATACTAACTGAACTTACTTTAAAGCAGGTCTTATGTTATTTACTTTTTTATAATTACCATTATTTTCACTGTAAAAAGCAAATACCTAAACTATTGGCGCTGCCTGCCGCCCAGCACCGCACTCTGTCTCGCTCTCACTCAGTCAGCGAGCAGTATCGTATGAGCGAGATAAAGAGTGAATTTTAGCTGAGGTAGTATAGGCTCTTAACAATTTGTTTTCGTAAAAAAAAGTCTGGACTTTGACCTTCAATATCTCCATAACCAGAAGGTTCCCAAGTATGGTCCAGTACAAAAAAAATATCATATCTTCTGGAAGAACAAGTAATTCTCAGCTACGTTAAGAGTATTTTTATACCCGTTATTATTTATCTTACCTTCCCCTAAAACGACAAAACCACAGTACGGTATTATTATTATGGTAATAATGTTTAGAAAAGTTTTTTTTTTGAACTCGACAAAACAAACTAGGTACTTACTAGAAATTTCTGTCAGAAAAAAATAATAAAAAAAAAAACAAATTATTATTGACAATAAGAAAATATTAAAACCAAAACGTAAGGTATTTATTTATTTTACCATGATCGTTGTCTGAAAAACAAAACAAATTAATTTTAAAACATTATTTAAAATAAAGTCCTTTAGACCGAATTTCGGCCATGGCGACCATTCTCAGCGGAGACCAGTCTTCGGCGCGGGAGATATTATATTGCACAAGTGTGTGCAGAGACACAGGTGCTACCCCTCTTCCCTCACTCTCATAGTCCGATAAGATGGGATGGTAAAACTCACATTAAGCGTACACTTTGTAAACAAGCATACTAAAAACTAGAAGATTATATCCAAGATATGGGCGACTAGAATCAATTCTATTTTAAGATAATTTTTGACGTTCAAAAGTGCCTTTTATGTGCCTATTTGAAATAAATGCTTTGACTTTGACTTTGATAAGAACGCTTGGAAACATGCTGGTCCTGCTCCATAGGACGATCTAGAGTCTAGACAAAATCAAACTGGTTGCTAATTTAATTGTAAAATTTTATTCTTTTTATACTTTGATTTACATTCTTTACTCACATCCTGACTTCTAACTTGATATTTTCTTTTTTTTTTCATTAAAATCGTTTACTTGTACCATGTTTGTAAATATGTGAGCACCATGTATCTATCAGATAATTAATTTATGTGTCATGGTTTCGTTTTTAATTCTTTTACCTATTGTGGTATAGTAATTTTATTTTAGGTGCATCGTCCTCACATATTATTATATAATGAATGTACCTACCTATAGCCAAATATTGTAAAACATTTTTAAAAGAGTAACGGTGGAGTTTCTTACCCATTCTTCTCCATACGAAAACTACCTTTTGGAAGGGGCGACTAGAATCAATTCTATTTGACGTTCAAAAGTGCCTTTTATGTGCCTATTTGAAATAAACGCTTTGACTTTGACTTGACTTTGACTTTAACTTTGAATCCGACACGACTGGAGAGAGATCAGGCGCAGGACCAACGGCTTAACGTGCGCATCGAGGCTCGAGGGTATCACACCGCCATCTTCCAAACTCCGGGCTGTTACTAAGAATTACCCAAAGGAAAAACTCAATAACACTTTTGCCCGACCCTGGAATCGTACAGCAGTGATAGAGCAGCTGTGTCCCTTAACCCGTCCGCGTGGATATTGAAACATATTATAGTATCATCATTATTTACTTCGTCTAGAAGATTAAATTCGGCCAATGTATCACCATGACCGGTCTGAACATAGGCTCTCCAAACTTCCGCGCATGTTCTCTCACTCACACTCGCCTCATGTCACCATTTGGTTTCTAAAAAATGTTATTGCGCAGCCTTCTGCGCAAAGTTCGGACCGGTCATGATACACCGGCCGTGTTGCAGTAGTGGAACAGTCTGACGCAACTGTCTAATAAAAAAAGAAACTACGAAACGTGTACTAAACATAATGGCGGCTATCGCTGTCTCGCTTTAACATGTGGAGTCTGTGCATAGTCTGTGTCATTTTTGTTATGTTGGTATTCAGTTTTAGTACAAGTTTCATACAAGCGACGTTTTTCATCTTTTTCTATGGAACTCCCGTCTCTTCTTACATTTATAATGAACTCAAACTCAAAACTCAAACCATTTATTTCAATTAAACCATTACAGGCACTTTTGAATTGTCAAAATTAAGTAGTCGGTCAGTTAGTCAGAAAGTTGAAGCTAGTTGCCCATTCCAAAGCGTAGATCTCTATGGAGAAGAACGGGCAAGAAACTCCATGGACACTCTTTATAAATCAAGATATTACAAAATCCTTGGTACATTATTCTTGTTGCTTCTATATGTGAGAACAATGTAAAAAAACACATAAATGAAGAAACAATACAAAAAATAAGATTAAAAATAAGCCTTGGCAGTTAAGAGATGACCAGTCTCAACCGACGGCGTCCGTTCATGAACATTACTTACTTTATGTAGTGGAATGTGGGTCACCCAAATGAAAAGTTGCAGCAGATTAATTTCAATTCTAGACATTATAGGCTGAAATATTGAATAGGTTACTTGCCTTCATCTGAAAATAGAAAATATCGGTTATTTTCGTTCCTTGTTATAATTTCAATTTTTTTTAAGAGTAAACTTCTTTAGGCGCGTTGGGCTTTTTTTGAGATGGGATAAAACCATTGAATTCGCGCCACTGTTACCGTAACGACACCGCTTCGGATGTGTTCGGCTGTCCTCGGGATGTACTCGGTTTTAATGTATATCCTATATGTCAGTGAGTGATGGCAAAGTATTCTTGTTTGTGTTTTGTTTTCACTTCTGTCGGCACTCCCGGAGTGCCTCTGATTTTTTTTTTTAGAATGCTGTATTTCGTTACAACGAAAGGGATGGTATAGAGATATGAGGAACAGGGTGTAAAGTTCACTCATACTCTATAGAAAAGTGAGGATCCTCCGACCAGACGGGTGTTGTGTCTGGCGGGCAACTGCCCGATGATTCATGTCGGGCTGTTGTATCTATGCTAGATGCGCGGTAAACTCTGCTTGCGAGATGCAGGATTTGCGTGACGTCAGTATGACGCGTTGTTCGCATGTGGCGCTGTAGATACGGCTACAATGGTTCTACTAGTGACTATTTTAGGGGAAATACAAAGAAAATGATTTTCAACGACTTACTGTAATCACCTGAAATAATAATATGAAAAACCATTAAAACGAGAATACTTGACAGCCAAATAAAATCTACAGGGGTTTGTTCAAGCCAAGGGCCCTGATTGTAAGTGGTCGCCTATCAAGGAATATCTCACATCTGCAACAATCAGAGGCATTGCAGATGCGATGCCATCCCGGAGACAGTTCACCCACAACCTTTAAACGGAATCCATCCAATACAAACCGAGACCGTGCCTCGGAAAGCACGTTAAGCCATAGTACCGGCTGTCATTCACAGGTCTTTGACAGTCGTTATGGGTAGTCAAAACCCCGAAATTCAGACGACTAGTCTTGTCAAAAGGTATCGCGTTACCTAGTAACTGGGTTGTGGAGGTCAGATAGGGAGTCGCTCCATGTCGAATTCTAGTATTCAGCAGTCTAGAAGCCGACCCCAACATAGTCGGGAGGCTAGACCGATGACGATCCTTCACGAAGACCTCTACTGCTAGGTATGAGACAGACTTACTCCACAGTTCGGTGGCCGGCGTGGCCTGTTCGGGTCCAGCCAGGCCGAAGATGTAGCCCACCTGGCAGGGGTTCCAGTGCTCGCACACCTCGCGGTCCGGGTCCAAGTCCGACACAAACTTGTACGACTGCGGGGAAAGGGAACGTTATGGTTTACTTGGAAACTTAGGTGAAATGAGATGTTAACCAACCTGATGCTTGGCATTGACACTAGTGACAGCTTACATCAGCTAAGTTACCCAAGGGTATTCAGATGTAAAAAGCACCAACGAAACCGAAAAGAAAATATTTGCCTATCGTTTTTGTAACAGGGTGCTAACCCTCCGACCTTTTGTTACGTCCGGCACCCTCTGGGCAATCGACCTCTCTCGATTTGCTGATCCATTCACCACGCCACCATTAGAATATCCTGAAAATCCGGTTAGCTCCTAAAAGCACATGATGACCTGATGAAGATGATGAAGGGATCGAAAACATAGGTTTTCGATCCCTTTTCGGAAGAGACTGTCGAAGCTGGAGAAAAACTGCTGTCACAAATACACATCGCAAGATATATGTATGCTTTTTTTTGTGGATGGGAAATCATCAAATGACTCCTCCCGCTCTGGGTGGAGCGGAAGGGAGTGTCAGACTCTTACTGACTAAAACCCACCCGTGTCCCTTCCTTAGCCCTTTATGTTCCGGGGCAGCGGTAGCCCTTTCGGACAATCCGGCTGACCAGATATATGTATACTTAAAATAGGTTTATGATGAACCTTTACACAACTACGCGACTAGAATCAATTCTATTTTAAGATAATTTTTGACGTTCAAAAGTGCCTTTTATGTGCCTATTTGAAATAAATGCTTTGACTTTGACACAATGATAGGTACTCACGCTGTCGGGATAGTACCGGTAGTGCACCACCACGTCGTCCGTGTCCTCGAGCGCGCACTTCTGGCTGGTGTAGTTCAGCGAGGTGCGCTCGCAAGGCGCGCAGCCAATCACGCTGGTGCCATTCCGAGGTAGGTCGGGACCTTCCACCTTGTGCCCTAAACATCGTTTAATTCAAGTTACAGCAATGGACACCGCATGGTGCGTCGTGGGTTGGCCCCAACAGTGTGGACTGTTGACTTAGTGACGGGAATCCGCTGGACGCGAACAGCGCATGACCTCGGGTCGTTGTGGCGACGCTTGTTGTAATTGGATTTGGTTCAAAGGTGACTTTCAAGCAGAAAGACCAAGGTAGCAAGCAAAAATACTGGAGGTGTCGCGGGACACCCAATTAGAACGAAGTTGCTTTCACTTTTGAACACTTGGCGAATGAGAGCCAGATCGAAATATAATAGAAAGAGACAGAGGGAGAGAGAAAGTCGCATGGATGAGCGTAAAGGTCCGAGATGGGTTGCAGACCGCAAACTGCAACCCCAAACTGCAAGCGCCACCACTGGTTTCTATGACTATGAAATTGATTCCGAGCGCGACAACTCTACGGCCTGCAGCCGCGGCGCGCAGCATCCAGCCGCGGTGCACAGTGACCGCAGACTGCAGCGCCAGTGGTGTCGCGAACCGCAGAGAGTTCACACGTATATGTCGACTATCAATAGCGTTGTCCGACATTCTGTCTCGCACGAAGGTACTGGTGTGACTGAGGCATGGTTCTATGCATTGTGGAGCCGCGACATGCCGCCGCGCTTGGAATAAAAGCAACCGAAACCGCAGGCAGCACTACGGTCAACCGCAGTGTCGCCTGCGGCTGCATTCTGCAGCCCATCTTGGATTGTACTACCTTAACGCTTTTTTTTTACATGACGATTTCTACCAGTCAACTTCTACCGCAAGCTGCGTAAAGTTAACTTCGTCCCAAAACATGAAAAAAGACGGCTAAATATATAAACTTACGGTTGCAAAAGAAGTACTTATTGTCTGCCACATAGAGCTCCTTATCCTCTGCGGAGAGGCAGGACTCGAACATGATGGGCGTGGGGGCCACGTCGTCATCGCACATGATGCCGCCAGAGCCGTCAGGCTCCCGCGGCGCGCGGTTGGTGGGGCAGCGGTACATCAGACCTGCGACAGCAAACGGACACGTTTTAACCTCTCACAAGTTTGCCCGCCTACCTGTCGGAACACCCCACGCATCGGAGTAGTAGAATGGGCGCAGTAAAGTCATTGTTTTAACAATGTCAATAGAACAACGACACTGTTGTGTACACTTGGTGTACTGTTGACGTTTCGAGCACTTTGTCTTATGTACACTTAGTGTACACTTGACGCTTGAGGGGTTAACATTATTTTAATCAGAAGGCGAATCAAACGACAGAAAAGGCTAGGCAGATGATGATAAAATTTTGTTTACATTCATATTTTTAGTTTGAGTTTAGTTTTTATTATAGTATTTATTGGTATATTGGCTTGGCTAGCTGCGGGGCAATTGCGTAACACATTATGAATCGGAATCGGTTTCATTTTGACAGTTAAACAACATTCATTGCTTTATTTAAGTGTTGAGCAGACAAGTTTTTCGAACTTATGAAGCAATGGATTATCAATTTGCTTCAAAATGATTCAGATTCCGATTTATAGTGTGTTACGCAATTAGGGTGCAGGTCATATGGCAAATAATTTAATTTAATGTTCTCTGTCTTGTAATGTTCATTACTATGCATGCTTACCTGCTATTATAATTATAGAAGCAAGTTTATTTATCAGTATAGCTATTCACAACCATCCGACAGGCTATCGTATCGAGGGCACGCCACGATAGTGGCGATAAGACCCCTCTTTGAGGAGTGGCTAGAGAGGCGTCACGGCGTCCTCACCTATCGCCTGACGCAGGTCCTCACCGGACACGGATGTTTCGGGAGGTTCCTGCACATCATCAGGCGGGAGGAGACGCCCGGGTGTCACCACTGCGAGGATCGCCCAGAGGACACGGTGGAGCATACGGTGGAGGTCTGCCCCGCATGGGCGGAGCAACGCCGTGCCCTCGTAGAGGCGATCGACAGCGGCGGCGACCTCTCGCGTCCGGCCCTGGTTCAAGCCATGGTCCGGGGCGAGAGGGAGTGGGAGGCGGTCACCTCCTTCTGCAAAGCAGTCATGCTAGCGAAGGAGGTGGCGGAACGGCTGAGGGAGAGAGCCTCACACCCCAGCCGCCGCGGGAGACGCTCCGGGCGTCGGGAGCCGCGTGACGACTCCCGGCCACCGTAGGCGCGGGCCTGCGGATGGAGAGTAATGGGTAGCTCACCGTCCGATGAGGACCAGGCCCGTGCCGGACGGCGCGTACGTGTTCCACGCGCGCCTCAAAGAGATGTCAGCATAAAGGAAGGGGCCTGCCAGGGCCGAAGCCTGCCGGGGGTCCGGGATTGTCTGAAAGGGTTACCGCTACCCCGGAACATAAAGGGCTAAGGAAGGAACACGGATGGGTTTTAGTCAGTAAGAGTCTAACACTCCCTTCGCTCCACCCAGAGCGGGAGGGGTCATTTGATGATTTCCCATCCATAAAAAAAAAAAAAAGGCTGTCGTATCGAAAATGACGTTTCGATATTCGATAACATGATTTGCCTTGCTCCCGACAATAAACAGCTGTCGGAAGAATAGCGGTCGTCTGTTTAATTTAAACTATCAAGATTTTCGGGTTTTGGACTTGTGAACAGCGTATAGAGGACTCCTGCGATAACAATGATTGATGTTCGATACGGTACGAAAGCGTATCGAGTGTTTGTGAATAGCTATGCTGAACAGACAGCTGTGCTGCTGAAGAGTTTGTTCCGCCACTTCTTCTTCCCAGCGAAAGCACTAGGAAGTGGTGAAGGGCGCGCGTGCCGGGGGACTGTCTTATGTCATTTTGACGTTCGAAAAGTGCTGATTCTCAACCTTCTTTGAATAAATGACTTTTTATTTTAATTTACCCCTCCGTATGATGGCGGGCGGCTTGTTGCGTATCTCGGCGATGGTGACGCCCTTCTCGCCGTTCTGTATGGCCGTCATGACGCGCTTGTACAGCGTGGTGCGCCGCTCCTGCTCCGCGATGATGTATGGCAGCAGCTCCTCCGACAACACGTCCACCTTCTTCTTCGATTCGGCGTTCAACTGCGACAATGTATTGTTGTTGAATGGCATTGCAGGGCAACCGAAGAGGCTGCTTGAGCGGGTTATCCTCTTAATAAATTAAGGCCTCCAGTGGTTTTTTTAAGATGTAGTGTTAAATACTCTACGGTGGTACGGACTACAGAACCCTTTGTGTGCGAGTCCGGCTCGTACTTGGCCAGTTTTTAAAAAAATGATAGTTGGATGCTTACCCGATCAGCGTCTTTGTTGAAATTGAAACCCGTGCCGTCCTGAAATGTTATGCAAAGCTTTGTTAACACAATACTCAGTATACGTAAAAGCTGCGTCCAGACATGTGCTTTTGTCCGTACCATTCCTTCGTTCCGTATCCTCGTCGCGATCCAAGAACGCCATCCCCCCTTTTCTATGGAGAATGAGTGAACATAACACCCTGTTCCTCACGCCTCTACAATCCTATCTAATGACATGGTCTATCCATGTGCCAAATTACATTCAAATCTGTTCAGCCGTTTTAGCGGGAAACATGTATAAAAAATCAAATATTATATAAGGTGTTAAAAAATTAACCCTAAAAACTTTAAGAGGTGCTTTAGACCATCGAACTGAACAACTTTCACTATGAGACCAACTCCGAAATCACGAAAAAAAAAATCTGCTGTTTAATACAAAAGTTCAATACCTACTCGACCAAAATGTATGAAACAGCTCATTTTTTTTTCGTGATTTCAGAGTTGGTCCCATAGTGAAAGTTGTTCAGTTCGATGGTCTAAAGCACCTCTCAAAGTTTTTAAGGTTAATTTTTTTACACTTTGTATATTATTCAGAAAATATTTGATTTTTACCTACGAGTAGGTGAAAGGTATTCTACTTGTCTCCTCTTACGCGTATTGGAGGTCAAGTTGTGATCGGAGAGTGGAAGTGAAACTCGCAAGTTGCAGTAAATAATATTGTAATAATTGCCACACACGTATTATAGAAAGTTAGGTACACTATTTACCACATAACTAATAACTAGCGGCCCGCCGCCCGCCCCAGCTTCGCACGGGTGCAATTTTTTTTTTCGAATTTCCGAACTTTGTCCTGGCAATACCGAACATACCAAAAAAAAAAAAGAATTATCCAATTTCAAATTGGATACTACTTTTTTTTTAAATGGTGCAGTCATTTGAAAGCTATGAGCGTACAGATATTTTGGTGACTTTGTTTTATACTATAATATGTAAGGATTAAACTAGTGAATGCGCAGTGGTAGACCGCGAAATTCAAATTTCCTTACGTTTTTTGCAATTTGCAGGTCAGTGTCAGGTTGCATCTTTATCATAATGTGATTCGCGACTATAATAGATATGTATTTACAGAACTATAGTCATTAAAATCATTAAAACATATAAGTTAGATTTGTACCATAACGGCCTAGCCACGACCTTGCCGCTATCAGCGGCAGCTTACCGCGGGGTGGCGAGCGCTAAAAACAAACACTTATAAGTACCAAAATGTATAAACTATGCCACGACGAACCGCTCGCAGCGTCAACGCTAGACAAAAGAAACCGTGCCGCTCGCTGCTAAGCTAAAAGTCGTGGCCGGGCGGTTAGTCCAAAGATTACTAATATGTAGCAAGCTAGTGGGGTTAGTCTATTGTTGCGAGGATTAAGGCGGAAACACATTATTAAAACGCGACGCGACGCAACGTGTCGACACCCGATGTGCACCGTGCACATTACCAACACGCGACGCGACGACATACTAGCAATTTCTGAATACAGTTAGCTAACAGCAGTGGAAGTGTATGGTTATGTACTATGGATTTAATAAATAACGAGTCAGATGAAGACTTTGAAGATTTGATGCAAATTTTGGGTACATATATGATAGTTAAACGACTCAAGAAAAATAAAATTTCATGCCATATAGAACAGGATATCGTTTTACCAACTCAATTAATTGTTTGTCGGTCATTTCGCTAAATAAATGCAAAAAATAATATTATATTGGCATAAATTCCGTTTGACAGTTTGAAGAACAGGGATGGGGTCGAAGAATGCATATACGCTCTGGGACAGTTCTCGAACGACTGACGCGTGGCGTTGGGTGTTGTCTAGAAACATACCGAGCGCGCCGCGTCGGATGGCGTGTTTACCCCCACCATGGGCAACACACCGACCTGGCACCTCTGGATCGGGTGGCGTGTGCGCGCATGGCGTCGCGTCGGATGTTCATAGTGTGAACGGGTCTATAGAAACCAATACATTTGATTCGACTCAACACGCATCACGTTTCGTCGGGTCGCGTCGCGTTTTAATAATGTGTTTCCGCCTTTAGTCCTACATATTAGTAATCTGTGTGCTACATATTAGTAATCTGTGGGTTAGTCCTATAAGTTATGGAGTCTAGTAAGTCCTACGGATTAAGGAGCCTAGTAGGTAAGTCCTACGAATTATGGAGCCTAGTAAGTCCTACAAATTATGGAGTCTAATAAGTCCTACAAGTTATGGAGTCTAGTAAGTCCAACAAGTTAGGGAGCCTAGTTATTACAAATTATGGAGTCTAGTAAGTCCTGCAAGTTACGGAGTCTAGTAAGTCCTACAACATACTAATCAATCAAATTGTTAGTAAGTAGACACTGTGAAAGCATAATAATAAAATGCGTGGTCATCATCTGCCTAGCCTTTTCCCAACTATATTGAGGTTGGCATCCAGTTCCAGTCCGACCGGATGCAGCTGAATATGATCTGATGAGCAGTGGTGGCCCAGTGGTATCGGCCGCGACTTACGAGTTGTAGGTCGTAGGTTCGAACCCAGACAGGTGCTTTACTTTGTGTAAATTATTTCATCACCACTGCTCTCAAAACGGTGAAGGAAAACATCGTGAGGAAACCGGCATGTCCTAGAACCAAAAATTCAAAGACATGTGACATCTACCAATCCGCACTGGGCCCGCGTGGTGGATTACGGCCCACTCCCTCTCACAGAGAGGAGGCCTGTGTCCCAGCAGTGGGAACATTATAGGCTGATGATGATGATGATGACTGCCTATCTGACCTCCACAACCCAGTTATTGGGAAATACGATACCGCTTGGTAAGACTGGTTGTCAGACTTTCGGGCATCTGACGACCCGTAACTACTGTCAAAGATCCACGAATGACAGCCGGGACCAACGGGCACGGAGGGTCTTGGTATGTAAAGATATTCACCCATCCACGGACCAACCGCGGCAAGCGTAGCTTAACCTGATCGATCGAACCGTGCGGCTGTTATTACTTAGCCGCAAACCTCTCAATAATACATCATTTGAAATACGTGGTAATGTGTGCAATGTAGAATAAAACAAATACCTAGGCACTGTTTGATTTAAATCGCGATAATTAAGTGGAGTAAGTTGTTATGAATAGGTATGCTAATGGATAAATAAGTTATGGTCACACAGGTCACTATGTTATAATTATTAAGTCATTTGAATGTGAAACCGACGTCTTGTATATTGTTTACTCAGATAGTAATAAAGATGTTCATTGATTGATATCTGATTAAACAAAAAACTTCACGTGACCAGAGGGCTGGCCTATTTATTGGCCAAAGAATCAGCATTGCCATACAAGTGGCAATGCTGCCAGCCTTTTGAGCACGTTTCCTGTTGACAGCGATGCGGACAAATTTTTTGATGCCCTTTGATTTATTTCATCTCCCTTTTTATATAACTTGTACATATTATTATTTTAAGATTGTTAGCTTTTTAAATTATGTAAATATTTGAATCTTTAATGAATTTTCACTAACAAAAATATATTTATTAATTTATTTAAAACATAAGCTTATATTTCATACATTCAAACTTAGAATGTACGAGGGTGAATCAAAAAGTTCTTAGAAATGCATATATATAACGTAAATGCTCCTATTACCGCCAGTTTTAGCTGTCTTAGGATTCACTTTAAAAAAACAGATATAAGCTGATATGTTAGGAAAGATGTTATAATTTATAATTAATCTCAACGAAGTATTCTTTGCAATTCAGTACTTAAATTCAATATTCAATAACACAATAGTTACTAAATAATTATTTAATCCAAAAGAGTAGTTGATTCTATTACCGACCCATAGAATGCGGCAAGATTCTATTACCGGTTTTTCTACTTCTTTTACCGACCGCTACGAAGTAGTCACTTCTTCTATACTATTAAATAAAATAAAAAATCGTTTTTAAGGTATTTATTATATAATAACAATAGTTATGAGATCAACATTATTACAATATGAACTTAATTATTTATTGCAACGCTTAGAGCAATTATTTTTTGTTATTTTAATTAATAAAAAATATAATCAGTCTCAGAAAACAGTCTTCAAATAATTAAATGCTTACTTTTTAATTACCTACATACTAATTAGATATCATAAATCAGTAACAAAAAAATTTCTTCCTCCTTCGTTAAAACAGTTTGTTTTCCACAATGTTCATTTATATATTTATTGTTTCTCTTGTCACGAAGAGTTGTCCTCGGTATGCCATAGGTTTTTGAAGCTTTGTATATGCTGGTCCCTTCATTTATAGCTAGAAGCGCAGCTTCTAGTTGAGCAGAGGCGTACTGCGTGCGCTTCTGCGGCTCCATGATTCTATAAAAGAACACAATCTTTAAAGAGATATAGAATTTAATTCTTCGAAAGAAGCTTTAAAAAGTTACATGGCCCCCATTCCGTCCCGCCATTTTTATTTGAAAACATATGAAATATAGCCAATGCCATGAAGCCATGAATGAAACTGGATAGCAAATATTATTTTACATTAATAATATGTCCTGTGACAAAATCTCTCAAAACGTATGCAAGAAATAAGCCAGTTTGTTCAAAAATATACATTTTGTTTTTGTGTAGGTACTGTAATATTGCCAAAAATGTCGTCACAGCTGTGAGTCGGTAATAGAATCAAGTATGAAGGTAACAATATTCTATTAGCGACCAATAAAATTAATAATAAACAGATAAAATATCCGCTTTATGGAATACTGTTAAATTCGATCTCATTGCTATATTATTTCTTTTAATGTCAGTTAGTCTTTAATTCAGATAATAAAGGTTATTTACAGTATAATATCATTATAATAATAGGGATATTGTCTAACGTTGAATCGAGTTTTACACAAAAATTTTAAGAAATAGCTTTGTCGTTAATAGATCTAACGAAGTAAAATAATTTTAAGAATTGAACAAGAAAAAAAAAAAAAACAAATGAGGTAGTTTATAATAGATATTAGTTATTTTAAAATACTAAATATTCTCATTTAACAACGCCATGGGTCGTTATTAGAATCAAGATTTGAAATTTGGATTCTATTACCGCCTTAAATTAAAACATGATTTTATAACACAAAAATCAATAAAAAGTATTATATTAAGAGTTAGTTTAGAAAACAAATATATACGTTACAGTTGTAATGTGATAGCAAGAAGACAAATCCATTTTTAGTGTGTTATTTTCCTTAAGTAATATTTAGGTGTACTTACGTGGCTGGAGACTCGACACTATGAAAAGTGCGTCCGCTTCGGGCGCGTCCCACTCTTTATCAAGTTATTTCTTTCACTGGCTATTTAAACTCACAAACTTTACTCTTTTTGGTGACCAACAAAAATACGTAACTATTTTTTAAGGTATGACTTTTCTGGAACCCTATAATATGTCTAATATGAGTGATTTAAAAATTAGATCGGTAATAGAGTACACATTTTAGGGGGTCGTTAATAGGAGCTTTTACGTTAAAACCTTTTTGGGAGAAGTTCGATATTCAAATTTAAGAGCGTCTATTACACAATATTTATGCAAACTGTCTCTTGTTTTTGTCAGTTCGTTCGCATGTAATAATTTTTTTTGTGCAACGAGTTGCTAAAAACCCGAAATTATGGATAAAAGTGAGTTACGTGCGGTGATAAAATATCTCAGTTTGAAAAAAATGTCTACGAAGCAATTTTTTTCGGACATTCAACAGACATTAGGGGATGATGCTGTACCCTATTCTACAGTTGCGTACTGGGTGGCTGAATTTAAAAGAGGTAGATCAAGCTGTAAAGATGACCCGCGTTCTGGGCGGCCTTCAACCTCCGTTACGGAAGAAAATGTCAAAAAGGCTGAGAGTCTGGTTTGGAAGACAGAAGAATAACTATAAAACATATAGCTGAGATCCTAAAGATATCATTTGGTAGCGTTAGATCTATTTTAATCGATTCACTGGGGTTCAAAAAAGTGTCGGCAAGATGGGTGCCACGAATGTTAACCGACGAAAACAAAAAGCGACGTTTGGAATTTTGTAAGCGTAATCTCGAAATGTTCCAGCGTGATTCAGATAATTTTTGCCATCGCCTTGTTACCATGGATGAAACGTGGGTCCACCATTTCGATCCTGAAACTAAGAGACAAAGCATGTCTTAGAAACGACCATCCTCTTCATCCATTAAGAAATTTCCAGTTGCTCCTACCGCTGGCAAAGTTATGGGCTCAGTGTTCTGGGATAGTGAAGGAATCCTTTTTATTGATTAAATGCCAAAAGGCCAGACGATTACTGGACCCTATTATGCAAATTTAACCCCGAAAGTGCGTGAAGCGATTAAAGAAAAACGTCGTGGAAAACTGTCATTGGGCGTGTTGTTTCTTTAAGGTAACGCTCCAGCTCATCGATCAGAAGTTGCGCTCAATGCAATCCGCTGTGCTGGCTTCAACCTCCTTAACCACCCACCATATTCACCGGACTTAACCCCAAGTGATTTCCACTTATTCCCAAAATTAAAAGAGGAAATTCGTGGAACAAAATTTCACGATGATTACGCGGTCATGGCTGCCGTAGAGGAGTTTTTCGAGAGTCAAGAAAAACATTTTTTTTCACAAGGAATAAGGAAGTTAGAAACGCGTTATTTTAAATGCATTGCATTGGAGGGAGATTAAGTAGAAAAATAAAATATTTTTGTTTACATCTTGGCATTTTTTAATATTGATTCCAAGAACTTTTTGATTCACCCTCGTATATAGCAACAACATTGATTTAATTGGATTTATGTGATTTTTATTGCGAGCAGTGGTGGTTACCTAGCCTGACTTATATCGTGGGTTCGAAATCAGACAGGCATTTTGTGTATTTTTCACTCATCACCACTGTTCATCAACGGTGTAGGAAAACGCCGTCAGGAAACCGGCATGTCTGAGAACCAATACTTCGAAGACATGTGCCATGTACCAGTACGCACTGTTTCTGCGTGGTAGACGGGCATCCATTAAATTGGACGCATTGGGCATCTATTAAATTGGACACATGGGCAACCATTAAATTGGACGCATGGGCATTCATTAAATTGGACACATGGGCATCTATTCTATTGGCCGCATAGGCATCCATTAAATTGGACGCATTGGGCATCCATTAAATTGGACACATGGGCAACCATTAAATTGGACGCATGGGCATTCATTAAATTGGACACATGGGCATCTATTCTATTGGCCGCATAGGCATCCATTAAATTGGACGCATTGGGCATCCATAAAATTAGACGTATAGGCATTCATTAAATTGGACGCATTGAGCATCCATTAAACACATCCTCCCGGGTAGGTCATGACATCACGTGGAGGTGGGGCCCGCTGAGGAACAGCGGGTTGCTTGCTTACGCGAATCCCGCACCCCCGGCCATAGGCAGAGGTGGATTGTGGAACACCGCTGTGGTTTTAGCCGGTAGGAGTCCGGCATACCCCTCCGTCATCCCCACGATGGAGGAAGTCCATGAGGATTTCCACCGCGCACGAAAAAAAAAAGTAAGTCTTGACATAATCTTATCTTCAACGTAAGAAAAATCTGGAATTCAATCATTGACAGACAATGCAAAGCCTAAACCGACGTGTCTAGAAGCATGAAGCACAAGAGTTCCTTTTATAACGAGGGTGAGCACTAAGAAAGGTTTTTGGAAATTGATCCATGGAAATACCATCGGGCACCGAATACTTACGACTGCCTGTCTCCTGGCGATGTTGGCGAGGTAGCGGCCGCGCCTGGACGCCGGCAGCAGTACGCTGCCCGACTGCACCACGTCACCCATCTATTGTGAACAGGGTTGTTCTGTTAATCTCTTAGGTTGTTTTACCTGCATATTTTGTATGCAAGTTATAGTAATACCACAGAATACTTAAAGTACTACGTACAGAAAGGACACTCCCTTCCCCGCACTAACATCAGTTACCGCACCTCACCCCGCACTTCGGCGTATTCGTCGCAGTTCTTTAACAAGAGCGCTCGCAAACACAAGTACCTCACGCATACATTCATACGTATACAAACGTCATTTTTTAATGTAGTAGTAGTAGGTAATTATTTTGCGAGCGTTGTATGAAGTGTCCGGGGTGTGGTAATACTTGTATCTATACATATAAAATTCAAAGTCCTGACTGACTGACTGATATATCAACGCACAGCCTAAACCGCTGGTCCTAGAGACATGAAATTTGGAGGGTGTGTTCTTAGTGAAGAGTAGGTACTAAGAAGGGGTTTTTCGAAATTCCACCCCTAAGAGGGTGAATGGGGGGAGGGTGAAATTTCATGCGGACGAAGTCGCGGGCAGAAGCTAGTTTGATATAAACCAAAGCTACTGCTTCGATGGCTTGTCTTCGCTGAGACTGGTCGCCAAAGCCAAAATTCCGTCTGGAGAACTGTTACTAAAAATAAATGGAGTGAACGTGCTTACCGGTGTATAAGCGCAATTTGCAAAACCAACATAATGAAGAATAAATAAGAAAATAGACAGTCTGTCCCACATGTCTGTGCACAAGTAATTCCCTCGCTGAACTGAATCTAATTGGAGTTTCACTAACAAGCAATATTTTATTACTTTGTAAAGTAATTGGAAGTCGACTTAAATGCTGTTCGTTATGACTAATTAATAATATCAGCAGCCAAAGCCGTCTTTAACGTAATGGAGGCCATTGGAGGCCCTGGGCACATAAGGTTTTACGAGGCCCCTGTGTAGGGTAAATAAGCAAAATTCTAAAATTATTCAACAATTGTTTTTATTTATTTACAATCACAATAAATTAATAGATATTTGGATAGCGGTTGGTTGTCTCTTCACGTGACCAGAGGGCTGGCCTATTTTTTGGCCAAAGAGTCAGCATTGCCATACAACGTGGCAATGCTGCCAGCCTTTTGGGCACGTTTCCTGTTGACAGTGATGCGGACGGATTTTTTGATGCCTTTGATTATTTTCCCACCCTTTTTATATACTTGTACATATTATTATTTTAAGATTGTTAGCTTTTTAAATTATGTAAATATATAAATAAATTTGTTATAGATAGATACCTACTTAATAAGTTTCGGAAAAGTAATTCTTAGCACAAAATTAAATGTAAGTACAAAAAAAATAGTAACACTTTTACAACATTATGGAATGCAAATAAATTAATTATGAATATGAATTGAACCATCTCATTTCTCATTCCCTTTAGGGTATATACATATGTTCTGTGATCTCATTATTCTGTCACGAAATAAAAAATTGCCGCATTAAAATTTGGTCTTTTAATAGTTGGCAAATATTTGTCCATATTGAAGTATTTGACGAAGAGAAATTATGAAGCATGCAGGTACGTTCACAGCGTACGCGTACGGCTATAGAGTAACGAGTATCCGCCTATTCCAATATTATATTCATATTATATTATTATGCAAAAAGAAACCTAATTTATGAATATCTATTTTTTTTTAATGAAAGAATACTTCTTGACAGTTGATCTTGGACTAAAATCATAGATGTATGTAGTACAAAAACTTCATACGTCGAGTACGTATAAAACAGGTAATTGGAATAAATATTTTTCGATCCTCGTACTAGGCGGACCTCACCTATATTATTTTCCTCTATGCCTCACCTCTTCTGCTAGCTGTCAAATTCATTATTTCATTTCTTGAACAAGTGAGAGCGACATCTGCAGTGAACAAATGGCAGTTTTTATCCCCAACCCCAATGCTGTTTCAATTTGTTGTAAAAAATATAAGAAAAGAAAACGTCACGCGAGTTGCTGTTATTTAGTCATTGAATTAGTTTATTAGTTATATTTTATATTTATAAATAGTAGAGGAGATATTTATTTTATAGAAATGGCAATACCGGCGCGTCTATTGTCAAAATGGTTGTTTATCAATGATATTGATAGTAGCATTCACAATTTTCCGAAAAATAAACAATTTCCAATCAAATGTTACGTAAATTCAGTTGATAATTAACAATGTGTGACGAAGACGAAGCCTACTGTCGCCTGTGCGCCGAACCAACGACAAAAGAAACACTAATATCCCCAGACGAAGATGTAGGAATCAACTCCAAAATAGCTACGAAATTGTTATGGATAAATATCGATATAAATACCTCAGACGCCCTTCCAAAAAGCATTTGCTTTTCATGTTTCGACTTACTAGAACGTACATGGTCCTTTTTACACAATGTGAGAACTGCACAGACAAAATTGAACGAGATATTCTTGAAAAAAGATGACAAAGAGAATTCGCGTTCTGATTTCAAAATAGACCCAAGTAATGATGGAATACCAGTAAATGTCGATTGGGAAGAGTTTGAAGACACTAAACGAGACGTAAAACCGGAAATCATTAATGAGGAACTGCAAATAGTGACTGTAGACCCCAACTCTTTGATAGACTTAGCGGCGGCTGCTGTGAAGATTGAGCGGATGAGTGTAGATGAAATCCTTCAAAATTCCGATGGTTTTAACACCACCGACAGTGATGCACCTCTGTACATGGCTGTTAAGAAAAAAAAACTCAAAAAGAAAAAGAAATTAAAGTACTCTGATTTAGATGCTGAGGTTAATGAAAAAGGGTCAGAAAAATTGACTTGGGACGACTATATGTGCCGCTGTGCGGACTGCGACGCTCAATGCAAGAATGTCATGTCTCTACGCTTACACGCCTTACAAATACACACCAGGTGCTGCATTTTCAAGTGCTCGGACTGCGGTAAAGTACTGAATAGTTACAAATCATTTGTCAACCATGTACGTTCACACAAGAAATGGCTAAGATACTGCTGCGAGTTTTGCAACAAGCGTTTTACAATGGCATCGGTTTTGAAAAAGCATATAAGCACTTGCCACATCAATGCATACAGAACAATGTGTCAAAACTGCGGTTCTATTTTCGAAAATGAAGAACAACTGCAAGACCATATCATAGTTTACACTAAAAACTACAGAAAACGTATGAAATGTGAAACAATAGAATTTGAACTTAAATGTGAACATTGCCAAAAGGAATTTAAATCACGTAGCAACTTACAGCAACATAAACTCATACACACAGAGCGTAGTAGGGACTTTTCTTGTCATGTGTGCGGTAAAATGTTCTTTACCAAAGGTACTTTGAGTACGCACATGATGACGCATGATGACACAAAACCGTTCAAATGTGAGTTCTGTCCGATGGCCTTCAGGGCACGAGGGAATCTTCAATCCCACTTCAGCCTCCATTCCGGAGCCAAACCATTTGTTTGCGAGCAATGCGGTAAAAGTTTCCGAGTTAAAAGACACTTGAAATCTCATTCTATAGTGCACACGGACTTAATGCCTTACGTATGTGAGTATTGTAACAAAACTTTCAGGTTTAAAACCCGTTTGAACTTACATGTAAGACAACATACAGGTGCTAAGCCTTATAAATGTGTTTATTGCCAACGGGACTTCACGAATGGGTCAAATTTTAAGAAGCATATGAAGCGCAGACATAATATTGATACATCAAGAAAGCGCTACACTACAAATGTTGTTGAGAACGAACAGAGTCTAGAACACAGTGACGTTGAAACAAATCAAACGTAGATAGTGTTTTTGGTAAAGTTATAATGTAATTTTATCTTCAAGCTTGTTTTTAAATATGGGATGAATAGAAATAAGAATTGCTTTAGTGTTTATTATTACTGTTTTATATTGTTATTGTCATACAACTTAGTATGGGACCAAATACTTAAATTACTAGATCCCAAAAGAAGGAAGCCCAAAGGAAGAAACGTTTGGGGCCCGTGGCAAATTCAAGGGATGGTGCCCCCCTCAATGTAAAGAAGTTCAACCAACGTTAGTTTTTTTTTTATTAGCACTTCTCTCGTGACTTCCTCCGCGTACATTTCATGTTTTCCCCTGCAAAAACTTTAACACCTGACTGCTCAGAAGCAGTCAGGTGTTAAAGTTTTTGCAGGGGAAAACATAAAGGACAGATCCTTATGTCAGGATTCTACTGTGCTCATGGCCCTCTCGGGCCGGAGGCCCCCTCTAGCTGGGGGCCCGTGGCATTTTTCCCTAATGCCACCCTATAGTTACTCCACTGCCTCTCAACATGAACAAACCGTCTAAGCATTATACTCTTTAAAATTTTTGTCACTAGGTACCGTCAAACGGGGTGAACAGGGATGCAGGGGTAAATCGGGACAAAACTTTAAAAGGGATTTTAACATTAAAATAATATAGTTTGTGGCCAAAAAGGACCCTAATGTGTTTACTGTTATTTAATTAACGATTGCGTGCCCTTATTGACAACAAACTATATTATTTCAACGTTAAAATCCATTTTAAAGTGTCGTCCCGATTCACCCCTGCATCCCTATTCACCCCGTTTGACTGTACATCTTCTAAACCGCACCGTTGCCTTATCAATCACATCATTCAATAATTTAATGTTTTCATTGTTGTTATCATTATAAAGCGTTACGATTGCTTGGCTAGATTCCCGCACGAATCAAAATCCGGATTCTTACCTGCGGTCCATAGCTTAAAAGTCGATCCTTTGGGCCACTGCGCTAACAGTGCCTACATTTTACGAAAATCGAATATGTTTTTTACCCGACTTGAAATCTAAAAGTAGCGCAATGTTTCATTCGTATGTCGTCGTAGTAATATTAAAAACCGGCCAAGTGCGAGTCGGACTCGCCCATGAAGGGTTCCGTAGCAGCAAGTAACATAATATAAAAGTTCTTGTAGTTCGTTGTAACTTTGTGAAAGGTAAATTGCGGTTTTCGATTTATGACGTATTAAAAAAAAACTACTTGCTAGATCTCGTTCAAACCAATTTTCGGTGGAAGTTTACATGGTAATGTACATTATATATATATTTTTAATTTTATCATTTTCTTATTTTAGAAGTTAGAGGGGGGGGGGACACACATTTTACCACTTTGGAAGTGTCTCTCGCGCAAACTATTCAGTTCAGAAAAAAATTATATTAGAAACCTCAATATCATTTTTGAAGACCTATCCATAGATACCCCACACGTACAAGTTTGATGAAAAAAAATTTTTGGAGTTTCAGTTGTATGGGGAACCCCAAAATTTATTGTTTTTTTTTCTATTTTTGTGTGAAAATCTTACTGCGGTTCACAGAATACATCTATTTACCAAGTTTCAACAGTATAGTTCTTATAGTTTCGGAAAAAAGTGGCTGTGACATACGGACGGACAGACAGACAGACATGACGAATCCATAAGGGTTCCGTTTTTTGCCATTTGGCTACGGAACCCTAAAAATGATACTTTTTACAACCAACAACTTGTTAAATATTTGTTCAAATCAATTTTTTTTTTATATATTTCTATTCATTCCATGTAACTCAGCTTGGAGATAAATGTTTATACATATTGTTATATAGGTAATATGCTATCGCGATGACCTATTGGGCAATTCTCGTAATTTTAAGCACGTTCACAGTCTGATCTCGGTCTCAATCTGTCAAAAATACCTCTAATTTCCCTACATTTTTTGCCATTGATTGTCGCTGAGATGAGATTGCGACTAGATTTTGAACGTTTTTAATTATCGGAATTTGCCTTCTGTTGTAGGTTCAAATCTGGACATGTTCGCACAACGATATATTAAGCTATACAGAGTGAAATTGAACTCATGGGCATCCTTTTAACGGGTAACGGTATTCGTCATTATGAACAACTTTTACTATGGGACTAAACCTAAAATCGCGAAAAAAGTCAGCTGTTCCTTGCATTTATGTTCACACTAGCTGCGCCCCGCGGTTTCACCCGCATAAGTTTCGATCCCGTGGGAATGTCGGGATAAAAAGTATCCCATGTCCTTTCCCGGGACTCAAACTATCTCTATACCAAATTTCATCTAAATCGGTTCAGCGGTTTGAGCGTGAAGAAGTAACAAACATATAAACACACACACACACACACACACACACAAACTTTCGCCTTTATAATATTAGTGTGACAACTCGTCAAAATGTACGGAAGAGCTGATTTTTTTCTCGCGATTTCTGGTTTGGTCCCATAGTAAAAGTTGTTTATTATGATGAGTACAATGACCCCTTAAAAGGATGCCCATGAATTCAATTTCACCCTGTAGATTTCCAATAAAAGCTGACTTCTCATTGTACAAACGCTAGCACATCAAGCTATCCGAAACTGTCAAATTTTCCCAATCAACTTTGAACCTTATACTTTAGCGGTAAAGTTGAAAATCTATTAAAGAAATTTGACAGATTGTAGTAGCTTGATGTGCTGGCGTCTGTACGAAAAGCCTATACAATCCGAGGTCAGTTAAAACTGGAAATGTATAACTTGATAAATGTCGTCGTGTGTACGGTCAGCAACAAAAGTCGATTAACACTTCAGTTTTTTTAATCTTAGTTATCGAGCAAAATATTTGTTCAAAATTGTAGCAGAAGAATTTTTTTTATAATATAAACTCTTTGCTATTATGTGAAAAGCAAAAACGCAGTTTATTGAAAAAAAAAATTGTTGACAATGTAAAAATGACACGTGTTAATCAACTTTTGTTGCTGACTGTACCAATGTGACTTTTAAGTTTGAAATCGTCAACCCGTCTTGAGCAAGCGTTGTGATCAATGCTTGTGTCTTCTGTGTATGAGAAGAGGCGTTTGCCCAGCAGTGGGAAAATAATACGTTTGTATTATTATATAGCTTGATTGAAAGATGGGTGCAAAGCTTTAAGGTGAAGGTAGTATAGGCAATTTAGAACCATTTAACCTTTTAACCGCTTACGTCGGATTAATCCGACAAATATTTTCGTGTCCATTCCGCCAGAGTCGTATATATACGACCAAATAACACGGCTCGTTTTATCTGTATTATTATTACATCATCACAGCTCGTTTCATCGGTATTTATTTTTCGTTTTTGTTTTTTTTTGTCTGGCGCTGGGGGCACGACGACTGATATAAAGTCCGGCGGTTAAAAGGTTAAGCCATGGTTCTCTTAGACGAAGTCTTACCAATTTTTTTTTTAGTGGTCTTACTAATTCCCATTAAGTAATTGCTTACTTATGGCCAAACTAGCTGCGCCCCGTGGTTTCACCCGCATAAGTGTCGATCCCGTGGAAATTTCGGGATAAAAAGTAGCCTATATGTTAATCCAGGGTGTCAGCTACCTTCATACAAAATTTTATCAAAATTGGTTCAGCCGTTTGAGCGTGAAGAAGTAACAAACATATAAACACACATACACACACAAACGTTTGCCTTTTTAATATTAGTGTGATTGAAGGATAAATAAATTTATTTTATTAAAGTAATGTAAACAATCTAGCAAAACATGTTTTAGGCCTCTATGTCATTAGACAAAAAAAAAACATAAAAATTAGGTAAAAAAAAAATTGGTAAGACTTCGTCTAAAACCACCATGACTTGAATGGTTCTAAATTGTCTCTACTATATTCGCCTTAAAGCTTTGCACCCATCTTCCAATCACCCTGTATATATTACATGTAGATATATTATTGTTAAAAAAACTTCAGCAATTTAAAAATTCGCGCATTTTATTGTTACTACAAGACCTTGCTGCATTTTTTAGTTTTCATGAAAAAGTTAAGAAAAATAATTGTTAGTTAATGTGTTCGCGCCCTTACTGTAAATATTACTTTAATTATTATATAATAGTTATTATTATACTCCTAGGTATACAGTTCTTATGTATGTAAGTAAATAAAGCAATATTTTATTATTCATTTTGGTGGTTTTCATTACACCCTGAAAAATAAATTGAGAGGATTATCTTGGGGCATGCCGGATGCGCTAAGTAGCACGCGAAATTAAATTTTTCTTACGTTTTCGACGTGATAACGTCTTATAAATCGATGAACGCCGACTGCACGCACGAAAAAGCATGACTCATTGTCACGTTCCGCCTGAGCCGAGCCTGCAAGCGAGAGCGCGGAACAAGCGATAGAGAGGCACGATCGGATGTTTTCTTATGACGTTATCACGTAAAATTATCATCCGTAAACCGACTTTACAAACAACCAATGTTAATTTTTCAGTTTGCGTCATGTTGAATGTTGATTAAATTATGATTCGCGAACTTATCTAATATGAACTTTACAGAATTATAATAATTGAAATCATCACCGATCATAATTTTAATCTGTTCCTACTTATACCTAATTGCTCATTAATTAATAATTAATATGTAGTGGCACCGAGTTGCCGTGTCTGCCATACTGCTGTTAATCCCGCGATGGTTTGTGTGGTATGTTTAAGTGTTCAACAAACATTTGTAAACTGTTCTTGTTTTGATCAATAAACAATAACAAAAAAACAGTTCAATACAATAATCCTATTGAACGACTATTTCATGAAATATCAATTACTTAATAGGAATGAACGAGGGTTGTACCTATGACTGTAATGAATTCTGTAAATCAATACTTGTTACGCTTACGTAATCAGCCTATAATGTTCCCACTGCTGGGACACAGGCCTCCTCTCTGTGAGAGCGAGTGGGCCGTAATCCACCACGCGGGCCCAGTGCGGGTTGGTAGATGTCACATGTCTTCGAATTTTTAGTTCTAGGACATGCCGGTTTCCTCACGATGTTTTCCTTCACCGTTATGAGAGCAGTGGTGATGAAATAATTTACACAAAGTAAAGCGCCTGTCTGGGTTCGAACCTACGACCTACAACTCGTAAGTCGCGGCCATTACCACTGGGCCACCACTGCTGTTACGCTTACGAATCATATTTTGTTCAACATACAACCTGACACTGATCTGCAAATTGGAAAAAACGTAAGAAAATTTGGATTCCGCAGACTACCCTAGCGCTTACCTACACCCTCATAATAATAGCACACCCCGGACACTCCATACAACGCTCGCAAAATAATTATCTACTACTACTGCATTAAAAAATGACGTTTGTATACGTATGAATGTGTGCGTGAGGTACTTGTGTTTGCGAGCGCTCTTTGTTAAAGAACTGCGACGGTAACCTCGAAGTGCGGGGTGAGGTGCGGTAACTGATGTTAGTGCGGGGAAGGGAGTGGCCTTTCTGTACGTAGTAATTTAAGTATTCTGTGATAATAGTCTCGTTGGCCACCTTCGAAAGGCGACTGTGGGGTCCGGGGTTCGATTCCTATGTCTGGCAAAGTGTTATTAGGCTTTTCCAATTTTAGTGTTCTATACCCAAAGGGTATCTAAAAACGGGACCCTATTACTAAGATTCCACTGTCCGTGTCTGTCTGTCACCAGGCTGTATCTCATGAACCGTGATAGCTAGACAGTTGAAATTTTCACAGATGATGTATTTCTGTTGCCGCTATAACAACAAATACTAAAAACAGAATAAAATAAATATTTAAGGGGGGGGGGGGTGATTTTTTTCTTGGGATAAATTCATTCCAACTACGGAACCCTTCATTATGCGTGGTCCGACACGCACTTGGCCGGTATTTAATTTCTTTGTAGCAGCCTGGAGCCTGGATTCGTGCACGATTGAATTCTTTCCACACTCATTACACGAGACCTAAAAATAACCAGCAAATTGTGGGTATTCTAACCAATCCTACTAATATTATAAATGAGAAAGTTTGGATTTTTGTTATTCAATCCGCAAAAACGGCTGTTCAGATTTGGATGGAATTTGGCACACTGTTTATAACCAGGATTAACACTTCGGACACCCATAGAGTGCTACCTTTTGCCAGCAGCTTTGGCGCGGTCAAAAGGTAGGTAGCTCTATACATCTTTGCCCACCTTCGAGAAATACAGCCAGCCGTACCTAAATAATGTTAAGTAACTTTTAAATAGTTCTCGCTCTAATAAAACTTCTACGAGTACAATAGTTAGAAACGTGACACGACGCCACGGTCTGCAAACTTGTATTGTTGACGTGGCGTCGGCGTCGTGTCGCTACTCTTTTGTTTTGCTGACCATTTGACGACACTTGTCGGGCACTATAGCGGTGTCGGTTTTGAGGAAAAAGGTGTTTTGGGTATGTTAAACCTAATCTTGAATTCAAAAATGTCTCAGAAATTAATAAATATTTCAGATAGAAAATGCACAGGATATCTGAGGGGCAATTCTCGTAATTTTAAGAACGTTCTGAGCTCAATTTCAATTAGTCAAAAATACCTATTTTTGACATTGATTGTCGCTGAGATGAGATTGCGACCAGATTTTGAACATTTTTAAAGTTACGAGAATTTCCCCTCTGATGTTCAGCAGTACCGCTTGCGATGCGACCACTACCTACTTATACCAATGAGGCAATAATTTCTACTCGTTTTTATGTTAATTCCCGATAGGAGGAGGAAATTAACCTGACAGCAGATCCAAACTGGACGTGGATACCCCGCGACAGACGACAATGGAAATTGTTAGAGGAGGCATATGCCATGAGGCACACCGAAAGTCGAGACATTTTGTGATTTCTTTGTTGTAAATTTTGATGTCTAGTTTCGGAATAAAAGGCTTTATTATTATTATTTGTTGAAATACATGTTTGTATCTCGGCACGGATCTGCCGGTTTTTTATGGTAACACGGGCACTGAGAGTACTAACCTAGGTAAGCGATAGTTGATGATATATCTACCAGCTATGGCGTGGTGGTATAATGTTTTGACTAGGTATGTGTAGCGGTGGTGAATGATGTTTGTGCTATTTGTGCATCATTGTTGTTCTGCAGGAATTTATTATTATGTTAATTCTTATTCATTGTCATTACTTTTAATTGCATGTCTTGTCAGCCAAGTTACAACGAGCCACACAGAAGTCATTGCCAGCAGATCATCTTGCAACATCGCGTGTGTCAGATAAATAATTTAAGCAAACATCTCCTCTCTTACTGTTATTAGCGATATATCAAATCATTAAGCTCTCTCCATCTTGTGACGGACCTACATAAATATAAGCAAAGATTATTTTGTAGACAGGACATAAAAACGTCCCGGCAGGAACAACGTTCTCAAAATGAAAATCCAAGATGGCGGTTGCGAAAACTTAGAAATGTCAGGAAAAAAAACGCAGCCGCCACCTTCGATTTTCATTTTGACCACACTATTTTCACATGCGTTTCCTCCCTCCTTGTGACATGTCATGTCTATACCAAGCCAAACGATTGCCTACGTTACAAATACAGGAAAAAAAAAATTAACCAGTGCGCAAACTGTAGGCATGAAATTGCGGTCAAAATGTATAGAACGACTAATTTTTTTTTCATTACCGACGAAAAATATCTACGCTAGGGGTAAGTCCCTAGCCAATACAAACAGAAACACCAAGGTTTTAAACTTACATAAAAGCAGATTTGTACAGGGTGTTACAGAAAGGGTATATCAATACAAACGGGTTGAAGAGTGTACCTATCGGGTCTAGAATCTCTGTACAAAATTTCAGCTCAAAAGCAGTAACTTTGAAAATGCTTAATATTTTATTTTATTTCGATAGTTTATTAAATTGAAATCATAACAAACGTGTCACCGCACTACGAGGGTCATTATCCATTAGGTATCTGTAGTGTGTCTGTGCGCCTAGTACACGACATGCACATCACGCCGCCGCGCGCCAGTGCAGCGCCGTGATGTGCGAAATAAAAAAATATTAAGCATTTTCAAAGTTAATGCTTTTGAGCTGAAATTTTGTACAGAGATTCTAGACCAGATACACTCTTCAACCAGTTTGTATTGATATACCCTTTCTGTAACACCCTGTATAAGCATCGATACCTAGTAAGTGCAGCATTCACTCCCTCGTGACCACTTTAAAACCTAGAATAGAATAGAATACTCTTTATTATGTACACCATATAAATTACAGACATAAATATAGAAACTTTACAATGGCTGACACAATGGGCGGTCTTATCGCTAAGAGCGATCTTTTCAAGACAACCTTTGGATGGATTAAAAATGAAACTATTTAGGCAAAAGTAGACTTTACGAAGCTACACATTACTAATATGTCTTGTCTACAACATAATATTAGTCTTGGTGAAGTATGTCGCAGTAACGCACGCGATGGCGCGTCGCATGCGCAGCCGCAGACGAGGTAACTAGCTTGGGATATATCTGATGGGTTGTCTGAAGATATCTTTGCTTACCTGTAAGATTAAGGAGAGAAAAGTCGTGGGATAGGTTAGGAATTTTCAAGCGTAGGGTCATAGCACTACGCAGACTGAAGTCTTCTCAGGAGCTCTATAATTTAATGCCGTCTTGTGGATAGCCAATATACGTTATAATGTTATACAAACTAACCCTACAATAATATTATTTATTACATTTGTACGACTTGCAAGGCAGCACATAGTCACACAACATTATTTTTATTTTATCCAGTTAGAGGTAACGAAAAATCACAAGACCAAGAAGGTCGACTATTAAAAAAGCTGGTTTAAATTCTCAAAAAAATTGTCCTGATGACATTAAAAATAGAAAAAAAAGATGTTTTCTTTTAAATGGTTTCTTTGCTAGTTTTTTAAATAAAGTGAGCAGTATTTTATCCAATTCTGTCTTTATTGTAGACTTTTTTAGGTAGATAAATTAAGAAATAGTTTTTTTTTTAGATACGTACCGTAACATTTCAGCTAAAACTTTCAGCATGGGATGAACCAATAACATAACCAGCAGGTGGATATACCTATTATATTCAACAACGAAGTAAACGGTGCTGTTTTTCAAAAAGGATATTGTACCTAAGATTAGTTATCTACCTAATTAAGGTTTCTGCAGTCATTTTGAGGTCGGCAAGCGGGTGATCAAAGATTTGCAGGCTTTGCGTTGCGTATTAACTGAAATCTCCATCCTGCTTCATATTTAAAGCCTTCATAATAAAAGTCTAACAATCTCAAGATAAATAAATGAATCTTGACTCGTGCCGCTCCCTCGCAAGTCGCGCCGTGCTCATCAAAGCATGCAGAAAACAAAAGCAACGGAAATATTACTCCAGTCGACGACAAGAAAGCCCAGAGGACAGTTTTCTATACAAAACACTTAATTATAATCTTTAAATAATTCAAATAAAACCTCGGCTGTGTGCTTGCTTACCATTGCCCAATAAGTAGAATAATTTAAAAACATAACCTGTCAAAAATTACCGCCAAATATTTTTACAAATCAAATTACTAATCTCAACGTTGTAAATAAAATGAATATTCATGAAAATGTCTAATGTTAATCACATAATACGTTTACAAGTTAATTAAAAGTTTAAAAACAGTTGTTTTGTTTAAATAAGTGTTTGTATTGATGACATTTAAGAGTTATATTTTTAAAGATGGATGCTAGCAAAGGCGCGGCAGTGCGTCTACTATTTTTTGCTTTCTTCACACGGTATGCGCTATCTCAGGAGTACTTTAGAATGGTAAGTGTAGCAATTAAATCCATTTTCAATTTGAATTTCCACTGATTACCAACTTCTTTTATGTAAATTTTATACAATAAATTTTTTATCTCGTAAAATCTTCGTTCGAGTGCATTGTAATGCAGAATCTTTAGCTTATGTAACGTTGTGTGCAAGACAGCAAGAGTTGCAGAAGAAACATTATGTATATGCTATTGTGTTGTTATAAGATCTTACGAAATTTTTACTACCATAATAACTAATAGAAACTCGACTGTCGAACGTGACGTCCAGTGTTCGATCTCTGAGTGAGGAAAATTGAAAATGTATTTTCTGTGAGGGAGAATCTCAGAATTAAACTAACAATTGCACCATTGTCATATGTCTTACCCTATCTCTGTTCTCCATCTTTTAGAAATGAGGTTTCTGCTTCATGCATGCGAAAACTGCATTCATTAGACCAGAGCCCTGATTCACAACCATACGACAGGCTATCGTATCGAAAACCTGACATTTCGATAACCTGATTTGACTTGCCCTCAACAGCAAATAGCTGTTGGAAGAATAGCGGGCGTCTATTTGATTTAAACTGACAAAATTTTCGGGTTTTGGACTTGTGAACAGCGTTTGGAAGACTCATACGATAACAATGATTAATGTTCGATACGATACGGAAGCGTATCGAGTGTTTGTGAATAAGGGGGCTGAGGGGCAATTGAGTCGATTGGTATCAAAATCGGTCCAAATCCAATTTTGATACCAATCGACTCAATTCTCGTAATTTTAAGAATGTTCACAGTTTGATCTCAGTCTCAATCTGTCAAAAAATGCATGTAATTTCCCTACATTTTGACAAGATTTTGACATTTGGTTGTCGCCGAGATGAGACTGCGACTAGATTTTGAACGTTTTAATCTGTCAAGCTCCGCTAATGAGACAATTGATTTTCTATTGTTTCGTCGCCAATGGGCGACGCGCGCCGCTTGACCGGTTATTACGAGAATTGGCCTTATGCCCCCTTATTCACAAACACTCGATATGCTTCCGTATCGTATCGAACATTAATCATTGTTATCGTAGGAGTCTTCTCAATGCTGTTCACAAGTCCAAAACCCGAAAATTTGGTCAGTTTAAATCAAATAGACGCCCGCTATTCTTCAAACAGCTATTTGCTGTTGAGGGGAAGTCAAATCAGGTTATCGAAATGTCAGGTTTTCGATACGATAGCCTGTCGTGTGGTTGTGAATCAGGGCTCTGGTATCCCATATGCGTTGAAATTCCGCATTTATACATCTAAAGTGGTTATTCATTAGGTCCTTACATATTATTATGAAATCGACGTTTTATATGGAAAAAGCAGAAGGTAAAAAAAAAAACTATGTCCATTGTTGTCTATAAACTTTCGCCACTTTATGAATACCGTAGTTCATTGATTCTTTTGCTGAAAAAAATGTCGGAGCGAGAATCAATAAAATTTTGTTGATCTCAGATTTCCCTTAATTATTAGTAAGTCTATTTGTGTGTACCTACCTACATTTAGACTTAGGTATAGTCCCGATGTGGCTACTCAATTTTTATTTCATTAGTTGATCTTAGCTTTCCCTTAATTATCAAAACTTGTACCATTGCAATGGTGCCCAAGACACAGGCTGTGCCTAGTTTGGGACCAACGATAGCCCGATATTGTAATATGAAATAAACGATTTTACTTTACTTTTATTTACTTTGAAAGCGGCTTTGACTGCCTCTTGTGAATTTAATTTTCTTCCTTGCAAGAAATTGTCCAAATTCCGCAAAAACGTGGTTATCTGTTGGAGCAAGGTTCGGGGAGTATGGTAGGTGTCGGAGACATTGAAATCGTAGCTCCTCTAATTTAGCGACAGTCTGTTGTGCAGTATGTGCTCTAGCGTTGTCCTAAAACGCACGCTGCTTAAATTCAAAAGGGCCATAAGTCGAAAAAATTACAAATCCTTTTTAAAGCAAAAATCGTATCAATTCTGCCTAAATTTTTATATAAATTTGCTTTAAGAGCGGGCCCAATGACAGAATAAAATCTGATTTCACCCGCGCGTCTCGCAACACCCGCATTAGTGCAAATACCAACAACGGGTGGCGTTTGGAAGGATTTCTAATTTTTTCGACTTGTGGCCCTTTTGAATTTAAGCAGCGCAGTGAGCTAGAGCAATCGACCAGTCTCGGTTGTCTCACAGGTAGCTTTTCCATCATGTTTACAATTGTTGACAATACAGAACTGCTGTAATCGTCTATTTTATTATTTATTTTAAAGGCTTACAGACTAATTACAAAAATTATCAATACAAATAAGAAAATTATGGTATCAATATTGGCGCGCGCCCCATAAGCAATCTAGTCGTAGCAGAGTTCAGAACATGAAGCATATTGGCAACGCGTTGAACTAGCGGTATTAACCTAATTTTGACCGTAAAATGTTAAATGTTGACCATTGGACCATTGTGCATGGGCCATGGCGGCCGTCGGTGGTTATTCCAACCAGCCCACCTCCCTCCAGAGGCTGACTAAGTCTCCTGGTCTGTTGAAAACATCTGTGTTCGATCTGGGCCTCCCGAGGGTTTCTGACCTAACCTGGGTGACGCCTGTGTGTAGCGGTATCTACAACGCCACATGCGAACAACGCGTCATACTGACGTCACGCAAATCCTGCATCGCGCAAGCAGAGTTTACCACGCAACTAGCATATATACAACGGCCCGACATGAATCATTGGGCAGTTGCCCGCCAGACACGACACCCGTCTGGTCGGAGGATCCTCCCTTTTCTATGGAGGTTGAGTGAACTTTACACCCTGTTCCTCATACCTCTATATGTGCACTCAAAGAGCACATGCGCAACGGTTTCGTCAGCCTCCATGCAAGCCCTGCACAGGGGACTGTCCAATATGCCTATTATGAGGAAGTGTTTTGGCCGTTCTCAAAATTTTCTTGATGTTTTAATTTGGCGCACCAATTCAATTTCATCCTGCAGTTGTTTGTTGTTATGGCCACGTTCAAAAGACGTGCACTCTCTACACAATAACGTATAGCATAGTCCATGCAGAATTGTGCATGAATGCAGAATGGTATAATGCTAAACAGTTAGACACCTTTACCGATAGAACCATAGACGCGTGACAAACGATACTTAGAATAATTGTATGAATTTGCGTACACAGTAATTTTCCCTGTGCTTTCAAACTTGTGCCTAGGAACGAAAATGAGGAAAATGTATGGAAGAAAAAGACAAATGTTGCGCCGACGTCAATTAAATTGGGATAAAAAAAAATCAGGATGACATAGAAACGACGATGCAGCTCATGGCTTAGTAATAAGCTTGGTGCATTTAAATGGTAAGAGGATGATTGATATTTATCCTTATTCGGTAGACTGAAACCAAAAAATAAGGAGTTGGGAATCCATAGTATCTATATGTATATGTTACCGGCCAAACCCGATTTCAGGACAAACTAGTTTAGCCTAGGCTAAACTAGTTCTTCCTATACGCGATAGGGGGTGCCCTTCGCTCGCCCTTGGATCTTATGTCGACGGAGCCCCGCTTCGCGGGGCCCCTATTTCTGTGTAAAGGGTTTAAAGTAACCTAACCAAACCGAACCTCGGGGTGCCCTTCGCTCGCCCTTGCATCCTATGTCGACGGAACTAGTTTAGCCTAGGCTAAACTAGTTTGTCCTGAAATCGGGTTTGGCCGGTAACATATATATAAAATTCAAAGTCCTGACTGACTGACTGAAATATCAACGCCCGCTGGTCCTAGAGACATGTTTGGACTTTGGAGGGTGTGTTCTTTGTGAAGAATAGGTATCCACTAAGAAAGGGGGTTTCGAAATTCCACCCCTAAGAGGGTGATTGGGGGAGGGTGAAGTTTCACGCGGACGAAGTCGCGGGCTGAAGCTAGTAATATTATAAATTCGAAAGTAACTCTGTCTGCCTGTCTGTCTGTATGTTACCTTTTCACGTCTAAACCACTGAACCGATTTGGTTTTCACGTCTAAACCACTGAACCGATTTGGTATCGAGATAGTTTGAGTCCCAGGAAAGGACATAGGATAGTTTTTTATCCCGATATTCCCACGGGATCGAAACTTATGCGGGTGAAACCGCGGGACGCAGCTAGTAATATATACACACGATGATGATGACCAATGCATGGGATTGGAGCAGCGTCATAATATCTTTTCTTTATCTAAACTGAATATTATAAAAACAAAAAAATATTTGTTTTTTTTTTATCATGTTTGTTTGGTACGGTTTCACGCTAAAACGGATGAACGGATTTGGATGAAATTTGGCAGATGAGTAGACCATGACCTGTATTAGGACTTTTTATCCCGATATTCCCACGGGATAGAGATATGCAGGTGAAACCGCGGGGCGGAGTTAGTTTGTTTCTAAAGAGTTACCAAATACAGTTTTAACGCACTATCTTTGTCATAAATTATAGATGACAAAGATTGAAAAAAAAAAAGAATAAAGAAATATCGAATTTGTTGGCTAACTAATACCCTAGGCGGAATAAAAACCTGCCTTTTTGGAAACCATCATCTATTTAATACATAATCAGCCTATAATGTTCCCACTGCTGGGACACCGGCCTCCTCTCAGTGAGAGGGGAGTGGGCCGTAATCCACCACGCGGGCGTCGCGGGCCCAGTGCGGGTTGGCACTGTTGGCAGATGTCACATGTCTTCGAATGTTTGGCTCTAGGACATGCCGGTTTCCTCACGATGTTTTCCTTCACCGTTTTGAGAGCAGTGGTGATGAAATAATTTGCACAAAGTAAAACGCCTGTCTGGATTCGAACCTACGACTTACAACTCGTAAAAGTCCTTGCCGTTACCACTTAGCCACCACTGCTCGTCTCTCTCTTTCTATTGAATAATACGTTTATGCTCACTAGTTCCTTCGCGTAGTTCCTTTGAAGGAACTACTGAGAATTTTTGGATCAGTAGTTCCTTTGAAAAAGTTGCAGGAACTACTGAGACTAAATATTTCCGTTAGCAGTTCCTTTGAAGGAACTACTGAGAACTTTTTGATCAGTAGTTCCTTTGCAAAAGCTGAAGGAACTACTGAGACTAGATAATGCCTTTAGCAGTTCCTTTGAAGGAACTAATCCCATAATTACCTAGGTACTACAATATCCAAAGCACCTGAACATCTGTATCTCAACTCAAACTCAACTCAACTCAAAGCATTTATTTCAATTAAACCAATTACAGGCACTTTTGAATTGTCAAGGGGTCGGTCAGTCAGAAAGATGAAGCTAGTTGCCCATTCCAAAGCGTAGGTACCTATGGAGAAGAACGGGCAAGAAACTCCATGGACACTCTTTTAAATCAGAATAATATGGTTACAAAGTCTTGGTTACATCATTCATGCTAAAAATTATACATGTGAGAACGATGCAGAACGTTAAAAGCGTCCATAATGAAAAGATGAGAAAAAAAAACAATTAAAAAATTAAATTAAAATAAGCCGTGGCAGCAAAGAGATGACCAGTCCCTACTGACGGCGCCCGTTCACGAACATGAGTGTATACCCAACGAAACCACGCCGTAAACATGACCCAGATAGTTTTATTGTATTTAGTCACGCTTATGGACATACTTACATATATACCAGTACGTACCTATGTCATTATGTGTGACATTTTTTGTCTCACAACCTTCGTGGTCTGCGCAAGGCATGACCGAAATGACAAATTGGTCGGAAGATGCATAAAAAGTCATTTTGGCCAATTGCTTTTTAGATTAACCTTAAAAAAAGTGTGCTTTATGCTTTAATTTTAGATTTTGTCATGCCCTGTGATCTTGTGCTTAAAAGAGGTGGTTATTTCATTGTTTACTTTGGGTGTCGGTTTTTAAGCAGTGCCTTGATTTTGGTAGAAAAAAAACGTGGTAGAAAATTATAGCAAGTTTGCCGTATATCATTACTTCCCAGAATTTGATCCTTATTAGGGACACTATCGAATGGTGTAATAATACAGAGTGTGTTTTTTTTTTCAAAATCATCAGGTTCGATTCCTGGCTAGAAATATTGATTTTTCAAAAATCCAATGATGCAGTTTTAGTTTTCATCAAAATCGAGCCCGCGACTCCTTTGAGTACTTTTCGCTATTCCTCATAGTTTAGAATTTGGCCATCCACGCCCACTTGGACAATTCAACCTGTATACATCGCATTCTACCTATTTAAATATTTTTTATGAAACCCAAAACACGTTACTGAAACGAAAGACAATTTTAAAGACTTTTGAAAGGAAAATGGACACCATACTATGGGTTTCTGCCCTGAAGCCCTAAAGCCATAAGATATATACCAATGGAAAGAGCTTTTCGAGTAGAACCTTTGATTCAAACACGACTTTTGCCAATTGTTAGTCAGTTCCGAGTTATTAGTGACCTAAATAGGTGATAACTTGGGCACTGAATTTAAGGAATTCTTGGCGTCCAAACCATATCATGTACATAAATGGAAAGAGCTTTTGGAGTAGAACCATTGATTCTAAGACGACTTTTGCCAATTGTTAGTCAGTTCGGAGTTAATGGCCTAAATAGGTGACTACTTCGGCACCAACGTTTATAAATCTACTACTATTACAGAAACAAAAATAGCTGTTTGTAGTAGGTATAGAAACTTTGTCTTGAACTGGTGAATAAAAAAATCAATGAATATACATATATGTATACATAATAATAATAAAGCTAAAGAGTTTGTTTGTCTGTTTGAACGTGTTAATCTCTTGAATTACCAGTCGGATTTGACAAATTCTTTTGCATTTGATAGCCCAATTCTTGTGGAAGGCTATAGGTTATTTAACACCATGCTAGGACCCTGCAAATAGCTTAAAAAACAGTAAGTTAAAATAGCGCGAACGGGCGATGCGATGCGACGGGGTGGTTCGGGGGAACAAGAATATCACGCGGACGAAGTCGCGTGCTGAGGCTAGTAACTTTATAAACACATCACAAAATTTGCAGACGAAATTTTGAGATGAATTTGAATAAATCACACTACTATTATAAAGGCGAAAGTTTGTGAGTCTATGTGTTTATATGTTTGTTACTTCTTCGCGCTCAAACGGCTGGACCAATTTTGATAAAATTTTGCATGGAGGTAGCTGACACTCTAGATTAACATATAGGCTACTTTTCATCCCGATATTCCCACGGGATCAACATTTACGAGGGTGGAACCGCGGGGCGTAGCTAGTGAATGAATAAAAAGATGAAACCGGACAAGGGAATTCTTTCGATATAATTTAGCTTGACATAACGTTAACCCCTCATAAGTATCTCTACGTAGTATCTTTACGTACTAAGATCTCTCCATGACTCGGAAAGCACGTTAAGCCGTTGATCCCGACTGTCATTCGTAGATCTTTGGCAGTCGTTACGGGTCTTCAGAATCCCGAAAATCTGACAACCAGTCTTAACAAGGGGTATCGTATTACCCAATAACTGGGTTGTG
This sequence comes from Amphipoea oculea, assembly GCA_945859645.1. Taxonomy (NCBI): domain Eukaryota; kingdom Metazoa; phylum Arthropoda; class Insecta; order Lepidoptera; family Noctuidae; genus Amphipoea; species Amphipoea oculea. Next base: position 11,414,676 of record OX243888.1, on the reverse strand, counting down.
GAGGTCAGATAGGCAGTCGCTCCATGTAAAATACTGGTATTCAACTGCATCCGATTAGATTGGAGGCCGATTCCAACATAGTTGGGAAAAGGCTAGGCAGATGATGAGTCACAAACCCGATAAAAAACAAAATTAACAAACTTGCAACCACATAATTTCCGTTAACTTCTTGACCTCTGAACGGTATCACAACACCACGTGGTCTGTTCGACTGACCACTTTCATTGGACCATTGTTTCGGCGTGATAGACAGACGGATGTCCTACTGACAATGGATCACTTTCGATTCTTTTATTAACGTTATACCACAGAATACTTAAAGTACTACGTACAGAAAGGCCACTCCCTTCCCCGCACTAACATCAGTTACCGCACCTCACCCCGCACTTCGGCGTATTCGTCGCAGTTCTTTAACAAGAGCGCTCGCAAACACAAGTACCTCACGCACACATTCATACGTATACAAACGTCATTTTTTAATGTAGTAGTAGTAGGTAATTATTTTGCGAGCGTTGTATGGAGTGTCCAGGGTGTGGTTATACTACTTACTCTCATTTCTTAAATTTGGTTATGTTGGGGCTTATTTTGTGACTAGCTTCTGCCCGCGACTTCGTCCGCGTGACTTGTACCTACCCCCGACCCACCCTGTCGAGTCGAATCGAATCGAATTGATAAAGTCGCATTGGTACTTGCACGGATTTTAATTCACGACCCATCACAGCCATCACACATATGGGTGATCGTAGAAACAAATGAACAGTCGGCCCGGATGCCAATCTTGCCAGATCATCACAAATTGTTGTCCACGGCTGTACACCAGTACACGCACGCCTGATGGAAAGCGATGAATGAGGTCTATGATGGAACGAGCATGCCCAGAAGTTGCCTATGGCACTGGAACTCCCACGCATCGACGAAACACAGCAGGCTGCTTGACGCCGGGACTCCGGTGGGAGGGTGGTCGCAAACCAGGCGGGCGTTAGCCCTACCACCGCAAGAGAAGAATTGGCCAGTCTAATAAGGTGTTGGGTGTGACTGTCCAGCATGCGCCGAGCGCTCGATTCAGTTGTATAACTGGCGGAACAAACTGCGCTACACGAGGAGGCTTCTTCGTGCATCCCAAAAAACGGCTTTTCACGACGTAAGGGCTACAGCTCACACGCTACTTTTAGCATCGGCAATCGGCGATTTTGCAGCTGTATCGATTGTGCATCGCGTTTTGGCGACTCTCTGCGTTCAGACGCGGTATCGGAATCGCGCGTTTTAGCGACTGCTCCGACGCTGGATCGACGCTGCATCGCGATTTCGCGACTTCCTGCGTTCGGACGCGGTATCGGAATCGCGCGTTTTAGCGACTGTTCCGATGCTGGCGCAGATGCCAAATCGCTGCGACCGGCATCCAAATGTGTGCGGAGTGTAGCGTTCAGCCGCTGTCTCGAGCTTCCGAAAAGCGACTGAACCGCCGCGTTTGGCGTTTTAAGTGTGCGGTGTGGAATGCTTGGTCGCTGCATTTTGCTTCTAAAAACCGGCCAAGTGCGAGTCGGACTCGCCCATGAAGGGTTCCGTAGCAGCAAGTAACATAATATAAAAGTTCTTGTAGTTCGTTGTAACTTTGTGAAAGGTAAATTGCGGTTTTCGATTTATGACGTATTAAAAAAAAACTACTTACTAGATCTCGTTCAAACCAATTTTCGGTGGAAGTTTACATGGTAATGTACATTATATATATTTTTTTAATTTTATCATTCTCTTATTTTAGAAGTTAGAGGGGGGGGGACACACATTTTACCACTTTGGAAGTGTCTCTCGCGCAAACTATCCAGTTCAGAAAAAAATGATATTAGAAACCTCAATATCATTTTTGAAGACCTATCCATAGATACCCCACACGTACAGGTTTGATGAAAAAAAATTTTTGGAGTTTCAGTTGTAAGTATGGGGAACCCCAAAATTTATTGTTTTTTTTTCTATTTTTGTGTGAAAATCTTACTGCGGTTCACAGAATACATCTACTTACCAAGTTTCAACAGTATAGTTCTTATAGTTTCGGAAAAAAGTGGCTGTGACATACGGACAGACGGACAGACAGACAGACATGACGAATTCATAAGGGTTCCGTTTTTTGCCATTTGGCTACGGAACCCTAAAAAGCAGCTAAATCGCCGATCGCTGATGCTAAAAGTAGCGTGTGTGCTTTGGCCCTAAGAGAAAATGTATTTTCCTCCACACAAGGCCTTAAGACAGAGCCATCGTAGCCATCACTACACACAAAGACAATGTGTGACCAGCCCAAGGTCACCTACAATCACAATGACTGTAACGCTAGCAATTCATCTAATAACGTAAGGATTTCCGCCGATTTAGTAACAATCATCTTGTGCATTATGATCTCTTTCTGAGCAAGATAACAACGTGTGTAACAGTCAGGGTTTTCCGAAGGTCTGGTGGGTGAACCAGAATGATTCAAGGATTCAACTGTCGTATTCACTATTTTCTAAGTGGTCTGATCGCATACTGTAAAAAAATATTTGTTGTTCCATACATTTTGACCTCTTTTTTGCAGTTTTCTATGAAACAGCAGATTTTATTTTTTTTGATAACCGACTAAATATTTCGAAGCCTTGCGTAGAAATTTTTCAACTGAATTTGGCTTAGAATCGTTTGCTGAACTCCACTTGTAGTTCGCGGTGTAGTTTCTTGTCCATTCTTCTCCATACGTCCTACGCTTTCGAATGGGCTTCATATTTTCTGACTGACCGACTTCTTGACGGTTTCAAAAGTGCCTGTAAATTGTTTAATTGAAATAAATGCTTTGAGTTTGAGATCTATGTCCCAGTGATGGTGGCGCGTGTGTTGGATCATTCAGTTCCCTACAAAATGGTTGAGCTGGATGGTGCTGATTCACGCGTCATGTTCGTGAACGGGCGCCGTCGGTTGAGACTGATAATCTCTTAACTGCCAAGGCTTATTTTTAATCTTATATTTTGAATTGTTTCTTCATTTGTGTGTGTTTTTTTACATTGTTCTCACATACAGAAGCAACAAAAATAATGTACCCAGGATTTTGTAATATCGTGATTTAAGAGAGTGTCCATGGAATTTCTTGCCCGTTCTTCTCCATAGAGATCTACGTTTTGGAATGGGCAACTAGCTTCAACTTTCTGACTAACTGACCGACTATTTAATTTTGACAATTCAATAGTGCCTGTAAATTGTTTAATTGAAATAAATGCTTTGAGTTTGAGTTCTATGATCATACCTGTCTTTTCCAAAGCAGTAGGCAGAGCGGTATAGTGGGTGTACCTACTACATTTCGCTAGATGTATTCTATCTAAGTCCCGTATAACGGTGGCCAGCCCGGGCACAAACCCGGCCTCCCAAACCAACTCAGCCTATCGCAGTCCACTGCTGGACATAGGCCTCTCCCATGCTGGGGCACAACACCCTGTCCTCCGCCTTCCGCATCCAGTCTGTCCCAGGCTACCTTTTGAGGTCGTCTTGCTGACAAGCAATTCATGTATGTACACAACACACTACACATGTCTAAATTTAAATATACCTAAGTTAACTGCATATGTTTAATGAATCGATTTATTTGAAGAACACTCGATTATTGTCGCCTCAGATATCTTACCGACTGATGCTATGTATGAGTATACTAGTCTCCACGACATAGGGAATCCTATTGTGGAAGCTAGTGTTATTTATTTTATTTTATTGTAATGTGTTTTTGTAACAATAAAATTTTTATTATTTTTAACCGACTTTAAAAAAGGAGGTTCTGTATTCGACCCGTATGTATGTATGTATGTTTGTATGTCCGCGATTATCTCAAAAACTACTGAACCGATTTTCATAATTCTTTCATTAGTGTGATCTGCATACTTTCAGGAAGGTTTTAGTATATAATACATTAAGTAATTATTCTTATGTACGAAGTTATATGCATAAATGTACTGCATCTCCGGCATTTCTATGTGAATTTTGATGATTCTTCGAATCGTGTCTTCAATTCTTCAATGCACTAGTATTAATTGAATTTGTGTGGGGTAGGTACAACTAAAAAGTGAAAAATAAAAACTTTTTTACAAAAAAAAAAACAACCGACTTCAAAAAAAAAACACTACAAAGTGAAAAATAACTTTAATTTCGGAAGTCGCTGTCAAAAAACCAAAATGCTGAACCAACGACACCGACTTCCGAAATTAAAGTTATTTTTACTTTGTAGTGTTTTTTTTTTTGAAGTCGGTTGTTTTTTTTTGTAAAAAAGTTTTTTTATTAGGAAGGTAGCGGGTAATCCAGCCACCCGTTGGATGCTAAAAATAAATTTCTAATACAAAAACCCAAAAGAACACACAAGCTTACAAGTTATGCTAGCAACCACAACATAACAAAGCAGTCGCCTAATCAACATTCATGGGTGTGTTAATGATGATGATGATGGGGCTCCCTTTTCCGCACTTAGACTCCCATTTGGTCCGCTGTGCGTGGGGGTTCTGGCTAACAAAGCCAGCCTAGCTCCATCCAGAAGCACAGAAGCTTCCTGGGAGCTTCGCAGGCTTCACGGAGCGACTTCACTGTTCCGAGGATTTCTTTGGCGTTGAGAAGCCACATCCTCGCATTCCAGGATGACGTAGGCAGCTGGTTCCTTGGCATCAAGGCAGCCCCTGCAAAGGGGCTGTCCGTGGCCCATATTTCATGGGTGCGTTACGTGATTTACTCGTAGAAAAGCGTAACATCGAATAACACGTCCCCGTAAGTTTACTAATATACGAAACACTTAAGAGCCTATACTACCTCAAATGGCTTAGCGTGATCCTCCGTTATGTCGAAAATACTGCACCATTAATTTTGAAATAAATATATGGTAAAGTTGAGGATTAATGCTAAGTCTTATGTTAGACAAAAACACGATTCCTTAAAATTTTCTCGATAGAAAAAAAAATCCAAAGTTACCTCTAACCCGAACAATAAACCGCTGGTATTCAAAAAATACTTCAAATTAGATCATGAAACTTTGCATACTAACTGAACTTACTTTAAAGCAGGTCTTATGTTATTTATTTTTTTATAATTACCATTATTTTCACTGTAAAAAGCAAATAACTAAACTATTGGCGCTGCCTGCCGCCCAGTACCGCACTCTGTCTCGCTCTCACTCAGTCCGCGAGCAGTATCGTATGAGCGAGATAAAGAGTGAATTTTAGCTGAGGTAGTATAGGCTCTTAACAACGAATGCACGCTACCACTAGGGTTGCCAGGCGTCCGGATAAAGCCGGACACAGTCAGGCATTTTGGTTGCGTGTCGGGCCAAATCAGACGGTGTCCGGCCTGTCCGGCTTTTTAAATTTGACCAAAGCGTGCGCGGCGCGCCCCCGCCTCCCCGTCACTTTTCATCACCACCCCACACTAGTGTATAGTAAATGATAAAAAAGCCTAGTTTTACTTAAAAAAAATTGTCGTGTTATACGAAGACTAAAAAATTAAGGGAGTCCTGCTTTTTTACCCAAATGTCCGGCTAAACTGGCTGGTCTGTCCGGCTTTTCGGTTTTAAGACCTAGCAACCCTAGCTACCACGATAAGCTTAACGCCGTAACCGTGCGATCATTCATATTTTATTTTCAGGGTGTCAACACAAATACAGCAGAGGCATCGCAGTTCCTTCGGGAGTATGACAGAGAAGCTTCTGGAATGTGCTACAGGTAAAATTCCAAAAGACCTTCACATCAACTCAGCCTATCGCAGTCCACTGCTGGACATAGGCCTTTCCCAGGCAGGGCCACAACACCCTGACCTCCGCCTTCCGCATCCAGTCTGTCCCAGCCACCTTCCTAAGGTCATAGGTCCATCTAGCAGGGGGACGTCCCACACTATACTTGCCGATACGCGGGCTCCACTCCAGGACTCGTCTGCTCCACCTCCCATCGGTCCTTCGACAAACATAGCCAGCCCATTGTCACTTCAGTTTGCTTACACTGCAAGCTATGTCGCCGGTTCACAGGCCTGCGGACGGAGAGTAATGGTTAGCTCACCGTCCGATCAGGACCAGGCCCGCGCCGGGCGGCGCGTAAGTGTTCCATGCGCGCCTCAAAGAGATGTCAGCATAAAGGAAGGGGCCTGCCAGGGCCGAAGCCTGCCGGGGGTGCGGGATTGTCCTAAAGGGTTACCGCTACCCCGGAACATAAAGGGCTAAGGAAGGAACACGGATGGGTTTTAGTCAGCAAGAGTCTGACACTCCCTTCCGCTCCACCCAGAGCGGGAGGGGTCATTTGATGATTTCCCATCCATAAAAAAAGCCACCTTCCTAAGGTCGCCGGTCCATCGCTGGGGGACTTCCCACACTATGCTTACCTATACGCGGTCTCCACTCTAGCCCCCTTACTAATAAACGTTGTATAGCGTCTGTATGTTTACACAATGCTCTGTCTTCTTCTTTCGAAAGTCAAATACTGACGACTGAAAGAGAGAAATCTGTGTGTAACTATTCATCTGATACAACAATACGTTTATTAGTAAGGGGGTAGGACTCGTCTTCTCCACTGGCCATCACTGGTCCTTCGACCAACATGGCCAACCCACTGTCACTTCAATTTGCTTACTCTGCAATTAAGCTATGTCGGTTACTCCGATTTTTTCTGGATAGATTCATTTCAAAGAAACCCCGAGCATAGCACGCTGAGCGACCTTAAATTTGTGGACCAATCCGACTGTCCATGTACATGTTTCGACACCGTAGGTCAACACAAGACGCACTGGTTGAAGACCTCAGTCTTCAAACATTGCGGGATAAGTAACGAGAGAAGATCTTCACTCCCTACAAAAAATAGGCGGCCCTCTGGTCACGTGAAGAGTCGACTCCCTCATTATTCTACTCATAGTCCCTCAATCCTATTCCAGAGTGACAATGTCGCAATGGAAGTTCGTGACCAACATCACGGAGTACAATCGTCGCCGTATGCTGGAGGAGCTGGCTCTCAGCTCCAAGTTCGAGAGGCTCTCCTGGAGGAAGGCGGCCGCTTATGACTCCTCCAGGCTGTCGGACCCTCAGGGGAGACGGCAGCTGATGAAAATCGTGCAGGCTAGCAGGGCGGCCTTGCCTGATGATAAGTATTCTGAGGTAAGATGTACCTGCACCCCAATTGCGTAACACACTATCAATCGGAATCAGAATAATTTTGAAGCAAATTGCTAATCCATTGCTTCATACGTTCGAAAAATTTGTCTGCTCAACCCGTAAATAACGCAATGAATGTTGTTGAAATGTCAAAATGAAACCGATTCCGATTGATAATGTGCTACGCAATTGCCCTGCTGGAGTTACTTGAAGAACTTTTTCAGCAAAATGCTACCAAGGATTTTACCATAGATATCCGAGATTTTACTAATGAAACCGTGCTAATTAGAATAGTTAAGTTTGACAAATCCTAGATGAATATTAAAAACTCTAGTTTCAAAGTGTCCGGATGCCCGGCCAAGTTCTTTACAGAGTACCTAGTTAAAAAATAAAAATTCTACAATACCGTGTCACTTTTACTTTTACCTGACTGTCCTCTCATGAACACGGTCTCTTTGTTCATAAACGTTGCATTAAATAGTGATTAGCAACTGTTTGACCTGTTTTTTTTTTCTTTCTATGGTTTAACCATACATTTTTGATGAACTTCACTTAACTTAATCTATACAATGCAAAACAAATAAATAAAATAGAAGTGTCTGTTTGAAATGTCAAAATAACAGCTTTTTAATAATCCCCTTGCTAATAAACGTTGTATAGTTCCACAACGCTTTGTCTTCTTCTTTGGAAATTCAAATTACTGACGACTGAAACAGAGAAATCGGTGTGTAACTATTCATCTGATATAATACGTGTATTAGTAAGGGGGCATTTAGACGGTACTTATGACGACGGCGGCGTTTCCAAAGGCCAAAACCATAGATATCCGTGGCCGAAGCAAACTCAGTGGTCACAGTCTCTTTTATTAAAGTCTAGGCATAATCTTGATCAGATCTTGTGAAGACCATGTAAATTGGTCTGAAATGGTTGTTTGAAGAAAGAACCACACAGATTGAGTGGACATCTGTCCAGTTAGTGCACGCATAGGGACACAGGCCTCCTCTTTTTGAGAAGGAGTGGGCCGTAATCTACCATGCGGGTCCAGTGCGAATTGGGAGATGTCACATGTTTTTGATTTTTTGGTTCTAGGACATGCCGGTTTCCTCAGGATGTTTTCCTTTACCGTTTTGAGAGCAGTGGTGATGAAATAATTTACACAAAGTAAAGCGCCTACCTGGGTTCGAACCTATGACTTACAAATCGTTAGTCGCGTCCATTACCACTGGGCCACCATTGCTCCTACATAAGCTCATTTCTACAAATCCATAAAAAACTTATTTACAAAACTTTAATTCCAGCTCCAACAACTAATCTCCGAAATGAAAGAGATCTACAACTCGGCGAAAATCTGTCCCTACGGCCAAAAGCCCTACGACCCTCACATACCAAGGATTCCCTACAGCAACGAATACCAGGACATGAACCAGGGCTACCAACTGGCAAACCAACCATATCAGCATTACCAACCTTACACAGAATCAACGGAATCTAACTACTGTGATATGCAGTTGGATCCTGAGATATCCAGGATTCTGGCACATTCGAGGATTGAGAGTGAGTTGCTGTATGTATGGAAGAGTTTTCGAGATCAAACCGGACCCAAGTTGAGGAACCGATTCATGAGATACGTGCAGTTAGCCAACCAGGCGGCTGTGGCTACCGGTAAGTACCTACTTTATAAGTTCACTAGCACACCGCAACTATAAGCGATTCTGATCAAGCGTTCCTAACTTTATTTTATATTTAACTAGCTGTGCCCCGCGGTTTCACCCGCGTAAATGTCGATCCCGTGGGAATATCGGGATAAAAACTATCCTATGTCCTTTTCCGGGACTCAAACTATCTCTATACCAAATTTCAGCTAAATCGGTTCAGTGGCTTAGGCGTGAAGAAGTAACAAACATATAAACACACACACACACACACACACACTCACAAACTTTCGCCTTTATAATATTAGTGTGATATTAGTGTGATAGTGTGATGGTCACCCATTCACGGAGCAACCGCGGCAAGCGTAGCTTAACTTGCTCGATCGACCTGTGCGGTTGTTATTACTTAGCCACAAGCCTCTCTATTTTATTTATTCCAGGCGACGCAGGCCCATACATAAATACCCTAACCTAAACATACGTAGTTTTATTATTATAAAAAACAGTACTTCACCAGCTAACTCTTGTGCAGTTCTGTGGTAGGTCATTGACCGCGGATGCGACAGAAGACTGTAGCGGTATCTACAACGCCACATGCAAACAACGCGTCATACTGACGTCACGCAAATCCTGCATCTCGCAAGCAGAGTTTACCGCGCAACTAGCATAGATACAAATGGCCCGACATGACTCATTGGGCAGTTGCCCGCCAGACACAACACCCGTCTGGTCGGAGGATCCTCCCTTTTATATAGAGGAGTGAACTTTACACCCTGTTCTCATACCTCTATAGGCCCATACATAAATACCTTAACCTAAACATACGTAGTTTTATTATTATAAAAAACAGTACTTCACTTGCTAACGCTTGTGCAGTTCTGTGGTAGGTACTTGACCGCGGAAGACCGCGGATGCGACAGAAGACTGTAGCGGTATCTACAACGCCACATGCAAACAACGCGTCATACTGACGTCACGCAAATCCTACATCTCGCAAGCAGAGTTTACCGCGCAACTAGCATAGATACAACGGCCCGACGTGATTCATTGGGCAGTTGCCCGCCAGACACAACACCCGTCTGGTCGGAGGATCCTCCCTTTTCTATGGAGGTTGAGTGTACTTTACACCCTGTTCCTCATACCTCTTTAAGACCACGTCCTGCGGCCAGAAGTCTTCTCTCCCTTGACATCCATGACGACGGGCAGATAGCAATTAGGCACGCGCACCACTAACGCCTTGAAGTTAATGTTGTTGTTATTACTACCTCTACATTCCCCAGGGTACAGAGACGCTGGCGACCAAATGCGAGCAGCATACGAAGACCAGTCCTTTAGAGCCAGCGTCGAAGAGATGTACAATCAAATACAGCCGCTGTACAAGCAGCTGTTCACGTACGTGCGCAGGCGCCTGGTGCAGCGGTACGGGGTGACCAGTGTGCGCTCTGACGGTCCCATACCTGCGCATTTGTTGGGTAAGTCATAGCATCAACTGCAGACTTCCCCATAGAGCTGGAGCTAGTCCTCCACCAAGATTTCCCACCCATAAAAAAAAGTCCTCCACCAAAGCTACATATGTAACCCTGGTCATTTGTTGGGTGTCTTTATCAATAGCTTGTATAATCTGGAGTCGGATTTGGAAAATATTTTTTTCACTTCTCATGCTCTAAAAGTCCATCTTTATGTTGTGCTTAGGCGACATAAAATCGCTTTTTATGTTCTAGTGCATAAAGTAAATTTTTTTTCTAAGACTAAAGTAATCAGGCCCAACAGCCACACGCACAATAAAACTTCGCAGATTAAAGTCGTGATTTATTCCATTTTCTTTAATTTATACCACTTCCGTGTTTTCTATCGTTAATTTAATAAAATCAGGTAAAATTTTTGTCATTTATTATTTAAAAAGGCAAAGAAACGTTTTCATTTTTTGGCAGTATGAAGTACCCAAGTCGAATGATAAATGTAGAAAATTAAAAAAAAAACTTTTAAAAAGTTTCGGTGCGGTATTATCTGTGGTGGCGGGAATTAGCTATGGATGCAACATTTTTGATTAATTATGTACTGTATACTTTATGCCTGTTTCATTTTCTCGCAATCGAAGTGAAAAGCAGAGTGTATAACTCAGGCATAAACGAGCCATTTTACCCCTCGACTTAACTATCGACCCTCGCCTGCGGCTCGGGTGGACGTCTCGGGGTAAAATAGCTTCTTTTATGCCTTAGTTGTACAATCTACTATTTTTTGCATTTAATCTGTCAAGCTCCGCTAATGAGACACAATTGATTTTCTATTGTTTCGTTGCCAATGGGCGACGCGCGCTGCTTGACCGGTTAATAGCCTAATTCTCGAAGAAGGCTATATCGTCGCTAATCTAACTAACTGACGTATCTGACATTTTGGACTAAGCCGACCTAACTAGGTATAGTAATTTGATACATTTTCCAAGTCGAATCTGAGGGGCAAATCTCGTAATTTTAAGAACTTTCACAGTCTGATCTCAGTCTCGATCTGTCAAAAATACCTCTAATTTCCCTACATTTTGACAAGTTTTTGACATTTGTTTGTCGCCGAGATGAGACTGCGACTAGATTTTGAACGTTTTAAATTACGAGAATTGGCCTTCTGATATCTGCTCATGTATTTTGAATGAAATAAAAACAAAGATCTCACGAAGTGACGTATCTGTTAAAATATTTATTATTAAAACAATATTAACACGATAACAATAGTAGTGATACTGTACTGTGTACAATATGCTTCGAATCAGTTACGTCACCAGTGGCGTGCATTGCATATAGGCACACAAGCAGTACCTACCTCGATACATCAACATAAGCCTGTCAATTAGTTTTAGTGTGTGTGCCCCACAATTAAGAAAGTCACTAAATTATCATACCTAACAAAAAGCAAAATCTTCATACAAACACGCGCGGCAGTAGGCAGTCGCCGGACGGCTTACTCGGCTCCCGTACTATTCGCACATTGTCATTGGTCTTTACTCGTTCAAGTTAATACGACAAAATTCAAAATGCGTACGTCTCACGTGTAATACCATGACGTTCGACCTTCGAAATTTATCACCCTTAAGTAGGCATGCCTACTCAAATAACCACATTTTTGACCTCACTTTTTTTTCTGATTAGTGACCGCGTTTGCCTAGACTAGACCCGGCCTAGTGCCTACCTATTCTGAAAATCAATGCACGCCACTGTACGTCACTTAGATTAGCAACGATATAACATTTACCAACCCAACTGGGCCCGCGTGGTGGATTACAGCCCACTCTCTCTCACAGAGAGGAGGCCTGTGTCCCAGCAGTGGGAACGTTCTAAGCTGATTATGCATTATTTTTGACCTCGTCCCCAGGTAACATGTGGGCACAGAACTGGAAGTCGATCATGGACCTCGTGATGCCGTTCCCGCAGTCTCCTAACATCGACGTCACCGCCGAGATGTTGAGACAAGGGTTCACTCCGCTCAGGTAAATCATGCCAGTACCCCGAAGAGATGGGCAGAGGTGTGTTTGTCTGTATAGTTACTAGATAGTGTCCATGGAGTTTCTTGCCCGTTCTTCTCCATAGGTACCTACGCTTTGGAATGGGCAACTAGCTTCATTTTTCTGACTGACCGACTTCTTGATAGAAAAGAATAGAATAGGTCTTTATTTGCTTAGAATGTAGGTACTTACATAAAAAATAAGTTGTTCAATTATATGTGATACATGATAAATTATTTATTTTCTGTAAATAGGTTTGTACAAACACTTTTACACGTCAATCATGTTTTTTTTAAACTAGATGAGGTCGGCGTTTCCTATCTGACTACTCTGAGAAGAAAGGCCGAAACAAACTCAGAGGTCACACTCTCTTTTAAAGTCCAGACATAATCTTCATTTCATTTCTTAGTTTTGTGAAACATAGGTGATTTCAGGTGTTTTTCAATAAAAAATCTATTGTACAAACCATGTCCCGCCGATAGGCATACAAAATTGGATTAATATGAACAATGTCAAAGTTACACAAGGATTTCAAATTATAAAATTGTCATAATAATAAAGGGAAAATGTCATAAAAATAGGAAAAGATAAAGATATACAATGCCAAAAGATTGCAAAAACACAAACACAAAATTACATTAAAAAAAATATATACAGGATGTTACGGAAAGGGTAACAGGGTAGGGTTTAGTTTTGAATTCATTATGATTCTTACTATTTTTAATATGACAAGGTAATTTGTTATAGAATTTTGGTGCCATTGCATAGACACTATTATAAGCAAAAGCAGCCCTGGTGCAATCTGCAATCTTGGTCAGATCATCTGAAGAGTATGTAGATTGATGTCTGAAATGGTCTTTTGAAGAAAGAACCACACAGATTGAGCGGATCTTGACCTTGGCAATTCAAAAGTGCTTTTAATTAGTTTATTTGAAACAAATGCTTTGAGTTTGACACCTCCGTCTAACTGACGTACTGTGGGTGTAATATACTATAGCACACCCAAATTTTGACAGTTTTAAGTCCCATATAATACCCGGGTGATCCTATCGCCTTTTACTTGCATAAATTCAGACTATGGGCCGGTACGGAGAATTTCCCAATGGGAAAACCGAGCTAACCTGAAGCTCCCCATGCTTTTAAAAATACCGTTCAAGCAAATTTCGTTCTTTTACCATATACCGGCTGCCTTTTTTGCCCGTCTGAACAAACACAGGGTATAACAGGTGAACGGAGTAGAAGCCTAAAGCAATCTCTATGTTTTTGTCACAAAAAAAAAACGAATGAATCGATAAATAATTTAATAAATTTTGGGATGCATGAAGAAGCCTCCTCGTGTAGCGCAGTTTGTTCCGCCAGTTACTCAACTGAACGCTCGCGCTCGGCGCATACTGGACAGTGACACCAACACCTTATCTGACTGCCAAGTCTTCCCTTGCGGTGGTAGGGCTAACGCCAGCCTGGTTAGCGACCACCCTCCCACCGGAGTCCGGCGTCAAGCAGCTTGCTGTGTTTCGTCGATGCGTGGGAGTTCCAGCGCCTTAGGCGTCTTCTGGACACGCTCGTTCCATCATAGACCTCATCCATCGCTTTCCATCAGGCGTGATCGAGGTCAAGAGCGGGTCCATTTAGAAATAAAATAATAATAAGTATAAAAGGCACCCTTCTTTACGCGCGCGATTTTTTTCCAGAATGTTCCAAATGGCTGAAGAATTCTACACATCAATGGGCCTGAAGCCAGTCCCTCCCGAGTTCTGGCGCGGGTCCATGTTGGTGCGGCCTGCACAGCGCAGTGTGCAATGTACAGCCAGCGCCTGGGACCTGTGCAACAGGATCGACTATAGGTAACAACAAAATCATAAAAAAACCGGCCAAGTGCGAGTCGGACTCGCCCATGAAGGGTTCCGTAGCAGCAAGTAACATAATATAAAAGTTCTTGTAGTTCGTTGTAACTTTGTGAAAGGTAAATTGCGGTTTTCGATTTATGACGTATTAAAAAAAAACTACTTACTAGATCTCGTTCAAACCAATTTTCGGTGGAAGTTTACATGGTAATATACATTATATTATATATATTTTTTTAATTTTATCATTCTCTTATTTTAGAAGTTAGAGGGGGGGGGACACACATTTTACCACTTTGGAAGTGTCTCTCGCGCAAACTATTCAGTTCAGAAAAAAATGATATTAGAAACCTCAATATGATTTTTGAAGACCTATCCATAGATACCCCACACGTACAGGTTTGATGAAAAAAAAATTTTGGAGTTTCAATTGTAAGTATGGGGAACCCCAAAATTTATTGTTTTTTTTCTATTTTTGTGTGAAAATCTTACTGCGGTTCACAGAATACATCTACTTACCAAGTTTCAACAGTATAGTTCTTACAGTTTCGGAAAAAAGTGGCTGTGACATACGGACGGACGGACAGACAGACAGACAGACAGACAGACAGACAGACATGACGAATCCATAAGGGTTCCGTTTTTTGCCATCAGGCTACGGAACCCTAAAAATCAAAAGTCATTTTTTCAAACTAGGCTGAGAATCAGCGCTTTTCGAACGTCAAAATTACAAAAGACAGTCCCCCGGCACGCCCGCCCTTCGCCACTTCCTAGTGCTTTCGCTGGGGAGAAGAAGTGGCGGAACAAACTCCCCAGCAGCTAGTCTGTTCAGTTAGAAAATAATTGATTTTATACAATAATAAGTATGCAAAGTAATTAACATTACAGGACACAGAGCCTTAAATTAAATTATTTGCCATAGGTTAGCTAGCCACGCCAATATACCAACAAATACAATAAACACTATACGTACTCAAGCAAAAAAATTAAAATTAAAAATGTAAACAAAAAAATAAACTTACTGACCAAATAAAAGCCTCCAGGTATAAAGGGCGTGACAGGTTACATATTTATGCAATGCTGGGTTCTGTTTACATAGCTGTCACTTGAAGTCACAAATGATAAACTAGGACCATCGAAATAAAATAAATAAACAAGTTATTATCGTCGATTCGCGACCGTAACATATATGACTTTGCAGAATTTTAATAATAAAAATCATTAAAAAAATCCTCTGAGTTCTTGATATTTCATGATTACATTACCATGTAAACTTCCACCGAAAATTGGTTTGAACGAGATCTAGTAAGTAGTTTTATTTTTTTAATAAGTCATAAATCGTAAACCGCAATTTACCTTTCATTCAATCAACTCAAATATAAAATAAAATAAAACATTTTATTTATACAGGATGTTACGGAAAGGGTATATCAATACAAACGGGTTGAAGAGTGTATCTGGTCTAGAATCTTTGTACAAAATTTCAGCTTAAAAGCATTAACTTTGAAAATGCTTAATATTTTTTTATTTCGACATCACGGCGCTGCACTGGCGCGCGGCGGCGTGATGTGCGTGTACTATTATAGGCGCACAGACACACTACAGATAATGGATAATGACCCTCGTAGTGCGGTGACACGTTTGTTATGATTTCAATTTAATAAACTATCGAAATAAAAAAATATTAAGCATTTTCAAAGTTACTGCTTTTGAGCTGAAATTTTGTACAGAGATTCTAGACCAGATACACTCTTCAACCCGTTTGTATTGATATACCCTTTCTGTAACACCCTGTATATGACTTTACAGAATTTTAATAATAAAAATCATCAAAAAAATCCTCTAAGTTCTTGATATTTCATGATTAGGTACATTACCATGTAAACTTCCACCGAAAATTGGTTTGAACGAGATCTAGTTAGTAGTTTTTTTTTTTAATACGTCATAAATCGTAAACCGCAATTTACCTTTCATTCCATAGAATCATATATCTATGTTTCATTCAATCAACTCAAATATAAAATAAAATAAAACATTTTATTTATATAATATCTTCAGCCCGCGACTTCGTTCGCGTGAAACTTCTTGTTTCCCCCGAGCCACCCCGTCGTATCGCATTACCCGCCCGCGCTATCACTTAACGTTCTTTTTGACTTTTTTTCTTTTTGCTCGGCTCCTAAGGGTCATAGCGTGATGTTAGATAGCCTATAGCCTTCCTCAAGAATTGGGCTATCAAATGCAAGAAGAATTTTTCAAATCCGTCTGGTAGTTCCAGAGATTGCCCCCTACATACAAACTTACAAACATACAAACTTACAAACTTTTACCTCTTTATAATATTAGTATAGATTGTACGGTGGTACGGAACGCAAGTGGACGACATCACACACTCACAAACTTTCGCCCTTATAATATTATCTTTCTTCAGAATCAAGCAATGTACAGAAGTGACAATGCAGGACCTGGTGTCCACTCACCACGAGATGGCGCACGTGCAGTACTACCTACAGTACTCCGAGCAGCCGCAGCTGTTCAGGGATGGCGCGAACCCTGGTGAGTCTTCATTGTCAAAAAAATTTTTTACAAAAAAAAAACAACCGACTTCTAAAAAAACACTACAAAATTGCAAAAAGCAGTGGTGGCCCAGTGGTAAAGGCCGCGACTTACGAGTTGTAGGTCGTAGGTTCGAGTCCAGACAAGCGCTTTACTTTGTGTAAATTATTTCATCACCACTGCTCTCAAAACGGTGAAGGAAAACATCGTGAGGAAACCGGCATGTCCTAGAACCAAACATTCGAAGACATGTGACATCTGCCAACCCGCACTGGGCCCGCGTGGTGGATTGCGGCCCACTCCCCTCTCACAGAGAGGAGGCCTGTGTCCCAGCAGTGGGAACATTATAGGCTGATTATGTATGTTATGTACTCGTAACTACGAAATGAAAAATAACTTTAATTTCGGAAGTCGGTGTCGTTGGTTCCGCATTTTCGTTTTTTGACAAATTAAAGTCATTTTTCACTTTGTACTGTTCTTTTTTTGGAAGTCGGTTGTTTTATGGCGGCCCGTACACAGTCAATCTCGATCGTGATCGTTAAGCTTTGATCGTGATCTCGGATCACAGGATCTCGTCACAACATTACAAAGTCAATCATGATTTCTTCAGTCCGTGTATCGTAACTGCCGCGTTAACATCTGTCGTCATGGATAAATAAAGTTAAAGCAGTAGTGTCCCTTGTTTTGGCCTTAACGGTCAAGAAAGAAATTCGAAAAAGGCGCTGGGTTAAACAGAATTGTACAGAGGCCAGCACATCAAGCTACCCCAATCTGTCAAATTTTCCCAATTGAATATGAACCTTATTGCTTTGTAGTAAAGTTGAAAATCTATCAAAAAAATTTGACAGATTGGGGTAGCTTGATGTGCTGGCGTCTGTACACTCATTTAAATCTATTAAATAAAATCCAACTAGCTGCTGAAGATGACGATTATAAAAACTACTTCAGGATGGGGGAAAAATGTTTCATTTCCATATACAGGATGTCCCTGGAAGTATGGATCATTTTTTAGATAGCCCTGATATTATTTTTTTATGATTATTTTCTTTGAGCACTATGCGAAGTGATTGAAAATAAAATAAAAATTGGTCATAACTTTTGAACCGTAAAAAAATTCACCGACATTCTCAGGGTTAAAAGTTTGGAAATGCCTTGCCCACGCCCCTTTTCGATTTGATCCATACTTCCAGGGACACCCTGTATAACCTACAAGATACTTGTATGAGGAAAAGTATAACACCTGAAGAAAAACTTGCAGTAACATTACGTTATCTTGCTACTGGAAGAAATATTGAAGATTTCCTTTATTTCATTATTTACATATAAATTATATTTTTAAATATTAGGATATCAAAAATATATAAAAAGATTTTTTGAAGATCTTATTATTACTATTAGACGAGGGGCGCGTGTCATCATCGTCCATTTTCAAAGAGCGCACAGCGTGTACTGACGTGATCTTGCGCTTACACGTTCAGTCTTGATCATGATCAGCGGATCGCAATCTGGATTTCAAAATATCTAGATATTTTGTGATCAGATGCATCAATCCGTCAATCTAATTCGTACATTACCAATCTGGATCGCGATCATTGATTTTGATCGCGGATCGCGATCGAGATTGACTGTGTACGGGCCGCCTATGTTATTTAATCGTAAGTAAAATGTACTTTGCATCAATAGTTCAGTAATTTCGCCATCTTTGTCACATCTTCGGTAGTATAGTGGTAAGTATCCCCGCCTGTCACGCGGGAGACCGGGGTTCGATTCCCCGCCGGAGAGATTCTTTTTGTTTTTTTTCCTTCGATTTTTTTTAGTACTAAACCATTATTAGCATTTTTCAGTTTTTATTATTAACACCTGTTTATACTCGTAGCCTCCAAGTTCAAAATTTACTTTTATTGTCGTAATAAAATGAAACTTTGTACCTATGTATAATTATGTAGTTCGGATGACAAAACTATAATTTGTTATCTTGGGGCTGATCTGATGATGGAGCCAGAAGGTGGATAGTGGAACTCTTCAGTGACTACTAGTAAACTCCTCGAGTTGGGGCTCATATGATTTATTTTGAGGAGTCCAATAGGTTGGGCTTGGTAACGAGGGTCTGGTGATGCAGCCAGGACACGGGTAGTGGAATTCTTTATTGACCACTAGTAAAACGCCCGAGTTTGGGGTCATTTGATTTGTTTTGATGAAACTTAAAGTGTTTTTTTGAACCAATTGATTTAAAACCTAACTTTTGATGCTTTTTTCTTACGTTTTTTGCCATTTGCGCTTCAGTGTCAGGTTGTGTCTTGTTCAAAATATAATAGATACTACACGCGACTATAATAGATATGTGTTGCGGCGCAGCGCCTGACAGTTTCTAGATACTAATTTCACACATCGGGATGTCTACACACTATAATGGTTTTTGTAGGCGTTAGCTAGTTATTCATATGTTAACTTGATATGTCAAACCATTCTACCGACCTACTTCACATTGTACGCACGATCATTTTTATTAAACCTTTTTTTAAATTCGAATCGGACTTTAATTAGCCCCAGTGTATAGTCAAAATATACAATATGTATTTACAGAATTATAGTTATTAGAATCATTAATATGTCTCTTTAAGTTAGATTTGTTCCATAAGCACTTTTCGATTAGAGATTTGCTCTTCACACTAATATTATAAAGGCGAAAGTTTGTGAGTGTGTGTGTTTATATGTTTGTTACTTCTTCACGCTCAAACGGCTGAACCAATTTTGATAAAATTTTGTATGGAAGTAGCTGACACCCTGGATTAACATATAGGCTACTTTTTATCCCGATATTCCCACGGGATCGACACTTATGCGGGTGAAACCGCAGGGCGAAGCTAGTATGGAATAAATCAAACTGAGAAAGACGTGTTAATGATTCTATTGATTATAATTCTCTAAACACGTACCTACCTGTTATAGTCACAAATCATATTTTGATCAAGTCACAACCTGACACTGACCTGAAAATTGCAAAAAACGTAAGAAAAATTAAATTTCGCGGTCTACATCTGCGCATTCACCATAAGTAGCTACAAGAAATAAACGATACAGTGATGGTTTTTAACTATTAAAATGTTAATCTTCATCATCATCATCATTTCAGCCGAAAGACGTCCACTGCTGGACGTAGGCCTCCCCCAAGCACCTCAACTTCGACCGGTTTTGTGCATCTCGCATCCAACGAGTTCCTGCGGCCTTCACAAGGTCGTCGGTCCACCTTGTGGGAGGCCTTTCAACGCTATAAAAAATGTTAATAAAGACTACATACAGGCTATGGTTAATATTAGGTCCTTACATATGAAATTGGCGTTTTTCGTACTGGCCACTTTAATCACGAATTTCTCCTCTTTGGTAAGGAATTCCAAATTCAAATTTGTACAGCTATTTACTCATGTATTTGTGCTTCGATGACCGTCATTCATTTGTTTTTTTTCTTCTGTTTTTTCTGTTTGCGTCACTCATTTTACAAAATGGAAAATTTAAAATATCGCATTATTTACGAGTACGAGTTCCGCCGTGGCACTAGTGCTGCGGAAACGACTCGAAGGGTGAATGATGTGTATGGCGGTCATGTTGCAAAAGAAAACACAGTTCGTTTTTGGTTCCAACGTTTTCGTTCTGGAAATTTCGACCTGCAGAACAAGCCCCGTGGACGGCCTGAGACCCAAGTTGATAATGGAGAATTGAAGGCTATTGTGGAAGCGGACCCATCGCAAACCACGTCCGAGTTAGCTGCAGGCTTCGATGTTAGTGATAAAACTGTTTTAATTCACTTGAAGCAAATTGGGAAGATTAAAAAGCTTGAAAGCACGACAACGCCAGACCACACACTGCGCAACAGACGGCTACCAAATTAGAAGAGCTTGAATTGGAATGTCTTAGACATCCTCCGTACTCCCCGGACCTTGCTCCAACAGATTACCATTTTTTTCGCAATTTGGATAACTTTTTGCAAGGGAAAAAATTCAACTCCGATGGGGCAGTCCAAATCGCCTTCAAAGATTTTATTGATTCCCGTCCGACTGGTTTTTTTAGTAAAGGGATCAATGAACTACCTATAAGATGGCAAAAGTGCATTGAAAACAATGGTTCATACTTTGATTAATTAAATATATTATATTAAAAAATATTCGACTTTTTGTTCCTTCCATACAAAACGCCAATTTCATATGTAAGGACCTAATATGTGAAAATAAAGTGAAATCTATATCTTTGTTGTCAGCATTCCACGAAGCAGTTGCCAACGCAGCCACTCTGTCCGTTTACAATCTACCTCACTTGCAGAGAGTTGGACTTTATCAGAACAAGTGAGTATTTATTTATTTCTATACTTCAAGCACATAAATGTACAGAGGCGGACTTAATGCCATAGGTATTTTCTACCAGACAAACAGTGGTAGGTGCAATAATGAAAATTGATTAAAAACCTATTAAAACTATGAATATACAGGAAGATTTTTTTATCACCATCCAAATTTTTACAGGGTGTTCTACCCATGAATATGTACAACTTTCACTATGTAACCAACTCTGAAAACACGAAAAAAAAATCAGCTGTTTCATACATTTTAGTAAGTAGGTATTGGACTTTTGTATTAAACAGCTGATATTTTTTTTCTTGATTTCAGAGTTGATCCCATAGTGAAAGTTGTTCATATTCATGGTTAGATATAGAACACCCTGTAAAAAGTTGGATGGTGATAAAAAAATCTTCTTGTATACCTAATTACATATAATTATAAGCACAAATAAATATACATAAATATATGAATATACTTACTAGTAGTATTGTTTAATACTCCTTTCATTTTTAACATAGCAAATAACGCTGCTGCAACTGCTCATTACGAATTTAGATTTTTTTATTTTGGAAGTTAAATTGAATAAGGTATGTTGGAGTATGTTCGTCGCTGGGATAATACCGTATGAATCAAATGTCTGTGCCAATTTATTACAAAAAAAAAATTGCCCTGCATAGCTATTCACAATTACTCGATACGCTTTCGTACCGTATCGAACATCAATCATTGTTATCGTAGGAGTCCTCTAAACGCTGTTCACAAGACCAAAACCTGAAAATTTTGTATGTTTGGATCAAATAGACGACCGCTAGCCTTCCGACAGCTATTTGCTGTCGGGGGCAAGGCAAATCAGGTTATCCAAATGTGTCATTTTCGTTACGATAGTCTGTCGGATTATTGTGAATAGCTATACAGATCATGATCACATTCCGGCAGAATAAAATGGCGTAGAATATAATGTTATCCGCATTATAAAATACTAGCTGCGCCCCGCGGTTTCACCCGCATAAGTCTCGATCCCGTGGGAATATCGGGATAAAAACTATCCTACGTCCTTTCTCGGACTCAAACTATCTCTATACCAAATTTCATCTAAATCGGTTCAGCGGTTTAGGCGTTAAAAGGTAACAGACAGACAGAGTTACTTTCGAATTTATAATATTAGCATGGATTGCCAAATAAGCCAGTAATTTGATTCGTACGGTCATATCCCAGCGACGAACTTACCCCAACATGTTATAATAATACCAATATGCTCTTCCTCCAGGAGTCACGACCCTTACGAGGTGGGCATGAACTTCCTGATGACGATGGCGCTGGAGAAGGTGGCGTACTTACCCTTCGCGTTTATGGTGGATCAGGTAACATAATAGAATCAATCTATTTATTTTCAATCTTATTAGTAACAATTTATCTAAGCTTTTAACGTTCTGCATCGTTGTCACATGTATATTTTTTAACATGAATGATGTAACCAAGACTTTGTACAACCACATTATTTTGATTTAAAAGAGTGTCCATGGAGTTTCTTGCCCGTTCTTCTCCATAGGTACCTACGCTTTGGAATGGGCAACTAGCTTCATCTTTCTGACTGACCGACCCCTTGACAATTCAAAAGTGCCTGTAATTGGTTTAATTGAAATAAATGCTTTGAGTTTGAGTTTTGAGTTTAGGGCCCGGCGTTTCTAAATTTGCCAAAGATATAAACAACAATGGCCGCTCGAAATTGAATAAAATCGATATACAAGAACATTGATTTTAAGTAATGTTTGTTTTCGTTAAATCTCCGAGCCATTGTTGTTTACATCTTTCGCAAATTTAGAAATGCTGATGTTACGTTATATTTTTTATCTTAAATATTTGTATTGTTATCATATTTGTATTTTTCCTTTCTTATAATGTTATAATAATCTTCAGTCCCATAAAAGCACCCAATGTATGCTTGCACGTCATCACATCAACCTACTATAATCGGTCAAATTTCTTTAATAGATTTTCAACTTTATCGCTGAAACATAAGGTTGAAAGTTGATTCATTTTGACAGTTCAACAACATTCATTGCGTTATTTGCGCGTTGAGCAGACAAATTTTTCGAACTTATGAAGCAATGGTTCATAAGTCCATCCACCCGCACTGGGCCCGCGTGGTGGATTACGGCCCACTCCCTCTCACAGAGAGGAGGCCTGTGTCCCAGCAGTGGGAACATTATAGGCTGATTATGATGATGATGATGATGATGAAGCAATGGTTTAGCAATTGGCTTCGAAATGATTCTGATTCCGATTGATAGTGTGTTACGTAATTAGGGTGCCGATCACGGAACCGAAGTCTCCGTGCTTCACCCAGGTGGAGAAACTAGGTGAAGCACGAGTCCGACCCCCTTTCAAAGACTAATGTTATTAATTTTTACAGTGGCGCTGGTCAATATTTGAAGATGGGGTTCAGAACATGAACACAAGATGGTGGCAAATGAAACTTAGATATCAGGTAAGAAAACATTTTTTATTTCCATTCCAAACTACTAGGAAAACATTGTAAGGAAACCGGCATGTCCTAGAACCAGAAATTCGAAGACATGTGACATCCACCAACCCGCACTGGGCCCGCGTGGTGGATTACGGCCCACTCTCTCTTACCGAGAGGAGGTCTGTGTCCCAGCAGTGGGAACGTTATAGGCTGATTATTAGTTTTTACGTTCCAGGGTGTGATACCTCCCCTCGCCAGACACGAAGGTGACTTCGACCCTGGCTCCAAATACCACATCATTTCTGATCAGGTTAGTAAAATATTACTTATTACTTGTTAATTTTTTTATAAATTAAAATCGTTTACTTGTACCATGTTTGTAAATATGTGAGCACCATGTATCTATCAGATAATTAATTTATATGTCATGGTTTCGTTTTTAATTCTTTTACATATTGTGGTATAGTAATTTTATTTTAGGTGCATCGTCCTCACATATTATTATATGTATAGTTAATGTACCCATGCAAAATATTGTAAAACATTTTAAAAGAGTAACAGTGGAGTTTCTTGCCCATTCTTCTCCATACGAAAACTACATTTTGGAACGGGCGACTAGAATCAATTCTATTTCAATGTAATTTTTGACGTTCAAAAGTGCCTATTATGTGCCTATTTGAAATAAATGCTTTGACTTTGACTTTGAAAGCCGGTGAAATGAATTGCTTTTCAAATGGATTACCAACTCATTCAAATCATAACTGCCAATCTTTGACAGCTGTATGAAATGGCTATAACAGGGCCAATTGACGTAGGTTGTCAATTTGATAGGTAAACAATTAATTTCCCTGACAGTAAATTCAAAGTTAATGTTAGAGATCAAGTTGATTGAAAATCTATTTTTTTAATCTTTTTTTTTCTTTAGCTAGCTGCGCCCCGCTGTTTCTACCGCATAAGTCTCGATCCCGTAGAAATACCCAAAAACTCCAGATGTGCTTTTGAAAAAACAAATTAAATACCTATACTTAATTATTGTACAATTTTTTTTTTAATTTCATTTTTTTTTAATTTGTCACTTGTTTTGATAAGTCAACTACATTCGGTCGGGCTCGGGTCTTCGTTGACGTACTTAGAGATTACCCCAGTTGGGTTTTCTCATCTAAACTAATATTATAAAGATTAGATTTTTTGTATGTTACGTGATTAAGCGACGGCTGACGGCGTCGGCGTTGCCACTCTAAAACGGCTGAATGGATTTGGATGAAATTTGGCACATGAGTAGACACTAGACCATAACATGGATTAGGAATTTAGGACATAGAATATTTTGTATCCCGATATTCCTACGGGACCGAGACTTATGCGGGAAACCGCGGGGCGCAGCTAGCTCATAATATTAGTAGAAAGTACCACTTGTAACCGTACTACTTTGGTGGACCGACGACCTTATGAAGGCCGCAGGAATCCACTGTATGCGAGAAGCACAGAACCGGTCGAAGTGGAGGTGCTTGGGGGAGGCATATGTCCAGCAGTGGACGTCTTTCGGCTAAAAAATGATGATTCCCTATCTGCCTATTACCACAGAATACTTAAAGTACTACGTACAGAAAGGCCACTCCCTTCCCCGCACTAACATCAGTTACCGCACCTCACCCCGCACTTCGGCGTATTCGTCGCAGTTCTTTAACAAGAGCGCTCGCAAACACAAGTACCTCACGCACACATTCATACGTATACAAACAACATTTTTAAATGTAGTAGTAGGTAATTATTTTGCGAGCGTTGTATGGAGTGTCCGGGGTGTGCTATTAGCACACTGTGCTATTAGTCAGGAGGTTTTTTTTGTCAAATTTCAGGAGTACATCAAATACTTCTTGGCAACGATCCTGGAGTTCCAGATATTCGAGCAGCTGTGCTCAGTGTCGGGCCACACCGGACACTTGTACGAGTGTGATATCTACAGGAGCAGGGATGCTGGACGAGTTCTAAGGTTAGTTTGTAATTTCGGCACCCTAATTGCGTAACACACTATCAATCGGAATCTGAATCATTTTGAAGCAAATTGCTAATCCATTGCTTCATAAGTTCGAAAAATTTGTCTGCTCAACGCGTAAATAACGCAATGAATGTTGTTGAACTCTCAAAATGAAACCGATTCCGATTGATAATGAGTTACGCAATTGCCCCGCCGCGAGGATACTTCCGTGTCGATGGCAAAAATATAGTTTTTTTTCTTGTTTGGCCCAACATTCAACAACGCAGATAGCGTTCGCTGACGTAGCCATTAAGTCCTCACGACGCGACGTGTGCATGTGACAGGGCATGCGGTGTGATTCTTTAAACCGGGACTCTATATGAAAATTCAGGACCATAACATAATTTGAATGAGGCTGGCATAGGAGGTCATTAAAACATTCAGAGTGATAATTTCAAACATCTACTCAATACTTTATTGCATTCTATAATGTGTACATACAGGGTGTTACGGAAAGGGTATATCAATACAAACGGGTTGAAAAGCATTAACTTTGAAAATGCTTAATATTTTTTTATTTCGACATCACGGCGCTGCACTGGCGCGCGGCGGCGTGATGTGCGTGTACTAGGCGCACAGACACACTACAGATAATGGATAATGACCCTCGTAGTGCGGTGACACGTTTGTTATGATTTCAATTTAATAAACTATCGAAATAAAAAAATATTAAGCATTTTCAAAGTTACTGCTTTTGAGCTGAAATTTTGTACAGAGATTCTAGACCAGATACACTCTTCAACCCGTTTGTATTGATATACCCTTTCTGTAACACCCTGTATTATAACAATTGATATGTTAAAACATCGAATCAATTATGGACCCTGTCGGGCACAGCAAAGTTAATTTTTAATAGGAGAGAGAATGAAGCCCGTTTGAGTTTGAAACTATAATAATGGTATGGGCCCCGCCTTTTTTTTATGGATGGGAAATCATCAAATGACTCCTCCCGCTCTGGGTGGAGCGGAAGGGAGTGTCAGACTCTTACTGACTAAAACCCATCCGTGTTCCTTCATTAGCCCTTTATGTTCCGGGGTAGCGGTAACCCTTCCGGACAATCCCGCACCCCCGGCAGGCTTCGGCCCTGGCAGGCCCCTTCCTTTATGCTGACATCTCTTTGAGACGCGCGTGGAACACGTACGCGCCGTCCGGCACGGGCCTGGTCCTGCTCGGACGGTGAGCTACCCATTACTCTCCGTCCGCAGGCCCGCGCCTACGGTGGCCGGGAGTCGTCACGCGGCTCCCGACGCCCGGAGCGTCTCCCGCGGCGGCTGGGGTGTGAGGCTCTCTCTCTCAGCCGTTCCGCTACCTCCTTCGCTAGCATGACTGCTTCGCAGAAGGTGGTATGGGCTCCGCCTGCTTCCAACTTTTATTTAATTTAAAATGGGCTTGTTTTTAGCTTTTCAGTTAGTTTTAGTTTAAGGTTGCAGTCGGGTTTTTTTTATTTTTCTAATTAATTTTTTCGTATCTTGTTTCCAGTGAAATAATGCAAGCTGGCTCTTCGAAGCCTGCTTCAGAAATCATCAAGTCTATGACGCGAGGGAAGACCAACAGGATATCACCTGAAGCTCTTGTTAGGTGAGTATTGTTGAATTTAGGCTGTTCCCGTTCCCATAGCATTGTAATTTTGTTCCCAACATAGTTAAAAGGCTAGCCTTTTCCCAACTATGTTGGGGTCGGCTTCCAGTCTAACCGGATGCAGCTGAATACCAGTATTTTACATGGAGCGACTGCCTATCTGACCTCCACAACCCAGTTACTGGGTAATACGATACCCCTTGGTAAGACTGGTTGTCAGACTTTCGGGCTTCTGACGACCCGTAACGACTGTCAAAGATCGACGAATGACAGCCAGGACCAACGGCTTAACGTGCTTCTTCATGCATTCCCAAGTTTTAAAATGATCCTCATTTCTTTTCCCAGATACTTCCGTCCCCTAGAGCTCTGGCTGCGGGTTCAGAACCGCGACGAGCCCCTCATCGGCTGGAGCTCTAACTACCACGACGTGGCTCTGTTCGCGCCACAGAGAGGCTCTTCAGACGCTCTGAAAACGTCCTGTGTAGTGATAGTGATGGGGCTTGTGTTGATGTTATAATTCGTGTAAAGAATAAATTCTAATTTTGATTGCGTTGTTTTATTTATCTTTCGGTAGACTGACCTATCAGGTTCGTAAAAAAAAACATTTTAAGGTTAGAAAAAAGTCCTGGGTTCGATCCCAGGTCGAACAAAGTGTTATTGACTTTTTCTATCAGGAATTTCACAGGACACAGGCCTCCTCTCTGTGAGAGGGAGTGGGCTTTTCCCATCTATGTTGGGGTCGGCTTCCAGTCTAACCGGATGCAGCTGAGTACCTACCAGTATTTTACATGGAGCGACTGCCTATCTGCCCTCCACAACCCAGTTACTAGGTAATACCCCCCTTGGTATGACTGGTTGTCAGACTTTCGGGCTTGTAACCCATAACGACTGTCAAAGATCCACGAATGACAGCCGGGACCATGCCGGGACCAACGGCTTATCGTGCTTTCCGAGGCACGGAACTTCAACTCTTTTACCATTTATTAAATTGTCTAAAAGTTCAGCAGGTGGTCAGCATTTGTTTAACGCTACAAGGCAGCGCACAATTTGAAGTGCAGATGAACGGACATTTGGGATGGTCTGGCAAACAACAATCAACAATTATTATGGATGTACTAATCTTCACAAACGTGTCACCTTCCAATGGAAACAGTAATCGAAGCTATTAGGTTCCTTGATTTAGGGATAAATGCAAAATTATGGCCACTTTTGGGTAATATTCTGAATTGATGAAATTTCTTCATATTTGCCAAAAGGCTCCATCATCCCGTCAGATATTTATATATTCACTATCAGGCGATGTAACACTATTGCACAGAATAACTTTCATTCGCCCTGAATATCCTTTTAGAAATGGCCCAAATCTGAGTTTTCAAAGTCGTCACATATGGGGAAAGCCCACAATTTCTCCGTCAGATTTGCCTATTTAAGTCATTATGGGTTAGGCCAGACCCGATCATGCCAAAATCAACGCCTCTGAAGATCACTTTATTTTCGGACCTTTTTTGAAATCTGAAAGTGGACTCCTGACCACGGGGCTCCTATCAGAAACTTTTTAAATATATTTCTCTCCTCATGCCAGACCTACTCAGCCATCAACTTCTCGCCCTGGATATGAAATGGAAAATATGTTTAAGTAGTGTATGTATCTACTAACAAATTGATAGATAGATAAAACGTTTATTTACTGCAACAAAAGACACAACACAGGCATTAAAAAAACAACAAAAAAGGTGAGAAATAAAAACAAAGATTAAAAAGATAAATTGACCCATAGACACCTCATATGACATTTTATAACGGTCGATCACTACTGGCACAGAGTACTTTTTGATAGACTCTGGGTCGGTGTGTGTCTCATGGTTGCACCAAATAGGAGTCCAGTTCAGCATAGGCCAGGTACAGGTACAATACCTGACGCTGGTATTCTGCATCCCGTTAGTAACACACGGATGTCGAGAAGACACATTCTGAGTTTCAACAAAATGGTACCTACATAGTGCGGTGCGTATATTATAAAGGTGGTAAATACCCACATCTTTTGATATTATTATTAAATTGGATATTCATCATCATCATCATCATTTCAGCCGAAAGACGTCCACTGCTGGACATAGGCCTCCCCCAAGCACCTCCACCTCGACCGGTTTTGTGCTTCTCGCATCCAACGAGTTCCTGCGGCCTTCACAAGGTCGTCGGTCCACCTTGTGGGAGGCCTTCCAACGCTACGCCTTCCGGTACGCGGTCGCCACTCCAGAACCTTTCGGCCCCATCGGCCATCTGTTCTGCGAGCAATGTGCCCTGCCCACTGCCACTTAAGTTTGGCAATTCTTCGGGCTATGTCGGTTACCTTGGTTCTCCTGCGGATCTCTTCATTTCTGATTCAATCCCGTAGGGAAACTCCAAGCATAGCCCTCTCCATTGCCCTTTGAGTGACTTTCAGCCTTCTATTATAAAGAGGTAGGTTTGTAAGTTTGTATGTAGGGGGTAATCTCTGGAACTACCAGTCGGATTTGAAAAATTCTTTTTACATTTGATAGCCCAATTCTTGAGGAATGCTATAGGCTATTTAACATCACGCTATGTCTCTTAGGAGCCGAGCGAAAAGAATAAAAATTCAGAAAGAACGCTAAGCGAAAGCGAAGTGATAGCGCGGGTAGGTGATGCGATGCGACGGGGATGGTCGGGGGAACAAGAAATTTCACGCGAACGAAGTCGCGGGCAGAGGCTAGTGTTGAATAAATCCATAATGCCTCATTTCGCCAGTCAATCGATCCAGTGCTTTCCAAATAGGCCTCTCTGCAGTTTGCGACCTGAGGCATTTGTTCTTTATGAGGAAATGCGGGTGGTCGTTTCTCTATAGAAACGCTCTCGCCTGTTTTCTCTCTGGTTAATGACCATAAAGCAATGATATTTTATAGAATAATAAATGTTAACTGCTTGTATGCCCCTATGTTTTCCTTTTTGATGATACATTATTTTTATAAGCACTAGAACCCACAAAATATGCCGATTTATACCGCCGTCGGCAGAGGCCCTGCCTGCAAAGTCGACAACTATTAATGAAAAAAGAAAAACATAGGGACAAAGTATATCCTTCTTATTCAGTTTATGAAATATCTTTTAAATTGGTCCAATATTGGAGGAGGAAATAGGCGAGAGCCAAACCTCGAATTATGACTTTTTACTTAGGCTTTTTCAAAAGTCTCTCCGACCGCATAGTTCAACTATTTATCTACCTTTACGTATATTTTTGTAATTTCTAATGTGACGATCTTCACATAACACAGAGAAGATAAATGTATGGAAAACTTCAAAATGGTTGAGCTGAATGGTGGACATGCGTCATGTTCGTGAACGGGGGCCGTCAGTAGGGACTGGTCATCTCTTTGCTGCCATGGCCTATTTTATTTTATTTAATATTTGAATTGTTGTTTTTTCACATCTTTTCATTACGGACGCTTTTAACGTTCTGCATCGTTCTCACATGTATAATTTTTAACATGAATGATGTAACCAAGACTTTGTAACCATATTATTTTGATTTAAAATAGTGTCCATGGAGTTTCTTGCCCGTTCTTGTCCATAGGTACCTACCTACGCTTTGGAATGGGCAACTAGCTTCATCTTTCTGACTGACGGACCCCTTGACAATTCAAAAGTGCCTGTAATAGGCTAGTTTCCTAAAAAATTCTAATTAGTCCGTCAGTTAGATTATCAAAAAATATTGGACCCATATTTTTTCTTTTGTCAATTATATAAAAAATGATGAAGATATCGCCTGTTAAGATTCCGCGTGACGTCACGCCGTGCGACACTTTTTAGCACGGCGTGACGTCACGACCCCCCACTCCCAAATTTTGACGCGCTTTATCTTTTTCATTTTTTGTTTGATTGACAAAAGAAAAAATAAGGGTCCATTATTTTTCGATAATCTAACTGACGGACTAATTAGAATTATTATTTTTTACCCAGGAAACTACCCTATTGGTTGAATTGAAATAAATGCTTTAAGTTTGAAATATATGAAGGCGCTGTTAAATTTCCGTCTACGGTAACGTTTTATAACGTGCTCACATTTCCATACATTTCATGGACGTCGTCTGACGTGACAAGTTATACGACGTTATTATTGACGTTATAAGGTATAACCCTTATGTTATGTAAATATTATCTTGATTTTTGATTGTTGCTGATGATTTTGTGTGAATGTTAATTTAAAATAATAATTAGTACCTACAGTCAACAAAAGAGATAAATATGCAGGATCGTCGGATATAGTTAAAGTTTAGTAAAAAATCGGTGGATGTTCTCAAATAAAATTTAATTTTATTAATAGAATTTCAGTCAAAAACATCCATCGGTTTGTTACTAAACTTCAACTGTATCCGACAATCCTGCATACTTATCTCTTTTGTTGACTGTAAATGTATATGAAAAAAATTAAGCAAAAGAATCATAAGGCATCAGTCACGGTTTATATTGTATTCTCAACTTAGAGCCACAAAATTCATTATACTTAGATTACCTACACGCTTTTGTAAAAGTACTCATTAAATCCATCGCCATTTTGAAACAAACAAAACAACATCACATACTTAGGACAATCTCCAAAATATTTTGAACTCATTTGAAATTTTTCTTTTCACTCTCTGTCATAATTTAAAAAAGAGAAAGTGTATGTGGTTAGATTAGGTTAGCGTTGCACTAGCACTTTTGAGTTTATTCGAGACCTATGTGAAGGTAATGGTGTGAGCTAATCTAAGCGAGAAATGAACGGAGATGAACGAACTAGAAGATGAGAAATATCTATAAACTTATTGAACTTTTAATGATGCACATAAAGTTAAAAATAGCCAACCGACACGGGCGCCTTAAACGCCCTTAATTTTGGCGCGCTTGGTGTAACGTCATAGTCTATGACATTGACAATGGACTGAATTGACAGGCCTTTTGGTCTAGTGGTTAGTGACCCTGACTGCTATGCCGGAGGTCGTGGGTTCGATTCCCACCCAGGACAAATGTTTGTGTGATGAGCACGATCATTTGTTCTGTCTGGGTGTAATTTATCTATAATATGTATGTATTTAGAAATATATAAGTATGTTTATCAGTTGTCTAGTACCCATAACACAAGCTCTGCTTAGCTTGGGACTAGATGGCGTTGTGTGATAGTTGTAAAAAAAAAAAAAAAAAAAAAAAAAAAAAAAAAAAAAAAAAAAAAAAAAAAAAAAAAAAAAAAAAAAAATGCAAACACTCATATAAAACACCTTTATTGTTACCATAGGCTTTTGTAGCAGGTGCGGGATTGTCCGAAAGGGTTACCGCTACCCCGGAACATAAAGGGCTTTTCAAGGAAAACGGGTGGGCTTTAGTCAGTAAGAGTCTGACACTCCCTTCCGCTCCACCCAGAGCGGGAGGAGTCATTTGATGACTTCCCATCCAAATAAAAAAAAAATTGTGTATTTTCGTTAGCTGATTATATTTCTTGTAAGTATCTTATGCGTTTTTTTGAAGTGAAAACTTCTTTAGCGGCGTTGAACACTTTTTGTAATGGGTAAAAAATGTTAAACTCGCGTCAGGGCATCGCGTCAGGACACGTGACCGTCAGGAGAGATTCCCCCCCCCCCCATCTCTTTCTACGGCGGCGCCAACCAAAGTGAACCAAGTGAGACACGACAAAGATGGCCGAAGAAAATGACATTTGACGCATGGATTTGACGTACAAATGTTTGAGTTTCGTAAACAATAGTACTTCGAGGAGCCGCAGTTGTATTTAATTTATTTTGCACTTCTGTTTAACTAATTTAGTTTATTATTATATACCTACCTACAATACAAAATAGAGGCGACGAAAAATATAAGGAAGCACATTATAGCAACAAGAAATACTGTGGGACATTGCTGCTTTTGTGTGAAAACAATGCTTCCGTGTCGACCACGGAAGTTTACACCCTGCAGGGAGATGCTCCAGTAGGGTGTGGCTGTGAAGCTATGCTGCAAAACATGCTCCACGTCCTATCCTGCCTTATTTGTCCTACCCAAAACATGCAGTCAAAGTGACCTCTGCGCTGCCACCGACGACAACGTGGAAGTGGCAATATTTTGAGCCAACAAGATCTAAAGTAGTCGTGCCCGCGACACGAAGAAGAAAAAGAGAAGAAATTTAGCGAGTAGTTCATTAATAAAAAGCTTGTATACAAATATCAGTTTATTTTTATAATACTTGTACGCACCGGGACTTACAGCTTAGTACGGCTGTAATTCCAAATGCATACAGTGTGGCTAAGTTTGTAACAATTGAGCCTGGTATCTATGGTTACCTCACCCTACTGATTATAAACCTACAGCAACTACTTAACACCCTAGTTATCCTAACACCCTAACCTATCATACAAACCTACGGGAGACCTACGGGAACAGACAGAATTTGGGTAGGAATAGGGGATTTTGTACGTCGTGCAATGTGTACACAGGAAATAGTTTTGTCATTGCCAGTCCCACAGACTCATAGAACTGGTGATGGCTAAAGGTGTCTTGGCCATAGTGAGAGGAATTATGGAAGATGAATCAAACTCTACTCCAGCTTGATGACTAATTTATTCATTTACTAATTATTACTAATTTATGTGGAACGAATGTATGTCGCTCTTGATGCTGACGCTGGCGTAAGTAACTCTTGCCTGTTCACGGCTGAACAATACTCTAAACTCTAATTTGGCTTCTAAAACTTGTGCAAGCAGAACAACATTTTTAAAATGTTTGCTTTTCATTTGCCATCCGTGCCATCTCTTCTGTAGGCCGTTTCATTTTCTGCTATTCGTAGTGAAGCACCATCCTTACTAGTCCTATTGACCTGAAATACAAAACTAATGTTATAAATTCTTTCTCTTCATTATCTTATTTATACTGATTTAATTAATCAGTAGCGGCATCAAAATAACAGTCATTATTATTCTTATGGCGGGTTTTTTTTTTTTTTGTTACAATGAGTTTTGTACAGGCAAACGAAGTTCTTCGTAAAATTGTAAATTGGATAGGCACCTAATTCGTAAACCATGCCAGGCTGCCCCTGTTTAGCGTTAGTGCTTGTGTCTGTGTTTTTATTTTCTATTATGGAGACCTCTCCCTGACCAATTCTTCCAAAAAATCTAAGGATTAGAAGCAAAAGCAAGCATAAGTATAAGAAATTGAGAATGTTTACAAAACATAACTTACTTTGAACACATTTTAGTTGTAACAGTAGGTACACACCTTATCCTCCTCCAACCAATATTCAATTCTTTGCCCTTTATTGCAACTAGTCTCCGGTCTTAATTTCATTTATTTTAAATACAAAAAAAATATTCAAAAGTTTTTTAGTTTGACACATACAATATCAAATTCATTCATTGACATATTCATATTGTTTCCATGACGACCATGACGTTGTCGCGTCAAAACTGTTGAAACTGTAGACAATAAATTAGTTTTTCATACTTAATAATGCCTAAATATTCGGTTCGTAGACAGATATTCTCGTATGCCGATTTAATGTGTTGGCCAATTTGTTGGATGACTTCATTTTGAACAAAGAACTTGAACAAAGTGCATCTATTAATGACAAAAGTGTCGCAGAAATATTGAAAAAAAATAAGTAATATTAATTAAATTAATAATTGATTTATTTCAACGTTAATATTCAAGTTTTCACTTCTGCCGGCACTCCCGGAGTGCAACCCGTCTTTTTATATATTTTTTGACCATCATCCTTATTTTGGTGGTCTGAATGATAAAAGTTTATCCATCTATTTTAAAGGGACCTTATATATTTCACTTAAAAGGTGGGCAGCATTGCTTCTGATAGTGTAGCTTTGCTTGCGGCCCGCTATTAACACTCATCTTACAATGAGACCAAACCTCATCCAAAGTCTTACTCTAATAAGTAATAATACACATCAAGAAATTTGGCTACATTTAGCACAGCGTTATTTTTTGCTTCAACGTTGACCCCCATTAACATTGGTCGTAGACCGGAAAGAAACCAGTTTTTTAACATACATATGTAAGTAATTAGAATAGTAAAAAGCGTTCGTAGGTAGGCATCTAAGTGTGCAATTTATTATGCCATATCGCTTTGAACACTTTAGGCCAGAGCTTCAGGCAAAAGTCCCAATAAAGGTTCCTTTTGCCATATTTTTAACCGACTTTAAAATTTTCTTTCAATTGGTTGTATGTATTTTGATAGCCCAATTCTTGAGGAAGGCTTTAGGCTATTTATTAACATCACGCTACGACCCTTAGGAGCCGAGTAAAAAGGAAACAACGACGTGATAGCCCGGGCAGGAGATGCGACGCGACAGGGTAAGTCGGGGGGACAAGAAATTTCACGCGGACAAAGTCGCGGGCTGAAGCTAGTAAATAATAAGTAATGTAGTTTCTTAGTCAATCACACAAACTCGGTGGAGAAAAATATTGTGAAGAAGATTGGCTTGAAAAGCAACACAGGGAGCAAGTGTGGTGATGAATGCTCACGAGCAGAAGAGGGCTTATATTATATTTATATTTAATTACAAGTAACAAAGGACTCAATATGTTAGTAACAATATTTCTTAACAACTACATTTGTAAATTTAACCTACACACTTAACCTACCTGCAATATTGATTCATGCAAATCCCTGCTACAAGCTCAACACCAATGTGGAAAGCTTGCAGCAGCGATTCACATACAAGCAGTCCAGTCTGCTCGCGATACACCGCAATATAATGTTGGGGCTGGCCCGCACCCGGCGCACCAGGGAGACGCATCTTTTTCGCATCGTAGCGTAGAAGCAATCGACACGAGCTTCCGCAAAGATCCCTGAAGCGCTACAGAAGCGGAACAGCCCCATCAACACCCGGAACATGAACAAGTTCAAGCAAGCAAGCCAACTTATGGCCTATAATGGTCCTGATCAAGCTTAGATCTACGGCGGGACATTATAGGATGATATTAACTCATTGAATGCCAATTACGCAATATTACATAGCTGCAGGTAATAATGGCAGATGCCGAATACGTATTAGGTATTACGTAGGTCTTCTCTATAGATTATTATTTTGGTAATCTGTGTTATTCGGCCTCCTTGAAAGAACGTTTTTATACTCTTTGGCATCTCAAATAAAACAAGACAAACAGTTAACTTCGGCATTCAATTTGTTAATAATATCGTACTAGCTGTTCGAGCCCAACGTCGCATCGCCCAGGTGTTAGGGCCGAAGATTTTTTTTGGAACAAGAACTACAACAAAGAAGTCTTAATATTGTCAACACGCGCATGCAGTCTACCGGAATTTAAAAATTAAAAAAAAAATAGACTTTTTTTTCGGGAAATTTTCCAAAAAAAATTCTTTCATACAAAGTCACTCTGAAATCAACTTAATTAGCATAAAAATAAAGTTGATATTTGTTTAACTTGAAATAGGGTAGGGGTGTGCAGCATTGCGCACTTTTACTTTTTTTATAATCGTTAAGTAATTAACATCTTCGATTAGACACTTTCATTTTTCATAGAAAGTAAAAACCTGATACGACATTAGTAATGTCGTTGTCCTTGTTTTTATGGCAGCCTAAATGTCAGAACTGCCATCAAGATTTTGAAAATTTAATATAAGTACCTATAGAAAGTGTTTAGAAAAAACTGGTCCGCCTGTGGTTCCAAATGACTGGAGACGCGGACGTCATTAGTATTAATCTACGTAGAAATCTACGTAGATTACCATCAAACTGTTCTGTGATTCTATCTCTATGCTAATATCACCTTACAAAACTCAAAAAACTCAAAAAAAACTCAAAGCATTTATTTCAATTAAACCATTTACAGGCACTTTTGAATTGTCAAGAAGTCAGTCAGTCAGAAAAAATGAAGCTAGTTGCCCATTCCAAAGCGTAGGTACCTATGGAGAAGAACGGGCAAGAAACTCCATGGACACTCTTTTAAATCAAAATAATGTGGTTACAAAGTCTTGGTTACATCATTCATGTTAAAAATTATACATGTGAGAACGATGCAGAACGTTAAAAGCGTCCATAATGAAAAAGATGAGAAAAAACAACAATTCAAATAATAAATTAAAATAAGCCATGGCAGCAAAGAGATGACCAGTCCCTACTGACGGCGCCCGTTCACGAACATGACGCATGCATCAAACTCCTTTCCTTTCCCTTTCTTCTCCTCCTCTTATAACACCCCGTCGTTTTTGCGTCAGGGGTTAAAAAATAAAAGTCGTTTCCCAGCTATTATTTTTTAGTTGACAGGTGTTTGATGTGTCTTTTTACCCGCCTACGGCGCAGCAAAAAGGAGGGTTATGGATTATGCCCGGCAGGTAGGTATGTATGTTCATCTGTTCCCTCATAACTTATAAACTACTTGTCATAATTAGACACATGAGGTATCGTGGGAAGCGTCTTGATCGTCCGCTGGTTATAGGCCATGTGACGTCACATCAAATTGAATATGGCGCCCTCTAGTTACACCCTGTATAAATAGTTATGTATGTATCTTTCGCTTTCATTAACCGCATTTAACAGTCTCTAAATTATTCTAGTTAGTAAGATAAAATCTACAGAAAACATACTTCAAAGCGTGGACTGCAAAAAAGTATACGAGTAGGTATTTCAACGAAAATTTGCCTTTTTTTTGAGAATCGTGTTCAGACAAGATGGTTGAATTTAGAATTTAGTCAATAAATTATGTTTTTATCTTAATATCTAGACTTTTCTGCCTGAATTACATTCAAAATGTCTTTACTCGTTGAACGCTAACACAGATTTTGGAGATAATTAAGTTTTTCTTTTTTTTTTTTTATTGCTGAGTTGGCCCGCTCTTGACCTCGATCACGCCTGATGTAAATCGATGGATGAGGTCTATGATGGAACGAGCGTGCCCAGAAGATGCCTATGGCACTGGAACTCCCACGCATCGACGAAACACAGCAGGCTGTTTGACGCCGGACTCCGGTGGGAGGGTGGACGCAAACCAGGCAGGCGTTAGCCCTACCACCGCAAGGGAAGATTTGGCAGTCAGATAAGGTGTTAGTGTGAAAGTCCAGCACCCTAGTTGCGTAACATTATCAATCTCAATCTGAGTCATTTTGAAAGATTGCTAAACCATTGCTTCATAAGTTCGTAAAATGTGTGCTCAACAACGTAAATAACGCAATGTATGTTGTTGTACGTGTTTTATTCGGCGTTTTTTGCCCTTCATGTCCGGCTCGCACTTGGCCACTTTTTTTTTTTTGCTTCTTGTCAATTTTGCTGTGCTGTATTTACAAAATTTTAATTTCACTTTTTAATGAGGTCTAGTTGCAGGATGAAATATGTATCCGTTAATAGAAGTGAAAATAAGTGAGAGCAGTGGTGGCCCAGAGGTACGGCTCCGACAAGTTACGAGTTGTATCTCGTGGGTTCGAACCCAAGCAAGCACTTTACTTTGTGTAGGTAAATTATTACATCACCACTGCTCTCAAAACGGTGAAGGAAAACATCGTGAGGAAACGGGCATGTCCTAGAACCAAACATTCGAGGACATAAGTGACATCTAGCAACTCGCACTGGGCCCGCGTGGTGGGCTGCTATAAATAAAAATGTACTCTGTGGCGGACTGTGCCCACTCCCTCTCAAAGAAAGGAGGCCTGTATCCCAGTAGTAGACACAGGCCTAACACAGGCCTCCTCAATATTATAGGCAGCGTCAATTTTACAAAGACCCATCCATTCAAACAAATAAACCAGAATTAGAGATCAACATAAATTGGTCTTATTATACACCTTTCGAAGTAAATATTATAATCATTTCATTCATACAGTCGGATTGTCGGAACGCGAGCGAACGCGCGCATTCAAAATTCAAAAAATCCAATATGGAGTCCCTGCCAAAATTATTAATATTTTTTATTTTTTGCTGTAATTTTAACATTTTAAGGGCGGAAGAAAATAGCTTGGTGACAGTTTTAGAAGAAAAGATTCAAGATAAATTAAGTGATTGTAGTAATTATGTGGTAAAATGGTTGGAAGACTTTAATGATAGACATTTAGGGAACAGTGACTTGGGGAGGATACTCCATTACGAGGATTTGAAACCTAAGTTTGCTGCGGAGTCTTCAAGACGTGAGTATTTTCTTTTACTTAAATATTCCCTAAAGCTACGAATGATGCAGTGTAGATATTCTCTGGTTTAATTCCATATCTATATTTTCAGAAAGGTTAGAAGGGCCGACAATGGATAGGTTTATGAAGCTACATGCCAGATATGGGGCTTGATAAACCTTCCTGTAATTGGGTGCTTTTTATCCCCTGTTCCTTATATCCCTACTGATATATTTCCACTGGTAGGGATACTTGGAGATTTATTCCAATTATCGCTACCGGTAGGGATATATGGAAACTTGTGCTCCATATATCCCTACTGATCCGCACTGGTTGGGATAGTTGGATTTTTTTCCTGTTATCGCTACCAGTAGGGATAAAAAGTATTCAAGGGATTCTTTGTGGTTAATAAAGTGTTCCTGAATTCCAACATGGCCAGGACAGGGAGGTTTGGAAGAAAAAAGGGGAGGCCTTTGCCCAGCAGTGGGACATAATAATAGGCTAACAAAAAAAAAGGGTTTCTTTATGATTAATAACACCTTACCCTTGAAAACTTTTTCAGTACGGGTTTGTGTGAATTAAAATTGTTTTCATGATTATTTTCTTTTATTTTTTTTTAAATCACACAAACCCATACTTAATTTTTTAATTATTATTGTTTTCTTTTTTTTTGTAATCAAAAGTAATTCAGGGACACCTTATTAACCATAAAGAAACCCTTGAAAACTTTTTATCCCTACTGGTAGCGATAATCGGAAAAAAAAATCCATCTATCCCAACCAGTGCGGATCAGTAGGTATATATGGAGCACAAGGTTCCATAATATCCCTACCGGTAGCGATATTTGGAAAAAAAATCCAAGTATCCCTACCAGTGGAGATATATCAGTAGGGATATAGGAACAGGGGCTTTTTATTATGTTTTTAAATCAAGTTAGATTGTGTGCCTAATTTTTTTATTTAGTACCTACTAACATAAATTTTAAGTTACTAACACGCTATGGGCCTACGATGCCTGCCAATAAAAGTTTTTTTTAATATTAATACAATACCGTCTGAACGAAAACAGGGTCTAAAAGGTGAACGGAGTAGAAGCACAGATTTTTTTTTTCTTTTCAAAAAATCTAAAAGAAGACTTTTTTTACATTCATTCCTTTGATTACAGCCGACCGATGGCTTCAATCAAGTGATTAATTGTCGCTACGAATTCATTGATAATTTCCGCGCGTAGAGTACCGTAGAGCGAGCATGACGCACCTTCAGAATAGTAGTGACTTAACTCAAAAATCTAAGAAATCGAGTTACGAACATAGAGAGTCACTAAAAGGTACGCACTTTTAGGCAGGGCTCTGAACCGGCTTAAAAAGAGCGGTTAATTTCGATTAAATACCGGTAAATATATCGTTCCTTCATTAACCGGTTAAACAAGTGAACTGTTCTTATGTAACCCAAAAGATAAAGGTTACCGGTTACAA
This sequence comes from Amphipoea oculea, assembly GCA_945859645.1. NCBI lineage: Eukaryota > Metazoa > Arthropoda > Insecta > Lepidoptera > Noctuidae > Amphipoea > Amphipoea oculea. Next base: position 11,374,029 of record OX243888.1, on the reverse strand, counting down.
AGCTCAAACGGTTTTGACACCCAAATTAACCGGTTAATTCCGTAATTCGTAATTTTTTTTCGTCTACTTTTTAACGCTTCCAACAAGTTCTAGTGACAATAAGTTGACATCGCAACCAGGGCTCTGAACCGGTTTAAAAAGAGCGGTTAATTTCGATAAAATACCGGTAAATATATCGTTCCTTCATTAACCGGTTAAACAAGTGAACTGTTCTTATGTAACCCAAAAGATAAAGGTTACCGGTTACAAAGCTCAAACGGTTTTGACACCCAAATTAACCGGTTAATTCCGTAATTCGTAAATTTTTTTCGTCTACTTTTTAAACGCTTCCAACAAGGTCTAGTGACAATGAGTTGACATCGCAACGTCCAGACCGTGCCCGCGAGAGTGGCGGGGGCCGGGGGGGGGGTTCAAACTTGGTTTTAACCGGTTAATTTTCACTATCAAAACCAAAATTCATGAAAAACCGGTTTGTCGCATAAACCGGTAAAAACCGGTAAAGTGCAACCTTTAACCTAAATCGATTTCGGTTTGGGGTCAATGACCATAACCGGTTAAGAATTTCAACCGGTTTCCGAGCCTTGATCGCAACGTCCAGACCGTGCCCGCGAGAGTGGCGGGGGCCGGGGGGGGGGGGGTTCAAACTTGGTTTTAACCGGTTAATTTTCACTATCAAAACCAAAATTCATGAAACACCGGTTTGTCGCATAAACCGGTAAAAACCGGTAAAGTGCAACCTTTAACCTGAATCGATTTCGGTTTGGGGTCAATGACCATAACCGGTTAAGAATTTCAACCGGTTTCCGAGCCTTGCTTTTAGGTCTATACTTTTAGGTTATAATCTTTATTCCACCATAAAAACGTCGCTTCTTTAACAATCTTAAAATAATAATATGTACAAGTATATAAAAAGGGAGGGAAAATAATCAAAGGGCATCAAAAAATTCGTCCGCATCACTGTCAACAGGAAACGTGCCCAAAAGGCTGGCAGCATTGCCACGTTGTATTGTATGGCAATGCTGATTCACCTAAAAGTGCGTACCTTTTAGAGACCCTCTATGATCGTAACTCGATTTCTTCGATTTTTGAGTTAGTCACTACTATTCTGAAGGTGCGATATAGGTAAGTACTCGTAAGTTGAATTCATTGATAATTTCCGCGCGTAGAGTAGAGCGTGCATATAATTTGAAATTTTATTATTTATTTGTCAATTTTTTATTTTAGTATAAATTCCTAAACATAAAACGATAGTGTAAATTAAATAAATACACAGTCACAAGTCACAAAACAACCCGCCCCTGATCGTTCCCGGCGCAAAGGTGCCCAATAACACTCGCCGCATTGCCTCGCTGAATAGCGATGGCCAACCTTTGCACCAAGAACGACCCAGAGCGGGAGTCACCGGTTTTAGTAAATTTTACTTCAAATAAGTAATAGTGTTTATTGAAAGGTTAATTTCACATTACATAATACATAATCAGCCTATAATGTTCCCACTGCTGGGACACAGGCCTCCTCTCAGCGAGAGGGAATGGGCCGTAATCCACCACGCGGGCCCAGTGCGGGTTGGCAGATGTCACATGTCTTCGAATTTTTGGTTCTAGGACATGCCGGTTTCCTCACGATGTTTTCCTTCACCGTTTTGAGAGCAGTGGTGATGAAATAATTTACACAAAGTAAAGCGCCTGTCTGGGTTCGAACCTACGACCTACTTCTCGTAAGTTGCGGCCGTTATCACTTGGCCACCACTGCTCTCTTCAATTTCAACAATTCAATCTTCTTCAATGTCACATGAGGTTTTTGAAAAAAAAAAGTGATTTCTGTGGCTTCATCATTTATTAGAGAATTTATTCGGGAAGGCCCATTGATCACCTGACATCCGGGAGATGTGTCCAGCCCAATTCTATTTAGCGTGGCCGATTACAGGCACTTTTTTTTAATCTGTATTTATTAATGGAGGATTGTTCATATTTGACTATGTCACCCCCTTAAGAATAAACATGAAAATTACACATCACAATACTAAAATTACACATACATAAGTATACAAATCATGCAGTGGATAGACTTAATGATCTATTCTTAATACCTATGCGTGTAAGCCTGTAAAGTAATTTGGCCTCCTCCGAAAGAGGAAAGGACAAAATGCTATTACACCATCCAACATTGAAAGGAATCTCCAAGTTTTGAAGTACCTACCACATATCTAAATGCTTCGTTCAAAGTCAAAGCATTTATTTCAAATAGGCACATAAAAGGCACTTTTGAACGTCAAAAATTACCTTAAAATAGATTTGATTCTAGTCGCCCCTTCCAAAGGTAGTTTTTGTATGGAGAAGAATGGACAAGAAACTCCACCGTTACTCTTTCAAAATGTTTTACAATATTTTGCATGGGTACATTAATTATATAATATTATGTGAGGACGATGCACCTAAAATAAAATTACTATACCACAATAGGTAAAAGAATTAAAAACGAAACCATGACATATAAAATTAGTTATCTGATAGATACATGGTGCTCACATATTTACAAACATGGTAAAAGTAAACGGTAAAATATCGCCAAGCGGTTAGTCGACTCTTCACGTGACCAGAGGGCTGGCCTATTTCTTGGCCAAAGAATTAGCATTGCCATACAACGTGGCAATGCTGCCAGCCTTTTGGGCACTGTTCCTGTTGACAGCGATGCGGATGAATTCTTTGATGCCCTATAATGATTGTGTATTTTTTCATATAATTGTACATATTATTATAGTTTATATTTTAGCTTATATTATGTAAATATATAATTAAGGTAGCATTAAAAACAAGGGTATCATTTAAGCTATCACCAATTTAATTAGTTTTGTGTTTCTTAAATAATAGGGTTTGTCCTCCAAATAGTAGATCTGTCACCAAAATGTAGTCACCAAACAATGCAAGTGACCTAACCAAACCGAACCTCGGGGTGCCCTTCGCTCGCTCTTGCATCCTATGTCGACGGAGCCCCGCTTCGCGGGGCCCCTATTTCTGTGTAAAGGGTTTAAAGTAACCTAACCAAACCGAACCTCGGGGTGCCCTTCGCTCGTTCTTGCATCCTATGTCGACGGAGCCCCGCTATCTGAGAACGAAAATATTTCGTGGCGATAGATCTATTTATTAGGTGATACAAATATTTCGTGGCGATAGATCTATTTATTAGGTGATACTTGCAACTTGATGACAAATATAAATTTTGGTGATAGAAAATATAGTTCCCTAAAAACAATAGATATACAAAAAAAAATAACATCGTTACGAACACACTCCATCAATATGTGATATATATGTAACATTACAGGCACTTTTAAATTGTTGCCCATTCCAAAACTTAGTATGTTTCTATGGAGAATAACGGGCAAGAAACTCCATGGACACTGTTTTAAATCATAATGTGAATTTAACAGGCCTATGAAGCATTTCAACAGTAATCTCGGCACTTATTCAAAGATTAACACCTCACTGAGGTTAGGGTACCGTAACTAAATTGATATAATGAACGTAGTTTACAAGGCAAACAATTTGACGGTTTTTTTATTGCTGAATGGGCCCGGCTTCGGCCATTTGGAACATTTTGGAAAAAAAAGCGCGCGCGTAGAGAAGGGTGCCTTTTATACTTTTTTTTTTATTGCTTAATGGTCCCGCTCTTGACCTCGGTCACGCATGATGGAAAGCGATGGATGAGGTCTATGCTGGAACGAGCGTGCCCAGAAGAAGCCTAAGGCACTGGAACTCCCACGCATCGACGAAACAGCAGGCTGCTTGACGCTGGACTCCGGTGGGAGGGTGATCGCAAACCAGGCGGGCGTAGCCCTTCCACCGCAAGGGCAGAATTGGCCAGTCAAATAAGGTGTTGGGTGTGACTGTCCAGGATGCGCCGAGAGCTCGGTTTCGGTCGAGGTTTGACATGGATAGATTATAAACTATCGAAAATTAATACGTTATATTGTAAGCAGTATGGTACTCGTACAGTCACGAGCACCAATATGTCAACACTTGGCAACTATCAATTGCGATTTTTTCGTGAAATAACGAATGCAACGTTGGAATACGACACTTTGTTTGACCACGGGATCGACACCTATGGGTTTGAAAATACTATGTTCGTAATAACATAAAATTTCATTCAAAAATAAAGGAGAAAATTGCCTTTGAATAAAGCCAAGTGTATACATACTTATAGACGTGACTGTACATTTCACAATTTATCGACAGTTTAAAATCTCGCGGGGTAGATTATACTAACGGTGTTCACAATCATACGGCGACATATGTTTTGCGCTTTTTCAATTTCTTTATTATTATTTTTGAGTAGATTATGTGCGGAACCATGTGCCCAAGCCACGACTCTGTTATTTTTCGCATAGTCGGTCGGGAAGTTATTAATAAATGGGCTAACGAGGTTCCTATTTTATAACTACCTAAACGAGGTGTACAGACGCCAGCACATCAAGTTACTGTACTACTAGAATCTGTCAGTTTTTTTTTTAATACATTTTCATCTTTATCGCTGAAGCATAAACTTCAAAGTTGATTGGAAAATTTAACAGTTTCGGGTAGCTTGATGTGCGGACATAAGAGGGCGCCAACCATAGTCGACCGCACAGTGGCGCCCTCATCGTTTTTTAGGTTATTTCTTTTATTTTAGAATGAAAATGCAGAAAATAAGCACGTTAAGTTGTGCTCCACAAGATTGTACGTTAATATTGTTGCAAACGGTAGTTTTACATTGTTTAGTTTTATAATAATCATTAAAACGGATAATAGTGGCCACTTTTATCCGTTTTAATGATTATAATAAAACTATGGTCGGCGCCCTCTTAATCATCTGTTGTTTATAAAAAAAAAATATGTATAGACTCCCGAATTAGAATATTATGTTAATGTTATAATCATAATACTTACATACCTACACAGAATTTTTAAAGGGTCTAGCGTAGTAGTTACTTCGTCCGTTATGGTTTGTTTTAACTGGACAGCAGAAGTGTGATTGTAATTTAAAGGTAACTTCGGTAGTTTTAATTATTTTTGTGATAAAAATACAAGTAGGTATATTAAAAAAATGACAGAAATCGATTCACCAGTTACACACTGTATAATTATATCATTTTTTGGTTAATTAATCACTATGTAGAATATTAATATTTTACTTAGTTCTTTACGCTAATTTATTGATAGTGTCGTGTGTTCCCGACTTTTTGTGTACAGTGGCGTAGGTAACTATACCGTTTGGGCCCGTGATAAATTCCAGGGATGGGGCCCTCCCTCAACGTAAAGAACAAGTCTCAAGTTACTTATAGTTTCAACAACTCAAGTTACTTATAGTTTTTTTTTATTAGCACTTCTCCCGCGACTTTTTCCGCGTACATTTTATGTTTTCCCCTACAAAAACATTAACACCTGACTGCTTCTGTCCGTATGTTAGAATTCTCCTGTGCACATGGCCCTCTCGGGCCGGGGGCCCCCTCTAGCTAGGGGCCCGTGGCATTTTGCCCCAATGCCACCCTATAGTTACCTACGCCACTGTTTGTGTATGTATTTGACTTAAATTAGGTATCGAAATTCCGCGGACATGGTGGGACAAGTGAAGTTTACACAATACAATAAAAAGCTGATTTTTAAACTGATATTTCAAGTGGCTAAACTAACTGCGGTCGGTGACCCCCAGGACTCCACACAAAAATCGTCAATTTCTTTTTTATTTTATCATGTTTAGTTATCGATTCTTATCATCTGCAGAGTTACGCTAGCTAATTTGATTTGACGCTGTATAAAATAAATAATAATTTTATTTATTTATTTATTAACTCAACATCACTATCATTACAGGAATTTCCTAATTCAATAGTGTGGCCGTAATTACAGTTTTAACATTTACCATATCATATTCTATACATCGTGTTTTTCAAAAAAAATGCCTCCTTACTTACATTTGTAAGGTCCGGCCGCGCTATATTTACCAAAGATGTAAACAAAAATGGCCGCTCAAAATTAAATAAAATCGAAAAGTATGTAAGTATTACTTAAAATAAATGTTCTTGTATGTTGATTTTATTCAATTTCGAGCGGCCATTGTTGTTTACATCTTTGGCAAATTTTACGCGGCCGGGCCTTAGGTATATTATGTTATCAATCACGCTAACTTCTCCCCACCAGAAGGCAAGGGCTTGAAGAAGATGGGCATGACGATGATGCCGCTGATCTTCCACGTGGGAGCCACCTCCACCTGGATGCTACTCACCAGCATCATGGCTGCCAAGTCTGTCGCCATAGGCCTGGCGCTGCTGGTGTTCAAGATTGCCGTTAGTTCTGCTAAGGTAAGAAAAAGAAGAAAGAAATAGGTTTGTCTCAGAAACACGTCAATTTGGAACAACTCCAACTATGTATGTTTTTTTTTTGTCGTGATAACGTCTTATAAATCGATGAACGTCGGCTGCGCGCAGGAAAAAGCATGACTCATTGTCACGTTCCGCCTGAGGCGAGCGTGCAAGCGAGAGTGCGGAACAAGCGATAGAGAGGCACGATCGGCCTAAGCGTTCGGCTTGTGACGCATCTATCTGATGTTTTCTTATGACGTTATCACGTAAAGTTATCGTCCGTAAACCGACTTTACAGACAACCAGTTTTTTTTAAATCTTTTTTTGTTTATAGAGGGTTTGATCAATATGACCATGCCACCCTCATAGGGGCATTCTATGTCTACTATCTATGCTTAATACCTAGGTGTATAATTTTATATAATTTTTTGGCTGTTCTGGACAAGGGAGCAGCCAAGATTATACATGCCAACATTAATAGAATTAATTAACCGTTTTCCATGTAATAGTTACTCCTCTGAACCTCGTTCATCACGTTAAGCTACGCTTGCCGCGGTTGGTCTGTGGATGGGTGACCATCTTTACATACCAAGACCCCTCCGTGCTTCGGAAAGCACGTAAACCCGTTGCTCCCGGCTGTCATTCGTGGATCTTTGACAGTCGTTACGGGTCGTCAGAAGCCCGAAAGTCTGACAACCAGTCTTACCAAGGGGTTTCGTATTACCCAGTAACTGGGTTGTGGAAGTCAGATAGGCAGTCGCTCCATGTAAAATACTGGTATTCAGCTGCATCCGGTTAGACTGGAAGCCGACCCCAACATGGGAAAATGCTAGGCAGATGATGACGTAACGCCACATTCTCTTTTGATCATCAAAAACTGCTGATTGTCCGCTTTAATAGGAAAAAAATATTTCTGAAGTTCCCGTTACAAAATTTATATTAGGTACAGTAAACGCATTTTGATTGCAAAAAAACTACTCAAAAAAACTATGATTCGTTGACCCAGTATTTTTAAAGTAATCAGCATAGTTAGCGCGTTTCCTGTGAGTCGTTTATCACGGCAGCATGATCTACGAAACTTAATGACAGAACTTTATACTTACAGGGAGTTTGGTAGAAGGACCGACATATTTTTTGGTGGGATGTCATTTCTAGCACAAAATTGTTTTATTTTTCATTTTTATTACGAAATTTTAAATTGAATATTTTTCTTCTTTAACACGGTTCACTAATGTTTCACCAAAACTCCATTGACAAATTTTTAGTTTACAACCAACGTTTCGTATACTATTTATTTCACAAACAACTCATTCCGCAAATGTTTTATTTTATAAACACTCACTTTACAAACATTTATTTGGCAAATGCTTCTCTTTACAAATGTTACGGATGATATTTAATCATTTATACATTTTTCATTTAATATTTAGATTCTTTTGGAAGAATAACGTTCATATAAAATACCATTTTATAATACACTAGCGACTGCATTAAAAACTGCATTTTAAAATCCGTTGCGTAGTTTAAGATCTAAGCTTACAGACAGCGGGAGTGACTCTGTTCTATACTATGTAAAGATTTTCTAAACCAGTCACAAAGTGATCATAACGGTATTCTCCATTTGGGTCAAATAATTTTCAGGCAAGTGTTTTTTTCTATATAATCTAGTTGTTTCTGGCACTCGCCGGGCGCTGCCGCGGCACCGCTCGCTTAGTTCGCTCGGCTCGTGCGTAGGGGGTCACAATTTTAACCTAACCTAACCGAAACATATTTTTTTAAATAATTAACCTAATGTAACTAGTTCGGTTCCGGGTAGCCTACTAAAAATAATCTCTTTTTTTCTTCTATTAGCGCAAGTCGTTTATGTCACCCATATTTTGTGTAAAAGTATTTTTTTCTATATAATCTAGTCGTTTCTGGCACTCGCCGGCCGCTGCCGCGGCACCGCTCGCTTCGCTCGCTCGGCTCGTGCGTAGGGGTCACATTTTTAACCTAACCTAACCTACCATTTTTTGTTTTTAATAATTAATCTAATCTAACTAGGTCGGTTCTGAATAGCCCACTAAAAATAATCTCTTTTTTTTCTATTAGCGCAAGTCGATGAAAAAATGAGTTTTATTTTTAGGAAATTGCGTAATGATAAGTCAATATGTAAAACGTTTTTATTCCAAACGTTGTTTTATGAGATAAAATGAATAAAAAATGAGTTGTTTGTTAAATAACACGTTATTAAACAAAAGTTTATCTGGTGATTATTTTGTAAAGTGATTTATTTGTCAAACTTGTTGTTGTATAATAACGAAATGACAAATCATGTTTTTGCCAATCGTTGTTTGTCAAGTAAAAATTTGTAAATTAATTTTTGGTGAATTGACAGGGCACCTCTTTAACACAATTGTACGACTTTGGAAGCACCCGAGTTAGTTTCTAGAATCAATTGTACAGACGCCAACACATCAAGCTACCCGAAACTGTCAAATTTTCCCAATAAACTTTGAACCTTATATTTTAGCGATAAAGTTGAAAATCTATTAAATAAATTTGATAGATTGTGGTAGCTTTGTATGCTGGCATCTGTCCATAAATGTATGTATATATTGCAGATAACACCAAAAATTATTGTGCTCTATTAGGTACAACCACAAACAAAAAAGTTGTGACGACATTTTGGGTGATTAAAAATAAACATTATTATTATCTCAATTTATTACCAACCATGATACTTGAGACACGTACGTGTTATGGGTGAAAACTAGGATAAGACTAATATGACACTTCCTGTCCCTAAGAAAACTGTGTCGGTCTTTCTACCAAACACCCTGTAGAAACATAGAATAAAAAACTTAAAAGGTTTGTCCGGCACGCGATGTTGTCTATGGGCGTTTATATGTCTGTGCTGTGAATTTAATTGAGTTCGCGATGGTGCTACTGGTTGGGTTAAAAAAGACTGTTGGCGTAGTGGTCGCAATCTAAGAACGACTGCTGAGCAGTGGCGGATTTATCAATAGGCTGAGTAGGCTGGAGCCTGGGGCTGCAGATTTTAGGGGCGGTCAATTTGGGGCTAACATTTTTTTTAATGTCTTACTGAAATTAAAAAGTTTTTTTTGTTATACCTACCATGTTTTTTTGGATAGAATAAACAAAGTGAATGCTCAAATTCAGGTTTCTACCGTAGATTTTATCACAGTTGCCGATCTTTACAAATCTCTTTGCAAGTTTTTCGTAGCTGATGAACGAGAACATTTTAAGTATTTTGAAGAAAAGGCGAAGCAGTATACAAAAGACATGGGACATTATTGTAGAGGTCGGTAGGGGCGGCAAAATTTGAATAGCCTACTGGCGGCAAATGTGTAAAATCCGCCACTGCTGCTGAGAAGGTCTTGTGTTTGATCCTTGAGTTGGGCAAAGTTTTATTAAGAAATCCTCAAAAGTAACTAGGATTCTGGATTTGTGCCCAGATAATAGCAATCAAGCAGCCTAGCCTTTTCAAAACTATGTTAGGGTTGGCTTCTAGTCGAGATGCAGCAGAATTCCAGTATTTTACATGGAGCGACTGCCTATACAGGGTGTTACAGAAAGGGTATATCAATACAAACAGGTTGAAGAGTGTATCTGGTCTAGAATCTCTGTACAAAATTTCAGCTCAAAAGCAGTAATTTTGAAAATGCTTAATATTTTTTTATTTCGACAGTTTATTAAATTGAAATCATAAAAAACGTGTCACCGCACTACGAGGGTCATTATCCATTATCTGTAGTGTGTCTGTGCGCCTAGTACACGCACATCACGCCGCCGCGCGCCAGTGCAGCGCCGTGATGTCGAAATAAAAAAATATTAAGCATTTTCAAAGTTAATGCTTTTGAGCTGAAATTTTGTACAGAGATTCTAGACCAGATACACTCTTCAACCCGTTTATATTGATATACCCTTTCTGTAACACCCTGTATAACCTCCGCAACCCAGATATTGTAACATGAAACCCCTTGGAAAGACTGGTTGTCAGACTTTTGGGCTTCTGACTCAGTTTGCTCAGAGTCAGAAGCCCAAAAGTGTGACAAGTTTATTTTTTTAAATAAAAGTACTCAGATGTAAACTAAGACATAAGCCTTTAAGAGCCTGTACTACCTCAAATGGCTTAACGTGATCCTCCGCTATGTCGAAAATACTGCACCATTAATTTTGAAATAAATATATGGTAAAGTTGAGGATTAATGCTAAGTCTTATGTTAGACGAAAACACGATTCCATAAAATTTTCTCGATAGAAAATAAATCCAAAGTTACCTCTAACCCGAACAATAAACCGCTGGTATTCAAAAAATACTTCAAATTAGATCATGAAACTTTGCATACTAACTGAGCTTACTTTAAAGCAGGTCTTATGTTATTTACTTCTTTATAATTACCATTATTTTCACTGTAAAAAGCAAATACCTAAACTATTGGCGCTGCCTGCCGCCCAGCACCGCACTCTGTTTCGCTCTCACTCAGTCAGCGAGCAGTATCGTATGAGCGAGATAAAGAGTGAATTTTAGCTGAGGTAGTATAGGCTCTTAAGTTACTTCATAAAACATCAGCTATCTGCCAGTGAAAGTCCCGTCAAAATCGGTCCAGCCGTTTCTGAGATTAGCTGAATGATAAATGATTTTATTTTTGTAAGTAGGTTTGCAAAAACACTTTTACACGTCAATCATAATTTTTAATTAAAAACTAGATGGTCGGCGTTTCCTATCTGACTAGTCTGAAAAGAAAGGCCGAAACAAACTCAGAGGTCACCAAAGAAAGGCCGAAACAAACTCAAAGTCCAGATTAATCTTGGTCAGTTCATTATGAAGACCATGTAGATCGATATCTGAGATGGTTTTTTGAGGAAAGAACCACACAGATTGAGAAGATCTGTCCAGCCAGTGCACGCATTTTTCAGAAATCGTGCAGCTCAACTCAAACGATTCGACGAACAATACCAAAGAAAGGACATTTGGGTAGGCCACATAAATTACTCAAACTGCCAGACCATGACAAAAACTAACAGAACAGAGAGAATAATAAAAAACCGGCCAAGTGCGTGTCGGACTCGCACACCGAGGGTTCCGTATAAAAATTTAAGGTTTTCGGAATTTTTCCTTTATGTGTGCTATAAAACATTGCTTCATGCCAAATTTCAAGATTCTAGGCCCTTTAGGTTTTGATTCCCTTGCGAGTAGTTGCGAGTTTGAAAATATGCGGCTTAAATTGCCGTTTCTTTTGATTGCGTTGACATAGAAGTTAGGTATTATAGACCTGAGTATTTGATATTAATTTCAATTGAATACCTCTACGCGTTCATGAGAAAAGAAGTAGTAACTTTAAAATTTTCAAAAATATTTTTTATTATATGATGTAACTAAAAATTTACGGTTTTCGCAATTTTTCCTTTATCTGTACTATAAGACGTTGCTTCGTACCAAATTTCAAGATTCTAAGTTCACGGGAAGTACCCTGTAGGTTTTGATTCCCGTGCGAGTTTCGAAAATTTGCGGAAATTTGCAGCATAAACGGCTGTATCTTTTGATTGCGTTGGCTTAGAAGTTTGATTTTTTCACAGCTTCAAGGGACAGTAGACCTGAGTAATTGATATAAATTTCAGCTTCATACCTCCACGCGTTCCTGAGAAAAAGGGTCTTGACAGGCGGACGGACGGACAGACGGACAACAAAGTGATCCTATAAGGATTCCGTTTTTTCCTTTTGAGGTACGGAACCCTAACAAAAAAATAAATAAAATAACCCACATAGTCTTCACATTCACAATCATCATCATCTGCCTAGCCTTTTCCCAACTATGTTGGGGTCGGCTTCCAGCACGGTTCCAGTCTAACCGGATGCAGCTGAATACCAGTATTTTACATGGAGCGACTGCATATCTGACCTCCACAACCCAGTTACTGGGTAATACGATACCCCTTGGTAAGACTGGTTATCAGACTTTCGGGCTTCTGACTACCCGTAACGACTGTCAAAGATCCAAGAATGACAACCAGGACCAACGGCTTAACGTGCTTTCCGAGGCACGGAGGGGTCTCGTTATGTAAAGATGGCACCCATACACAGACCAACCGCAGCAAGCGTAGCTTAACCTGATCGATCGACCTATGCGGCTGCTATTATTTAGCCACGGGTCCCTCACACATTCACAATAGTTATAATACTTTACAAAGCAAAATATGTCATTTTATACAGGGTTATTTGAAAAACACCAACAACCTCTTACTCACTGTACTCATCATTATGAACAACTTTTACTATGGGACGAAACCTGAAATCGCGAAAAAAAAATCAGCTGTTCCCTACACTTTTTTTTTTTTATTTTTTATTGCTAAATGGGCGCAGTCTTGACCCCGACTTTGACGAGTTAAACCATAGATATATGAATAAACGAACATAAATGTAGGGAACAGCTGTTTTTTTTTTCGCGATTTCAGGTTTATTCCCGTAGTAAAAGTAACAACTTTTACTACGGGAACAAACCTGAAGGCCAATTCTCGTAATTTAAAACGTTCAAAATCTAGTCGCAGTCTCATCTCGGCGACAAACGAATGTCAAAAATTTGTCAAAATGTAGGGAAATTAGAAGTATTTTTGACAGATTGAGACTGAGATCAGACTGTGAACGTTCTTAAAATTACGAGAATTGCCCCTCTGAAATCGCGAAAATAGGTCACTGTACTCATCATTATGAACACATAATGATGAGTACATTGACATATTAAGAGGTTGTTGGTGTTTTCCCATAACCCTGTATACGTATAAAATTCATTAAATGTCAACACGTTATAAAAAAAAAAAAAACAAAATTTGGAAGCAACTCAAACCCAAGCCTTTTTGTCCTCAATGTTTATAAGGCTTTAAAAGAAAGAAAGAAAAAGTATTTAATGCGACTCGTACAGGAAGATTACAAACTAAACTAAACACAGTAAAAAAAAAAACAAGTTATACAAAAAACACACAGACGACCAATTAAAAAAATATAAGTACGTGCCGTATATAACAGCTTTATGCTTTATGATTTTTATGAAAGTTCATAAGCATGTACTAAAAACGCTGTTATTTCGACATTACAAATAGACACTTCCTTATTTAAGTATATTTGTTTAGATTAACGAAAACAAACATACAAAAAAAAACAAATCATATCTCTTTTTTTAGGGAACACCCAAATACTCCGAAATATTTTATTCCGAAATATGTGTTTATTTGTCTTGCTATTCAGTTTTACAATGCGTTATTATTTCGGAATTCTAATTGATCGGTATTTTAATAATCGGAATTCGTATTTTTGATGTTTCGAATTATCATTAAGTCGGACTCTTTGTTATTCGATCTATTGAAATTCGGTATTTTGAGAATAGTAATTATTAGGTCCTTACATATGAAATTGGCGTTTTGTATGGAAGGAACAAAAAGTCGAATATTTTTTAATATAATATATTTAATTAATCAAAGTATGAACCATTGTTTTCAATGCACTTTTGCCATCATTGATCCCTTTACTAAAAAAACCAGTCGGACGGGAATCAATAAAATCTTTGAAGGCGATTTGGACTGCCCCATCGGAGTTGAATTTTTTCCCTTGCAAAAAGTTATCCAAATTGCGAAAAAAATGGTAATCTGTTGGAGCAAGGTCCGGGGAGTACGGAGGATGTCTAAGACATTCCAATTCAAGCTCTTCTAATTTGGTAGCCGTCTGTTGCGCAGTGTGTGGTCTGGCGTTGTCGTGAAGCAGCAGTGGCGTGGAGCGATTGACCAGCCTTGGTTGTTTAGCCGCTAGCTTTTCCATCATGGTTTGTAATTGCTGACAATAGACATCAGCTGTAATAGTCTGGCCAGATTTGAGAAAACTGTAATGAACAATACCGGCACTAGTCCACCAAACGCTTACAAGTAACTTTTTTGGGGTTAATTTTCGCTTGGGGCAGGATTTGGCTGGCTGGCCAGGATCCAACCATTGCGCTGAGCGCTTCCGATTATCGTAAAGAATCCATTTTTCATCACAGGTAATGATTCGGTTTAAAATACCTTCATTGTTGTGCCGGTTCAGTAATGTAACGCAGCAGTCGACGCGCGTTTGCCGGTTTGCTTCAGTCAATTCGTGAGGTACCCACCTTTCAAGCTTTTTAATCTTCCCAATTTGCTTCAAGTGAATTAAAACAGTTTTATCACTAACATCGAAGCCTGCAGCTAACTCGGACGTGGTTTGCGATGGGTCCGCTTCCACAATAGCCTTCAATTCTCCATTATCAACTTGGGTCTCAGGCCGTCCACGGGGCTTGTTCTGCAGGTCGAAATTTCCAGAACGAAAACGTTGGAACCAAAAACGAACTGTGTTTTCTTTTGCAACATGACCGCCATACACATCATTCACCCTTCGAGTCGTTTCCGCAGCACTAGTGCCACGGCGGAACTCGTACTCGTAAATAATGCGATATTTTAAATTTTCCATTTTGTAAAATGAGTGACGCAAACAGAAAAAACAGAAGAAAAAAAACAAATGAATGACGGTCATCGAAGCACAAATACATGAGTAAATAGCTGTACAAATTTGAATTTGGAATTCCTTACCAAAGAGGAGAAATTCGTGATTAAAGTGGCCAGTACGAAAAACGCCAATTTCATATGTAAGGACCTAATATAAACGTTAGAAATATTGAAATTTCGGAATTATTAAAATAGGATAAATGATAAATCGGAGTTGTTATAAAAGGAATTTTGAACCATTCGGAATTATGAAAATCGGTATTTTGAAATTCGTATTTGTGACTTTCGGAATAAAGTTTTTCGTATTATTGTAGTGTACCCCTTTTTAGGGTTCCGTAGTCAACTAGGAACCCTTATAGTTTCGCCATGTCTGTCTGTCCGTCCGTCCGTCCGTCCGTCCGTCTGTCCGTCCTCGCTTAATCTCTGTGACCGTTAGCACTAGAAAGCTGAAATTTGGTACCAATATGTATATCAATCACGCCGACAAAGTGGTAAAATAAAAATTGGAAAAAAATGTTTTATTAGGGTAGCCCCCCTATATGTAAAGTAGGAAGTGATTTTTTTTTTAATTTCAACCCTAACGTGTGATATATTGTTGGAAAGGTATTTAAAAATCAATAGGGGTTTACTGAAATCATTTTTTGATAATGTCAATAATTTCGGAAATAATCGCTCCAAAAGTAAAAAACAATGTGTCCCCCCCCCTCTAACTTTTGAACCATAAGTTTAGAAAATATGAAAAAAATCTGAAAAGTAGAACTTTATAAGGACTTTCTAGAAAAATTATTTTGAACTTGATAGAAACAACAGTTTTTGTACAAAAAAGACAAGAAGTTGTACAAAATCATTTCTGGACTAAGTTCGTAGTATAATCGTATATGCAAGCATTTTTTTTTAACTTCGTTTACATATTTTATTATCCGAACGTATCTTTTTTCAAACAAAAAAAGAATTATTAAAATCGGTTCTCGCAATCCAAAATTACCACCGAAAACTTCTGGCACGTCTATGTATTAATTAGTAACCCAATTCCCCGAGAGATGGCGCTGTAGGTACATTACATTGGTTATTACATTGGGTCGGGTATTATCGAATTGTACGTGGGAACACTTATTGTGACGGAAGGGAAACTACGGAACCCTACACTGAGCGTGGCCCGACACGCTCTTGGCCGGTTTTTTTAACATTAGTTTAGACAGTTATAATTAAACACTTCTTTAATTACCCTTATAAATTAAAACATTGTTAATTACTGCAATTTAATTATCTAGCCATCTAGTTCTCGAGTTGTTGGAACAACTCGTTAAAATTAGATTAATGTAATTGTAACGGCATTTGAAAGCACTCGACTATAATTTACGACCTAGATTTGTACCCAATATAACTTGCACTAGGTGTAGTGTATTTTTTTGTCTAAAATGAAAGTGGAATTTAGCAAAAGCGAGTGTGTAACGCAATGGTTGATTTACACATTCGCCGCTAGTAGGCCATTCAAATTTTGCCGCCCCACCGACCTCTACAATAATGTTTCTATAGTCCAAAATATTGTATCAGGTGAAATATACTTGACCTCATTCGATCTTACTTAACGGACAGAAAGCAATTTATTGAAATCACAAAAATATCTTCAAATACAAGTTACGAGAAAAAATATCGTTCTGAAAGCGAGATAATTAAATACGGCGTTTCTCAGGGTAGCGTGCTAGGACCCCCCCTTTTTTTGCTCTACATAAATGACTCCAAGGCAAATAAAGCACCCCATGGTACTATTCGCCGATGATAGCACCGTAATTATTAAGTGTGATGATCCCAATACTTACGAAAAAGAAATAAATATGACATTAAATAGAATTACTAGCTGTGCCCGCGACTTCGTTCTCGTGCATGACGGAAAACGTTTTAATTTTTTTCGCGGTACCCTAATTTTTTTTTCTAAAATAAAAGTGGCCTAAGTTACTCCTTATTACATCAGCTATCTGCCAGTGAAAGCCCCGTCAAAATCGGTCCAGCCGTTTCAGAGATTAGCCGGAACAAACAGACAGACAGACAAAAATTATTATTGTAAAAAATGTTATTTTGGTATATGTAGGTACCGTGTATACATGCAAATGCATTTAGTAAAAAGCGGTTATTTTAATGTCAAGATCCGCTAATGACACACAATTGATTTTCTATTGTTTCGTCGCCAATCGGCGACGCGCGCCGCTTGACCGGTTAATATTAAAAACAGACACTCCAATTTTATTATTTATTTGTACACTTGGGAGCAAATAAATCGAGCCACTTCCTTTTTTCACGTATAATGGTTATTATTTTTGGTATTATGGAACGTATCAAATCGAAACATATATCGCCTAAGAGCTTATTTAATAATCTTTACAATGAGGGTAAATTATTGAATGATAACCTTATTTAATGATAAATTATTGGCTCTGAAAGAAAAACGGTAATTTTGATAGAAAATTGTCGGTCCAGAAAAAAACAATTAAAAACAAAATTATGGTATAAACTTATTCTTAATATCTTGTATTACCCCCCCTTGCCCTGATTTCGATAGATTTTCTGGACTGTTTTAATCCTACAATTTTCTATCAAAATTACCGTTTTTCTTTCAGAGCCAATAATTTATCACTAAATAAGGTTATCATTCAAAAATTTACCCTCATTGTAAAGATTATTAAATAAGCTCTTAGGCGATATATGTTTCGATTTGATACGTTCCATAATACCAAAAATATTAACCATTATACGTGCAAAAAAAAGCAAGTGGCTCGATTTATTTGCTCCCAAGTGTATTTATACGATGTTAAGAGCCTATACTACCTCAAATGGCTTAGCGTGATCCTCCGTTATGTCAAAAATACTGCACCATTAATTTTGAAATAAATATATGGTAAAGTTGAGGATTAATGCTAAGTCTTATGTTAGACGAAAACACGATTCCATAAAATTTTCTAGATAGAAAAAAAATCCAAAGTTACCTCTAACCCGAACAATAAACCTCTGGTATTCAAAAAATACTTCAAATTAGATCATGAAACTTTGCATACTAACTGAACTTACTTTAAAGCAGGTCTTATGTTATTTACTTTTTTATAATTCCCATTATTTTCACTGTAAAAAGCAAATACCTAAACTATTGGCGCTGCCTGCCGCCCAGCACCGGCACCGCACTCTGTCTCGCTCTCACTCAGTCCGCGAGCAGTATCGTATGAGCGAGATAAAGAGTGAATTTTAGCTGAGGTAGTACAGGCTCTTAAGATTGCACAAGAAATAGTATTTGGGTACCTATCTATATTTCTGAGCTCATAAAAGCTCGAATTATGTACTACTTACCTACTATCGTCTGCCTAGCCTTTTCCCAACTATCTTGGGGTCGGCATTCAGTCTAACCAAATGCAGCTGAATACTAGTATTTTACATGGAGCGACTGCCTATCTGACCTCCACAACCCAGTTATTGGGTAATACGATACCACTTGGTAAGACTGGTTGTCAGATTTTCGGGCTTCTGACGACCCGTAACGACTGTCAAAGATCCACGAACGACAGCCGGGACCAACGGTTTTCGAGGCACGGAGGGATCTTGGTATGTACAGATGGTCACCCATCCACGGACCAACCGCGGCAAGCGTAACTTAACCTGATCGATCGACCCGTGCGGCTGATATTACTTGACCACAAGCCTATAATACCTACTACTTATACAATAATGGACATTCTTTGCCGCCCCTAAAATCTGCCGCCCTAGGCTCCAGCCTACTCAACCAGTTGGTAAATTCGCCACTGGTGTAACACCTTCATCTATCTCTACCAATAATAAAGCTAAAGGTTTGTTTGTTTTAACGCGCTAATCTCTGAAACTACCAGTCGGATTTAAAAAACTTTATTTGCGTTTGATAGCCCGACTCTTGAGGAAGGCTATAGGCTATTTAATGTCACGCTAGGGCTTTAAGGAGCCGAGTAAAACGAAAAAATTCAGAAAGAACGCTAAGCAAAAAGAAAGTTATAGCGCGGGCAAGTCATTTTTTGAGATGGGAAAGAACCATTGAATTCGCGCCACTGTTACCGTAACCGACACCACTTCGGATGTGTCCGGCTGTCCTCGGGATGTACTCGGTTTTAATGTATTTCCGATATGTCAGTGAGTGATGCCTGCGATGCGACGGGGTGGGTAATTCTTGACAGACCCTTTTTATTTATACGGTGTCGAAACGTGGACATGTCGCTCGCGCTGGTTCACAAATTCAATGTCGCTGAGTGCACTATGGAGCGGGCTATGCTCGGAGTTTCTTTGATTTATAAAATCAGGAAAGTTATCCGGAAAAGAACCGGAGTTACCGACACAGCTTGCAGAGTAAACAAACTGAAATGGCAGTGGGCTGGACATGTTTGTCGAAGGACCGATGGCCGTTGGAGCAGACGAGTCCTGGAGTGGAGTCCGCATAGTGCGGGCTGTCCCTAGCTAGATGGACCGACGACCTTAAAAGGATAAGGTGGTTGGGACAGACTGGTTGCGGAAGGCGGAAGACAGGGTGTTGTGCCGCAGTCTGGGAGAGGCCTATGTCCAGCAGTGGACTGCGATAGGCTGAGTAGATTGATTGAATTTAATAGTTCGACCGTTCCGAGTAGGTATGGACACTTATTATCTTGATATTTGCTCAATAAAAAATTATAATGCTTATTTAATTACACACAGAAATCATCCATGCCTGAGTTTTTATGTGTTGATAAAAAACAGCAAAAAATCAAACTGAATTCTTGAATAATTGTGATTAGTTCCTCGAAAAAAATAATTGAGACTGGTTGGTCTAGTGGACCCAATCGCTGCTTCTGAACATGAGGTCATGGGTTGGATTCCCGGATCGGGCAAAGTGTTATTGGTTTTCTCCATCTAGATGGAGGCGTCTTAAGTTCGAACAAAAAAAAACACTACAAAATGAAAATTAACTTTCATTTCGGAAGTCGGTGTCGTTGGCTCCGCATTTTCGTTTTTTGACACCGACTTCCGACATTAAAGTTATTTTCAACTTTGTAGTGTTTTTTTTTTGGAAGTCGGTAGTTTTTGTTTTTGTAAAAAAGTTTTTATCTTATACTCAATATCAAGCTACTGCCATAGAATAAATAGGCTTTGTAGGCCAATTTCTATGATGATTGACATGCCATGAGCAAAATATAAAAAGTGTTTAATAAAAATAAAATGGCAGCTCATATTAAAGGCGTGGTATGAGTGTAAGCGGGAATTATATTATACTTCTAGCTGCGTCCCGCGGTTTCACCCGCATAAGTTTCGATCCCGTGGGAACATCGGGATAAAAAATATCCTATGTCCTTTCCCGGGACTCAAACGATCTCTATACCAAATTTCATCTAAATCCGTTCAGTGGTTTAGGCGTGAAAAGGTAACATACAGACAGACAGAGTTACTTTCAAATTTATAATATTACTAGCTGCGCCCTGCGGTTTCACCCGCATAAGTTTCGATCCCGTGGGGATATCGGGATAAAAAGTAGCCTATGTCCTTTCCCGGGACTCAAACTATCTCTATACTAAATTTCATCTAAATCCGTTCAGTGGTTTAGGCGTGAAAAGGTAACATACAGACAGACAGACAGAGTTACTTTCAAATTTATAATATTACTAGCTGCGCTCTGCGGTTTCACCCGCATAAGTTTCGATCCCGTGGGAATATCGGGATAAAAAGTAGCCTATGTCCTTTCCCGGGACTCAAACTATCTCTATACTAAATTTCATCTAAATCCGTTCAGTTGTTTAGGCGTGAAAAGGTAACATACAGACAGACAGACAGAGTTACGTTCGAATTTATAATATTACTAGCTGCGCCCCGTGGTTTTACCTGCGTAAATGTCGATCCCGTGGGAATATCGGGATAAAAAATACCCTATGTCCTTTCCCGGGACTCGAACTATCTCTATACCAAATTTCATCGAAATCGGTCCAGCCGTTTGAGCGTGAAGAAGTAACAAACATATAAACACACACACACACACACTCACAAACTTTCGCCTTTATAATATTAGTGTGATTAACTAAGTCAACTGTAGCCAATTTTAACTTCTAAATTATTATTTTTTTTAATTATCATAATGTTATTCCTATTCAATGGTGTATAAAAGGAAATTGTAAGTACCAATTGTTATTTTATCATCATTTGTTGATCTCAGCGTTCCCTTAATTATTAGTAAGTCTATTTATGTGTACATTTACCCCCTTATTCATAAAACTTATCAAACCTATTTTAGTTAAAATGGCGTTTGTCTCTTTCTTACACACAGAAATGTCAACGTGACAGATAAAGACAAACGTTCTATAAACCTATTTTAGCCAAAATAGAGATAAAATAGGATTATGAATAAGGGGGTAAGACTTATAGTCCCGATGTGGCTACTTAATTTTTATTTTTGTTATTTTTCATTTCATTTGTTGATCTTAGTTTTTCCTTAATTATTAAAATCTTGTACCATTGCAATGGTGCCCAAGACACAGGCTGTGCCTAGTTTGGGACCAACGATACCTCGATATTGTAATTTTAAAATATGGAATAAAAGATTATACTTTACTTTTAGATACTTTACTGTATTAGTATGGAAGTATGGATACTAATAATTAATCTAAGCTTGTTTGAACGCGCTAACCTCTTGAACTACCCGTCAGATTTGAAAAATTATTTTTGCTTTTGATAGTCCAATTGTTGAGGAAGGCTATCACATCACACTAATATTATAAAGGCGAAAGTTTGTGAGTGTGTGTGTTTATATGTTTGTTACTTCTTCACGCTCAAACGGCTGGACCAATTTTGATAAAATTTTGTATGGTGGTAGCTGACACCCTGGATTAACATATAGGCTACTATTTATCCCGATATTCCCACGGGATCGACATTTACGCGGGTGAAACCGCGGGGCGCAGCTAGTTTAACATAACGCTGGGACTCTTAGGAATCGAGCAAAAATAAAACAAGCCAGAAAAAACGCTAAGCGAAAACGAAGTGATAGGGGCAGGCGATGCGATGCGACGGGGTGGGTCAAGAAATTTCACGCGGACTAAACTTCTTTAAATTATAGGAGGGCCCCATCCCTTGAATTTGCCACGGGCCCCAAACTGTATAGTTACGACACTGCTTGTGGAGGTTATCCTTGCTGCGGCCTATACTTGGATACGAAGCCTATTTAAGGTTTTCCAAGCAGGCCACGGTAACTTGTGCGCAGATGAGAGACTCTCTGATAGTTTAATAAAGAAATCAGAAAGCAATTCTCGTAATTTAAAACGTTCCAAATCTAGTCGCAGTCTCATCTCGGCGACAAACGAATGTCAAAAACTTGTCAAAATGTAGGGAAATTAGAAGTATTTTTTGACAGATTGAGACTGAGATCAGACTGTGAACGTTCTTAAAATTACGAGAATTGCCCCTCTGGAGGTTGAAGTAGTTCTTGCCAAAGATCACATCTTTCCGTGGAGTGGTTGTCTTTGGCTGGACTCTTGCCAAGTAGTTTTTTGCGGCTTTTAAGCCTCTGTGGCACTGAATTAATATTGTGCATTGATTAGCGTGGGTCATCCTGTAGCTTCGTCCTCTCGATGAGGCTGGCTATAAGTCCTGCGAATTTCTGGAGGCGCGATGCCAATAAAAAAGGCTGGGCAAATGATAATGATTTGAGAAAGCCAGTGGCGTAACTATACCGTTTGGGGCCCGTGGCAAATTCAAGGGATGGGGCCCTCCCTCAATGTAAAGAAGCTCAACCAACGTTATAGGTAGTTTTTGAAGTGAAACTTCTTTACGCACGCTTGACTTGGGGAGTAAGCTGGCGAACGCGTTACGAAAAGTGTGATCGGGCGAGGCGAACGGGAGTTGAGTGGGGGATATAAGCAAGAGAAAGCAGTGCGCGCGCACATTTTCATTCTCTCTTCCTCTCATAGCCAAATACGTTTGAAGTTTCACTTCAGTCGTGTGGTCATAAGCACACTCGGTTTTTTTTTTATTAGCACTTCTCCCGCGACTACTTCCGCGTACATTTCATAGTCAAAATCAATTAGGCACATAAAAGGCACTTTTGAACGTCAAAAATTACAATAAAATAGAATTGATTCTAGTCGCCCATATTTTCTCCTACAAAAACTTTAACACCCGACTGCTTCTGTCCTTATGTTAGGATCCTCCTGTGCTCATGGCCCTCTCGAGCCGGAGGCCCCCTCTGGCTGGGACCCCTGGCATTTTGCCCCAATGCCAGCCTATAGTTACGCCACTGGAGAGAGCCCTACCACAGAATACTTAAAGTACTACGTACAGAAAGGACACTCCCTTCCCCGCACTAACATCAGTTACCGCACCTCACCCCGCACTTCGGCGTATTCGTCGCAGTTATTTAACAAGAGCGCTCGCAAACACAAGTACCTCACGCACACATTCATACGTATACAAACGTCATTTTTTAATGTAGTAGTAGTAGGTAATTATTTTGCGAGCGTTGTAGTTGTATGGAGTGTCCGGGGTGTGGCCCTACTCTCATTGGGACCTTGCCTACTGTAGTGTATCTATTAAATAGATATGTAAACACTGTCTCATTCACACAAGCGGGGTAGCTGCTGTCACTTATGTCATCTGTCAGTTACGAGGAATGGCGGGAAACAGACAAAGTGAAGCGGACTATATACGAAGGCGCTTGGTGTGGTAGTGAGCCAGTGAAGTGATATGTTCAACATAAATACGGAATCAACAGGATTCTACACCCACCGCAACATATAATTACCTATTGACTACACAAATTAGACTATTGTAATCAACATTGTCGAATTCAATTTTGTATACGATGAAAAAAGTATGAAAGAAAAAATTTCTAAGTAGCGCAGTCATTGTTTATCGTAGACCCGTTATTGTGCTTTAAAATCTTCGACGTAAGGTTTAAATTACATTGACGAGCACTCGTGTAAAGCAAAAAGTATTGGTAAGCGTGCGTATGTATGGCGATTAGGTGTTATTGAAGATAGGAAGTGAAATTTTTTTTTAGTTGTTTTAAACATAGACCTGAAAAAGCATTTGATTAGTCATCGTTACTTTTAAAAGCATTTTAAGGCTTCTCAATCATCTCAAGACAGGGGTGAGGCGGCGGTTCGCAACGCACGTACTGAGTAATGCGCTCCCGCTCCTCCGTCCCCCCGCTCACATACCTAAGACTACGCGGCCAACTATAGTAGGTGTAGTTAAAATCTCGCTGCAGACTCGGTCATAAATCATAATCGGAGTAGGGATGTGCGCTAGTTGCGCGCGCGCAAGGCCATTATCTGAAAAGATTTTGAAAAGATCTGAAAGAAATTGGCAAAAATGTGTGGAACATGCAGAATTGCTGCAAGATGAAGACTTAAGAAAAGCACATTTATGCGAAGAGTTCATCATTCATGTGGATGATGATGACGATAACTTAGAAAAAGAATTTTAATTTTTTATTTTATATTTACGTTCTTTTGTTTATACAGGGTGTTACAGAAAGGGTATATCAATACAAACGGGTTAAAGAGTGTATCTGGTCTAGAATCTCTGTACAAAATTCCAGCTCAAAAGCAGTAACTTTGAAAATGCTTAATATTTTTTTATTTCGATAGTTTGTTAAATTGAAATCATAACAAACGTCTCACCGCATTACGAGGGTCATTATCCATTATCTGTAGTGTTACTGTGCGCCTAGTACACGCACATCACGCCGCCGCGCGCCAGTGCAGCGCCGTGATGTCGAAATAAAAAAATATTAAGCATTTTCAAAGTTAATGCTTTTGAGCTGAAATTTTGTACAGAGATTCTAGACCAGATACACTCTTCAACCCGTTTGTATTGATATACCCTGTCCGTAACACCCTGTATATTTAATATGCTTTGTAGTAAATTTGGTAATAAAATAAAAAAAAATGTGTATTTATTTCTATCACCCATTTATAAATATATAAAACTATCGATATCACTCATCGACTGCAGTAATGCATAGGACTACGTGTAGGCGTGGCCTGCCCATAAGGCCCATGAGTGGGAAAGAGAGCGAAACACGAATGATTTATGACCGTGTCTGTAGCGAGATTTTAACTATACTATAGTTCCGCGCGGACTATAGTTACGTGTATAGAGAGCAGTGGTGGCCAAGTGGTATCGGCCGCGACTTACGAGTTATATATAGGTCGTGGGTTCGTACCCAGACAGGCGCTTTACTTTGTGTAAATTATTTCATCACCGCTGCTCTAAAAACGGTGAAGAAAAACATCGTAAGGAAACCGGCATGTCCTAGAACCAAAAATTTGAAGACATGTGACATCTGCCAACCCGTACAGGGCCCGCGTGGTGGATTACGGCCCACTCCCTCTCACTGAGAGCCCAAGGAGGACTGTTTCCCAGCAGTGGGAACATTATAGGCTGATTATGTATGTACCCATAGTTACGAGCGAAGCTAATAAAATAAGCGTGTGAATAATAATAATTAATTTTCAATTGTTTATTTTCCAGGTGGCGTCATTCTTCACGACCTTAAAGGCCAAGCAAGGCGGTCATCATCATGAGTACTCCTGGCCCTCACCTCCTACTGAACATCATGGTTAGTTGACAGATTTTATCGACAAATCCTTGGTTAGGGATGCAAGAAGTGCCAAAAAATATCGACATATCGACGACGAACTACCAATACCTCTTAACTACCTTTTTTTTCGATTTTTAATTATGCCAATCGACGTAAAATTATATTTAATATACCTAATATCATTAAAATATTTTGTACCATAAGCACTTTTCCATAAGAGATTTGTTCTTACGGTACAAATCTAGCTTAGAAAGATGTATTTATGATTGTAAGGATATTATAGTCGCGAATCGTATTTTGATTAAGACCTGACACTGACCGGAAAATTGCAAAAAACGTAAGAAAGTTTCTTTACTGTCATGAGATTCTGGCGAATGTGGTTGTGACACCTCTGTCTACATCTTCTGGGTAAACGGTCGTGATGATATGTCCAAAAAGGATTCCTCATCATCATTAGACATACGCCTAACAAAATCTTATTTAAAATATTGCATCTTTTTTCTCATTGCAGGGTATGAGAGAAGTCTGCCGGATCCCGGTAAGAAATATTTTATTTGTTTAAATAAATGCAATGTAAATAAATGAGATTTTGTTATTCAAGTTTACTTCTACCGCAAGCTCCGTTAAGAACATCGTTCCAAAAATCAGCTATAATTATGAAACTGAATCACTGTTTTATGAATACCGTCAAACGGGGCGAATAGTGATGCGGGGTGAATCGGGACGTAACTTCAATATAGTTTGTTGCCAAAAAGGACTCTAATTGTGTTTACTGTATTATAATTAACGATTAAGTGCCCTTCTCGGCAACAAACTATATTATATTTTCAATCCTAAAATCTATTTTAAAGCTTCGTCCCGCACCCCTGCATTCCTAATCACCCCGTTTGCAGGTATTTTTTTACAAAAACTATTCAGGGTGTTACGGAAAGGGTATATCAATACAAACGGGTTGAAGAGTGTATCTGGTCTAGAATCTCTGTACAAAATTTCAGCTCAAAAGCATTAACTTTTAAAATGCTTAATATTTTTTTATTTCGCACATCACGGCGCTGCACTGGCGCGCGGCGGCGTGATGTGCGTGTACTAGGCGCACAGACACACTACAGATAATGGATAATGACCCTCGTAGTGCGGTGACACGTTTGTTATGATTTCAATTTAATAAACTATCGAAATAAAAAAATATTAAGCATTTTCAAAGTTACTGATTTGGAGCTGAAATTTTGTACAGAGATTCTAGACCAGATACACTCTTCAACCCGTTTGTATTGTTATACCCTTTCCGTAACACCCTGTATATCATTAAATTTTATTCCAGGTTCCTACTATCCAACGGCTTGGAACTCCTACACCCCGGAGCTCAACGACGGGTCGCCTCCATACAAGACGATCCCCACGTACAAGAGCCATGAACCGACATACGAAGATGCAGAGTACACGGAGGATAGCAAGACTCATAGCTGATACGATTTAGTCATGTACTATCGCGGACACTCCTGCCTGACCACTACTAAGTTAATTTTTGCTTGCATTCAAAAAATAGAAGCGCTCTCTAGCACACCCCGGACACTCCATACAACGCTCGCAAAATAATTATCTACTACTACTACATTAAAAAATGACGTTTGTTATACGTATGAATGTGTGCGTGAGGTACTTGTGTTTGCGAGCTGCGACGGTAACCTCGAAGTGCGGGGTGAGGTGCGGTAACTGATGTTAGTGCGGGGAAGGGAGTGGCCTTTCTGTACGTAGTACTTTAAGTATTCTGTCTCTAGTAAGCGCGCCAAGGTCAAATAGTTCGTCCATAAAATTCACAAAAGGAGTACACGTGATGCGTCACTAAGCCGCACATGCTATTCTCTAAGGATACAGCCTTGCGTGCAGCGCTGTCGCAGCTGTGAAACTTAGTTTGGCATTCGCTAAGCTGCGTACAGCTACACTAGCGCTCAAGGCTGTGACGGCCGTGAGTTAAACTACCCAACGGCACAGCCACGGGAGGGCAAATTGACAGTTCTTCATACATTTTGGCATTCCGTAAAAAAAAACAGCGTCGAAGTCGCTTACAGCCTCGCCCACAGCCTCGATTCTAACTGTCAAATCCAAAAGCTCTAAATATTCGTGCGTATCTTGACGAAAATAATAAACCGTACTCGATTCTTTTAATATACTTATTTGAAAAAATGGCAGCTCAGTGAATTATAAAGCTACATTTATTAGAAGAAGCCAAGAAAAGTGATGATTTGAAGAAAGCTCGACAGGCGAAACAACTAAGAAAGTTTAAAACAATATCCCGTGATACAGACTTTATCCATATTTACAGGCATTCTATGGGCATTCTGAGGATTTAATTAATATATTGGAAAATTATCTAACTACATGTATGCGTCCGCGAGTTCGTTCCAGTGGTTTAACCAAGAGGCTAAAGGTTTGTTTACAGCTAGGTTTCTTGTGATATGTTAAGTATAATGTACCTAGAATTATATATATGGATAATGTAGAATTATAAAGAATCCACATAGGTAGGTACTTACAGTATGTAATTATTATACTTATTTCAGATTAATGATGCTGATCTGAACATCTTGCATGTGGATGTGACTTGGGGGTGCAACACAATGATAGTTTTCTTTTTGAAGTGAAACTTCTTTAGGCGCGCTTGACTTGGGGAGTAAACTGGCGAATGCGTTACGAAAACGTGTGATCGGGCGAGTAGGGAAGGTACGTAAAAAATAGCTGGAAATACCTGGTGTAAAAACCCGGTCCCGATCGCATGAATATGCGACCGGGTTTTTACACCAGGTATTTGCTTCCAAGTACGCACACCAGGTACCGACTCAAAATACTTGCAAGACTATTAAGTATCTTATACGGCTACTCGCTCAAATACGTAGGTACTCAACCGCGTTAGTTTTCGCAAATGCGATCATGCTCCTTATCAGTAAGAGTCTACGGAACAGTTTCGTATGCAAGTAATTTTTACCGACTTCACAAAAAGGAGGAGGTACTATGTTCGGCTGTTTGTATGTTTTTGAAGGAAAACTTCTTTACGCGCGCTTGACTTGGGAAGTAAACTGGCGAACGCGTTACGAAAAGTGTGATCGGGTGAGGTGAACGGGAGTTGAGTGGGGGATATAAACAAGACAAAGCAGTGCGCGCGTACGTTTTCTTTCTCTCTTCCTCTCATAGCCAAATACGTATTAAGTTTTTTTTCTTTTGCTTATATCTCGAAAATGGTGCGTCCTATCGCAAAAATAATGAAAATTTCGACCCCCTTTATGAAACCCATAAACTCCTAAAACTCAACATGTAGGTAATCATTTTTCATATTTTCTATACAAAAAGTGAAAAATTCCTTAAAAAACACGCCAAGGCCGCCCCCTCCGCGCCTGCGGCCCTAAAAAACAATACACGGGGTTAGGGCAAATAAGTACAGACGCCAGCACATCAACCTACTACAATCTGTCAGATTTCTTTAATAGATTTTCAACTTTATTACTAAAGAATAAGGTTCAAAGTTGATTGGGAAAATTTGACAGTTTCGGGTAGGTTGACGTGCTGGCGTCTGTACCACGTGTCGACGAGTCGCGATTGTCAAATTCGATTTTTGTTGTGTCAAAATTATTTACGTGAAACTTCTTTACGCACACTTGACTTGGAGAGTAAGCTGGCGAACGCGTGACGTAAGCGTTACGAAAAGTGTGATCGGGCAAGTAGGGAAGATACGTATTTTTGTAATAATAATTAATTGTATTCTAATATGAATTGTTATCTCAATTTTGACATTTTTATTTAATATATCAATTCTTTTTTGTTTGTATTTCAATGTAAATCAATTTTGACATTTTTGTTTTGTATTTCAATGTAAATCAATTTTAATTTCTGATATTGTTAAAACGTGTATGCCTAATGGGTAGCTTTTTGAGTTTCCATAAAATTACTGTAAGACCTGTTGTATCACCAAAAAGCACACGAATAAATACTTTGACTTTGACTTTACGTATTTACTCGACCAGGTTTTTGCTTCCAAGTACGCACACCAGGTACCGACTCAAAATACTTGCAAGACTATAAAGTACCTTACACGGCTACTCGCTCAAATACGTAGGTACTCAACCGCGTTAGTTTTCGCAAATGCGATCATGCTCCTTATCAGTAAGAGTCTACGGAACAATTTCGTATGCAAGTATTTTTTACTTTAATGGTTTGCAAGTATTTATTTGTAAACGCGATTTTGCTCCTTATTTATAGGAAGTCATTGATCAATTCAAAATCAAAATCAAAATCGTTTATTTGCATAAAATGTGGTACAAAAGATGATAACGTAATATTGTAGTGCTAAGACACATTCTGCCATGTAATGATGGCATGCAAATATTTAATACATGAAGTAGGTATTAACAACATGCAGTAACATAATAATATCGTACAGTTAATTAAATTAGCAAATTAACATAAATAATTAAAAAAATATTACAATGCATTACTGAAGTGGTAGGACTGACAAGATTTTTTGTTCAGAAATTCGCCGACAGAATAAAAACCACTTTTTCAATATATCAACCACTTTTTCAAAACCACACAGAACTTTTTGTAAGGTAGTTCTGTTATCCAGATAGGTAATGAGTTATATATAAGTGGCGCCATATATACGCAGCTACGCCTGAATAGCTCTATCCTAGGTACAGGGATTTTCAATAAATACTGTGTGACTTTTCGTTTGTTAAAATTATTGAAGTGAAACTTCTTTAGCCGCGCTTGACTTGGGGAGTAAACTGGCGAATGCGTTACGAAAACGTGTGATCGCGAGTAGGGAAGGTACGTAAAAAATAGCTGGAAATACCTGGTGTAAAAACCCGGTCGCATATTTATGCGACCGGGTTTTTACACCAGGTGTTTGCTTCCAAGTACGCACACCAGGTACCGACTCAAAATACTTGCAAGACTATTAAGTATCTTATACGGCTACTCGCTCAAATACGTAGGTACTCAACCGCGTTAGTTTTCGCAAATGCGATCATGCTCCTTTTGGAACAATTTCGTATGCAAGTATTTTTTACCGACTTCACAAAAAGGAGGAGATACTATGTTCGGCTGTTTGTATGTTTTTTTAAGTGAAACTTCTTTAGGCCGCGGCGCGCCTGACTTGGGGAGTAAACTGGCGAATGCGTTACGAAAACGTGTGATCGGGCGAGTAGGGAAGGTACGTATTTATGCGACCGGGTTTTTACACCAGGTATTTGCTTCCAAGTACGCACACCAGGTACCGACTCAAAATACTTGCAAGACTATACAGTATCTTATACGGCTACTCGCTCAAATACGTAGGTACTCAACCGCGTTAGTTTTCGCAAATGCGATCATGCTCCTTATCAGTAAGAGTCTACGGAACAATTTCGTATGCAAGTATTTTTGAAGGGAAACTTCTTTACGCGCGCTTGACTTGGGGAGTAAACTGGCGAACGCGTTACGAAAAGTGTGATCGGGCGAGGTGAACGGGAGTTGGGTGGGGGATATAAGCAAGACAAAGCAGTGCGCGCACACGTTTTCTTTCTCTCTTCCTCTCATAGCCAAATACGTATGAAGTTTTTTTTTTCTTTTGCTTATATCTCGAAAATGGTGCGTCCCATCGCAAAAATAATGAAAATTTCGACCCCCTTTATAAAACCCATAAACTCCTAAAACTCAACATGTAGGTAATAATTTTTCATATTTTCCATACAAAAAGTGAAAAATTCCTTAAAAAACACGCCAAGGTCGCCCCCTCCGCGCCTGCGGCTCTAAAAAACAATACACGGGGTTAGGGCAAATAAGTACCACGTGTCGACGAGTCGCGATTGTCAAATTCGATTTTTGTTGTGTCAAAATTATTTACGTGAAACTTCTTTACGCACACTTGACTTGGAGAAAGCTGGCGAACGCGTGACGTAAGCGTTACGAAAAGTGTGATCGGGCGAGTAGGGAAGGTACGTATTTACTCGACCAGGTTTTTGCTTCCAAGTACACACACCAGGTACCGACTCAAAATACTTGCGAGACTATAAAGTACCTTATACGGCTACTCGCTCAAATACGTAGGTACTCAACCGCGTTAGTTTTCGCAAATGCGATCATGCTCCTTATCAGTAAGAGTCTACGGAACAATTTCGCATGCAAGTATTTTTTACTTTAATGGTTTGCAAGTATTTATTTGTAAACGCGATTTTGCTCCTTATTTATAGGAAGTCATTGATCAATTTCGTATGCAAGTAGTTTTACTTCCAACGAGGCTTTTGAATACGCGATTGTACTTCTTATCTGTATGAAGTTATGGATCAATTTTCTATGCAGATAGAAAATACTTGAAAGTATCTCGCTCCGTCGTGCCTCGACACGAACACACAATTATGCGATTTAAAAGTTTTATTTGAGTTTTAATCACGATGGTTGGATACTGTAATGCTTTTCCGAATTCGTATTTACATAAACTGTTTGTAAGATTTCGCATTTTTAATAACATGCGATTTGATAACCGATTATTTACAGATAAATCATTTAAACTAAACTATTTTAGTGTTTTTATTTCATTACGAACCCGACTATATAAATGAAAATAAACAATTGAACTACATGGTCACTTCATAATAATGCACACGTTCGGGCAGCGCCGCCGCCGTCGTCGTTCGGTTCCCCGACACAAATTGCTTACCGCGCCATTTTTTTACGCTACTAGATTTCACGCACACATTTGCACGTATACAAACGTCATTTGTTTATGTAGTAGTACTAGGTAATTATTTTGCGAGCGTTGTATGGAGTGTCCGAGGTGTGGTAAGACTCTTACCACACCTCGGACACTCCATACAACTCCGTAAGAGTCTACGGAACAATTTCGTATGCAAGTATTTTTACTTTAATGGTTTGTAAAAGTATTTATTTGTAAACGCGATTGTGCTCCTTAGGAATTCACGGGTCAATTTCCTATGCAAGTACTTTTTACTTCCAACAGGGCTTTTGTTTGATTACGCGATTGTACTTCTTATTTGTATGAAGTTATGGATCAATTTTCGATGCAGATAGAAAATACTTGAAAGTATCTTGAGCCCTGGTTTTAGGCCCTGGTTTCTTAAGGTGGACGTACTTGGAAGCCCTGGTACTCGATTTTACAAGTACGACCCATGTCTACGGGCTACGGGCGAGGCGAACGGGAGTTGAGTTGGGGATATAAGCAAGAGAAATCAGTGCGCGCGCACATTTTCTTTCTCTCTTCCTCTCGTAGCCAAATACGTTTGAAGTTTCACTTCAGTCGTGTGGTCATAAGCACACTCGTTTTTTCAAACAGTAAAGGAGCATTTGTAAAATTTAAATAATGAAGGAATTGTGTACTTGGTAAGTTATTATGTACAATACAATGATAACTTAAACACAAGTCAAGATTGTACTTAATTCCAGCTTCATTAATTGATTTCAGGTGACTCAGGATATCCTCAAAGGCCTTATTTAATGACTCCCTTTAATAATTCAGAAACTAGGACTTCAGAGAGCCATAACAACAATTTGCACAGTAGTGCAAGGAACAGTGTGGAGAGGACTATTGGAATACTGAAAGGGCAATTCTGATGTTTATTAGTTCATAGGGTATTGCACTATGATCCTATAACAGTGGGGAAAATTGTGATAGCTTGCTGTTTTACACAACATGTAATCGAGCCGGGCTACCAGCTCCTATGTTAGACCAATGTGACTTAGATGAAGAATCTAGGTTACTTAGAATCCTGACACATCAGGCTTCAACACAATATGGTGACTTAGGGAGTGGGCTGATAAGTAGGCGAGATTTAGTTAATCAATTATGGCGAGCATGTCATATTTAAAATGTATGCTTTCCTATCTTTCCCTTTCCAGATGTGGAAAACATGTTTAAATAGAACATACTCACCATTATTGATTAGATACACTAAATAAATGACAGTATAATTTATGAATGTTGAATGTAGAATAAGTGCATAGATGATAATTATAATTATGTCATAATATGGTGTGTGTTTAAAGTGTGGTGTTTAAGGTGTATATGATTGGTATAATATCAAAAATTATTAGCCTTTAAGTGCATATTTTTATACTTACTGTTGTCTCTATTTTTACTACTTTTTTAAATGTGTATACAGTGTGGGGCATGAGAAATTAAATAAACATCTGCATAATAATATTTTATTTTTATTTACAATTCAAAACAATCAATCAAATCAAAATTTATGTATTCAAATTAGGCTGACAATCAGCACTTTTTGAACGTCAAAATTACATAAAACAGTCCCACAAAACGCCCGCCCTTCATTTAGCTGGGAAGAGGTGGTGCAACAAACTCCCCAACAGCACAGCTGTTGGTTCAGTTAGAAAAACTTGATTCACGCAAAATACGCGCATTGACGTGGAGTTGCGGACACCAGCCCGTATTACCTATTCTTATAATAGTAGGAATGCAAAATAATTCACATTATGAGGAACAGAACATTAAATTAAATTGTTTTTAATTGTTAGTCAGCTAGCAGATGCCAATTATACCTAACAAATACAATGAAAACTACTCCAGCAAAAAAAAATGTAAACAAAATTAAGTAAGTACATACCTAAATAAAAGCCTGCAGGCATAAAGGGTGTGCCCACTAACAAACATTTACTACAAAAAACAGTTTTTACACTTCAAACATTTAAATTTCTTAACATCTATCATAAACTTAATATCTAAACATATTATATTAAAAATCTATGGTAGATCCATGTTTCAGGGACTCCCTCTTTTGATGGATGTACATAAATCCTTCAGTGCCTGGGTCTGCCTTGACCATGACTCACTTATTTCCATCCATTACATCCTCTGCTGGTTGTCCATAACGAGTCTCTCATTTTCCAAATGCTTCTCTTCAATGGCAAAACCGTTCAGTGCGGCTCGCCATTTGTGATTGACTTTGAGAAGGTGATGAGCGCTGGATCAGACGGCGGCGTGCCATCCGACGCCTACGAGGTACTGTGAACATAAAAAATGCAACAAATTACTAAACAGAAGCAAAACAAATATAAAGACCATTATGTAAGTATAACAGCATCACATGACTCTCTCTCTCTGAAGAAATAGATATAACAATGTAGTATACATATTAGATGTACTCTATATACATGTTGATTGAATAAGGGCTGCTGTTGAAAAAACCTACAGAAAATCCCAACCAATTAGCTGAACCTGGGAGTCAAAAGTGAGACCACGTGTACTACATATGTAGTTTTTTTTTACACTAAACCAATAAATAACCAAATTATAATTAAATTAACCTTACATGAGGAGGCAATTGGGGCATTACTCCTATGAGGCAGTGCAGGTGGTGATCTTAAAACAAAAAAAAAGTTACCTGAATATCCATTATGTCCTATGTTATAATATTAGACCCAATGTACATAGGTACTGGCTATTTAACTTTGTTCTTAAAGAAACAGTCAAAGTACGCATGCCAAGTGTGCAAGCTGACGAAGCACACCAGTAATGCAATACCTAGGTACATGTTGTTAACAAACCTTTGGCTATTGCTTCCAACTTTTAATGCAGCCACATCCATCACTGTTTAGCTTGCCAGCTACTTCTTGCCATGCCGATGTGATGTCCGAGAGTGCCCTGTGGCAAGCCAACGTCGCTCTTCCAAACTTTATTAACATCTCTCTCTACTTGCGCACTTGGGTTAGCACTTCTTGGCATGCTTAAAATACACAATGTTACGTTATAACAATAAAGTTATAGGTACATATTATTGTAAAACATTAGTTAAATAAGTAATTAACTTAAATTTTAGTAATAACTCTTGTAATATCATACAATATTATTGAGAAACAGTAGTATTATTATCCATGTAATAACAGTGAAAATATCATAATACTCACATTAGGCACAGAAATACCTATGTTCAAAGCACTCGCTAGATAATACAAATAATAAATATCGTATGATTCGTATGCATAATGCACCCAAAAGTTTAAAAACTAGAAATTCAAATTCAAGTGGTTTTGTTGACATTTGACATTGTTGTGAGTTGACTTTTTATTCATCGCTGTCGCGTTGCTCGAAAAGAGCAAAGGAATCGTCATTCAGCCTTAAAATGTAATAAGAAATATGCAATAAACCATTTTAATTATGATATTGGTTATAGTTTTACTGTATTCCTTAAAATACTTAAAGATAGACCTTTAATATATATTTTAAACCCATAAAACTCTCAGTCGAGATTGATCGATTATAATTTATGGAATTTGTTGCAAGCCCTACGTTCGTCTGCGAAACAGCGACGGGAGGTTACAGCATTGGGTTCGACGACGACCACAATGACGCTAGTGAATACGGTTTGAATCAGCGCTGCGCGCTAGGTCGATCTCAAGGCTGTCTCGTCGACGAGCTCGACGCAGCGTACAGCCATGAAATTGTCTTTTAGAGAATAGCACAGGTTGCAACTAATTGCGTTATCGCTTTCCTAATAGACGAAAACTTTAAGGGAGCGTGGCTTGGCGCCGCCGCAGGATTTAGGTGAAAAATTTTTTAAGGGATCAGGCGGAAAGGTCCTGGAATCATAACTTCATAAGTACCTAATTCAATGCGTGTTATGTAAAAGCGCTTATTGCCGTGTCCTCGTATTTTAAGACTATTTATTTATAATGGAATTAAGTTATTTAAGTATTTTGACTAAGGCTGCGTCCCAACCAAAGCGATCGCCGCGCGAACTCGCGACTGTCGCGGGTTCGGCGAACCCAGAACGCGTGATCGCGCGCCGGTTTACTTTAACAAATGAGTGACGTGGCGTAAGACCATAGACAGATTGTAAACACCGTTAGTTTGTAATCTATCTCGCGAGATTGTAAACTGCCGATAAATTGTGAACTGTACCATACTGCTTACAATATAATGTATTAATTTTCGATAGGTTATAATCTATCCACGTCACAGATGATAACACAGATATAGATATACCTAGATAACGCAAGTATCACGAACTGTATGAAAACTAAGCGTGCCACTTTTTGACTACCTACTATGACGTCACAAGCTCGCGCTCTCTCGCTCACGCTCACACAGCCAGCAGTACGCAGGACTGAGCCCGAAAGTGGCGGCTTATGATTCTCGATCGTAAACTGGTGCGATTTTTGGCACGCGAAGTAGGTGCTCTTGCGTTATCTAGGTATGTATATCTATGTCTGTGGATGGTAAACTATTGAATGGTTTGTTGCAGTTCACAATTTTTTGATAATTTATAATCTCGCGAGATAGTTTGTAAACTAACGATGTTCATAATCGTTTACATACATACACAAGTAAAATAAATGATGCTCAATCTTGATTTTGAGTACAGATTTTTATGAGGTCTGTCTGTTTAAAATCT
The DNA here is from genome assembly GCA_945859645.1 of Amphipoea oculea. Taxonomy (NCBI): domain Eukaryota; kingdom Metazoa; phylum Arthropoda; class Insecta; order Lepidoptera; family Noctuidae; genus Amphipoea; species Amphipoea oculea. The sequence continues at coordinate 11,337,212 of OX243888.1, read as the reverse complement.
TAATTCTTGACTGAGCATCGTTCTAATACCTGATGCTTTTTTTACCGGTTTCAAATTTTTACAGGCTGTTCTACCCATGAATATGAACAACTTTCACTATGGGACCAACTCTGAAATCACGAAAAAAGAATCTGCTGTTTCATACATTTTGGTCAAGTAGGTATTGAACTTTTGTATAAAAAAGCAAATTTTTTTTTCGTGATTTCAGAGTTGGTACTATAGTGAAAGTTGTTCATATTCATGGGTAGAGTACCCTGTAAAAATTTGAACCGTTGAAAAAACATTTGGTATAGAGTATGGGCGTAATTTATTAATTTAAGTATAGTTTCAGCATTTATTAGGCTTAGTTCACGCATTAAAAACCTTAGAAAAGAGGGTATGTTGTAAAGAGATTATAATCATAATGAGTAATTCACAATGTGTGTTATTTCAAGTTAAACAAATATCAACTTTATTACAGTGAGCATAAAGTTGATTTCATAGTGACTATTACTATTGAAAAAGTTATAAAAATGTTTGAAGCTGTAGCGTAAACTGAACTTTATTATGTAGGTAATAAAGTTATTTTTCCAATAACTCATATTTGTTTACGTGTTTAGTTTCCAGTTGGTAGGTATGTTTGAAATAAGAATTTAAGATAATTTTCAATTTATGGAACAACAAACTGAATTTCATACTTAACAAAGTTCAAATTCCATTGCAAACAAAAACTTATCAGGACCATTTTGTTACAAATTGTCACTCAAAAATCAACTTAGAATACATTTCACTGCTATAGGTAGGTTAAGAAAACTGCATTTATAATTTATAAGGGTAACTTTATTTATTGCAATAAAATATGTATAAAAAAATGGACGGTTTATCATTTTTCCTTAAAATATACAATTTACATAAATAACAAAGGGGATTGAAGATTTTTATAATATGGTATCTACAATATCCGCCATTTTGTTTTATTTTTTCCAAAATTGGGTCCACGCATGGAACCTATATGAATTAAAAAAAAAAATTATATAGGTCTCATACATTGCCGCCATTTCGAAAAAAAAAAATATCAAAATGGCGGTCCAAGGACCTTCAAAACCCTTTACAAAAAAATTATATAATAAAGCTCATTTTGGAATGTAAATATCGAGATTCTATCCCTGTTTATATTTAAAAAAAAACTATATACAAGTAAAAATCTTTTATATAAGATTCAATAGAATACAATATTATTATACAAAACTATGTATATATAATTGTATAAAATATACAAGGTGGAGACGACAATACAAAAATAAATTAAACTTCGTATATCCAATGACCAGTGATCGGAATAGGCTGAGTATGTTTACCTAAAGTTTAAAGAACAGAGACGGAAATCGGAGACTTCCTTATGACTACATTTTTTTTTAATATATTTTTTTTTTATGTTGGTTGAACATTTCAATATACGTTTATGTTCAACCAACATAAAAAAATAAAAATATTTTTAATATTGGTTATTTTATTTATAAAACATTGAATACGATTCATTAAAGCATTTGTAATGTTAACGATAAAATAATATAATAATAATAATATATATTCCACAACTATCACACACATCACAAATAAGATATTGAAAGTTATGATCGATCGACCTATGCGGCTGTTATTATCTAGCCAGGGCCCCACTTTTTTAATTTCGATGCTAGGATTTATTTCACAGTTCCAAAATACTCTTATGCATTAGTATTGCTAGTGTTTTCATGTATTACCGTATTGAATAAAATAGAATACTCTTTATTATGTACACCATATAAATTACAGACATAAATATAGAAACTTTACAATGGGTGACACAATGGGCGGTCTTATCGCTAAGAGCGATCTTTTAAAGACAACCTTTGGATGGATTAAAAAGGGGAAGGACAGAAAAATACTTTTCATTTACACAATACAATAAATACATACATAAAGTATATTATACTAGTCTAAATAAATATATAGATACATATAAATATATAATAGTAAACATGAAACAGGAGCAAAGAAATTATATTATTATTGTTATAATAATTATAATTAAAAAATTATTGATTTATTTATTAATTATTGGTTTGTAATTCTATTATTATTGTTGTATTGTTATCTCCACATTGTTTTTATCAAAATATAAAAATACTAAACATCAACTGTTGTATAAAAAATACATGTTTGAGCTCAAAAAATCACATACAGTTACAGTTTTACACATAATAAGATCTCCAAGTTTCAAATTAAAGCTAGATATTGTGATAAAAGATGATTTAAAATATCACAAAATAAATTAGAGTTAAAAAAAAATTACCCTCTTTTTGGCTCCGCCAAAGTCGGGTAAAAACGTCAAAGTAACATGGCAGTGATAATACTTCTCTTTTTATTTTTGAAGTGAAACTTCTTTATGCACGCTTGACTTGGGGAGTAAGCTGGCGAACGCGTGACGTAAGCGTTACGAAAAGTGTGATCGGGCGAGGCGAACGGGAGTTGAGTGGGGGATATAAGCAAGAGAAAGCAGTGCGCGCGCACATTTTCTTTCTCTCTTCCTCTCATAGCCAAATACGTTTGAAGTTTCACTTCAGTCGTGTGGTCATAAGCACACTCGGTTTTTTTTTGTCAAAAGCTTTACCTATTTAAACCTATTAAGACTGTTCTTCTATATTTTTTTCTTTATTTTTTTTTTTTTTTCATGCACATTATAATTTTACATACATTTACTATCGGTTTTTGAACATGAACCCTGTCAGAGCACTGCAAAACACAATGTTGGATTGCTGTTGAGTTATATTCCTATTCTTAGTCGGATTTGACAGCTATCAAAATACGTTGAAAAAAAATCGATTGCTTTAAAAACCAATTCTAGACTATTCTCGAGACATATCGACTTATCATACCGAGTTTGTAATCGACATAATATTGCCGCGATACTTTTTATGAACAGACAAAGTTATCGCGGCATGTATAATGAGAAATGTCAAATCGGACTTCATAGATTGTTAGGCTGAGGCTACATTAGACCGCGACGCGACCTGCGACACATGAGCGATTAAAACAAATAAATGAATGCTCATGTATATGGCTACACCGTACATCAAATATTTATTAGCGATCTTTGATTTCTTTATGCGATAGGAACAACATTACTGTAATCACGGCATCGGCTACATCAACATATCAGCGAAATTGAAGCGAATTAGAAAACTAGCTGCGCCCCGCGGTTTCACCCGCATAAGTCTCGATCCCGTGGGAATATCGGGATAAAAACTATCCTATGTCCTTTTCAGGGACTCAAACTATCTCTATACCAAATTTCATCTAAATCGGTTCAGTGGTTTAGGCGTGAAGAAGTAACAAACAAATAAACACACACACACACTCACAAACTTTCGCCTTTATAATATTAGTGTGATAGTGTGATTTCTCACTTGCACGACTACTTCAATAGTGCTACTAAATATGCGTGTGGCTACATTATGCGTATAGTACCTAAACCGCGATGGATGATTTGATAGCATGTATACTGTAGCCACGTTATCGCCGAATATACGCCAGATTTTCGCTTATAATGTAGCCATACCACACCCCGGACACTCCATACAACGCTCGCAAAATAATTACCTACTACTACTACATTAAAAAATGACGTTTGTATACGTATGAATGTGTGCGTGAGGTACTTGTGTTTGCGAGCGCTCTTGTTAAAGAACTGCGACGAATACGCCGAAGTGCGGGGTGAGGTGCGGTAACTGATGTTAGTGCGGGGAAGGGAGTGTCCTTTCTGTACGTAGTACTTTAAGTATTCTGTGGCCATACCATGTTTATCTCGTTTCGCTCTTCCAGTCGCATCGCAAATCGCTGCCTACTGTAGCCTTAGCTTTAGTGGAATAGTGAACATTAGCACAAATTGAGTCAAAACTTATCAAAACACAGCATGAAATGACTTTTCAATAGTGAAAGTAGTAATAAATAGATTTCAGAACAAAATCAAGAAACTAAGTGGTGCTTTTTAATGTTAAAATAACATTCATCATGTACGGTCGAACAAGCTATTTGGTATACAGGCAAGAATATTCATCTTTACACTACACAGCCAATATTTAGTTTTATTTTGTGCGTTATAACTTTTTCAACTTATGGCATCCTTAAGGTGAATGGGTAGTTGTAGCCCGCGAAATTCAATTTTTCTTACGTTTTTTGCAATTTTCAGGTCAGTGTCAGGTTGTATCTTGATCAAAATATGATTCGCGACTATAACCGGTACGTATTTACAGAATTAGAATCATTAATATATCTTTCTAAGTTAGATTTCTACCGTTAAGAACAAATCTCGTATGGAAAAGTGTTTATGGTAGAAATCTAACTTAAAGAGATATATTAATGATTCTAATGACTATGATTCTGTAAATACATGTCTATTATAGTCGCGAATCATATTTGGATCAAGATACAATCTGACACTGATCTGCAAATTGCAAAAAACCTAAGAAAATTTAAATTTCGCGGTCTACCATGGCACATTCACCTTAATTAAATAGACTGGTATAAAAGAATTGAATAACTCGGCACATCATTGTTTAAAAGTAGTTGCAAGTTAGGTGCCTGTATACCAAATAGCTTGTTCGACCGTACCTGTGTAAAAAAAATATATTACGAAGTCATGTTTATCAAAATCAAAATATGTATTTTAGTTCACATAAACCTACATGGGCACATATGAAACGTCAGAAGCTAGGTGCACGGTTCCAATCGGTCGTTTCCTATGGAGAAGAACCGGCAAGAAACTCCAAGGTTACTCTTTTAAAAATCCATAGAGTTTGTCAAACATTCTTGATTAAAGATTTCAACATACTGATTCGATGGTCGCTCAGCGCGCTATGGAGCGAGCTATGCTCGGAGTCTCTTTGAAGGATAAAATCAGGAATGAAATTATCCGGAAAAGAACCGGAGTTACCGACATAGCTTGCAGAGTAAGCAAACTGAAGTGGCAGTGGGCTGGCCATGTCTGTCGAAGGACTGATGGCCGGTGGAGCAGACGAGTCCTGGAGTGGAGACCGCGTACCGGCAAGCGTAGTGTAAGACGCCCCCCAGCTAGATGGACGGACGACCTAAAGAAGGTGGCTGGGGTAGACTGGATGCGGAAGGCGGAGGACAGGGTGCTGTGGCGCAGTCTGGGAGAGGCGTCCAGCAGTGGACTGCGATAGGCTGAGTTGATTAATTGATTCGATAGTTTTTTTTTTTTAAGCGGGTCGAATTGAGAACCTCCTGTTTTGAAGTTGGTTAAAAATAAGCGAATATTTGCGTTGTCTCGTCAAAAATGCTATTAGTGTGGAATATTACTAAAATTCTTGCAGCTTTAGTTTCTTAGAGGACCGGTGGCGGTGGTCGCTACATAACGGCCGCACTGAGGGCTGTCATGATAATGGGCTTTGACTTTACATAATCAGCCTTTAATCTTCCCACTGCTGGGACACAGGCCTCCTGTCTCCGAGAGGGAGTGGGCTGTAATCTACCACGCGGGCCCAGTGCGGGTTGGTAGATGTCACATGTCTTCAAAATGTTGTGTCTAGGACATGCCGGTTTCCTCACGATGTTTTCCTTCACCGTTGTGAGAGTAGTGGTGATGTAGTAAATTACACAAAGTAAAGCGCCTGCCTGGGTACGAACCCACGATCTACAACTCGTAAGTCGCGGCCGTTACCACTGGGCCACCACTGCTTCTTAGGCTTTGACTTTACTGTGTCAAAAACAGTTTCTAGGGAAACGCACCAACTTACGTTTATAAATAACGTTTCAGTGACGTCATTCCACCGTAAGGCTCAGATCACACCAAGATGGCAGCAAGCAGTTTAAGTGTCATATAATTTTAAACCTTATCTTCATTACTATAATACATAGTATCGCTTGAGAAACTTGAAAAGGTTGCGCGGCCGCCCGCGGCGCCGCGAGCACTCCGACGACTCAAGGTTCTCAAGCGATACTATGTAATATAGTAATGAAGATAAAGTTTAAAATTATATGACACTGAAACTGCTCGCCGCTTCGCTGCCATCTCGGTGTGACTTGAGCACAGATATAGATATACCTAGATAACGCAAGTATCACGAACTGTATGAAAACTAAGCGTGCCACTTTCTGACTACCTACTATGACGTCACAAGCTCGCGCTGTCTCGCTCACGCTCACCCAGCCAGCAGTACGCAGGACTGAGCGCGAAAGTGGCGGCTTATGATTTTCGATCGTAAACTGATGCGATTTTTGGCACGCGAAGTAGGTGTTCTTGCGTTATCTAGGTATATCTATATCTGTGGACTTGAGCCCTTGTTGCGGACGCTATGTGGCGGCCACCGCAGTTTTATTAAACCCTAGCATAAGCGGACTAAATGATGACGAATGGGCTAAATTGAACCCAATTGTCCAACTATTTTGGTCATACAAATATTACAATACCTACAGGAAATAAAATTAACCAGTGCGCAAAACTTTAACCTTGAATCCAGCATATGATTGACCCCTAGCGTAAAAAATTTTCGTCAGAAAAAAAAAACTAAAAAAAAACTGCTGTTTCATAGTAAAGTGCAATACCTATGCGGTCAAAACGAATGGAAAAACGTTTTTTTTTAAACTGATGAAGAATTTCTACGTTATTTTACTATGGGTTAAGGTGAATGCGCAGTTGTAGACCGCGCAATTAATTTTTTCTTACGTTTTTTGCAATTTGCAGGTCAGTGTCAGGTTGTAACTTCATCAAAATATGATTCGCGACTATAATAGATATGTATTTACATAATTATAGTCATTAGAATCATTAATATATCTTTTTAAGTTAGATTTCTACCACAATCACTTTTCCATACGAGATTTGTTCTTATGGTAGAAATCTAACTTAGAAAGATGTATTAATGATTGTAATGATTATCATTCTGTAAATACGTACCTGTTATAGTCGCGAATCATATTTTGATCAAGATACAACCTGACACTGACCTAAAAATTGCTAAAAACGTAAGAAAAATTGAATTTCGCGGTCTACCACTGCGCATCGATTCTGAACCCCACTGCGCTGAAATGTATCGTCGGTTTAAAAAATACTATGCTATAAATTTTGACCAACTATTGGCCAGAGATCGCACAAGACAGGGGAGAGGTTTGGAAGAATAAGGAGGAGGCCTTTGCCCAGCAGTGGGGCACAAAATAGGCTAACAAAAAAAAGTACATTTTGATCGCGAAGATATTTGCACTTTTCCATGAAACAACAGTTTTTTTTTTAATAACCTAGATTTACCGCGGGCCCTATCAGAATACTAGTGCTGCAGTATTTATTTTTTTAATTTCTCAGCATTATGCTAACATAGGAGACTTTTTGGCCTCGCAGAGGACTTTTTTTTCTGGTTGTTTTTAGTCAAATCAAATCATTTATTTTTTGCCAACATGGGTAGGGGTATAGATGTTAAACATCTTTTGGTAATGTTCTCCATGCTCTGCCGTCACTTGGGCATGCAAAATTTACACATACATTACAACCTATTATCAAAATACCATGCTTAATAACAATATATATTACAAAATTATTAAATTGGAAAATCATTTTAACCATTTTATTTTTTAATTTTTCAATGTCAAGGAGTATCCAGTAGTCAATAACTAAAATGTCATAGTTAATAGTAAAATGTCATAATAAATAGTAAAATGTCATAGTAAATGGTGAATAATTAAATAAAAGTCCTGAATAAATAAGTTAGTGTAACTTTGTTAGTTTTAAATATTCCTGCGTACCAAATAAAAAGACTAAAATCATATGATGAGTTCTTGGTTACAGTTTGCCCACTAGCTATTTTTTTTCATGTATTTATGAAACCAACCAAGGAAGTTTATTTCCACATCTACAAGTCATCAGTAATCTTAAAACAAACGCTCAAAAATATACACAAAGTAATCAAAATGGAGTCGCTAACCAGTCCAAGAACACTATTGCTACCAAACCAACTATACTTAACCTTTTTCTTGGTCAACCTCCTTTTATCCACAACCAACTTTTTGGGCCAAGAATTATAGTCTGTGGGCACACTTTGACATTGGCTTGGATGCCATTTGCGAGGAGTATTATTTGAATTTTTCGCTTGTATACAAACTTCATGGGTTTTGCCGTCTTGGAGGGATATTTTGAACGGCTCGTCGATCGGGATGATCATGGATCTTAAAGTGTATGCCACGTCTGATGAGTAGTGAAGCTTGTTGGTGCTGTCTCGAATGTAGAGGATGAAATCGCCGACGTCATCGTTCGAGGTTATGAACCAATGGACGTAGATCGATGGTTGCGAGCTGAAAAAGATAGAAAATTGGTTTGATAATTGGTTTGTTTGGAAGATATCTTTTTGACGCAGTTGGGTAAAAATTGTGGATGGATGAAGTCGCTCTCGACAAAGAATTCAAGATAAAAGATGGACTCAAACTCAAAGCATTTATTTCAATTAAACCATTACAGGCACTTTTGAATTGTCAAAATTAAGTAGTCGGTCAGTTAGTCAGAAAGTTGAAGCTAGTTGCCCATTCCAAAGCGTAGATCTCTATGGAGAAGAACGGGCAAGAAACTCCATGGACACTCTTTTTAAATCAAGATATTACAAAATCCTGGGTACATTATTCTTGTTGCTTCTATATGTGAGAACAACGTAAAAAAAACACACAAATTAAGAAACAATACAAGAAATAAGATTAAAAATAAGCCTTGGCAGTTAAGAGATGACCAGTCTCAACCGACGGCGCCCGTTCACGAACATGACGCATGGACACAGAACAATAATACTTAGATAGATGGTAGTCGGTTCACCATCCCAATTTTATGTTACCTATTATGTTAATAATAAACGTCTAAAACACTTCTAAAAGAGAACTTCATTGAAGAACGACCCACTGACCAAAGCCTGCTCCTTAAAACACACAAACATATTGGTCATAGATTTTTTTGAATGATAAAGATGATGCAATAATCTATACTAATATTATAAAGAGGTAAAATTTGTTTGTAAGTTTGTATGTATGGGGTAATCTCTAAAATAAAATAAAATTTCTTCTTGCATTTGATAGCCCAATTCTTGAGGAAGGCTATAGGCTATTTAACGTCACGCTATGACCCTTAGGAGCCAAGCAAAAGCGTTATGGGGAAACGAAGTGATAGAGCAGGAGACGCGGGCAAGTGATGCAATACGACGAGATGGGTCGAGGGAAAATTACTATAATAATCATGAAAACTTGGAGAATAGATTGGTTATCGTAGTTACTATTTTATTAAATTAGTAAAGAAGTATGCTGCCCTTTTTATAATACGATACAAATAAAAATCACTAAAAATAGTTCTGAGAAAATTGCGGACATGCATACATTCGGATCGAAGACATAAAGTCTTTATTTGAAGTTTTTTTTTAAGGAAACTTCGAGTCGAAATAAAAAAAAGACATAATATTTTATACCACTCACTTTTAACAACACACGCCCAATTTTAGTAAATAAAAAATATATTTTTTAAAGACATTTCATAATTATATCGCAATTCCAACTTATTTTGATGTTTTTCTCGTGAATACAGTGTTACAAAAAACACAAAAAGAATCTCTCCGGCGGGGAATCGAACCCCGGTCTCCCGCGTGACAGGCGGGGATACTTACCACTATACTACCGAAGATATGACAACAACGCCAAAATCTGCAACCTATTGGTGCAAAAGAGACTAGCATTTTATGAAAATGCCTAAAGGCGATAACACACAAATTCCGATCACTAATATTCGCATTCTTCAAACGTGGTTTTTATAGCAACAACCTATGGTTATTGTTGGTCCATATAGGTAGGGCTTCCAAACCCGCAATACCGAGATCGCGGGATCCTGCGTCATTTTCCAGTCCCGCGTGTTGCGGGATTACACGGGTGCGGTATCCCGCGGGATTTGCGGGACTAGAAATTAAAGACGTCGTAATGAAAATGCAGTTCAACCTTTCCAATTTATTTGAGAATACTTATAGGTAAACGAATGGTAACCAACACGAACAAAGTCAAAAAAAAATGTAGATCTAATGAAATGTAACCAGAAATTACTATTTCCTATCGAAATTACGATTAGAAAAGTTTTAAATCATTGCCTGCTGAAAAAAAAAACACAAAAAGAATCTCTCCGGCGGGGAATCGAACCCCGGTCTCCCGCGTGACAGGCGGGGATACTTACCACTATACTACCGAAGATGTAGCTACAATGGCCAAATTTGAAACCTATTGGTACATATGTAAATAAACCAAATAAATCTCAAAAAAATAAAAATAAATAAATAACACATTGGTACAACATTATTGGAACGAGCGTTTGTAAAGGCCTATCATGTGACGTCGATGGGTTCGCATTTTCGTTTTTTGACACCGACTTCCGAAATTAAAGTTTTGTACAACTTTGTAGTTTTTTTTTTTGAAGTCGGTTGTTTTTTTTTTGAAAAAAGTTTTTATTTTTCACTCTTTGTTGTACCTACCCCACAAAAATTCAACTAACACTAGAGCATGGAAGAATTGAAGACATTGACTAGAAGAAAATTGATACACTAGTTTTTGAGAAAATCGCGGACATAAAAACATACATACATACGGGTCGAATACAGAACCTCCTTTTTTGAAGTCGGTTAAAAACCCCACAAAGTTGTATCATCATCATCTGCCTAACGTTCTCCCAACTATGTTGGGTTCGGCTTCCAGTCTAACCGGATCAGCAGAATACCAGTATTTTACATGGAGCAACTGCCTATCTGACCTCCACAACCCAGTTACTGGGAAATACGATACCCCTTGGTAAGACTGGTTATAACATCCTTCCTTCATTATATCTACTCTTGAGAAACTGCAGCTAATAAAGCGAAGAGGATGTTCATGCTGAACTAAAAACTATTACAGGTTAAAATTGATAACATGCGACAAATCGAAATGGGAGATTGTACTCATCATTATGAACAACTTTTACTATGGGACCAAAACTGAAATCGCGAAAAAAAATCAGCTGTTCCCTACATTTAGACGAATTATGCAAACATAAAATGTAGGGAACATCTGATTTTTTTTTTCGCGATTTCAGGTTTGGTCACATAGTAAAAGTTGTTCATAATGATGAGTAAAATCTCCCATTTCGATTTATCGCATGTTTTCAATTTCACCCTGTTATGAATAACACTTCGTTCTATTTTATTTACAACTAGCTGTGCCCGCGACTTCGTTCGCGTGCATGACGGAAGACGTTTTAATTTTGTAGTGCGGAACCCTATTTTTTTTTTCTAAAATAAAAGTAGCCTAAGTTACTCCTTATTACATCAGCTATCTGCCGGTGAAAATCCCGTCAAAATCGGTCCAGCCGTTTCAGAGATTAGCCGGAACAAACAGACAGACAGACAAAAATTTAAAAAAATGTTATTTTGGTATATGTAAGTACCGTGTATACATCCATATGCATTTAAAAGTGGTTATTTTTATATTACAAACAGACACTCCAATTTTATTTATTTGTATAGACACAACTAGCTGACCCGGCGAACTTCGTTCCGGTTCAGGATTAATAAATATTGGTATTTAGCTGCATTCGGTTAGACTGGAAGCCGACCCCAACAGTTGGGAAAACGCTAGGCAGATGATGATTTTTTGCTAAGTACCGTCGTCCAGTTGTTCGCCATCTTTGAGACAGATTATATGACTGATAAACTAAATTATGTTGTAAAAAAAAACATAATATTTTACAACAATTAAAGTAAAACTATTGCTTAACCCATTCGCTACGGCGATAAAAATTACGATTTTTAGCAAAGTGCTGGACTTTTCGTCGCGAACGTCGATGGGCGTCCTCCGCACCTCATTAGGATAATATGGAACGCCGATTTATTATATATTTGTATTTAAAAAGCCATGTGCAAATATTGCAAGTATAATTTTTTGTGACTTGTTTTTGCCAAAATAAAAGCAATTTAAAAAAAAACGCCGATGGGCGTATTTCGCACCTAAATATTAAATCAAAAAACGCCGAAAGGCCGCCGTAGCGAATGGGTTAAAACTGTGTTTACAAACACAAAAAGAATCTCTCCGGCGGGGAATCGAACCCCGGTCTCCCGCGTGACAGGCGGGGATACTTACCACTATACTACCGAAGATGTGACTACGACGGCGAAATAACGTATTGCATGGTAGACTATTAATAATACCAGCCGTAAACCGGGGTTAATTTGATAGAAACTTCTTATCGACATAAAATTGCAAATTGCGTAAAACGGAACAACTTTTGGTAGAATTTTTTTTTCGGATGACTACACTGGTAAACTGTCACAATCCTTTTTGCGGGTGCGCTGGTGATGACACGTTGTTTCATGCAAAAAAAGGTAAGTTTTTTATCAATACCGATCTTTACCAGATAAAATGATTTATTGGGGCTACTTTCAGATTCTATGTTAAAAACGGGGGGTTCCAAAGTAACCCCAGAATCATTTTAACTTTTATCACTTTGTTTAATTTTTTTTTTCTGAAAAACTAATCGATTTTCTTTATTTTTTTTTACTTTTACAGAGAGAACTATGAAAACTGATTCTTACATTTTTTATTATTTTTTTAGAACCACACATTCAAAAATTACAGTCAATTACAGTTCAAAATTGATTAAAGTAACCCCAGTTTACCGTACTATTAATATTACTGTTCCACTGCAAGGCAAAGACATCTTCTCAACGCACGAGCATTAATCGCCACGCTTGCTGAAGACGGGTTGACGATTTTAGACTTATATTAACATTTAACTACTAGCTGCGCCCCGCGGTTTCACCCGCATAAGTGTCGATCCCGTGGGAATATCGGGATAAAAAGTAGCCTATATGTTAATCGGTGTCAGCTACCTCCATACAAAATTTTATCAACATTGGAATATAGGGATAAAAAGTAGCCTATATATTAATCCAGGGTGTCAGCTACCTCCATACAAAATTTTATCAAAATCGGTCCAGCCGTTTGAGCGTGAAAAAGTAACAAACATATAACCACACACACAAACTTTCGCCTTTATAATATTAGTGTGATTATCATTGGTTAGGCAGGGGACATATGTACTCCTTCCAAAGTTCAAGGTTACCGATCCACTATAGCCAACCCAAAGTAGCCCATAGCCAAATATATTTTGTTCCCATTTTCTGCAATAGTCCTGCACCAACCGGGGGTTGTCCTTGGGTGCACTTGCAAAATGCATACAGGGATAATCGTGGGTTGGTGCCTCCTTCATCATCATCTGCCTAGCCTTTTCCCAACTAAGTTAGGGTCGGCTTCCAGTCTAACCGGATGCAGCTGAATACCAGTATTTTACATGGAGCGACTGTCTATCTGGTTGGTGCCACCTTATCATTTAAAATTGTCTAAGAGGCCCCTGCGAGTTGTCTTCGGCCCCTGGTACGCCTTCCAAAGGTCCGGGTTCCCAGGGTCCCGAGATATGTAAAAGACATAAGAAATCATAATATCCTAACTTCCTAACTAATATTATAAATGCGAAAGTAAGTTTGTTTGTTACTTTTTCACGCCTAAACCACTGAACCGATCATCCTGATATTTTAGAAACACCGTGTTCTTAACAATATCCATAAACTTTGTCAAAGGCTTCTATAGCTTTTACAAATTAAATCTAATAAAGGAAGTAGTACTTACTTAAAAAGGCTTCGTTACAAAGATATTTGTAATTTCATTTAGTGAAATTTAATTGAGCATGCAGTAAGAAAGGGTCCGGTATTTGACAGGAGTTTTTTTGATGTTGCGTCACATGACGTCTAGCCCTTGAGCGGTTAACTTAGTTTTGACAAGTTGCAGCCCGCCAAATGTTATGAATGAAAATACGTCATCGTTGCCAATTCTAATAAACAGGCATGCATATCGGGCGGTTTACGTCAAGGTAGTTTACGTTCAGTTTATATGAAAATTAACAAAAAAACAAAAAATAATAATTCATTAATGTGTCCATAATGAAAAATGCTTATTTCCATGTTCTGAACACCTGGTCGAAGTTTATGTATATCGTCCGGAACACGGTGTATACCTACGTTGTCAGGTGTACAGAAACGGACATAGGGTACCTTTCATCCCGAAAAAAACTGCTGTTCCCGAGGAAAACAACAATAACCTTATTATGATAATAGATGGCGCCACGTGTCTTTCGAATCATGATTGAATTATATTAGAAAACTCGAAACTTACGCGGGTGAAGCCGCGGGGCGCAGCTAGTTTATGGTAAATATTATACTCACTATTGTATATCCCTAAACGCCAGATCCGGTTCAGAAACAAAGTCGAACGCACTCTCTCCCTCAGTGTTGCTATGCTCCAAAATCATAGTGTCAACTCCAATGTTGCCAGTGCACAATAATCTATCTTCGTCTACAGTCAGTAGATTTTGATTTTGTAATGTTACCGGTTCAGCGCAGGTTAGATTTTGGTATTTCTCGTCCATTTTCAGTAAAGATGGCCTCATATGGTTTAAGTAATGTTTCAACGGTCGCGTGAAACAGTCGCATTTTAAGCTGTTTCCTGTAAATAAAACAAGATATTAAATATGTTTTTTTAAGTCTCATTTGCTTATTTCAACTCACACTATTTATGTAGGTATCTACTTATTCGTTACTATTTTTTGTCTGACACATATTAATTTATTTATTTTATTTAAGTATGCATACCAGTGATCGGAATAGGTAGAGCTATTTAGGTTCATTGACCGCAAACATTGATGTTATGATATTCCAAGGGATTCCGACTGATACTACGGGATTTTATTGAATTTCATTCTTTTTGTCAATATGTATAAAAATGGTTTATGTAAGCCAATAAGCGCATGAGCGACGTTGTCAATTTTACGTCAACAGCACGCTATAAAACTTTGCCAAGCGCGCGACGTTGCCGCTTTGTTGAGACGCGTAATTTCGCCGCATTATGGAAACAAAAGAAAACAATAGCGGGGTGTTTCTGTCGCTAGAGTACTTACTACTTAAAAACCAAATCTCGGGACTCGGGGAATATCCATATTATTCTAACCTATGGCAAGTGCATAAAACAGCTCTACCTATTCCGATCTCTGATGCATACACACGTCACGTTGCAGTGTAAAACTGATTTGCATCCGTCACCTCACACATCAGGTCCAGTTGAAAACTAGCGTCACGCACTAGTCGTCTGGCATTATTGCTGAACTAGGCCTTTTTGGCGCAGCCGTGAGGCACACTTTCCTGCCAATTACTTAAAATACTGAACCTCCAACAAAATTACTAAGTTACCGACAACAGAGGTTTTGTAAAAATAATCATATTAAATATATACGCGGGGCTACGTCGACTTAGGATGCAAGAGTGAGTGACGGGCACCCCGAGGTTCGGTTTGGTTAGGTTGCTTTAAACCCTTAACATAGAAATAGGATGCAAGAGCGAGCGAATGAGAATACAAATACCTTTACCTAGGTATATATTAAAACGTAATTTAAGCTGGTAGAAAAGTACTATAGCAATAAACAGTCATGTTTATTTTTCGAAGATTTCAGTATCTCATTCGGTCGTTTCGTCATTTTTATTCGGACAAAAGTAGTCGGAAAGTTAGTATTTTAGGCAGTAGATTTAATATTTTGAGTAAGGACAATTCTTTGTTTTTGTCGGAGCTTTTATTACTATCCTATTTTAATATTTATTTATTTCTGTAACTGCCCGTGACATCACAGCGGCGGACCCTATCAGAATACCAGCGCTGCGACATTTATTTATTTTTTAGAGCTTGAGATAGGAGCCTTTTGGCCTCGTATAGGAGTTTCAGGGGAGCAGTGGGTGGCCAAGTGGTAACGGCCGCGACTTACGAGTTGTAGGTCGTAGGTTCGAATCCAGACAGGCGCTTTACTTTGTGTAAATTATTTCATCACCACTGCTCTTAAAACGGTGAAGGAAAACATCGTGAGGAAACCGGCATGTCCTAGAACCAAAAATTCGAAGACATGTGACATCTGCCAACCCGCACTGGGCCCGCGTGGTGGATTACGGCCCATTCCCTCTCACTGAGAGGAGGCCTGTGTCCCAGCAGTGGGAACATTATAGGCTGATTATGTATGTGTATAGGAGTTTCTGTCTCATTTTTCTTTTTGTTACTTTTTTATATATAACTTGGTTTTTATTTTTTACTGTGTTTAGTTTACTTTGTGATCTTCCTGTACAAGTCGCAATAAATACTTTTTCTTTCTTTCTTTCTTTCTTATCCTTTTATATTCTATTCTACTGACCTTGAAATAACACCGTCAACCCCTCATGCCTGACTTTTCTAACCAACTGGGGCTCGAAGCTCGTCAGCTCGTTTTGTCGAACATCCAACAACTTAAGTTGTTTAGCCGACATTATATTTGTAGTAGGTAATGTTTGGAGCGAGTTGTTTCGTAGGTGCAGCTCCGTTATGTTTTCGGGGAAGCTGAATTTGATTTCGGCTGGAATGTAAAAAAAAAAAATGTTGGTTACACCGTGGAGATGACAATCACATGACACTAATGACACTAATATTATAAAGGCGAATGTTTGTGAGTGTGTGTGTGTTTATAATTATGTTTGTTACTTCTTCACGCGTTAACCACTGAACCGATTTAGATGAAATTTGGTATAGAGATAGATTGCATCCCGGGAAAGGACATGGGATACTTTTTATCCCGATATTCCCACGGGATCGACATTTACACGGATACAACCGCGGAGCGCAGCTAGTTAGACAATAAATTAAACTGCATATTAGTGCGTGTAGCTACTGGGTGTAAAAACACATTACCACTCCTTTGCATCGCGCAGTCGGGTAAAAAGACCCATCACGTAGCCGTCAACTACGAATTCTGTACATTTTAAACTAAGCATTGCACATAAATAATGGGATTAAATATAATGGTCACCAAAAAAGTATATTGAACACCAAAAAATGAAGTCTAAAATTACAATAGTTCTAGCTGGGTACCCCGAGGTTAAGTTTGGTTAGGTTACTTTAAACCCTTTACACAGAAATAGGAGCCCCGCAATGCCGGGCTCCGTCGACATAGGATGCAAGAGCGAACAAATGAGAATACAAAAATATTTTGGTGATCAATTACTATTTTTGGCAGTAAAAAGTGTTTTTTTGATGTTATAATTTACTTTATCTGATGATAAGTTAAACATAAGCCAAAAATAATTGCTGGAAACGACTTTTATTTTGGTGTGAAATTTTGCTGTTTGTGGTAGTGAGCAATGTAACGCACGCAAAACTTCATGCTTATGGGTGCATGCAACGGCATAGGGGTTCTGGGGGCATTCGAAGTTGTGTTATAACATTAGAAGCTAGTTTTCGTAAAAAAAACGTCGGCAAAAGTTGGAACTTAGATCTTCAATATATCCGTAACCAGAAGGTTCCCAGGTACGGTCCCATACAAAAAATAATATTACAAAGACGGGGAGTACAAGTGACTTTAGGTTTCGTTACGTGTCTTTTTGAACTTATAGACTACTAGCTGCACCCTGCGGTTTCACCCGCATAAGTCTCGATCCCGTAGGAATATCGGGATAAAAAGTAGCCTATATGTTAAGGGTTTTCCCACATTTATAGACGCGGAATCGGCTAACGCCGGTCAAAAAAGCCTTTATGTCTACGTAATAAGGGTGTTACTAATACCATTCGCATCGGCTCGGCTCGGACGACGCGGTGCGACGCCGATCGACGGCGAAACGAGCCGTTTGCCTATTAGCTCGGCGATAAGTCGAGTAGTTTGGTGATACGCGCTCGGCTTAAGCCGATTCCGCGTCGATAAATGTGGGGACACCCTAATCCAGGGTGTCAGCTACCTCCATACAAAATTTTATCAAAATCGGTCCAGCCGTTTGAGCGTGAAGAAGTAACAAACATAAACACACACACACACTCACAAACATTCGCTTTTATAATATTAATAATGTGATGGGCTGGAAAACCTAATAACACTTTGCTCAACCTGAGAATCAAACTCAGGACACCACGCTCAGTAGTTACGCTTGAGACGATTAAACCAAACGGCGCAGTCACTCATAATTTTTACGAAGTTTAACAAAATCGGTAGAATACTTACACGTTCTTGATATCATGTCTTTCAGGTTATTATGAGACAAGTCTAAGATTTCCAACGAAGTAAGATTGCCAAGGACATCTGGAAAACAATTAAAATATATTTTAGTAGATTAACGAAGTAAGACACATGAGGCCTTCCTTCTCAGAGTAGTCAGATATGAAACGCCGACCTCATCTAGTTTTAAAAATGCGATTGACGTGTAAAAGTGTTCGCCTACATCGTTTAGACATTTTAGCTTTGTCACTGTACAGGATATTTTTTTAAGCAGTGCGCACATTTTTACAGGGTGTTCTACCCATAATTATGAACAACTTTCACTATGGGACGAACTCTGAAATCACAAAAAAAAAATCTGCTGTTTCATACAAAAGTTCAATACTTACTTGACCAAAATGTATGAAACAGCTGATTCGACCTATTCAAACCATGAAGTGTCCCCCAGTGGTGGACAAACAAGTTGATAACATTGAGAAAAATCGCGTTAAGTCCGCCTTTATAAATTTGTGTGCTTAAAGTATAGAGGTATGAGGAACAGGGTGTAAAGTTCACTAATACTCTATAGAAAAGGGAGGATCCTCCGACCAGACGGGTGTTGTGTCTGGCGGGCAACTGCCCCAATGATTCATATCGGGCCGTTGTATCTATGCTAGTTGCGCGGTAAACTCTGCTTGCGAGATGCAGGATTTGCGTGACGTCAGTATGACGCGTTGTTCGCATGTGGCGTTGTGGATACCGCTACAAAAATATTACTGTTCTACCGTTGCATATAGTTCAAGGTTGTGTTTAAGTCAACAGCTCACTAACTCCTATAATACAAGCTTGACTTAGTTGAGGAGTTAGAGAATTTCATAATTTTATGTGACAGCGTACAACCTCTAAACTAAGATCTTAATTGTTATTAGATTAAGAAATTGTTGTACGGTCAGCATCAAAAGTTGATTAACACTTCAGTTTTTTTAATCTTAGTTATTGAGCAAAATATTTGTTGAAAATTGCAGCAGAAGAATTTTTTTTTAGAATATAAACTCTTGTCTATTATGTGAAAAGCTAAAAAACTGTTTATTGAAAAAAGTTGTTGTCAATTTAATAACATGTAAAAATGATAGTGTTAATCTACATTTGATGCTGACTGTACAGTCACGTCTAAAAGTATGTATACACTTGGCAATTTTCAATTGCGATTTTTTCGTGAAATAACGAATGCAACGTTGAAATACGACACTTAACATAAACCCATGGGTTCGAAAATACTTCGTAATAACATAAAATTTCATTCAAAAATAAAGGAGAAAAAAAAACAACCGACTTTAAAAAAAACACTACAAAGTGAAAAATAACTTTAATTTCGGAAGTCGGTGTCGTTGGTTCAGCATTTTCGTTTTTTGACACCGACTTCCGAAATTAAAGTTATTTTTCACTTTGTAGTGTTTTTTTTTAAAGTCGGTGGTTTTTTTTTTGTAAAAAAGTTTTTATTTTTCACTTTTTAGTTGTACCTACCCCACACAAATTCAATTAATACTAGTGCATTGAAGAATTGAAGACACGACTCGAAGAATCATCAAAATTCACATAGAAATGCCGGAGATGCAGTACATTTATGCATATAACTTCGTACATAAGAATAATTACTTAATGTATTATATACTAAAACCTTCCTGAAAGTATGCAGATCACACTAATGAAAGAATTATGAAAATCGGTTCATTAGTTTTTGAGATAATCGCGGACATACAAACATACATACATACATACGGGTCGAATACAGAACCTCCTTTTTTAAAGTCGGTTAATAAAAATCGCCTTTGAATAAAGCCAAGTGTATACATACTTATAGACGTGACTGTACCTACCTTGATGGAAATAAATATATTATTAAATAAATAACTTACTATTCCTAATATCGTTAATATAATTCCCAGCCAGATTCAATGTCTTAACTTTCTGTGCTCCTAATGTCAGATCGTGCGTTAGCACTGGTATCTCGTTGTAACTCAGGTCAATTTTCTGCAGTCTGTAGGGAATCCAGGGGCTCGCGGGAAACATCTTCTTCGTCAGGAAGCCGAATTTATTGTGACTTAGGATTACCTGGATAGAGAAAATGCTTTATTACACCAAAATTTAACAAAGAAAAAAGTGGCACTCCGGGAGTGCCGACAGAAGAAGGACTAGCTTCTGCCCGCGACTTCGTCCGCATGAAATTTCACCCTCCCCCCATTCACCTTCTTAGGGGTGGAATTTCGAAAAACCCTTTCTTAGTGGTTACTCTTCACTAAGAACACACTCTCCAAATTTCATGTCTCTAGGACCAGCGGTTTAGGCTGTGCGTTGATATATCAGTCAGTCAGTCAGGACTTTGAATTTTATATGTATAGATCATGGGTGTAGATAGTATTGTATGCAACTGTACATAATTAGGTATTAAAACAGTTGCATAAATAACTATTATAATACAGTCCACTTGCTTTACTTCCATCTGGGCTTAGACACACCCTGTATCCTTAAAAAAAATAATTAGTCCGTCGAATGAAGCAATAATAGGGTATTTTCCTGGGTAAAAAAATAATAATTAGATTTAGTCCGTCAGTTAGATTATCGAAAAATAATGGACCCGTATTTTTTCTTTTGTCAATCAAACATAAAATGACAAAGATAAAGCGCGTCAAAATTTGGGAGTGGGGGGTCGTGACGTCACGCCGTGCTAAAAAGTGTCGCACGGCGTGACGTTACGCGGAACCTTAACGAGCGATATCTTCATCATTTTTTATATAATTGACAAAAGAAAAAATAAGGGTCCAATATTTTTTGATAATCTAACTGACGGACTAATTAGAATTTTTTAGGAAACTAGCCTATTAGCCAGAAAATAAAAGTACAAGAACGAACTTACCTCTTCTAGAGACAAGCAATCATCCAACAATCCATTTGTCTTGTTATCAATCTTTTCTAAGAAGTTATGTGATAGATCCAACCTCCTGCGAAATAACAATTATTTAAATCAATTCTAGCCACTTGTTGCCCGCAGTGGCGTGTATTGCATATAGGCATATAAGCAGTGCCTACCTCGATATATCAACATAAGCCTGTCAATTACATTTTAGTGTGTGTGCCCCACAATTAAGAAACTCACTAAATTATCATACATAACAGAAAACAAAATCTTCATACAAACACGCGCGGCAGTAGGCAGTCGCCGGACGGCCTACTCGGCTCCCGTACTATTCGCATATTGTCATTGGTCTTCACTCGTTAAAGTTAATACGACAAAATTAAAAATACGTACGTCTCACGCGTAATACCATGACGTTCGACCTTCGCAATTTATCAGCCTTAAGTAGACATGCCTACTCAAATAACCACTTGTGACCTCAGTTTTTTTTCTGATTAGTGACTGCGTTTGCCTAGACTAGACCCGGCCTAGTGCCTACCTATTCTGAAAACCAATGCACGCCACTGGTTGCCCGACTGTCTTGTCTAAAACTATTCAACAAACCTTAAAGCCACCAATCCTTTGAAAGCCTCGTTAGGAATATGCTCCAGCCTATTCCCGCTGAGCGACAGATCCACCAACTGTTGCAGGCCGTTGAACGTGCGTTGCGCGATACATATCATTGTTTGGCAATTGTTTGATAGTTGCGCGACTGTTACGAGATAATTGCGCGACTATTTTGAGATAGTTGTGAAGCGGTATCTACAGCGCCACATGCGAACAACGCGTCATACTGACGTCACGCAAATCCTGCATCTCGCAAGCAGAGTTTACCGCGCAACTAGCATAGATACAACGGCCCAACATGAATCATTGGGCAGTTGCCCGCCAGACACAACACCCGTCTGGTCGGAGGATCCTCCCTTTTCTATAGAGTATAAGTGAACTTTACACCCTTTTTTTTTTTTTTTTTTTTTTTTTTTTTTTTTTTTTTTTTTTTTTTTTTGGATGGGAAATCATCAAATGACCCCTCCCGCTCTGGGTGGAGCGAAGGGAGTGTCAGAGTCTTACTGACTAAAACCCATCCGTGATCCTTCCTTAGCCCTTTCTGTTCCGGGGTAGCGGTAACCCTTTCGGACAATCCCGCACAACACCCTGAACCTAACACCCTGAACTTTACACCCTGTTCCTCATACATCTATAGTTGCGCAATTTCTTCGATGTAGTTCGCCCGAATTTTTGCAAAATGATATCAGATTGTTTTTCTAATTTGCGCGATTTTTTCAAGATTGTTGCCCGACTGTCTTGTCTAAGAACTATTCAACAAACCTCAAAGCCACCAATCCTTTGAAAGCCTCGTTAGGAATATGCTCCAGCCTATTCCCGCTGAGCGACAGATCCAGCAACTGTTGCAGGCCGGTGAACGTGCGTTGCGCGACAGTTGTCAGCTGGTTGCGCGACAGATCTATCTTGAACGTGGTGGGTAGGTTTCCAAATGCGGACCTGCTTAGTTCTGTCATGTTGTTATCCTGGAAAATGATTAAAACTATATTTTAGACTATATTTTAAACTATATTTTAACTATATTTTAGAATATTGTAAAACATTTTAAAAGAGTAACGGTGGAGTTTCATGCCCATTCTTCTCCATACGAAAACTACCTTTTGGAAGGGGCGACTAGAATCAATTCTATTTTAATGTAATTTTTGACGTTCAAAAATGCTTTTTATGTGCCTATTTGAAATAAATGCTTTGACTTTGACAATAAACAATATGGTTAGCGAAGAGGCTATGCGACCTGTTATTTGTGCAACTGTTTTATAATAAGGGGCATTAAAACACGAATGTAGGTTTATCACACGAGGCGAAGCCGAGTATTATCACATGAGTGTTTTAATACCTAATTATTATATGTACAGTTGCATACAAGACTTTATCTACACCCATGATATGAATCCTCTATGAAAGGTTCTAAAACAGTTTTTATGTAATACTAATATCGAACAAAAATGGCGGCCGGCGGGATACGACGTGAATTCGAATAACCTATAAGTTCCTTTTTTAAATTACTGCGCTGTGGTAGTGAAACGCGCGTGCATGACAAGGTTCCTTTTTTGAAAACGAGTTGCATAATGAAAATTAGTAAGTACATACAACATAATAACACTCGTTTGGATGATATCATGGTTACTATGACACTAGTTGTTTTAATGTTGGCAATAAGCCAACTGTTTCAGAAAATTTTATAGAGGATTTCTTGTCGGACCCTAATGAATCGGCCAACAAGGTAGACGTCAACGAATCGGCCAACAAGTTGGACGCCAACAAGTCGGACACGAAAACCGCCTTATATACTATTTAGAAAATGATATATTTACCTGCACATACAAATACTGCAAACTGGTGAGCGTAGACAGCGCCTCCCACGGCGGTTTCGTCAAACCATTGTTCGACAGATCGAGAGCTTGCAGCGTCAACAGGCTGGAGAAGCTGTCGGACGCCAACGTGTCGCCCAACATGTTGGACGATAGGTTCAGTCGGAGGAGCGCGTTCATAGATGGCCAGGTGTTCGATTTGATTTCCGTTAGGTTGTTATAGGCGACGTTTAGTTCGCTGTAGAGAAAAATAAACGTATTATTTACTAGTTTCTGCCCGCGACTTCGTCCGCATGAAATTTCTTGTTCCCCCGACGTACCGCGTCGCATCGCATCGCCTGCCCGCGCTATTACTTCGTTTTCGCTTAGCGTTCTTTCTGATTTTTGACGTGATAACGTCCGGCTGCACGCACGAAAAAGCATGACTCATTGTCACGTTCCGCCTGAGCCTCGCGTGCAAGCGAGAGCGAGGAACAAGCGATAGAGAGGCACGATCGGCTTAAGCGCTCGGCTTGTGACGCATCTACCTGATGTTTTCTTATGACGTTATCACGTAAAATTATCGTCCGTCAACCGACTTTACAGACAGACAAATTTTGTTCTCGGCCCCTAAATAGCGTGATGTTAAATAGCCTATAGCTTTCCTCAAGAATTGAGCTATAGTACATTTTTTTTTCTAATTCGTCTGGTAGTTCCGAGATTAGCGTGTTAGCGCGGGAAGCAATGACAGAGTGGACTGTATTTTAGGCAATGGTTTAATGCCGTTCTCATTTACAATATAACCTTTCCCGGACAAACAGTTAAGGGTATCGTCCGTCGCGGTGGGCCGAGCCATGTCTGCGCGTGTAGCCAGCAGGCCGCGCGCAAGGTATTGTGTTGGGTTCGATTCCCAACAAGCGCGTTAAAAAAAACAAACTTCAGCTTTATTATTAGTGTATGTCAGATATGGCCCAGACATCAGAAGTAAAACTAATACTCGAATTTATTTCAATCGAACAATCAGTTATCTTAAATCTATACTCCATTTACTATAACATTAGACAGAAGTTAAAAAAGGCTCTTTTAGGGGTACACTTTGTAATAAAAGTACAACAAATACTATTACAGTCAAGATTGATGTGGAGTTAAATATAATCAATTTAAATAACAGCAGTCACACTTAATTATACTTATTTAATCTATCTACCTTCTGAAATTACAAGGCTTTCATTTAATATTATTTAGTTTTTACATAAAATATTGTCGTGTCAATGTTTAAAATCTAAAAGAAGCAGGGGCGGACAGTACCGGGAACGTTTTTCATGTCACTATAACTCTACCAAATCTAAAATGTTACCTATTCCCTTCATAAGTTGTGGCAGCACGTGTTTTTTTTTTTTATTTTGTCGGTTTATATAAAGTGTTTTTTAATAAACTGATTGTTACTAAAAATTGTTTCATTTCATGTACCTATCCAAGCATCGTGACGAGTAGATAGATAGAATATGCTTTATTGTATGCCATTTATTGTTACTTACAAAAAAAGCTCATTGCTTATTAAAAATGTCTTAAAAAGGTTCTGTATTCCTGCTTCTGCGAGCCTCTTTTTTCTAATCTACACTAATATTATAAAGAGGAAAGATTTGTATTTTTGTATGTTACGAATAAACGTAAAAACTACTGGACCGATTTCAAAAATTCTTTTACCGTTAGAAAGCTACATTATCACTGAGTAACATAGGCTATATTTATTACTAAACAAAATTAGGGATCCTTAGAAATTCCTACTAAAACCAACCCAAGGTGTAAAAAAAATAGCCATAAAATGTCTTTCATCGCATGCGCTGCGGAAAGTATTGATGATAGAACAAAAAAATGTTCTACAATATTATAGAACATATCAATATCTACAAAAAACTTCGCGATACCATATGTCCAACTATTGTAGTTATGTCACTATAACTACTTTTTTACATTTTAAAAGTTGATAGAAATGCCGATCAAAATCAG
Source organism: Amphipoea oculea (assembly GCA_945859645.1). Classification (NCBI taxonomy): domain Eukaryota; kingdom Metazoa; phylum Arthropoda; class Insecta; order Lepidoptera; family Noctuidae; genus Amphipoea; species Amphipoea oculea. The sequence goes on along the minus strand of OX243888.1, from coordinate 11,311,801 downwards.
ACCATGTTATCTATACCTTTGTATTAATTCTTATCCAAATAAATTATTTTGTATTCAAGACTGTTTCAATACCTGTTGATTACTTTTTGAATTATTGAAATCGGACATTCCATTCAAAAGATATTACGAAATTAAAAATGTCAGTAGAAAAAAAAATACACGCCGACGCGCCGCGCCGCCGTGTTGCTCCACGCAGCCACAGAATACGACGTAGCGCAGCGATAAAATTCTCGTGTCCACAGTGTTTGTAACAAAACTCCTCTGAAACGGCTTGACCGATTCTTATGAAATTTTGTGTGTATATTCAGTAGGTCCAAGAATAGGACGTAAACTATTTTTTATTTTATTTTAACTGCTACTATTGTTCGTGTAGGGTAGGGGTAGGGTAGGAGTAGGGAAGGGGTACGGTAGGAGTAGGGTAGGAGTAGGGTTGAGGTAGGGTAGAAGTAGGGGTAGGGTAAGAGTAGGGTAGGGGTACGGTAGAAGTAGGGTAGGAGTCGGGAAGGGGTAGTGTACAAGTAAGGTAGGAGAAGGGTAGGGTAGGGGTAGGATTAGGGTAGGAGTAAGGTAGGACGCCACGCGAACGAAGTCGCGCCGGGCTGCTAGTGTTATAATAAATGGAGTATAGAAATGAAATAAAATAAATTAATTAAATAACTAATAATGGCATTGAGGGCGGTCACATAGGGCAGTACTGACTGTCAGAGACAGTGGCCCATATACCCACCGCAATAAGGACAGTACAAATTGTCAGAGACAACGTTCCACATCCAATAATCGGGCAGTACTGACTGTCGAGAGACAATCGTCCGTGCACCAAGACGCATCCGTTGGAAATGCGTGCAGACTCAACGGCGCAGCTCCTTATAAAAGCGATCGCTAGTGGGGGGAAAACGTTATAATATTTTACTGCATTGGATACCAAGTCCTTTAAGCCAAATGATCGATAGAGTGAATGATTTGTCCATCATGCGTCCGGTGCACGTTCCACTAGCGCCATCTAGTCGCCATCTCTCGCAGCTGCTAAACAATATGACTAAATAAATAAATAAATTCTTTATTTGACCAAAAGCCATCACAAAACAAGAAACATAAACTAAGTACATATAAGGCTTATAACAAGGACACCATCATTTTAATTCCCTGACTCCTAAACTAGGTGTATGTGCCTGTGTCTTAGGAGTCAGTGATTCTCCATAACAAACAAGACAAAGCCATAGAAAATAAAAACGGCTCGTTACAACAATAAGCAAATGGTCTAAAAGAAAACAGGATAATTATAATCTAATTAAAGAAAAACACAAAAAGAAAACCTTTTACCTGTGTGGTGAGGTGAATAAATGTAGGGTCCGAGGGGGTGTGTGTATGTGTGTGTAATGAGTAAGTGTAGGATGTGCGTGAGTGTGTATGTGGTGTGTAGGTGTAGGGTGTGTGTAGAGCTGCCGTCATATATATTATATCATATTGTTACTCACCCCAAACTAATAGGTATTTGAAACAGCTTCCCCAGCTGATTGAAGCTGATATCAATAAGGCGAGCACTAACCAGCTTGGCTAAGCTGCCTCGGGAAATATCGCGTAGTCTGTTATGTGACAAGTCTAGTTCTAATACTGTGGGGATTGTGCCGAATGTCGCTGGTTTTATCACTTCTAGGGAGTTGTAGCTTAGGTTTAGGAATCTGGAACGAAAAAAACATAATTTACGTTACATATATCTAAGCTGATTTGGGAAATATCGCGTACTCTGAAGGCTAATTCTCATAATTTTAAGAACGTTGGCAGTCTGAAGACCAATTCTCATAATTTAAAACGTTTAAAATCTAGTCGCAGTCTCATCTCGGCGACAAACAAATGTCAAAAACTCGTCAAAAATGTGTAGGGAAATTAGAGGTATTTTTGACAGATCGAGACTCGACGTGGCGCGGGGAAACGGTTCCTGGAAGGATCTGGGGGAGGTCTTTGCTCAGCAGTAAGACAGAACCGGCTAACAAAAAAAAAATGTCTAAATATCCGTGTTACTCGAGTACAATTTAATGCCGTATACTTTTCAAACAAACTTACCTAATAGAAAATAGATTCTGGAAAACAGCATTGAAGATTTCACTAATATTATTATGAGATAGATCCACTGTATTCAACTCGTACAACTTCGGGAATGCTAGCCTTTGTATAGACTCTATTTTGTTGTACGATGCGTTCAGGATTTGTATTCCTGACATGTTTTGTATCGGTATCTGTAAAAGAAGAAGTTAATTTAAAGCTAGAAAGTTTTTCGATGGTTTGATTAGGGTAATATTGCCGAAGACAATATTAAAAAAAATGAAAGAAAATACATTTATTTGCGGTAAACATGACGCAGAAACATAACACAAACATAAAAAAAAATATTAAACCGAATTGATAACCTCCGTTTTTTGAAGTCCGGTAAAAAATAACAAGTTGGGGGACATGCGTATTAGTTATGGTAATATCGCCAAAAGCAATATCTTTAGGTGATAATATCAAAACCCAAATTGGTAATAATATCGCTGAAGTCGATATAGGTTAGGGTAATATTGCAAAAAGTTCAATAATGCTTGGGGTGTTATTTCCAAAAGTAAATAATTACTACGGGTTATACATTAATAATAGGGAATATGCATGTGATTCAAATAAGGGTCAAATATTTTTTTAATAAACTAACTTCAGAAATATGCCTCCACCATCAATACTTTTGATTATAAATTCTTTTCGAAGAAGAAATTAATTTTAAAAAAGTGCAATAAAACCGCGGGAGCTTCAAATATTTGAAAAGAGACGCCATTGCTCTGAGTGAATGTGACGTGAAAGTTCATGTCAATGTGTTATAAAGGACTAAGGAGTGTTTGAAATTCAGTGCGTTGTCAATGTTATGAACTATGACGTCACACCAAGCGCGCCAAAATGGAGGGCGTTTAAGGTGGCCGTGTCGGTTGGCTACTTTTTTTAAGTAACTATTTTCAATTGTTTTTTGGAATACTTTTTAACTTTTATATGGTGATGTAAACTATCAAATAAAAATATTTAAAAAATACCCCATTTTCCCCAATAATCAAAAGATTACGATGCTAGTGGGATAATCGCCGAAAGTTGCCAAAGTGAGTATTTCTACGGGCGATACTGGGAACTGTTTTACCTTTTTTTTCCTCTTTATTTGTTTTGGGGTTTTTATCTAAACAGATATCGTCGACCGTAGGTTCAATTGAGGTAAGGGACAAAATTCCCAAAATGAGTTGAGTATACAGTTTTGTTCAGAATTTTTCGCTCTATCGAATGATGAATATGAAAAAATTCTAGCTTAAGAAAATGTCCCTTACCCTAATGATTTTTGGATCCAAATTTCGAATCAGCCCCAATAACGTCCGAAAAAAAAACTTTGTCGGCCTCTCCTGAAAAATCGTATTTTGTCCCTTACCTCAATTGAACATACGGTCGACGATATGTCAAGCCCATCGTGCCTTTTACCTGTTTTATCTCACCTGAGAGAAATCAGTAAACTCATTATGCGACATCTGCAGTGTATACGCATAACTATTCTCGTCGAAAGCCTGCGGACTGATCACAGACAACTTGTTATGGCTAAAGTCTAGGAGCGTCATGTTGTTGCAGTTCTGGAACGCGCCCTTCTCTATGGTCGATAAAGCGTTGTGTGATATGTTGACGACTGCTTGGTAGAGGTCCGTGAATGCCTGGTTTTCTATTATAGTTATGTTGTTTTCGGCTAGATTAATCATCTGGAAAAAAAGGTAGTTTAGATTTAGTTTATTTACTTTATTAATTGAAGGCTCTCCCCCAAAGGAGAGGTCATATGAGGTGTCTATGGGTCAATTTATCTTTTTAACCCTTTAACCAGTAGAAGGAAAGCCGCCCATTGTACATTTTGTAGAGTTTGATGTGTTTATTTCATGTTATGTATTTTTGTGGTGTACAATAAAGTATATAAGGTGTAAAAAAATAACCTTAAAAACTTTAAGAGGTGCTTTAGACCATCGAACTGAACAACTTTCACTATGGGACCATCTCTGATGAAATCACGAAAAAAAAAATGAGCTGTTTTATACATTTTGGCCGAGTAGGTATTGAACTTTTGTATGAAACAGCTGATTTTTTTTTCGTGATTTCGGAGTTGGTCCCATAGTGAAAGTTGTTCAATTCGATGGTCTAAAGCACCTCTTAACCGCTCAAGGACCGCGGGACACCGATCGGTGACCAAACAATAGAAAATCAATTGTGTCTCATTAGCGGAGCTTGACAGATTAAAGTTTTTAAGGTTAATTTTTTTATTAATAATATTAATAATAACTGTGGCAACACTGATACGTCAACAACGTACATTTTGTTTTTCATATTTTATTTTTGTTGTTTTTATCAATTTCCCGTCTTTTATAGTAATAGTTATCAAATAAAACCTTTCGGAATAAAACACAAATTACCTACAGACAATAAACCAAAGCTAATATGATAAATATATACAAACATAGAAAAATTAAATATGACGGCTGTCAAATTCAGCCTCCGCCAAAATAAATCTGTGAAAACTATGAAAAATACATAATGTTGACGAGATCAGCAGCTCGCCGTACACACCTACCACCTCCGGACTCGTCGCTCAGCTCCGCCCCGCTGCCGCCGGAACCCAGCCCCATCGAGAGTGCTGTGACACCGGCCGTGGCAGCTGCGTCGAGCTCGAGCGACGAATATTTTTCCCCGCCGACGTCGCCAACACCTGTACGTCGGCAGGGGAGAGGCCGGCCACCGAAGAGCTTGGGACTTAGGGGCCAACCGGCCCCGAGCCGGGTCCCCGCTACCGGTGGTTGTGTGCAGCGCATGAGATGGACTCTGTCTATGAACGAGAACGTCATGCGCGCATATTACGGGTCTACAGAGGGGGGAACTAACCTCACTGCGTACCGCGATAGGATGCTGTCTCTGTTCCAGGAACTGGAACCAACCGTCAACGTCTCGGCCCAACGACTGTCGGATCAGGTGCGGGTCATCCAACGCAGTCACAGGTTGGATGATATCGCACTTGATAGGCTGCGCTCAGAGGTACTGAGCAACCATATCGTCTCGACTCCGGCACAAACCGCAGCACAAGCGTCAACTATTGATGCCATCCCGCCGCGGTTCAATCGTGTTGAAGAAGAGGATGATAGGGTTGACACAGTAAGTAGCCAGTGCAACGATCGACTGAGGAGCGCACTGGAGGATGCGTTTCTCGAGTATAGATTCACTCCGACCGAGCTTAGACCCCGATTACCACGATTACCCATGCACAAAAGAAATAGGGCGTTGGTGTGTGCCTTGGATTCGCAGCTCAAGAATTTCTTCGAGAGCAGCGAGGATCTCGTTGATACACACTCGATCCTGTATTGTGCGGCTGTGGCGGCATGTCGTTTAGCTAACGTCAAGTTTCCAAGTTGTGACGGAGCTACTCGACCAAAACCAGCCGTACCAGCCTGGCAGCACAGGATCGAGTGTCGTATCGATGAGACCAGGGTACTCATCGGCAAACTATACTGCTTCAGGGAGGGCAATACACGACCACGAGTGATGCGCTTTGTGAGGCGAGCATTCTCAGGGACTGGAATCAGCCCTCGAGAATACATATCCCGTGTCACAGAGCGCATCGACTTCCTGAAGCAGAAAGTTTGTGCATGGGCGAGCCGAATTCGGCGGTATAAGCGGCGGATTGATCGATACACGCAGAATCGCATGTTCCAGAGCGATGAAAGGTGGGTGTATAGAGCTTGGGAGCGACCTGAACAAAATGTGACAGATGTATGCCGCCCGGATGATGCCGCCACGAGTGCATTCTGGCGCAACATCTGGTCGGTGCCCGTCTGTCACACTGAAGCTGGCTGGATACGGGATGTCGAGCGAGTGTGTGAGACTGTACCAGAGATGGAAACAGTACTAATTACGCCATTAGACGTTGCCAAAGCGGTCCGTCCGTTACCGAATTGGAAATCGCCGGGACCAGACGGACTGCACAACTTTTGGTTGAAATGGCTAATTAGTTCACACACTTGCCTGGCATCTCAGTTCCAGTCATCTTTAGAGTCTGGGTCGCTACCGCAGTTTCTAACAACAGGCGTTACCCACCTGCTCCATAAATCAGGTAGTCCCGCGGAACCCAAGAATTATAGACCGATCACGTGTTTGTCGACGGTTTATAAACTTCTTACATCCATTTTGAGAGCGAAAATTAATACGCACATTGAGAGTAACTCGATTATGTCTGCCTCTCAAAATGGATGTAGGAATGGGTCCCGCGGTACTAAGGAGCTACTCCTCATAGACATGGCCATTAGCCAACAGGTTCGTCGATCCCGCAAGGATATGTCGACATGTTGGATAGACTATAAGAAGGCCTACGACTCGGTGCCACATACATGGCTCATGAGGGTGCTGGAGTTGTACAAGATAGATGCAACTCTACGCACCTTCCTTGAGTCGTGTATGGGGCAATGGAAGACGGTCCTTCGCTATCCAGGATGTCGGCAGATCCAGGGGAATGATGAACCTGTATGGATTAAGCGGGGAATATTTCAGGGCGACAGTTTGAGTCCACTTTGGTTCTGCTTAGCCCTGAATCCTCTAAGCACACTACTGGAGGATTCAGGTCTAGGCTATCGGTTGAGGAGAGGTGGTCAGGTCATATCTCACCTCCTCTACATGGACGATTTGAAACTCTTTGCCCCCAACAAATTGCGTCTGATGGAGCTACTGAAGGTAACTGAAACTTTCAGTAGCGCCATCAGGATGGAATTTGGTGTGGACAAATGTGCAGTCATGCATGTAAAGCGAGGGGAGATTATGGATTCTGAGGGAATTCAACTCTCGGATTCCATAAACCTTAGATCCCTCGCCTCATCTGAAAGCTATAAGTATTTAGGTATGTCGGAAGCGTTAGGCATCAACGATGCTGACATGAAGCAATCGTTAAAGGAGCGTTTCTTTTGTCGCCTGAGGAAGGTATTAATCAGTCTTCTTTCGGGCGGAAATAAGGTGCGCGCCTTCAACGGTTGGGTCATGCCGGTTTTGATGTACTCTTTCGGCATACTCAAATGGACTCAAACCGAACTCGACGTCCTGGATAGAAGGGTCCGCACACTGCTGACTGCAAATCGGATGCATCACCCACGATCATCGGTGATGAGACTGTATATTCCGCGGAAGTGTGGGGGTCGAGGCTTTTTAAATGCAAAGACCCTCCACAACCGCGAAGTGTGCAGTCTCAGGGAATATTTTTTAAAAGCTGAAGTGGGTATGCACCGTGATGTGGTCGCAGTGGACAAGGGGCTCACCCCGCTCTCCATGGCTAAAGAGAACTGGCGCAAACCTGTAATACTTACTACCGATGACCGCAAGAAGGTATGGCAAAGCAAGGAGCTTCACGGGCGCTTCTATCGGGCTCTGCATGAGCCCGGTGTAGATTTCTTAGCGTCCGTATCCTGGTTACGTTTTGGTGATCTTTTCGGGGAAACCGAAGGTTTTGTCTGTGCAATTATGGACGAAGTTATCTTGACGAATAACTACCGGAGACATATTATGAAGGACGGGACGGTTGACGTGTGTCGGGCATGCCACCGTCCGGGTGAGTCTATCAGACATATTATCTCTGGTTGTTCTCGTCTAGCTAACGGCGAGTACTTGCACAGGCATAACCAAGTAGCCAGGATTATTCACCAGCAACTTGCTTTGAAATATAAACTTGTGGATTCTGAGGTACCGTATTACAAGTATGTGCCCGACCCAGTTCTTGAAAATGACCATGCCACGCTGTACTGGGATCGGTCTATCATTACTGACAGGACTATTGTCGCCAATAAGCCTGATATAGTGGTGATAGATCGATTAGCGCGCCGCACAATGATTGTCGATGTTACCATTCCACATGACGGGAACCTCGTGAAAGCTGAGAAAGAGAAACAAGTTAAATATCTCGACTTAGCACACGAGGTTGTTGACATGTGGAATGTGAGCTCGGCTATCATTGTGCCGATTGTCGTATCGGCCAATGGCCTTATGGCCGAAAGCCTCGATCAACATCTGTCGAGGCTCTCGTTAGGCGGTTGGATCAAGGGCCTGATTCAGAAGGCAGTACTCCTTGATACGGCTCGTATTGTGAGGAGGTTCCTGTCTCTGGAGCCCTAACCACCGGTAGCTTGGACTCTGCTCCCGACACCGGCGGAATACTATTTTTTATATTTTTAAATGTTTTTTATACTTATTTTTTATATTTTAAGAAATATTTAAAAATGTAAAATAATATGTACATAAATAAATAAACGAATTAATAATAATAATGTAATATTAATAATAATATTAATTAATATTAATAATAATATTAATTAATATTAATAATAATATTTTTTTTATTAATAATATTAATAATAATACTACACTTGGATCCTTATTAATAATAAGGATCCAAGTGTAGCAGCAAAATAAAATTTGGGGTATGGTTTACCAAAATTCAGCTTTAATTAATATGCCTATTAGATGGTGGCACGTATATTGCCGTCATCGGCAAAAGGGTTAACCTTTGTTTTTTTTTCTCACCTTTTTTTATGTTTTTTTTTAATGCCTGTATTGTGTCTTTTGTTGCACTAAATAAACGTTTTATCTATCTATCAAAGGCGCGTTATTGTCGGTCGATAATATCGGATGCGTGAGGGATTAATACAGGATAAAAAAAATTACCGGTTTCAAATTTTCACAGGGTGTTCTACCCATGAATATGAACAACTTTCACTATGGGACCAACTCTGATATCACGAAAAAAAATCTGCTGTTCCATACATTTTGGTCAAGTAGGTATTGAATGTTGGTATGAAACAGCTGATTTTTTTTTCGTGATTTCAAATTTGGTCCCATAGTGAAAGTTGTTCATATTCATGGGTAGAACACCCTGTAAACTCTGGAACCGTTAAAAAAAAACATTCGGTATAGAGTATGGGCGTAATTTAATAATTAAGTATAGTTTCATACATTTTGGTCAAGTAGGTATTGGACTTTTGTATGAAACAGCAGATTTTTTTTTTCGTGATTTCAGAGTTGGTCAAAAGTATAAATATCAAGTCACACTCACCTCAGCGTACTTAACCGCCTGGAACATCTGGAAATCTACTTTGTTGATCTTGTTCCTGGCAAGGTCTACAGTACCGATGCGCGTCACCGCCGAGAACGTGCCGCGACCTATGTCTGAGATCTGGTTGTCTTGCAGGTACAGACGTCTGCGAAGAGAAAATAATCATATTAACGCGGTATTACCCTGATAGGCAAAGGACTTGTTGAAGTGAAAACTTCTTTATATATTGGGCATTTTATTGGGCATTTTTTGAGATGGGGAAAAAACCATCGAATTCGCGCCACAAAATAATAATATTTGACGTTCAAAAGTGCCTTTTATGTGCCTATTTGAAATAAATGCTTTGAGTTTGACTTTGACTTTGAACGCGGTATTACCCTAATAGGCAAAGGTATAGTCACTTGTTGAAGTGTTATTATAGTTATTATACTAAATTGTTGTGCCCGACAGGGTCCATGTGAAACATTTAAGAGGGCACCGTCCATAGTCGACCACACAGTGGCGCCCTCATTGTTTTTTAGGTTATTTCTTTTATTTTAGAATGAAAATGCAGAAAATAAGCACGTTAAGTTGTGCTCCACAAGATTGTACAGACGCCAGCACATCAACCTACCCGAAACTATCACATTTTCCCAATCAACTTTGAACCTTATGTTTTAGTGATAAAGTTGAAAATCTATTAAAGAAATTTGACAGATTGTAGTAGGTTGATGTGCTGGCGTCTGTACGTTAATATTGTTGCAAACTGTAGTTTTACATTGTTTAGTTTTATTATAATCATTAAAACGGATAAAAGTGGCCACTATTATCCGTTTCCGTAACAATATTAACGTACAATCTTCTCTCTTCAATCTTCTTCTTTCTTTTTTCTTGGTTTTAATGTATATCCGATATGTCAGTGAGTGATGGCAAAGTATTCTGTTTGTATTTTGTTTTCACTTCTGTCGGCACTGCTGGAGTGGCATTTTTTTATTAATATTTTATTTTAATGTAATTTATTGATGAAGTACCGTGGTTTTATTAAGCACCAGTAACCATAAACATAATCAGCCTATAATGTTCCCACTGCTGGGACACAGGCCTCCTCTCTGTGAGAGGGAGTGGGCCGTAATCCACCACGCGGGCCCAGTACGGGCTGGTAGATGTCACATGTCTTTGAATTTTTGGTTCTAGGACATGCCGGCGGTTTCCTAACAATATTTTCACTCACCGTTTTGCCAGTTGTAGATCCAGAGAGCGACCCACACCAACCAACCGACCAACAAAACAGTCACAGTATAACCACACGCCGGACACTCCATACAACACTCGCAAAATAATTACCTACTACTACTACATTAAAAAATGACGTTTGTATACGTATGAATGTGTGCGTGAGGTACTTGTGTTTGCGAGCGCTCTTGTTAAAGAACTGCGACGAATACGCCGAAGTGCGGGGTGAGGTGCGGTAACTGATGTTAGTGCGGGGAAGGGAGTGTCCTTTCTGTACGTAGTACTTTACGTATTCTGTGGTACTTATAACTGAATTTTATTAAAATTCTTATTTGACACAATTTATTTCTGGTCTTACCTCAAGAACCTCATTCCTCTAAAACTGTTAGTATCCAATTTCTTGATCTTATTATTGTCCAAATGTACCACTTTTATAACTGTGTTCCTTGCGAACATGCCTCTGTAAAATAAAAATAATAATATTCAACAACAGGCTTCGCAGTAGTGCAGCCATCACAGAGACCAAAATGAAATGCTCAGGCTTTCAAAAACTGGGTTTAAAAATACTCCAAACATTTAAACAATAGTAGATTGTACAACTAAGGCATAAAATAAGCTATTTTACCCCGAGACGTTTAAGTCAGATAGTTCAGTCGAGGGGTAAAATGGCTCGTTTTTGCCTGAGTTATACACTCTGCTTTTCACTTCGATTGCGAGAAAATGAAACAGGCATAAAGTATACAGTACATAATTAATCAAAAATGTTGCAAAGCATAGCTAATTCCCGCCACAAAAATTTTTAAAAGTTTTTTTTTTAGTTTTCAACCAGTGTCATTCGACTTGGGTACTTCATACTGCCAAATCATAAAAACGTTTCTTGGCGTTTTAAAATAATAAATGACAGCAATTTTATCTGATTTTATTAAATTAACGATAGAAAACACGGAAGTGGTATAAATTAAAGAAAATGAAATAAATCACGACTTTAATCTGCGAAGTTTTATTGTGCGTGTGGCTGTTGGGCCTGATTACCTTAGTCTTAGAAAAAAAATATATAGTAGAACATAAAAAGCGATTTTATGTCGCCTAAGCACAACATAAATATGTATGTGTATATGTATGTATGTGTATATATATCCTTTCTGCAATGTACTTAACATCTTGCATGCTTTGTGTGTGCATACTCATGTTTCTGACAAATAAATGAACTCTGAACTCTAAAGACGAACTTTTAGAGCATGAGAAGTGAAAACATATTTACTTACCTCGGTATCTCTCCAAGTTGGTTGTGACTGGCATTACACCATCCTAGCTTCGACAAATCACCAATATGGCTTCCATCCAGCTTGGTCAAACTGTTGTGACTGAAATAAATAAATATACCTCATGTTTTAAATCCGTTTCCTTGCTTAAACTGTAGGAGGGTAAAAATGATTCATAGTGTGTTACGCAATTCGGGTGCAGTATAATTTACTGTTAAGAGCCTATACTACCTCAGCTAAAATTCACTCTTTATCTCGCTCATACGATACTGCTCGCGGACTGAGTGAGAGCAAGGCAGAGTGCGGTGCTGGGCGGCAGGCAGCGCCAATAGTTTAGGTATTTACTTTTTACAGTGAAAATAATGGTAATTGTAAAAAAATAAATAACATAAGACCTGCTTTAAAGTAAGTTCAGTTAGTATGCAAAGTTTCATGATCTAATTTGAAGTATTTTTTGAATACCAGCGGTTTATTGTTCGGGTTTAGAGGTAACTTTGGATTTATTTTCTATCGAGAAAATGTTATGGAATCGTGTTTTCGTCTAACATAAGACTTAGCATTAATCCTCAACTTTACCATATATTTAGTTCAAAATTAATGGTGCAGTATTTTCGACATAACGGAGGATCACGCTAAGCCATTTGAGGTAGTATAGGCTCTTAAACACCTCATTTTTGGCTTCGCCGCAGTCGGGTAAGAACAGTAAATGATTTAACGTCAGCTTCGTTCGATACATTAGTGAAAATTACCTTAAATCCAATACTTCGGTGTCTCTCAATCCTTTAAATTGACTTCGTTTCAATGTTACAAATTTGTTCCCGTGTAGATCTAATTTCTTTAGTTTCTTTAGCACCTGGAAATTTAACACGGAGATTATAATATTGTTCTATGTTATGGGTTTGGTTTGCGCACTTAGTCCTTCAAATGGACCATTGTGCGTGAGCCATGGCGGCCGTCGCACATACGGGTATTTTAATTATCTACGCGGCCAAAAGTCAGAATAACAAAGTTAAAGAAATGCTACTGCATTCGACTACCTGAGGCAGGGGACACTCCACCGAACAATAGGCCGCCGTCGGTGGTTATTCCAACCAGCCCACCTCCCTCCAGAAGCTGACTAAGTCTCCTGGTCTGTTGAGAATGTCTGTGTATGATTTGGGTGTCCCGAGGGTTTCTGATCTAATCTGGGTGACGCCTGTGCACTCAAAGAGCACATGCGCAACGGTTTCATCAGCCTCCATGCAAGCCCTGCACAGGGGACTGTCCGTTATGCCAATAGTGTGAAAGTGTTTGTTCAGCGAGCAGTGTCCCGTGATGGTCCCGTCACCAGGCGTAGGCCTTTTCTGTTCAGTCGTAGTAAGCGCCTGGTTAGCTTGCCATGAGCCATCCAATGATGGCATAGCTGATTATAATAGGGTATTACACCCATATTTGAAAAGTATCTCAATTAGATTCTATAGTGCTAATGAACCACTAAAAAATTCAAAAAATTTTAATTCAATCACTAGCTGCGCCCCGCGGTTTCACCCGCGTAAGTTTCGATCCCGTGGGAATATCGGAATAAAAACTATCCTATGTCCTTTTCCGGGACTCAAACTATCTCTATACCAAATTTCATCTAAATAGGTTCAGTGGTTTAGGCGTGAAGAGGTAACAAACATATAAACACACACACACACACACACACACTTTCGCCTTTTTAATATTAGTGTGATTAGTGTGATTCAGTGCCATAAAAATGCATTAAAATTTTGCATTTTCAAATTTGGCGCGTAATTTGACGAAAACGCTGGACGCAGTCGACGCCATATTGCTCTGTGGTCATGACGTCAGTTGGCTATGTAAACAAATGCAGTGATAGCCTTTATAGATTAAAGGTACGCTGACAGTTGACACTTCCAAGTTTACATAGCCGTATGACGTAATAACATGGCGACTACTATTTAATGGTGTTATGAAACAGATTAAAAAAACTGAAACCTTTGAATTGATTTTTAAAATTTAGTTTGCTATTTTATGAACTAAAACTAACATTTTCCGACTGCTTTTTGCCTAAGCTATCTCAGTAATATATTTTTAGATTTTTTCTCATATAGAGTAAAATACCCTATTGTCTGTCAATTTCTTTTTGAACTGGTAACTGTGAAGGGAGTGAGAGTCTTAACCTATGGTGCACAAACTTGGTCTTTGACTAACATCCAGAAGTCCAAACTCAAGGTCTGCCAACGAGCAATGGAGCGCAGTATACTAGGCGTTAAATTAACGGATCGTGTTCGAAACGCAATACTGCGCTCCAAAACAAAGATGGCTGACGTGGCTCAAAAGGCTGCCCAACTTAAATGGGACTGGACAGGACATGTCTGCCGCATGCTAACAGGCTGTGGGCCCAAATAGCACAGAATTGGTGCCCTGAGACAGTGAGGCGGGGTCGCGGCAGACCACGTAGGAGATGGCGAGACGAGCTGGATAGGTTCCGACAAAACTGAAAGGAGGACGCGCTAGGCTAGTAAAAAAAATCGAGTGTGCTTATGACCACACGACTGAAGTGAAACTTTAAGCGTATTTGGCTATGAGAGGAAGAGAGAAAGAAAATGTGCGCGCGCACTGCTTTCTCTTGCTTATATCCCCCGCTCAACTCCCGTTCGCCTCGCCCGATCACACTTTTCGTAACGCTTACGTCACGTGTTCGCCAGCTTCCTCCCCAAGTCAAGCGTGCGTAAAGAAGTTTCACTTCAAAAGACTATAAAGAACCTGTGTGATTAATTAGCGAATGCGGCTGTCAGCCCAGGTTCAAGGCGCGTTTTTTCCGCGGCGATTTTTTTTCACGCACTAGAATTTCAACGCCCTGGTTATCGCCGAGAGCGCCCGTTCTTCACCACTTCCTAGTGCTTTGAATTTTTTCTTGATTTGAATTTGAATATCTAAAACCGAGGTTAGATATATAGAAGAATAGTCTTAAATTAAAAATCCGTAAATATCAGAAAAAAAACCGAGTGTGCTTATGACCACCCGACTGAAGTGAAACTTCAAACGTATTTGGCTATGAGAGGAAGAGAGAAAGAAAATGTGCGCGCGCACTGCTTTCTCTTGCTTATATCCCCCACTCAACTCCCGTTCGCCTCACCCGATCACACTTTTCGTAACGCTTACGTCACGCGTTCGCCAGCTTACTCCCCAAGTCAAGCGTGCGTAAAGAAGAAGAAGTTTTCAAGAAGAATTCGACTCCAATCTTTTCTATGTTCTAAAGTATTGGGATATTGATTGTGTTTTTTTGGTTACTAGCAGCGCCCCGCACGATTTTACCCGCATAAGTTTCCCGTGGGAATACCGGGATAAAAATTATCCTAAGTCCTTTCCCGGGACTCAAACTATATACCAAATTTTATCTAAATTGGTTCAGCGGTTTAAGCGTGAACAGACAGACACACTTTCGCATTTATAATATTAGTATGGATTCTAATAATGGTTAGTCTAAGGTTTTAGTAGAGTTCTAGTGCAGTGTCAGAATTTAAAAATCCTTTTATGGAAGACTATAAAAGGATTTTTAAATTCTGACTATTTTTATACACTGTATTTACTATTTTTACAATTTAAAATTAAGGGGAGAGCTAAGGTAGCCCGCGAAATTTTAATTTTCAGTTGTATTGATGATTTTAATGACTATACAATTAGATACTGAACTACAAATTGCAAAAAACGTAAGAAAATTTAATTTTTCAAGAAGAAGTTTCACTTCAAAAAAATCAAGTACCGTACCTGAAAAGCTTCCGGCGGCATATCAGTAAGTAATCCGTTGGACAAGTGCAATCGCTCCAGCTTGGCGGCCGCCTCGCTGCCCGCGAAGATATCCTTGGCCAGCTTCGTCATCTTGTGTCCGTCTATTGATAGCACTGATAGGTTGCCGAGGATCTTAAATGTAAGACAAACATAACATCACGTCTATGTTCAAAGAGATACAGTCAACAAAAGAGATAAGTATGCAGGATCGTCGGATATACCTAGTTGAAGTTTAGTAAGAAACCGATGGATGTTGTCGACTGAAAGAACAATGTCAGATGTCCATAGTAACTTTGGCTCAATATTAATTTGTCATGGACAGTGAAAATTCTTACGTTTTTTTGTGTAGTTTAATGTCAAAAGCTTTTCTGTAATATCCACTTTTACACTGAACTTCTACAGAAGAAGTTATTCAGACATTTTAAATTGGAGGTTATTGTTGCTCTATCACGCGTCTGAGAGCATCTTCTCTTTCTGAACTGTTATTTAAGGCGTGAGACTTTACAAGATGCAATGAATGACCGCAACCAATACAAAGATTTCGATGCACAATTGATTCAGTTGGCGCATTGCTACTTGTTGGATTACTTGTTTGTTTAATTAATAACCAACAGTAATGACAAACAACACTGTCATTTGGAATCTAAAACCAACAAAATACGGTTGTGTTGCAAATTAACATTTAGCTTAGTTAAAACAGTTGACATTCTATTTAATAAAAATCGTACTTTACCTCAGAAAGTGAAGTCCATTGCCGTAACAATGAATGGACATCGTCAGATTCAACTAAATACCGTTCCATCCGGAACACATTTATACCACTAATTGTGTAGAACGTAGTTGATGGTACATTGTCACAAAATGTGTGGTATAAATATAACACAATAAGTCTATAACGCAAACGCAGATTA
Source organism: Amphipoea oculea (assembly GCA_945859645.1). Lineage (NCBI taxonomy): Eukaryota > Metazoa > Arthropoda > Insecta > Lepidoptera > Noctuidae > Amphipoea > Amphipoea oculea. The sequence continues at coordinate 11,295,524 of OX243888.1, read as the reverse complement.
ATTCGAGAAGGAAACAAACGTACACATAGACAAACACCGACAACAACAACATGTTTTAAATGGCGCGCGCGATTTTGACAGAACTGCAAAAACTTTTTTTTTATTATTATTTTAATGGCGAACTGCTGGTTGCCAGTACAAGGCGATTAAGTTATCGAATACAGATCAGGAAAATCGATTTCTTGAATTTCGTTCCTATATTCTTTAAAAAATAATAAATGTATTTTAATAAACACGACGAACGTATTATTTACATAAATAATAATAATAATAAAAGACAATTGTGAGGTGGTAAATAAAAACTAAAGAGTAAATCGCTTTAATTATTTAGAATAATCGATTACAGTGGCAGAACAGGTAACTACCTGACACTTTTTTATTTAAAAAAAAGTAAAACCTGGAATTCAAGAACATGATTAGTAAAATGATTACTTATTAAAATGATTTTCTTTTCGAACAGTTCTCGAAAAGAAATAAACATTTTTTTAGAAGTTGAAATTTTATATTAGGTCCTTACATATGAAATTGGCGTTTTTCGTACTGGCCACTTTAATCACGAATTTCTCCTCTTTGGTAAGGAATTCCAAATTCAAATTTGTACAGCTATTTACTCATGTATTTGTGCTTCGATGACCGTCATTCATTTGTTTTTTTTCTTCTGTTTTTTCTGTTTGCGTCACTCATTTTACAAAATGGAAAATTTAAAATATCGCATTATTTACGAGTACGAGTTCCGCCGTGGCACTAGTGCTGCGGAAACGACTCGAAGGGTGAATGATGTGTATGGCGGTCATGTTGCAAAAGAAAACACAGTTCGTTTTTGGTTCCAACGTTTTCGTTCTGGAAATTTCGACCTGCAGAACAAGCCCCGTGGACGGCCTGAGACCCAAGTTGATAATGGAGAATTGAAGGCTATTGTGGAAGCGGACCCATCGCAAACCACGTCCGAGTTAGCTGCAGGCTTCGATGTTAGTGATAAAACTGTTTTAATTCACTTGAAGCAAATTGGGAAGATTAAAAAGCTTGAAAGGTGGGTACCTCACGAATTGACTGAACAGAAACAGACGGCTACCAAATTAGAAGAGCTTGAATTGGAATGTCTTAGACATCCTCCGTACTCCCCGGACCTTGCTCCAACAGATTACCATTTTTTTCGCAATTTGGATAACTTTTTGCAAGGGAAAAAATTCAACTCCGATGGGGCAGTCCAAATCGCCTTCAAAGATTTTATTGATTCCCGTCCGACTGGTTTTTTTAGTAAAGGGATCAATGAACTACCTATAAGATGGCAAAAGTGCATTGAAAACAATGGTTCATACTTTGATTAATTAAATATATTATATTAAAAAATATTCGACTTTTTGTTCCTTCCATACAAAACGCCAATTTCATATGTAAGGACCTAATATTTAAATTGTTGTAGGTAAAAACTTCGTGTCCGTGTGAATTTAGTTTTAAAAGTTGTGCCGAAATCTGACATTGTTCTTTAACCGGTCAGGCGGCGCGGTTCGCCGATCGGCGACGAAACAATAGAAAATCAATTGTGTATCATTAGCGGAGCTTGACAGATTAATTTGATAAAATATGAGCAGTTTGTTTTCTATTAATAAAATTTAATTATTCGAGAACATCGATCGGTTTCTTACTAAACTTCTACCATATCCGACGATCCTGCATACTTATCTCTTTTGTTGACTGTACATAATCAGCCTATAACGTTCCCACCGCTGGGACACAGGCCTCCTCTCAGTGAGAGGGAGTGGACTAGTGGTTATCTCTAATAATTCCGCTAGTGTCTTAGTTTTTTATACACACTAATTACCCACTAATAAGTAATTACTGTGTATCAACAAAACTAAAACACTAGCGGAATGTTGCACACTTGTACTGTAAACGATTAGGAAGAAGAGTGGGGCGCGTCTTCGTGGATGGCGCTATCTGTAAATCCACCACGCGGGCCCAGTGCGAGTTGGTAGATGTCACATGTCCGAATAATGTTTTGTTCTAAGGGGCCATCTCCACGAGCGAGAGAATCGCGACGGATCCGCGCTTCTATCGTCGGGTCGTCTCCACGAACGAGCGATTATTCCGCCAGCGTATCGTCGCGACTGGTAACGGAATCGCCGCGAGACCGCGACGACTCGTAACGGAATCGCCGAATAAACTTTTCAATGTTAAACATTGTACTTGCTTGGCGAGAGGCAAACCTGAAATGACGCTGCGTTTGACAGCGCGCCCGCCGCGCGCTCGCCGCGAGAGCGCCACGTTCTGCGGCGAGCGCGCGGCGTGCGCGCCACCAGTAGCGACGATACCGCGGCGATACGACGACGTTACGCGCGCACATTGCCACTCGTCGCATCGCCGCGATAATATCGCCGTGTGGAGACGCGTTCATAGAGAGTGTATAGAAATACGTGGCACGACGATATTATCGCCGCGATTCTCTCGCTCGTGGAGACAGCCCCTTTAGGGATGCCAGTTTCCTCACAATGTTTTCCTTCAACGTTTTGAAAGCAGTGGTGATGAAATAAATTACACAAAAGCGCCTGTTTGGGTTCGAACCATAGATCGGAATAGGTAGAGCTGTTTTACGTACTTGCTTAGAATAATTGGTTGGTTACAATAATATGGATATTTCCCGAGCCCCGGGATTTGGTTTTTGAGTAGTAAAATCATAAAAACTATTCACGTCTTCGGGACTAATGAAAGATTACACTTCCATTCTGACGGGTAAATATAAGAAGGACGGGATTAAGGATAGTATAATAAATAGATAAACTTGATTCATTAAACCACATATATTTTTTTACGTAACAATGGTGCCGATTTTCTTGTCACAAGTGCCTCTAAACTAGACTAAAAATCACTAAAATTTAATTTATTCCTGTCAAGCGACGATTTCCCATTCTGAAATTGACTAAAGTGACGCAACTTAACTATATTTTAGTTTGACAGCACTAAGATGGCACTGAGTTATTAATCTATTGAAGATGGCAATTTTGCTATTCTGAATTTCACGTTTTTCACCTAAAATTTTGATTGTCTAACTAAATCTGACTATTTTTAACCGCGATTAAAAAGGTGTGGAATAAAATTAGTTATCATGAATAGAAATTCACACCAACACCTCGACTTCAGGTGCAAAAACAGTACTGTCTGAATTTTTTTTTTCTTTTGCTTATATCTCGAAAATGGTGTGTCCTATCGCAAAAATAATGAAAATTTCGACCCCCTTTATGAAACCCAACATGTAGGTATAAATTTTTCATATTTTCTATACAAAAAGTGAAAAATTCCTTAAAAAACACGTCAAGGCTGCCCCCTCCGCGCCTGCGGCTCTAAAAAACCATTCACGGGGTAGGGAAAATGAGTACCACGTGTCAACGAGTCGCGATTGTCAAATTCGATTTTTGTTGTGTCAAAATTATTTTTAAATTTAGAGATTTTTTATGCAGAATAGCTGTAAGATTCCCATAGCAAAAAGTAAGGAATTTTAGTGATAGTTTAGTTAGTTTAGTTCTGTGTACAAGAGAATCGGCACCAATTTCTTATTCAAGAATCAACAATCATTTAAACATTTTTATTCTGAAGTTGTACAAAAACATATTACCATACAAATTATTTGTTCCTCAGTAAAATCAAAACATTATCAAATAAAAAAAATTGTATTTACAATAAAATCTTAATTAAAATAATCAATACGCTTCAACAATAATTCACTTATTTAAACAAAAAATGTCATTGATCTGGTTCGTCTTCAACTTCACTAGAAGTACTGAGTATGACCAGAGTTAAAATAAATCACCATTATTTTTTCTAAATTATCTAATTTTAATCTATTTCTTTTTACATCTAACACCCATTTATATGTGGAAAACGAGCGTTCAACATCTGTTGATGTTAGTGAAGCGAATTTATATGACAAAAATCCCGTAGTATCAGTCGGAATCCCGTGGAATATCCATATTAACATCAATGTTTGCGGTCAATGAACCTAAATAGCTCTACCTATTCCGATCACTGGTTCGAACTTACGAGTTAGGACCTGCAACTCGGAAGTCGAGGCCGTTACCACTGGGCCATTAGTTCCCAAGGTGCATTAACTTTAGTTATTAGTTCCCAGAGACGCATTTTTTTTTGTTTCGGTTTACTTTTTAACAGATTCCGTGCGGATGTATTTTCTGTGAATGGCGTGTGGCGCCCGAGAGGAGCCAAAATCTCGGATAAAACACCATTTTTCAGTGGTTATCCGTAAATGAAAGTGTCCTTATTTGTCACGCAGATTACGATTCCAGTGTTAGCTTCGGGATATGGCATGAAAACGCATACTTCAGGAGTTGTAAAAAATTTTTTCGCCACGAAAACATTTGTTCGCCGCCAGGCGCTGTAGTTTGAAAAAACTACCGTCGCACTGAATCGGTTAGTAATAACTAGCTGTGCCCGCGACTTCGTTCGCGTGCATGACGGAAAACTTCTAGCGCTTATAAAAATAATGCATCATCAAAAAGGAAAACATAGGGACATACAAGTAGTTAATACTTATTATTCTGTTCAAAATCATTGCTTTATGGTCATTAACCAGAAAGAAAACAGGCGATAGCGTTTCTATGGAGAAAAGTCCACCCGCATTTCCTCTTAATGAGCTTCGTTACTGTCTACCACTCTGCGGGAGCAAAGACTTACCCTAAAAGCATCTTTCGGAAACTCCTCAATGTTAGTATTAGTCATGTAAAGCTCCTGCAACGTCCTGTTGACTCCAGCGAAGGCATACTGGTCTATTGTCTTAATAGGAGTGTCCACTATCTCCATGACCCTGATTGTGGAGCGGTGGAAGAGCGGCCCGAAGAGATTTGCTGGAAAAAGATGCAAGTTTATTAGTACTAGCTTCAGCCCGCGATTTCGTCCACGTGAAATTTCTTCTTCCCCCGACACCTCGTCGCATCGCATCGCCTGCCCCCGCTGTTACTTCGTTTCAGTGGCGTGCATTGCATATAGGCATATAAGCAGTGCCTACCTCGATATATCAACATAAGCCTGTCAATTACATTTTAGTGTGTAAGCCCCACAATTAAGAAACTCACTAAATTATCATTCCTAACAAAAAATTAAATCTTCATACAAACATGCGCGGCAGTAGGCAGTCGCCGGACGGCCTACTCGGCTCCCGTACTATTCGCACATTGTCATTGGTCTTTACTCGTTCAAGTTATTACCTACGACAAAATTAAAAATACGTACGTCTCACGCGTAATACCATGACGCTCGACCTTCGCAATTTATCACCCTTAAGTAGGCATGCCTACTCAAATAACCACACTTCTTTTGACTTCATTTTTTTTTCTGATTAGTGACCGCGTTTGTCTAGACTAGACCCGGCCTAGTGCCTACCTATTCTGAAAACCAATGCACGCCATTGCTTCTTTTCTGCTTAGCGTTCTTGTTTACTTATTTTTCTTTTTGCTCGGCTCCTAAGAGCCCTAGCGTGATGTTAAATAGCCGATGGCCTTTATCAAGAACTGGGCTGTATATGAAAAGTAATACCAAAAACATACTCACAAATCTTACACTCCTTCAACAACAATCTTTCAACTGGCAACCCCAACCCTGCGATATTCCCCAACCCCACACTGAGCACAGACAATCCTGTATTCTCACATTTTATGAACAAGCCTGTATCTGACCCTTTATCACAGACACAGGGGTACAGTAGGGTAACTGTCGAGTCTTTTGGGCAGGGGTAGACCGGGCCAGGCGGTATGTACTCCGCGTTTGTGTAGGTAAGCAGTGTTGCCAGAGCGAAAATTATTTTTGTGACCATTTTTGTGGGTGGGGGATCTGAAATTAGGAGATTTTTAGCAGTTGCACAAAAAAGTATTATAACAAAACACACAAAAAAAAAACTAAAAAACAAAAAACATAAGCAAAAACATATAAAACACACACATACGTTACGTCACATATGTTATTAAAACATATTATAGAACGAGTACAGAAGATTCGCTCAAAAAAAAAGAAAAACGAATCTTGCTATGACAATTTGTTGCGCCACTTCTTCTCCCCAGCGAAAGCACTAGGAAGTGGCGAAGGGCGGGCGTTTTGGGGGACTGTCTTTTGTAATTTTGACATTCGAAAAGTGCTGATTCTCAGTCTAGTTTGAATAAATCACTTTTGATTTTGACACAATCCATACTAATATTATAAATTCAAAAGTAACTCTGTCTGTCTGTCTATCTGTCTGTCTGTATGTTACCTTTTCACGCCTAAACCGATTGAACCACTGAACCGATTTAGATGAAATTTGGTATAGAGACAGTTTGAGTCCCGGGGAAGGACATAGGATAGTTTTTATCCCGATATTCCCACGGGATCTACACTTATGCGGGTGAAACCGCGGGGCGCAGCTAGAACGCAATATATGACAATACTTAAAGTGCAATCCTGGTCGCACAGAGTTTCTTTTGAAGTGAAAACTTTTTAGCCGAATTGGGCATGTTTTGAAATGGGAAAAAATCATTGAATTCGCGCCACTGTTACCGTAATCGACACCGCTTCGGATGTCCTCGGTTTTAATGGAAAAAACCAATAACAGCCTGGCCTGGGAATCAAACCCAGGCTCACACTCAGAAGTCGCCCTTGCAACCACTAGACTATCAGGACAGTTGATCTTAGCCTATATTCTGATTATTCAGCCACAAACTGCTAATGGCTTTCGATGATTTAGGTTCAGCCATAGATTCAACATTTTGAAAATACTAACTGAAAGACTTGATGAATGAATGTCTTCTTTCCCGCCCGCATAAGTGTTGATTCCGGGATAAAAGTATCCTATGTGTTATTATCAGTGATCAGAATAGCCTGAGTATATTTACCTAAACATCGGAGAACAGAGACAGAACGTGGAGACTTCCTAACAACGACATTTATTTTCCCCGGAATTCGGGAAAAATCTTAAATAAGTTGAAAATAAACTTTATTTAAGATGGGTAAAGGCATTTGTAAGTAAACTTGCAACTACCAAATTTTAGGGATTTACACGTGAAATCCCGAAAGAAATAGTCTAACTTGAATTCATGTATTTGAATTATATTTACGATCCTTAAACAAACCATTGTATCATACATTGCATTGCATTACATTGTTTTTACGTGAAAGAGTAACAAACTATATAGCCATCCTCACAAACTTTCGCGTCTATAACAATAGTACGATAATTTAAACACAAAACTTTGTTAGATTATAGAACACAAAAGAAAATGTCTCCGCAAAAATAAAACTTGTTGCTGGCAGCAAAGAATAACTTGTTATTAGCTTAAGGACATTATGACGAATAAAAAACTCACCCAAGGCTGCAAAACATAAGCCTATAGTTTACATTGTGTACCTATTTCTAACTTGTTTGCCAACTTGAAAGGTCGAAAAAACCAGTTGAAAACTAAAAACAAAGCGACGATAGAATTGAGAACTTAAATGACCATATATTTCTGTCTAATTAAGAGTAATTAACATGTTATAAGTAGCTCGAATTCCCTTGAAAAGTTAACTCTAATAACTTTGCAAACTACGACGAAACTTTCACTTTAATAAATTAGTTGAAAACACAGTACCTGCGCTTAATCCTAGAAGAAACATGGATTACACGAAATCCTGCAGTTGATGTGTGAATTACTAAATCCGTATCATAATAATTACGTTAAAATACGTAATATTATTTTCTTGGAAGAACTGCGTAACTTCACTCCACCATGATCAACACGGAACTAACCATAGACAACTAGTTAGTGACATAAACTGACATTTGATGTCAAATATGAAAGTCAAAAATAGAAATAGACCAAAATTAATATTTTTTGGTGTACTTCATGCCGTGGCAGTTATTATTATGCATGAAACGTCTGTCAATCAATAACCTTTGGAAATATTGTCATCATAATTATTTATTTTATTTCTCCGCTTGTTTTACATAATATGTTTTCATCTCGTTTGAGGTGTCTTCACCCGTTTGTCTCAAGAACTTCGATTAGTGTTGATATCACGAAGCGTTACTTTGTTTTAGTAAACCCCGTTACCAAGAAGTGATTTGCTGGTACACAATAATTGTGTCTTTGTAACCCTACCACCTAAGTTCACATTGTGGAATGTAATAAATATATTGAGTGATGTAACCGCTAATAATATATAAATCAACGCCACTATTCAGTAATAGGTATGTACAACTTGATTCTAAAATTAGGTACATTTTTTTTTCGCCCCACAGCTGCGCCAAATAGCGTCAAACCACTGATCAATTTTGTTTCATCTAAAAATCAATTTTTAATAATCAAATAGTACAGACGCCAGCACATCAACACAGTATAATAAATATAACATCAAGCTACCCGAAACTGTCAAATTTTCCCAATCAACTTTGACCCTTATGCATTAGCGATAAAGTTGAAAATCTATTAAAGAAATTTGACATATTGGAGTAGCTTAATGTGCAAGCGTCTGTACCATTTGATTATTAACATGCAGTATGCCCCATTTCTAAACACGAATATTGTTTGTTTCAGTTACTTTTCCACATCAAGAGTAAAAATAACTAAATAATAAATTAAATTCCTTCACGTTTTTTTTAATTCTTACTAACCAATCACCTTTAAACAAAAAGGAAATATTATTTATAATCCGAACGAACACAGTAAGAGCTGTTGAAATAGTAATATTTTATAAACTTGTACAGTTTATTTTGTGATGGCAACTTAATTACTCTATGGATGTATGAATCCAGTGTCGTTCTTTTTAAGAAAAAATAAAGTCTATGACTGATTCCACAAGTGATACTGTTTTATTATCTAAAAAATCATTTAAAAATATAACAAGATCTGCTAAAACCCAACAGATTATGGGCCCAGATCATGCCGTATACAAAACATTAAAGAAAAACTATAAATTGTGAAAAGTGTTGCAAAAATACGTAAAAAAAAAAAAATACAAAGTGACAAAATGGCACAAATAAATAATGACGATATCTCAAGTGTAACAAAACTAAAAGACAGCAACAGTTTTACAATGTGGCATTTCGAAATAAAGATTCTTTTCTGTGCAAAACAACTAATGGACATAATTGATGGCACATCGCAAGTCGATTGCAAAGATGACCCTGACAAAAAAGGCAAGTGGAAAACAAGGGACGCTGTAGCACAACACGTAATTTTACGAACAATAGACAACACAGTAAAAGTTCATGTCTTGACAGCAAACAGTGCCAAAGAAATGTATGACACAATACTTAGAATATATAAAAAAGACAATGCCCAAGAAAAATGTTTGCTACTACAAGAATTTTACAACTACAAGTACGATCAAAATAAAAACATACAAACAAACATAAGTGAAATACAAAACCTGGTTTTCAAACTAAAAACACTCAAAGAAGAGATCACTGAAACAATGGTAATATCCAAAATCATGACTATCTTACCAGACAAGTTTACACATTTTAGTAGTGCTTGGGATTCAACACCTACACAGGACAAGACAATAGACAATCTCATATCAAGACTATCACTTGAGGAAGATAAATACAAAATTAAAAGTGAAGAATCCAGCCAAAAAGTAGCCTTCGGGGCAAGTCACAGCAAGTCTAGGAGTCATAATGTTAACAAGACATACAGTGGAAAACCATCAATAAAATGTTCAATATGTAAAAAGACTAACCATACTACAGAGAAATGTTTTTATAGAGAAAGGGCCTGTAAATATTGCAAAAAGACAAACCATAAAGCTGAAGATTGCAGATACAAAAACATACATGAGGAGAAAAATAATCAGAACAACAATAATAAGAAAAAGGTCGCTTTTCATGCCTATACCACCCAATATGAAAGTGAAGAACAGAGTAACAAGAATATAGAGATGATAGTAGACAGCGGTTGTAACAAAACTTTGGTCAATCAAAAGGATATCTTTAGTGAAATGAAAACATGTACCGAAAAAGTAAAAACTGCAAAAGAAAATGAGGTAATGACAGTAAAAGGTTGTGGATCTATTGAATTCCAAGATTGCATAGTGAAAGAAGCATATTATGTACCAAATTTAACGAAGAACCTGCTATCGGTAAATATGATCACAAAATCTGAAAATACTGTTTATTTTGATGAAGAAAAAGTGTATATTTTGAATAATAAAATCAACATACCCGAAAACAACATTGTATTTGAAGGAACAAAAAACAGAAACGGTTTATACTCAATAAATTTTGAGAAGAATACAGATAATGCTCTAATTGTTCAAACAGAAAAAGAAAACTCTCAATTAGAAGATTGGCACAGAAAACTTGGTCACTTAAGTTACAGTCAAATGTCAAAAATTCCTGAACTATGTGAAATATCCAAAAACAATGTAAAGAATGTGGATTGCAAAATATGTGCAGAAGCAAAACAGGTGAGATTGCCATTTAATACAGTGAGAGAGCGAGCAACCAGACCAATGCAAATTATACACACTGATGTATGTGGGCCAATAAGTCCTGCAACATATGACAATCATATTTATTTCATTGTGTTTATTGATGATTACACCCATTTCTGCACTGTATATCTGATGGAAACAAAAACATCCCGTGAAGTATTTAAATACATCAAAATGTTTATTAACCAAGGTGAGACACACTTTAATTTAAAATGCAGTAAACTAAGAAGCGACAACGGTGGTGAATTTCAAAATCAGCAACTCTCGCAATGGTGCAATGAAAAAGGTATAGTACAAGATTTCACCATTCCATACACACCCCAACTTAATGGAAAAAGTGAGCGAATGATGCTGACTCTAATGAATAAAGCAAGAGCACTCATCTTCGATGCCAACTGTGACAAAGAGTTATGGGGCGAAGCGGTGAGAGCTGCAGCTTATTTAACTAATAGAAGTCCAACTAAAGGAATGGAAAATACCCCTGCAGAAAACTGGTTCAATAAGAAACCTAACCTGAACAACCTACAAATATTTGGCCAAAAGGTTTATGCTAAAAATTTGGGACCTCACAAGAAATTAGACAAAAGAAGTCAAGAAGCTATGTTTGTTGGATATGCACCTAATGGCTATCGTCTGTGGAATCCAGAAAAACGAGAACTATTCATCAGTAGAGACGTTGTTGTTACCAACTCACTATTTTATTCAGAACCAAAAGGTAAAGATCAACTTATTATTGAAATTATTGATGAAAACGAAGAACAAGAAAACACAGAAAACGGGGAAGAAAGAGAAGAAATATCAGACAATAGGAATATTAATGAAAATAGACAAGAAGAAGAAACTACAACAATTGAAAATAGAAGACAGGAAGAAACAACAATAAATGAAAATAGTAGACAAGAAGAAACAATAATAACTGAAAATAGAAGACCAATAAGACAAAGAAGAATACCCCAAAAATATGAAGATTATGTAATAAACTTTTCAAGTGAAGAAGAAGACAAGGAAGTTCTTCTAACAATATTCCCTGATGAAAATGAAGCACTCATGACTTATGAAGAAGCAACATCCTCAGAAGACAAGAATAAGTGGCTAAAAGCCATACAAGAAGAAAAAGATTCTCTTATGAAAAATAATACATGGAAATATGTAGATGAATATGAAGGAAAAGGTAAAGAAATTCTGACAAGTAGATGGGTTTTCAAAATAAAGAATAACGGACAATATAAAGCTAGACTTGTGGCAAGAGGATGTGCACAAAAGAAAGAAAACATGGAATTGGAGAATATTTATAGTCCAGTTGTTGACACTACATCGTTAAGACTACTACTTGCTATTGCTGCGAGGAGAAACTGGGAAATTCAAACCCTTGATGTGAAAACAGCCTTCCTTTACGGACAGTTAGATGAGCCTGTATATATCAAAGTACCAGATGGATACAATGTACCTGGTAAAATCTGCCTTTTACAAAAATCACTATACGGATTAAGACAAGCACCGTGTCAGTGGAACAAGAGATTTACAACATTTTTGAAAGAACAAGGTATGATTCAATTAAACACAGATCAATGTATTTTTAAATCAAAAGATGGCAATATGTATCTGGCTATACATGTTGATGACGGAATAATTACTGGCAAAGACAAAACTAAAATTAAACAACTACAAGAAAAATTGAGAGAAGAATTTGAAATGACAATATATGAAAATCCAAAATCCTACCTCGGAATAGACATTGAAAGAACAAAAGAAGGAATATTAATTACTCAAGAAAACTATGCTAGCAAAATTTTAAAAAGATTTCAGATGGACAATGCTAAACCTATGAACACACCTATCTCTCAAGATATCTACAAAACAGACAATAATAAAGAAGAATGTCCAGAACAGAAAAATACTCCTTTCAATTATAGAGAAGCAATTGGAAGTCTTTTATATCTATCTTGCAAAACACGTCCAGATTTAAGCTTTGCAATTAACTTTGAAAGCCGTTCAACAGAAAATCCTAAAACAAGAGATTATGTCAATGTTAAAAGAACTTTGAGATACCTAAAAGGAACACCTTCTGCTGGAATTTTCTATAGTAATTGTCAAGATAATAATGAAAAATCCTTACACATAATTGCATATTATGATGCAGATTTTGCAGGAGATGTTATACAGAGAGAAGAAGATGTCTCTAAAGACATAAGAAGAAAAAGTACTTCTGGTTATGTGATAAAACTATATGGAAGTCCAATAGCTTGGTCATCAAAACGACAAAGTGTAGTTGCACAGTCAACTATGGAAGCTGAATTAATTGCAGCAAATGAATGTGTAAAAGAATTAAAATATCTAATTGAATTGATAAAGGAACTAACTGATAAAGAAGTTGAAGCTACTTTGTTGATTGATAACCAAACTACCATTAAAGTCATAAAGGTTGGAAGATTAAAGAAAAGTAGACATATTGAGGTAAAATATTTTCTTATAAAAGATGATTATTATAAACATTTGTTTCAAATTGAGTATGTATCCTCTGAAGATAATGTAAGTGATATTTTTACTAAAGCCTTGCCATTTGTCAAATTTCATAAATTCTCTAAAGCTTTGTTAAAACTTAATTAATTAAAACCTATTTTGTAAACTTTAAATTGCTGTGTAATAATAAGTGCAATTATGTAATATGCAATTATCACAAAATAAACCGTCCTACGTTTACGGGGAAGTGTTGAAATAGTAATATTTTATAAACTTGTACAGTTTATTTTGTGATGGCAACTTAATTACTCTATGGATGTATGAATCCAGTGTCGTTCTTTTTAAGAAAAAATAAAGTCTATGACTGATTCCACAAGTGATACTGTTTTATTATCTAAAAAATCATTTAAAAATATAACAAGATCTGCTAAAACCCAACAAGAGCAACTATATGCCGCCGGCAGATAGAGGTAAAACTGAAAATGCTCCAGCGACATACGAAGCCCTCAGAGGAGAAAAAACATCCATACAAACAGAAGACACCAACGATTTTAGTTGCTGGGAGGTGTTATGCTGTACTTACAGTATATGCTCGAAGTTTTGTGACTGCTGCTCTACACTATGCTCAGGCTCGAACCAATTTGTGGTATTCCTGATGTTGGTAAAATGGTGTATTTGCAAAATCACTCGCGCCACAATCCCAAACCCTTCAGTCTTCCCTTACTACTTCTACATGTTTGGCGAAGTTGTCGTTATATCAGTGTTGTTCTATTTGCTGTGGTACTGTTTCGGAGAAACTGTGGTTTTACCGTTATTTCATACTTTTTTTACCGCGGAATATGATACTAAGCCCAGACCCCCGAAAAACACAACGCGAAAGTATTTTAAGAAATACTGTTTTAGAAGAGGTGAAATATTTGACGCACCTACAGAAACAAGTTCAGCTCCTCAGTTTCATTCAATAACGATAATTACTTTTGTTATAGAAGGTTTAATTAATGGAATACTTTAAATAATCATAATTTGCAGGAACATCTTTTATTTTAATCCATCCATACTAATATAAAAAAAATTATAAATTCGGAAGTAACTCTATCAGTCTGTCTGTCAGTCTGTCTGTCTGTATGTTACCTTTTCACGCCTAAACCACTGAACCGATTTAGATGAAATTTGGTATATAGATAGTTTGAGTCCCGGGGAAGGACATAGGGTAGTTTTTATCCCGATGTTCCCACGGGATCGACATTTATGCGGGTGAAACCGCGGGGCGCAGCTAGTTTGCTATAATATTTTATCGTAAAAACCTCGATACATTTTGGGTGCGTGCGTCTCACGCAAGGCTATACGGCAACTACGCGCATCAGCGAGCTAATCAGTAGGGAATGGCCGGAATGACTTTCATTTTGACAATTCAACGTCAATTGCGTTATTTAGGTACGTTGTTGAATAGACAATTTTTTCGAACATACTCGTAATACATATGAAGTAACCGGATTACCAATATGCTTCAAAATGATTCAGATTGTGATTGATAATGTTACGCAATTAGGGTACAGGTCCTCAATCAGAAACAGAATATAATGAAAGACCGGACAGGTGCGAGTATCACTCAGCACGCATACCGAATTCCGTACCACCAAAACTATTTCTCATCGCGAATTATGTGAAAAATTCAACAGGCTATGGACAGATGAATAGTGAGTCAAACCGACGCGACGGACTGACAATGTAGGTAGGCTTGGTTATAAAATACGTTCCCGTTTTCACCCCTGCGTACAGAAACCTTAAATCTAAAACTACATACAATCCTTCTATGATATTCCTATGTAAATACACACGCAGCGACTTTAGTCACCGCCGATTTGCTTGCGATTTCCATATCTCACGTCCACACACAAATTTTATTATTTATTTATGTATGTATATCTTTCTTAATCAATTACAGAAATTAAAGATACAGTTTGTAGATACACATACCTACACAAAAGAAAAAGTTAACAACTCATAAATCCGTCTAACAGCCGACATGGCGACAGCGGACAGCCTATTAATCGCCAATTCGCCAGCGTCTAAAGTAACTGCGTGTGTATCTAGCATTAGGCACTGTTTCAAACGAGTGCATTTCGGAAGTGTGACATCGTTGGCG
This sequence comes from Amphipoea oculea, assembly GCA_945859645.1. NCBI lineage: Eukaryota > Metazoa > Arthropoda > Insecta > Lepidoptera > Noctuidae > Amphipoea > Amphipoea oculea. The sequence goes on along the minus strand of OX243888.1, from coordinate 11,280,469 downwards.
TTACAAATATGTAGCGCGTACAACGGAAGATCGAATGCACGCTAGTGCGAGCGAACTGCGAAAAACTGACAGATGTTACACAATACCTTCTTGGTTCTAGGACATGTCCTAGAACGCGTATTTCCATTCTATTCAAGGCCAGGACACAAGGGTGTGAAACTAATCGCGTATGGATTAGAAATAACTTTTTACCCGACTGCGCGACGCAAAGGAGTGGTCATGTGTTTATCAGCCTATGTATGTTCCTTTGAAGCTCTATACAGACCAAACGCCTGGGCCAATTTTTATGATTCGCACGTCAATCGATTCCTCTTAGTCCGGGGAGTGTCACTAAAGACATGGCGTTAGTGAAAATTGGACGCCATATTGTGAAAATGAAAACAATGAAAGTCAACAAACTATGTCAAGTGGGGTATTGTTGTTGAATAGGTATTTAATAAAAATCTTTTTTAGTTTTTACCCGACTGCGGTGAAGCCCAAAAGGAGGGTTATGTGTTTGACCTGTATGTATGTGGGTATGTATATACATAAAAACGATAATGCGGAACCAACGACATCGACTTCCGAAATTAAAGTTATAAATTATCACTTTGTAGTGTTTTTTTTAAGTCGGATGTTTTTTTTTGTAAAAAAGATTCGCTTGTCACATGGTAGAAGTAGCTACTCGGATTTTTTACCACTGGGCAACCTCAGCTCTCGTGAAAACCTTACACGCGTAATTTTCGGCAGGTGTGTTGCGTCAAAGACCTTACAATACTCTAAGGCTGGCGTCTGTACATTAGCGAACTTTTCGATGACATACATGAAAATGACAGTGAGCATCAATGACTAAATAAACCATAAATAAACTGAATATACCTAGTGAGGTTAACAAAGTACTTTACTCTATGAGAGTCTGTCAGTCTTTTGAATGACGTTAGGATACGTAATGCCGAAATCTAAACTCTGAATAATTAATTCTTAATTTAATATTAGGTACATATGAATAAATCAAAATTTATTCACCCCAAATTATGAGTTGGAGTTTGTAGTCAAAGAAAAATTTTAGTTTAAGGAGAAATTCAAATATGGCACCCAAGAAAAAACGACCGAAAAGGTTCCAATGCGTTGATGCTCCCGCCGAAGAATTCCACGCACAGATCGAGGAAGTCTTCGGTTACAACTGGTGGGATGTCTTCTGCTTTCCATATATTCTTGGAGCCAGACTATGGGACTGCCTCGCCTCAATATGCGCGGGAACAAATCAATGTCTCGTCTACTGGATGTTGATACAATGGCTAGTCTGTAAAATCACAAAATTAACAACACCTGACCCCATCATCTTCCCCTACTATTTCTATATGTTTTGTCAAGTTATACTTTTAACAGCATTTTTCGTTATGATTTGGCAGTATTTCGGGAGAAGCGTCATTATACCGTATTTCTTAGCTTATTATGAGGCATGGAACGACGCTTCACCAGGGTCGACTAAGAGTAAAAACACGACACGATTGTCTTTCAGAAAATATTGTTTTAGAAAAGGTGAAATTTTTGATACACCTTATGAAAATTCATCTTTGTCGTTGAAGAATGGCCCAATAACAATAGTATCGCTTTTAATAGAAGTGTTTTTATACGATGTTCTGAGATAATATACACTCTACAACCATTTATTCACTTTGATTTTATTGATAGCAATCACAATCACTAGGTATTCAACTACGAGTTTGTGATCATGGCAACAATCTGTGCAACTCCGGTATGCATACACACGACGGCACAATCAAACTGCTATACCTACATTACTCATTATATTTTCAGTGTCAGGCATTTTATAGGCTTTCCGTGCAATGGGAGAGGTCAGTATACAGGATGAAATTGAAAAAATGCGACAAATCGAAATGAGAGATTGTACTCATCATTATGAACAACTTTTACTACGGGACCAAACCTGAAATCGCGAAAAAAAATCAGCTGTTTCCTACAGTTTATGTTCGCATAAGTCGTCAAAATGTAGGGAACAGCAGATTTTTTTTTTCGCGATTTCAGGTTTGGTCCCATAGTAAAAGTTGTTCATAATGATGAGTACAATCTCCCATTTCGATTTGTCGCATGTTTTCATTTTCCATCTGTATAAAGCTGAGATGAGAAATGTAAAACTTGTGTCGTCGTGCGTACCTATCCGCTTGAGCGAATGAGCGTGCGCAAAAAAAAAAATCAGTTATCTGCAGGCCTGATTACGTCACACCGCCGCCGCCGCGCTGGTTCCCATAGCCGGTACGAAGAGGCCACTAAAATATTGTTGACTGAGCAGTTCGCCGATAATCAGCACCCTAATTGCGTAACACACTATCAATCCGAATCTGAATCATTTTGAAGCCAATTGCTAATCCATTGCTTCATAAGTTCGAAAAATTTGTCTGCTCAACACGTAAATAACGCAATGAATGTTGTTGAACTGTCAAAATGAAACCAATTCCGATTGATAAAGTGTTACGCTATTGCCCCGCTGATCACTAAAGGTATTTAATTCATAGTTTCTACCCTCATCGGAAGAAGGCGTGAGTTTATCACTCACCCTGCCATGGGAACCGCCGGCGACCCCCAAAAAATTTTGTTTAGCAGGCCAAAGCACATTCTTTTTTTGGACCCGCCAGCGTATCCCACGGCTTCTTGTAATAATTTTGATTTTTGACTCACGGCGTTCACCAGCAGAAACTTTGGGACTCGCCGGCGAACCCCATGGCCTCCTGAACTTAAAAAGTTTTATACATATATTGCTGGCAAAGAGAGTGTTATATCTGTTTATCGTATATTTATATTATTAAAATCTTAATCTATCTATCTTCTATATATACAGGGTGTCCCTGGAAGTATGGATCAAATCGAATAGGGGCGTGGGCAAGGTCGTTTCCAAACTTTTTAACCCTGAGAATGTCGGTGAATTTTTTTACGGTTCAAAAGTTATGACCAATTTTTATTTTATTTTCAATCACTTCGCATAGTGCTCAAAGAAAATAATCATAAAAAAATACTATCAGGGTTAACTAAAAAAATTATATTGATAGCCCCGATAGTTTTTTGTTACGATTTTTTTAAAACGATTCGGTATCTCTTCTCTCTCTTTTTTTTTAAACGGTTGGAAATGAACTTGCCCACGGCCCTATTCGATTTGATCCATACTTCCAGGGACACCCTGTATAAAAGAACAAACTGACTGACTGATTGAATGACTGACTGGGTCAATCCGCGGAAATCCACTAACGGCGAATATATGCTAATAATAAATTAAATATCATAGCTGCATTCATTTTTTACTTTATATGACATTTCTTACATGTTTTTACGTATGGCGCTGCTATCTAAAAAAGTATAACACCTTTATTTAATTTATTATTGCAATCAACACGCACCAAATGTCCTTACCATTTGCAAATAAAAGTCGGCCTAATTCAGCGGAATGGCCCGACTGACATACTCGTATCAACGCACAGCCGAAACTACTGGGACTAGGAATGTGAAATTTTTCACACGTCTTCCTTTTATAATGTAGGGGAGCACTAACAAGGGTTTTTTGGAAATTCAACCTAAAACGGGGGATTTTATTTCTATGAAAAATCTTTTTCCTTGAGTTAATAAACTTGAAGCTTGGCACGAATACTTATCTAAGTAAATTATGAAGTTTGGCATTTTTTGTTTTTCTAAACTACCCCCTAAAGGGGGATTGGGGGGGTGCCAAAATTTGTATAGAGGAAAAAGGTGTAGTTAATTTTACAGGGGAGGATTTTACTGCGTGGCTTAATTAACTCGAAAATTGGTATAAAAAATCTTTGAGTCAAGTAATGAACACGTTTTAAACGATTTTTCAAAATTCCATTCCTGTGGGGGTGAAAAGCGGGGGGATACAGTTTATTTGAAAAATCTGATTCCTTTGATCTATAAACTGAAAAATTGGCCCGAATACTTATTTATCTAAATAAATGATAAAGGTCATAAACATACATTTTTGAAAATTTTAGAGGAAAGTACGAAATACATGCGGACGAAATCGCGGGCAAAGTGCTAGCGTATCTTTACTATAATAATATTATAAATTCGAATTCGAAATAATATTATAAATTCGAAAGTAACTCCGTCTGTCTGTCTGTCTGTATGTTACCTTTTCACGCCTAAACCGCTGAACCGATTTCGATAAAATTTGGTATAGAGATAATTTGAGTCCCGGGCAAGGACATAGGGTAGTTTTTATCCCGATATTCCCATGGGATCGAAAGTTACGTGGGTAAAACCGCGAGGCGCTGCTAGTTATACATAAATTGAAGCGATAAAAGTAATTTTTTTAGAAGATAAAAATAAAATTATAGCAATACTGGCCGCATTTTGAATTAGCTATAATCGCTCACGGCACTCACATCATTTGACATGCGTTCCGATTTAGATATTACGATTATGACAGCTGAGAGCTGTCAACAATTTGGAACGCCCGTGAACGCACTCACAGTGCTTACTCAATGTTAAAACGATATTTAAACAGTATTTATTTGTAGAAACACCACATTCCTTCTTCAGTTCTTCTTCTTTGGTTAGGCGGCGACTGTCAGCCAGAAGCACAATTTCGAAAACGAATGATGCAACTCAAAACAAAATACACACTGACACATCCTCATCACACACACTGTCATTTTTAACAGCGCTCACAGTGATATTATTATAAGGCATGTTCGGCGTTATTGCAAGATGGCGAATGTCATGACGTCATCCATGACGATTCACGGGACGCAGTTATCGCACTCACGCTAAAGGCCTGGCCAAGAACTCGTAGCGCGGGGCGGCGAGCGGTAAAAACAAATATTCCAAAACGTATGAACCATGCCACGATGCCCCGTATTGAAGATAACTTGATTTTGTTATCTTTGAGCGAGTGGAAGTAAAGCACCATTAGTCAAATCAGATATTTTATTTATTACATTGGAACACAGTGAAACACGCCATTACTTCGTGGTGGTGCGACGGACAAGGGAAGGATAGTGTTGCCATGCCAGTTAATCTAACAGATTAAATATATACTCAACTAAATATATCCAATACACCGCTCGCAGCGTCAAAGCTAGACAAAAGAAACCGCGCTGCTTCCCACTAAGCCAAAAGTTGTGGCCGGGCGGTAACAAGAAGCTTATAGGTAAAACATGGAGACAACACTCTAAATACCTACGTGAAGCAGACTGTGGTCGGACGCTCTCTTTCTAAATACATACATATGAGAAAGAAAACACATATCACTGTCTCGTTCTTATGTATGTATTTAGAAAGAGAGTGTCCGACCACAGTCGGTTTCACTTAGGTATTCAGAGTGTTGCCTCCACTTTTATCTATAAACTTCTTGGGCGGTAATTCGGTTCGGTACGCTCAAATCGATTACATCCCAACTCGGAACGCACCCACTGTCACTGACGGTTTGACATTGACAGATAACAGATGGTAGAAAAGAATCCTTTACGTCACTAACGTCAGTCACTCCGAAAATGGCGAGAAGTGTGTTATGCTGACACTATTTTTAATTTCAAAAATAAATCTGAGCTTTATTTCAAAGCGAAAATCATTTCCTCAGACTCCAAAAATCGTGTATAAAGTTTAAGTAAATACCAGCACATCAAAACGCTCTACTGGTAAGTAAAAATATTTAATTTGATTATTATGAAAAAGTGAAATTTAGGAGGCAACTTTGGTGATGTATTTATTCAATTAATTTGAATAATAAAGAGAGATCTTAACTGCGATCGATTCTGATACTATTTATGTCCGTTTCTCAGTGTGTAGGTAGATGTATCTATTCAGTTCTTTTTCACTCTGAAATGAATAAAAAAATACATTGTTCGTCGTCGGTGGTTTACATAAAGGTAATAAAGGATTGCGTGCTACTATACAGTAATCAGTTTCAAGTGAGCATAAGAACGTTCTAACGTGCAGAAACATACTGTGTTCCGCCGGCAAATATTATCATATCATGTAAGTTTTGACTACGAGAAATTATGTTTTGGATGTTGATAAATAAAAAGTATGTGTTTAAACTCTAATGACCTAGTAACGGCGCGGAAGACACTTGACCCACTTTCTAGACCATAGATAATTTAGTGCCATTTATTTTCTTCTTAAAGTTAGCAAAGGAAACCTGTATAGAAAGTATTGTGAGAGCTATTTCATAGATGTTTTTATAATTAGGTAATAGGCGGAAGCGCCAGAGTAGCCCGCGAAATTAAATTTTTTTCTTATGTTTTTTTGCAATTTGCTGGTCAGTATTAAGTTGTGTGTAAAGTATGTATTAACATCAATCACTATTAGTGATTGATGAATTATAATAATTAAAGTCATCAACACAACTAAGACCAAGTAATCCTACTGAATGACTATTTCATGAAAATCTTGACATTTTACGATTATAGTAACTTAACAAGATGTATTACTGATTCTAATGATTATAATTCTGTAAATACATATTTTGTTACGGTCGCAAATCATATTTTAATCAACGTACAACTTAATAGTGACCAGCAAATTGCAAAAAACCTAAGAAAATTTGAATTTCGTGGGCTACCTTAGCGTTTCCCCCTTAAATAAATACCTAGATTTGTTTTTACAAAACAAAAACAATTTTTTTTATTTCTGATTAAAATTTGATCTAGTAAATAGCTACTTTTGGAAGTACCATAAAGAATCTTAGTTCATAATTTTCCTAAAAGGTTATATTATAATTTTACGGTCATCTGGTGCGATTTGTACAGTTCGAAAACTCATCATTTAATCTTAAATCTGAGATGAAAAAATAAGATTGAGAGAAAAATGATGGTTCAATGGGAATATACACTACTAGTGTCCGTCCAAGACTTCGTCCATACGAAATTTTTTTTTTTTTTTTTGCTTAGCCTACCCAAGTCCTTCCAGGAACTCCTTTCCCGCGCCAACTCAAATCAGCCCTCGCGGTACACGTCCAGGTCATCTCGCCACCGCTTTCTGGGCCGACCTCGGCGGCGCCGTCCATCTTCAGGCACCTTTTGCCCAGCGGTCATCATGCATGCGGCTGATGTGACCCGCCCAGTCTCACTTGAGCCTGGCAGCTTTCTTGCCTAAGTCTATTATACCCGTTTTGGAACGCAGCATGGTGTTCCGAATTTTGTCCTGTCTTTTTACACCCAGGATGCTGCGCTCCATCGCTCTTTGGCACTAATATTGTGTGTGTGTGTGTTTATATGTTTGTTACTTCTTCACGCTTAGACGGCTTGACCAATTTTGATATGGAGGTGGAGGTAGCTGACACCCTGGATTAACATATAGGCTACTTTTTATCCCAATGTTCCCACGGGATCGACATTTACGCCGGTCAAACCGCGGGGTGCAGCTAGTTAACAATAAAAAAAAAAAACGTAAAGACAAAAATACAATCAAGAGAAAAGTAAAAATTTTACCTTTCTATCTTGTATCTATAATAATATAATATTCCACAACTATCACACAACGCCATCTAGTCCCAAGCTAAGCAGAGCTTGTGTTATGGGTACTAGACAACTGATAAACATACTTATATATTTCTAAATACATACATATTATAGATAAATTACACCCAGACACAGAACAAATGATCGTGCTCATCACACAAACATTTGTCCTGGGTGGGAATCGAACCCACGACCTCCGGCATAGCAGTCAGGGTCACTAACCACTAGACCATCAGGCCTGTCATCAAGTCCCAGAATCTTAAACATTCAACACACAGATCTATACATCTGCATTCAGCCTATAATGTTTCCACTGCTGGGACACTGGGCCTTAATCCACCACCCATGCCCAGTGTGGGTTGGTAGATGTCACATGTCTCGAATGTTTGGTTCTAGGACATGCTGGTTTTCTCATGATATTTTCCTTCATGTTTTTAACCGACTTTAAAAAAGGAGGTTCTGTATTCGACCCGTATGTATGTATGTATGTATGTTTGTATGTCCGCGATTATCTAAAAAACTACTGAACCCATTTTGATAATTCTTTCATTAGTGTGATCTACATACTTTCAGGAAGGTTTTAATATAATACATTAGGTAATTATTCTTATGTACGAAGTTATATGCATAAATGTACTGCATCTCCGGCATTTCTATGCGAATTTTGATGATTCTTCGAGTTGTGTCTTCAATTGTTCAATGCACTAGTGTTAATTGAATTTATGTGGGGTAGGTACAACTAAAAAGTGAAAAAAAAAACTTTTTTACAAAAAAAAACTACCGACTTCAAAAAAAAAACACTACAAAGTGAAAAATAACTTTAATTTCGGAAGTCGGTGTCAAAAAACGAAAATGCGGAACCAAAGACACCGACTTCCGAAATTAAAGTAATTTTTCACTTTGTAGTGTTTTTTTTTTTGAAGTCGGTTGTTTTTTTTTGTTGAGAGCAATGTTGATGAAATCCTAACTAATATTATAATAATAATTATAAATGCGAAAGTAAGTTTGTTTGTTACCTTTTCACGCCTAAACAACTGAACCGATCATCCTGAAATTTTGTAGTTACCTTGTCAGGTGTACAGAAACGGACATAGGGTACCTTTCATCCCGAAAAAAGTGCTGTTCCCGAGGAAAACAACAATAACGTTATTATGATAATAAATGGCGCCACGTGTCTTTCGAATCATGATTGAATTATAAACGAAACTTAAGCGGGTGAAACCGCGGGGCGCTGCTAGTAAATTACATAAAGTAAAGCGCCTGCCTGGTTTCGAACCCACGACCTTCAAAGTCGGTTCTGTTACCACTGGGCCACCACTGCTCTATGCCTATAACAAAAAACAGTTACTTATTTCCCTTAGATAATCACTTATACGTAATTAAAAACTGTGTATCTTTAATTACTAATAATACAGGATTTAAACTTAATTCTTGAACAATTTGACCTTTCATACTAGCAACGGCATTTACGTGAAATTTAATATTAGGTCCTTACATATGAAATTGGCGTTTTGTATGGAAGGAACAAAAAGTCGAATATTTTTTAATATAATATATTTAATTAATCAAAGTATGAACCATTGTTTTCAATGCACTTTTGCCATCTTATAGGTAGTTCATTGATCCCTTTACTAAAAAAACCAGTCGGACGGGAATCAATAAAATCTTTGAAGGCGATTTGGACTGCCCCATCGGAGTTGAATTTTTTCCCTTGCAAAAAGTTATCCAAATTGCGAAAAAAATGGTAATCTGTTGGAGCAAGGTCCGGGGAGTACGGAGGATGTCTAAGACATTCCAATTCAAGCTCTTCTAATTTGGTAGCCGTCTGTTGCGCAGTGTGTGGTCTGGCGTTGTCGTGAAGCAGCAGTGGCGTGGAGCGATTGACCAGCCTTGGTTGTTTAGCCGCTAGCTTTTCCATCATGGTTTGTAATTGCTGACAATAGACATCAGCTGTAATAGTCTGGCCAGATTTGAGAAAACTGTAATGAACAATACCGGCACTAGTCCACCAAACGCTTACAAGTAACTTTTTTGGGGTTAATTTTCGCTTGGGGCAGGATTTGGCTGGCTGGCCAGGATCCAACCATTGCGCTGAGCGCTTCCGATTATCGTAAAGAATCCATTTTTCATCACAGGTAATGATTCGGTTTAAAATACCTTCATTGTTGTGCCGGTTCAGTAATGTAACGCAGCAGTCGACGCGCGTTTGCCGGTTTGCTTCAGTCAATTCGTGAGGTACCCACCTTTCAAGCTTTTTAATCTTCCCAATTTGCTTCAAGTGAATTAAAACAGTTTTATCACTAACATCGAAGCCTGCAGCTAACTCGGACGTGGTTTGCGATGGGTCCGCTTCCACAATAGCCTTCAATTCTCCATTATCAACTTGGGTCTCAGGCCGTCCACGGGGCTTGTTCTGCAGGTCGAAATTTCCAGAACGAAAACGTTGGAACCAAAAACGAACTGTGTTTTCTTTTGCAACATGACCGCCATACACATCATTCACCCTTCGAGTCGTTTCCGCAGCACTAGTGCCACGGCGGAACTCGTACTCGTAAATAATGCGATATTTTAAATTTTCCATTTTGTAAAATGAGTGACGCAAACAGAAAAAACAGAAGAAAAAAAACAAATGAATGACGGTCATCGAAACACAAATACATGAGTAAATAGCTGTACAAATTTGAATTTGGAATTCCTTACCAAAGAGGAGAAATTCGTGATTAAAGTGGCCAGTACGAAAAACGCCAATTTCATATGTAAGGACCTAATAGTACTATAGCATAATGTTCAGCCTATAATGTTCCCATGGCTGGGTCACAGCCCACAAGCCTACATTTTGAGAGGGCCGTAATCCACCACGCGGGCCCAGTGCGGGTGGGTAGATGTCACATATCTTCGAATTTTTGGTTCTAGGACATGCCGGTTTCCTCACGATGTGTTCATTCACCGTTTTGAGAGCAGTGGTGATGAAATAATTTACACAAAGTAAAGCGCCTGTCTGGGTTCGAACCTACAACATTTATAGTAAGTACTATACCAGCTTGTAACTGTTTCACTGCGGGGCAAAGGCCTGTTTAGGCTCTTCTCCAACAGAGAAGGAAGAAGCATAGCTCCGCAGTAGAAATACAAAACCAAACATATCCAAAGTCATCAGCATCTGAAACTAAATTTATTTTTCATTTTATACTTTTTCTTTTCTTAAAAAAAAAAAAAATTGTAAAGTTATTTCAATTTTTCGTCCTGTTCAGTAGCGGTTTTTTTTTCTGTGTGGGAGTCCTCATGGATACCCTCTGTCTGGGGAAAACGGATTTCTACCTACTAAAACCCCACAGTTCCTTTTAATTCCATGAGTCTAGGGCCCGGGAGATACTTGTACCCTTGACTGGTGTCAGTCTGCCATATCTAGCGGGCCCCACTACCAAGTGCGGCCGCTTCTACGACCGCACGTCCTCCCAAAAAGGCGCGCATAGAATACTGCGCGCCGCTTCTTTGTGTTTACAAGTGCTAAAAAACCTAAAGAGCGATTTTTTAAATTTAAATCTAAGTATATTATTAAAAAAAATAATTTAAAATTACTTGACACACATAATAAATACTGGCTCCTTCTTATTTTTAACCGACTTTAAAAAAGGAGGTTCCGATTTTCTCAAAAACTCGTGAACCGATTTTGATAATTCTTTCATTAATGTGATCTACATACTTTCAGGAAGGTTTTAGTATATAATACATTAGGTAATTATTCTTATATACAAAGTTGTATGCATAAATGTACTGCATCTCTGGCATTTGTAGGTACAACTAAAAAGTGAAAAAAAAACTACCGACTTAAAAAAACACTACAAAGTGCTAAAGAACTTTAATTTCGGAAGTCGGTTTTAAACGACGAAAATGCGGAACCAACGACAACGACTATCACACGTTTTCAGAAATCATCAACAATAGTTACATTAGTTCCACTATCGGTCAAGAGATGGCGCTGACCTAAAACTGCAATATTCTACACCACAGCGCGCAGTGTTAAAATTCTCTGACGAATATAGGCCTCGTCAATGAAAATTTAAATCATATTATTACGATGGTACGGAACCCTCGGTCCGACGCGGTCTTGACCGGTTTTTATGAATGATCAATAGAGAACCGCCTGAGCGCCGAGCGCATGCGGCGCGCCTGCCTCCCCCGCGCGTCTCTTCAGTCGCACCCGGTCCGCACGTCGCATCGCACGCGTCTTAGGCCTCATTTACGGAGACGCGGGGCTTCGCGCGTCGCGTTGAGCGGCGCGGCCCGCACTGAATTCAAATATATGGCGTTGTATGAGTGCGTTTACGGAGAAGCGATTTTAGACGCGTTTGTTTGAATTAGGGCGTTTTTTGCGGCCGAGCCCGCGGATGGCACCGACGCGTCCCACGCGGCGGCGCACGCAGCGGCAATTCTCGATGAAGCTATGTCCGAGGCGGAATCTTCTGTCAGTCTTATTTAGAAACGAGCGGCATGTTCCCAACGGCAGAGGTAACTGCAGCCGTCGACGCGCGTCGGCGGCAACCGTAGACGCGTCGACGGCAACAGTCGACGCGTCAACGGCAGCCGTCGACATTTCAACTTCGAAGATATAGGTCGACGGTTGCCGTCGACGCGCGTCGACGGCTGCAGTTACCTCTGCCGTTGGGAACATGCCGCTCGTGTGTAAGAGCTCTAACTGCAGCCGTCGACGCGCGTCGGCGGCAACCGTCGACGCGTCGACGGCAACAGTCGACGCGTCAACGGCAGCCGTCGACATTTCAACTTCGAAGATATAGGTCGTCGACGCCGTCGACGCGCGTCGACGACTGCCGTCGACGCGTCGACTGTTGCCGTCGACGCGTTGACGGCAGCCGTCGACCCATATCTTCGAAGTTGAAATGTCGACGGCTGCCGTTGACGCGTCGACTGTTGCCGTCGACGCGTTGACGGCAGCCGTCGACCTATATCTTCGAAGTCGAAATGTCGACGGCTGCCGTTGACACGTCGACTGTTGCCGTCGACGCGTCGACGGTTGCCGCCGACGCGCGTCGACGGCTGCAGTTAGAGCTCTTACACACGAGCGGCATGTTCCCAACGGCAGAGGTAACTGCAGCCGTCGACCTATATCTTCGAAGTTGAAATGTCGACGGCTGCCGTCGACCTATATCTTCGAAGTCGAAATGTCGACGGCTGCCGTTGACACGTCGACTGTTGCCGTCGACGCGTCGACGGTTGCCGCCGACGCGCGTCGACGGCTGCAGTTAGAGCTCTTACACACGAGCGGCATGTTCCCAACGGCAGAGGTAACTGCAGCCGTCGACGCGTCGACGGCAACCGTCGACCTATATCTTCGAAGTTGAAATGTCGACGGCTGCCGTCGACCTATATCTTCGAAGTCGAAATGTCGACGGCTGCCGTTGACACGTCCACGGTTGCCGCCGGCGCGCGTCGACGGCTGCAGTTACCTCTGCCGTTGGGAACATGCCGCTCGTGTGTAAGAGCTCTTATACAACTGAATGACCAGCCATCCACAACTGGGGTCGCTCCTGTATTGCAGAAATAACTAGTTCCAATTTTTCGTCATTCGCGACACGTGCGCTCCCATCTCTCGCCAACATAAAACTAGTCGATTTGATCGAGGCGAGCGTGCGCCGCCGCGATGCCCGCCGCGGCGTGCACCGCCACGCTTTCCGTCTCGCTTCTCTATGAACATGGTCGTATATTGCTATAAGTTTGTGTTTACGCGTGCGATGATGCGTGCCGCTTCACGCGCCGCCCCACCGTAAACAGAAAAAACGTCCGACGCGCCGCGAGACGCCACGCCACACGCGCCGCGCGACGCCCCGCGTCTCCGTAAATGAGGCCTTACGCGGTGTCCTGCGTGAGCGACGAATACGACGCGACGCAACGCTGCGAATGCGATCAACTCAACGGCATACCCTGCTTGCAGCCTATATGACAGTCTGCGGCGAGACGCAATGTAACGCGTATTTGTTTTGAGGGCGACCAGACGCGACACCACGAACTACATATGAACTTTCGCGCAAAATTGTACTGTACTTCTCCATGATTCGAGAAGTAATGACCAAAATCACGTAGGACATTTGTCGCGTGTAGCATCGTGTCGCATTACGTCGCGTCGTGTTGCGTCGCGTCGCGTCGTATTCGTCGCTCACGCAGGACACCGCGTTAGTAAGCGTCGGGCTTCGTACCAACCAGAAGTACTAGAACATGCTGGTGTGCTACAATAACAACTAGCATAGGGAGGCACTAAGTACAGACGCCAGCAGATCAAGGTACCCGAAACTGTCACAATTTTCCCAATCAACCTTGTACCTTATGCTTCAACGATAAAGTTAAAAATCTTTTAAAGAAATTTGACAGATGTGTGATTTGTACTTAGCTTGATGTGCTGGCGTCGGGATTCCTTCGGTTTGGTTGAGCAACAACATTGGGTTTTTTCTAGGTTAGGAAATTCTCAAAATTAAACAGCGTGTACCTACAGTTACAGTAGGTAAATGTCCACGACTGCCTATCTCTGGAAAGAAAATCCGCGCTACGCACCTTCTTATAATTCACATCTGTGAGGCAACATTATCTCCCGCGCCAAAGGCTAGTCTCCATCCGTTCGAATCGAAACGGATGCAGCTGAATACCAGCACTTTGCATGGAGCGACTGCCTATACTTCCTCCACAGCCTAGTTGCTGGGTAGCAAAATACCCCTTTGTAAGACTGGTTGTCAGACAAACCATGACTGAAATAATTCATGCTTTGAAGTAATTATCAGTATTTTACCTGTTTTTTTTTTTGTTAAATATAAATTTTTTCGAGGTAGGTATCCGTTTCGCGCTTCGGTCGCGCGTCGCGTCGGCTCGCTGTCATGACTAGAGCGACGACACGGTAATGTTATCTAAACATTATCGTGCCCGAGCGCACGCGGTTGTAGCCGAATGGATCCGACCAAACGCGACAGCAGCTGGATACTGGCGGATCCGATCGTGTTTCAAGCTGTGTTTCATGCAAATACATAATTATGACATTTAAATAACTCATAAAGGCATCAATAACGTTGTAAAGTGCGCTCCGATGAGGCCAAAAGGTATGATTCCGATCTCGGCAGCACGCAGTAGTGCTGCCGCAGCACTGCTGGTCCCTAGGTGCTGGGTGCTGGGCTCATATAAACCTATAGAAAATGTATGAGGACCAGTAGTGCTGCAACCGCACTGCCGCGGCAGCACTGCTGCGTGCTGTCGAGATCAGAATCATACCTTAAATCGCACATTCTCGTGTCTTATAACTGATTAGCATGTGCGTGAGACTGGATTTTAGTTATAATTCGCGATCTTGAACTATTGCGTAGGTCGGCAGTACTAACTAGCACGAATATGTAGCAGGTTAACTCTTTCGCGAGCATAGGCAAAATAATTGCCAAACCACTTTTTAAAAGTTGCGCCAAAATGTATGAAGTATATTAATATTGTGCAACTGTAGACAGCTAACGCCATCTCTTAGAATATTGTTACAACAATTTGAATTCCGCCAAATAAAAAGTCACAATCGGGCATTGGCAAAGATATTGCCGTAGCCCAAAAAAAAGGGGGGGTAAGCAAGGGGAATTTCGAAGGGGGACGATTTTATGTAATTTTGTGTTTGTGTTTTTGCAATCTTTTGACATTGTATATCTTTATCTTTTCCTATTTTTATGACAATTTATTAATTTATTTTTATTTATGACAATTTTATCATTTGAAATCCTTGTGTAACTTTGACATTGTTCATATTAATCCAATTTTGTATGCCTATCGGCGGGACATGGTTTGTACAATAGATTTTGTATTGAAAAACACCTGAAATCACCTGTTTCACAAAATAAATAAATGAAATGAAATGAAGTTCGCCGAAAGTATTAAGTACCTACTTATTACAAACAAATATTCCATCTTTTACTTAAAACTAAAAATTACGAAAAAAAAAGTAATTTAAAAAAATTAAATCGACTTCAAAATAAATCAAAATTATCAAATAACTTTAATTTCGGAAGTTGTTGTCTTGGAATCAGTATTTTAGTTTTTTGCCACCGACTTCCGAAATTAAAGTTATTTCATAATTTTGAGTTATTTTTGAAGTCGATTTAATTTTTTTTTATTCCTTTTTTATTTCGTATTTTTTAGTTTTAAGTAAAAACTGGAATATTTGTTTGTAATAAGTAGGTACTTAATACTTTTGTTGTAAATATTGCACTAGAATTTGACCAAGGTTTTGAGATATTTCCCTTTGACACTACACCCGTAGCTCGTATCAATAAGCCAGGCCGTCACACTTACACGTATCAGTCCATATCTTGAAAATTACTGAATCGATTTTGATGAAACTTGCACTGTTCCCTAAGTTGAAGTAAATGTAAGCCAATAAAAAAAAAATGGTCACGATCCGATTAATAGTTGCTGAGGAATGCGTGGACAAACATACAATATAATACATCTATAAAATTTTGTATATTTGTTTGGAAGCCCTAATAGATTGTCATATGTGAATATAACGCAGTTCCAATAATTTAATCCATACTATACTAATATTATAAATTCGAATGTAACTCTGTCTGTATGTCACCTTTTCACGCCTAAACCGCTGAACCGATTTCGATGAAATTTTGTATAGAGATAGTTTGGGTCCCGGGAAAGGACATAGGATAGTTTTTATCCCGATATTCCCACGGGATCGAAACTTACGCGGGTGAAACCGCGGGGCGCAGCTAGTATTACATACATACGTGTCGAATTGATAACCTCCTTTTTTTGAAGTCGGTAATAAGTATTTGTTACGGCCGCGAATCATTTATTTAGGTCAACAGACAACCCGATACTGACCTGCAAATTGCAAAACTCTTCAGCTTTATTATTAGTAGATATGATGCGTGTTATGTATAATTCAAGAATCGTTTACTCATTTGGACTGTTTAAAGTTTTCCCCGAATCGCAATTGCCGCAGCATCGACGTCAATTCGCGGAAATGTCGCGAGGATAATCGTCATTGTGCATTTACTGCGTAGGTATACCGTCCTTTAGGCTGGCACACACGACGTCAAGTTGTGTAATGCGAATGCATTTTTAACCGACTTCAAAAAAGGAGGTTCTGTATTCGACCCGTATGTATGTTTGTATGTCCGCGATTTTCTCAAAAACGAATGAACCAATTTTGATAATTCTTTCACTAATGTGATTTACATACTTTCAGGAAGGTTCTAGTATATAATACATTAGGTAATTGTTCTTATGTACGAAGTTATATGCATAAATGTACTGCATGTCCGGCATTTCTACGCGAATTTTGGTGATTCTTCTAGTCGGTGTCTTCAATTCTTCATTGCACTAGTGTTTATTGAATTTGTGTGGGGTAGGAACAACTAAAAAGTGAAAAAATAAAAACTTTTTTACAAAAAAAAAAACAACCAACTTCAAAAAAAAAACACTACAAAATGATAAATAACTTTAATTTCGGAAGTCGGTGTCACAAAACGAAAATGTTTTAGTGTTTTATTTTTGAAGTCGATTGTTTTTTTTTTGTAAAAAAGTTTTTATTAATAACACGCTTTTATTAGCTTCACTCGTAACTAACTGCATAACAATGTAAAAAATCTTAGAAGTCAATTTTAACCTACTTCTAATTGTCGTATCAAAATTAAACTTTGTATTTTTATGTAGTTCGGATGACAAAACTATAATTTGGTATCTTGGAGCTGATCTGATGATGGAGCCAGGAGGTGGATATTGGCACCCTTCAGTCAGTGCCGGCTTTAGCGGGGGGGTGACCGGGGCGGCTGCCCGGGGCGCCCGTTTATGCTCACTAGTTCCTTCGCGTAGTTCCTTTGAAGGAACTACTGAGAATTTTTGTATCAGTAGTTCCTTTGAAAAAGTTGAAGGAACTACTGAGACTAAATATTTCCGTTAGCAGTTCCTTTGAAGGAACTACTGAGCACTTTTTGATCAGTAGTTCCTTTGCAAAAGCTGAAGGAACTACTGAGACTAGATAATTCCTTTAGCAGTTCCTTTGAAGGAACTACTGAGAACTTTTTGATCAGTAGTTCCTTTGCAAAAGCTGAAGGAACTACTGAGACTAGATAGTTCCTTTAGCAGTTCTTTTGAAGGAAATAAACATATAAAGCTGCCCGCTGCTGCCGCATGCAGGACCGTAGGTTTGCTCGATGTACTAAGTAAGTAAATATAACTCTTTTTAGGACATATTGCATATTAAATACATTTTCCGAGGGACAAACTCTGAAATCACGAAAAAAAATCAGCTGTTTCACACAAAAGTCCAATACCTACTTGACCAAAATGTATGATGAAACCGCTGACTTTTTTTTCGTGATTTCAGAGTTGGTCCCATAGTGAAAGTTGTTCATATTCATGGGTAGAACACCCTGTAAAAATTTGGATGGTGATAAAAAAATCTTCCTATATACAGGGTGTGGCGTAAATAGTGGTCCACCGTTAAGGAATCGATATACCCGATAATTTACTATAACATATTACAATTTTAACCATTTTTATCCAAGGATTCCGAAAATATATTTTTTTGTTTTTTATTTACGAAATTTCTACCTTTTTTTTCAAATTTGGTTGTAGTTTCAAACAAAAACCATTATTTTTTCATGTTGATTTCTGTTATGTACTGCTGAATACTAGGGCTATCGTGTAAAATGATGGTTGTTTATGTAAATATAGAGCTTTTGAAGAAAAAGTTAGTTCTTCTCTATTGTAACCCAAAATTTTAACATAATCGTGCAAATTCAAGAGCGATTTGTGTAAAAAAAAATGTACTACTAAAATGGTTAAAATTGTCATATTATGTTATATTAAATTATCTGGTATATCGAATCCTTCACGGTGGACCACTATTTACGCCACACCCTGTATAATCCCCTTAGAATAAATGACTTTCCATTTTGATAGTCTACACTTTTTTTAAAAAGAGAGGTCAGCTTAAGTATGGCATACAAGGAAACGTATACCTTTGCGTGACGTCAAGCGTACATGAATTTATAATAAAAACGTTTCCTTTAACAGTGGGTCATAAATTTTTAATGATGAACATTGTCAGATGAGCGCAATGAAACTGATGATGATGAGCGTCATTTTTCAACGAGTTTTCGAGGACTTAAACATATCTGGCGAAATGTGGGTGAAGTATAATAATACTACACCCACATTTCGCCACAATACAATACAATAGTACACGCAGCCCCGGAACTAGATTTTCGAGGCGGGGCATAAAATGCAGTCCGCCCCGCCCACCACCCTCGTCAAACCTTTAGGTGCTGAACCTTTTCCATAAAGCCTTTTTTATATACCTACATGAACATGTTGGACGTTTCTTTTTTCAAATTTGGTTAAGACAGGATAAGGCTTGAAATAAGTCGTGAGTATATAGCATATTAGAATTACAATTTTACTCTTTGTTCTGAAAAAAACCGATGGCGTTGTCTTTATTAATCTGATGTACGATTTTCGATTGCTAAGATCGCAAGACTGGAGAAAACCTCAACACCAATCAAGACAATCTAGAATGCACGAGTAAGGGCGTAAATTTAAGCACTCTGCCTCAGACAAGTTAAATATTTTTAGTACTTAATCGACTTATACCGAAAAGTTTTATGAAGCTGCATGAGCGCGCGAAGTGAGGTCGAAAATTTTACCTAGCAATTTATTAGTCAAATTTTATCTGTCTATAATGCGCCAATCCAACAGGAGCGCGAACTCAATTTTAAAAAGTTAAACGAAAACGTGTCGTCTTTGCTCATAGAGGCATCGGAAGGGCACCTCCGCTACACAAAGAGCCTATAATGTTCCCACTGCTGGGACACAGGTCTCCTCTCTCTGAGAGGGAGTGGGCCATAATCCACGCGGGCGCAACCTGCCCATACCGTTTGACTGCGCTGCGCTGGGTCGTGCGCTTGTTTGCCACGCTTGAATTTTCCGCCCCCAGAAGTCAGGGGCACGGGCTCCAGCTTGCCCCTCCCCCCCCCCCCCTCTATATTCGGGGATGACTACACGGGATTATTCCATTTATCCAACCCAAAAAATCCGCGCTACGGTGGATACGCACAAACGCATGTTCGAGAATCCACCCTAAGAGCGGTTTCGCACTACATCCGATCCGAATCCGAGAAATGCCGGTCCGAAGTGACCATTGTCCTATTTGTATGAGGGGTTGCGCACTAGATCCGAACAAAATGGACTCTATTTCTCGGCTTCGGATCGGACGTAGTGCGTAACGTTCTGCGTAACCGCCCTAAGCCGGATAAACGGAATTTACAGGATGAACGGAACTTTTTTTCCCTGAATGTCAATAGTGTTAACGACATAGAAATGTAAAATATCTTTCATATATCTATGGTTAACGACAAGGGTATTGCTGATCGGGAATAATCGAAAAGCATTCCCGTTTATCAACACTGAACGACGCTTGCAATAGTTGCAATTGCCTCTGTCGACGACGTATCTCGCTCGTGTGCAACTTTCGCATTTATAATATTAGTATGGATAACCTATAACCATGATTTTCTGCATGATCGCTAACGCAGAAAATACGCCATAGCGCCTTTGAAAATCAGCTCAAATTGGCAAATCTTACGATAAGACTTGGGCATAACAGATCGTGGATATGTATTTGGAAATAAGAGTACTTGTTTTATTATAATTTAACTAGAAGTAATTTCAATATTACCAGGCAACTGCACCGTATACAATTTGACACAATGTAAGTTATTTTATTATGCGCATATTGGCTACCCTGCGTTTGCGAAATAGTTTCCAAAAATGTAAACAAATATGTGTTTTTGGAAAAAGAACTTTAACCGCGACGAAACAATAGAAAATCAATTGTGTCTCATTAGCGGAGCTTGACAGATTAACGCTAACATAAAAGTTCAGTTTGCGCTGACACTCCAAACATTTTTATGATATTTTCAATAATACTCTAGTCATTCTGAAATCAACTTAGTTTATACTGATATAAAGTTGATATTCGTTTAGCGGAAATAACTTCAATTGGAAACAAGAATTTGAATAGACTTTAGAAAAAAATGTGCCCTAATTCGACTCGAACAGCTAGGTTTGTTTGCGATTTATGAAAGCCCACCTATGGCACCTACCCCACCGCCGAAGAAGTGACCAGCTCACCTATGGCACCTACCCCACCGCCGAAGAAGTGACCAGCTCACCTATGGCACCTACCCCACCGCCGAAAAAGTGACCAGCTATTCATCAACGATTCTTTTGAAAAAGATTGTAAGTAGAAGAGATTGGTACGGGGTGGCAGGACCATGGATTCAGTAGGTAAAGACGCCAGCACATCAAGCTACCCGAAACAGTCAAATTTTCCCAATCAACCTTGAAAAATCTAAATTAAAAGTCATTTGTACAAATTAGGCTGAGAATCAGCACTTTTCGAACGTCAAAGTTACAAAAGACAGTCCGCCAAAACGCCCGCCCTTCACCACTTCCTAGAAAGAACCTAATGTTATAGCGAGAAAGTTGAAAATCTATTTAAAAAAATTGACAGATTGTAGTAGTTTGATGTGCTGGCGTCTGTACATAAGAAGCCGTTCAGGTCGATTGGTCAGAAGACCAATTCTCGTAATTTAAAACGTTCAAAATCTAGTCGCATCTCGGCGACAAACAAATGTCAAAAACTTGTCAAAATGTAGGGAAATTATAAGTATTTTTTGACAGATTGAGACAGAGATCAGACTGTGAACGTTCTTAAAATTACGAGAATTGCCCCTCAGGTTGAGACCGAGGACCAACCGCGGCAACCGTATCTTACACTTGCCGCTGTCGGTCCGTGGATGGGTGACCATCTTTACATACCGAAAGCCCACCGTGCCTCGGAAAGCACGTTAAACCGTTTGTCCCGGCTGTCATTCTTGGATCTTTGTCAGTCGCTACGGCTCGTCAGAAGCCCGAAAGTCTGACAACCAGTATTACCAAGGGATATAACTGGGTTGTGGAGGTCAGTCAGTGCATTTGTCAGTAATCGTGTAGCTCAACGACTCGACGAAGAACACCAAAGAAAGGACACTGGTCTGGCTCAGGTCTTAAAGTAGACCATAGACATGTCACAACAGAGACATATTTTTTTTTTCTCTTTATTTAATTTAGGGACTTTTATATAAAATACACGACAGTCCCATCGTACCTTATTAAAACAATAACACAAAGAATCTATCTAAATAACCTCTTAGACCAAACATCCACTCAATCAGTAGACTTAAAACGAAGACTTACAAATCTAAAAAGACTTTTAGCAGCGTCAGACAATGGCATAGACAAAATCTCATGAAACAATCCTATGTTATTTTTATTTATTTGTAGATCTTTTATTAATGTTTCCCTCTCAGTCTGAAAGCGGACACATTCCGTCAACAAATGCAAAACATCTTCTACCTTACATGTCTCACAGTTTGGAGAGATGCACTTTTTCGTGAGGAATCCAAAATTGTTGAGAGGCATGTGTCCAGATCTCAATCTGAGAGCAGTTACCAATAATCGCCTATGAGACATCATGAAACATAGTTTACCCCTATTCTTAGACGATAAACAAATAATTTATGACGAGGACGACGATACTATATTCGCTAGATGCTGTGATAAAATATACTATAACGTCAACCAGCACAATACATCCATTGTTACTTGAATGTTTGAGAAATACGTGTAAGTTAAAAAATAATGAATTGTGATTCTAATGTCGACGGAAACCGGTTTGCGTATGCACATAAAGTACTGTATTTTTATTTATATTTATAAGGTTTCTAGAAGCATAATAAAATCATCATCTGCCTTGCCTTTTTCCAACTATCTTGGGGTCGGCTTCCAGTCTAACCAGATGCAGCTGAATACCAGTATTTTACACGGAGAGACTGCCTATCTGACCTCTACAACCCAGTTACTGGGTAACACGATACTCCTTGTTAAGACCGGTTGTCAGACTTTTGGGCTTCTGAATACCCGTAACGACCGTCAAAGATCTAAGAATGATAGCCGTGCTTTCCGAGGCACTGAGGGGTCTCGGTATGTAAAGATGGTCACCCATCCACGGATCAACCGCGGCAAGCGTAGCTTAACTTGATCGATCGACCCGTGCGGCTGTTATTACTTAGCCCCTCCTTTTGTTTTCGCTGTCTCACTTAAAATTCCATGTCGTAGACTTTCACCTAACGATCGCGTATGGTATGTACACACTGCTTAACTCAATTATAATTCGTTATCGTTTCCGATGGGTGTCAGGGTGCCAACATGCCATCCGTCTTCATTTTTATACCTACACTAGCCTTCTGCTCGCGACTTTGTTCGTGTAAAATTTCGTGTTTGACATAAAATATACATATATTCTCTGACATGAAAGAATTTTCGGAATCGGGCCATTATATAAAGACATGAGGAACAGGATGAAAGTTCACTCATCCTCCATATAAAAGAGACGATCCTTCGACCAGACGGGTGTCGTGCCTGTTGGGAACTGCCCGACGATTGATGTCGGGACTATGTACCTATATATGCTAGTTGAGCGGTAAACTCTGCTTGCGCGATGCAGGATTTTGCGTGACGTCAGTACGATGCATAGTTCCCATGTAGCGGTTCAGATGCCGCTACAGGTAGTTCCGAAGATTTTTGCACACCATTAAATTCGATCCTCGGCAAGCCTTATCTAACTGTTATCACCCTGCGAAGATTATCACTCTACCTATCCTGAGGGCGTCCTTTTTTTTATCATGGAGAAATGCTCATGCATTCTGCACTACCACGGGGAGATAGTGCAGTTATGTGGGACTCTAACCCACTAAAACTCCACGGTGTCCTCCTCTGCCGCTTACGGTGGGAACACGGGCACGCGTTAGCACTCATCCGTGAACCGCCGCGGCTGTCCGTCACCGGCGCTCCAGAACACATTTATTTATTTATTTCATTTATCCTCACACTGGAACGCCATACGGCAATAACATAACACGCCGTGGCCACCCCAGGGACCAAACCAGCACATGGGCGCCAGACGACCCCGTGTCTGGGCACCCTTGGTCCCCCTGCGACGGGTCAGGTCATTGGCCCCGCCGCCTGCCAATTTTCGGCCGCAGAGGATAGGGAGAGCGGCCAACGTCATACCAACACTCCTCCTCCTCTGCGGCCCCACCGCGTCCGCCATCAGACGGTGGCGACCCCGTCAAGGCCTCGGAACGTAGGGAGAGCGGCGCACCGCAATACCGGCACTCCTCTCCCGCCGCGGCCTCCAACCCTCAGCCGCGATGCCTCCCATACGACATCGCGGCCCGATCCTGAGGGCGTCCTACCTTAAGTTTGCCGTTTCGCGGTCTCACTATGGACTAATATGGCCGGCCCATTGCCACATTTGCCACTTTCTGTAGGCTATGTCGACAACTTTGGTTCTCTGCCACCTAACCACGTTCCAGTTTCGATCCCTCGGAGAGATTCCAAGCATAGTCCGTTCCACAGTTCGCTGAGCGAGATGAATTTATGGACCAGATTACGTGGAACCTGAAATCCTATTGACTTGACTTCCGGACCACCAAATCTATCGTCGACTAATTCGCTATTAATTTTTATCTCGGCCAGGCAAACATGATAATCGAGTATAACCGGTCCATCCATATGGTAAGTTGATTGTGTAGGCTCTGCTGTGACGCAAATCATGTGGCCGACATGTGTTTTTTTTTTTATTGCTGAATGCGCCTGCTCTTGATCTTGCATCCTGCCTGGATGGAAAGCGATGGATGAGGACTATGATGGAACGAGCATGCCCAGAAGATGCCTGTACACTCTTGCTTTGAAGGCAGACGGGTTAAATATGGAAGGGAACACAGATGCCGCTAGAGAGTTCCACACTTTAGCTGTGCGCATAGTATACGTGGAGGAGAAGCGCTGAGTACGACGGTTTGGGATATCAACCAAGTGTAGATGATACGCTGCAGTACGTCTGGTAGTAAAAGGGCGATGGTGGGATCAGGTGAAAAAAAAAATGAAAAATCGGTTTTAATGTATATCCGATATGTCAGTGAGTGATGGCAAAGTATTCTGTTTATGTTTTGTTTTCACTTCTGTCGGCACTCCCGGAGTGGCACTGTTTTTTTTTTCTGCTGGTCATCGAATTATCGTCATCATAAAAACTAGACGCCAGTACATTCTCAAGTTATTTCAGACTCAACTCACATAGCTTTTTAGGTGATAATTGATTGGTTCGTTAGGTAATACGTATTCCGAGTGGAATTTCATAATGGCAGAATGCATGACCTTGTACCTTACTTAAATGAGCTGTTGGTTCACTCGCCTTTGAGAAAAATTGTTTAGTTAACCTTCAGATTGATTTCCATGCGTTTTGGGGTATGGAGGCTGACAGTTCTAGTACGGTAAAACTGTCAGAAATTCAAAATTTAATCTCAGTATAAGACTTCATCATCTGTCTCGCTCGCCTTTTCTCAACTATGTTGGGGTCGGCTTCCAGTGTAACCGGATGCAGCTGAATACCAGTATTTTACATGGAGCGACTGCCTATCTGACCTCCACAACCCAGTTACTGGGTAATACGATACCCCTTGGTAAGACTCGTTATCAAACTTTCGGGGTTTTGACGACCCGTAACAACTGCCAAAGATCCTCGAATGACAGCTGGGACCAACAGCTTAACGTACTTTCCGAGGCACGGAGGGTCTTCTTTTATTTCGATATGTTTGTTTTCCTTTTTTGTTTTTGTTTTAGCGGTATCTACAATGCCCCATGCGAACAGCGCGTCATACTGACGTCACGCAAATCCTGCATCTCGCAAGCAGAGTTTACCGCGCAACTAGCATAGATACAACGGCCCGACATGAATCATTGGGCAGTTGCCCGCCAGACACAACACCCGTCTGGTCGGAGGATCCTCCCTTTTCTATAGAGTATGAGTGAACTTTACACCCTGTTCCTCATACCACTATAGTTTTTATATCGGCACCTTGTTTTTATATTAATTATGTTCATGTGGGTACTTGGTTATCATCTAATAATGTACTTTTGTGTGTTGTGCTGTCTTTTGTGGGTGACGCCTGTCCACGCAAAGAGCACATGCACCACGGGCCCACGGTTTCCTCAGCTTCCATGCAAGCCCTGCATAAGGGACTGTCCGTTATCTGTTTTCCTGTGGACGTCTTTCGGCTGAAATCACACTAATATACCTTCTCCCTTCACACATAAAGGCAATGCTTGTACAGTCCCTAATATTTCCCATAATTGACTATGGTGATCTGTGTTACTATGACCTGAATGCAGATCTCCTCAATAAACTTGACCGTCTTCTCAATAACTGCATTCGATTCGTTTTTAATCTTCGTAAGTATGAACATGTTTCCGAGCACCGGCGGCTTTTAAAATGGTTACCCATTCGCCAGCGCAGAGAGTTGAGGGCGCTGACTACGTTGTTCTCTATTCTTGACAAACCCACTGCTCCTTCTTACATGACTTCCCAAATTCAATATTTATGCTCTGCCCATGCTAAAAATCTTCGTTCCACCAACAATCGCCTTCTACGATGTCCTTCTCACCGTTCTGGTTTCATTCATTCTTCTTTCTTTGTCCAGGCGGTCTTTCTATGGAATGCGCTCCCTCTGAACATCAGGACGGCAACCAGTCGGCTATCTTTTAAAGTGAAGGCACGTGAACATATTCGGCAGAAGTTGGCCGTAACATCCCAGCGCTGATTTGCTGGATTCGTTTTCTCCTCTACCGATAATTATTCCCCTGAGAGTTCATTTGGTTTATATGTATGTATCTATGTATATATTCTTGTATTTTATAGTCATTTCCTAGCTAGTTATCCTGTATGTTGCACCTGCCATGTTTTGTCTCTGCATCACCCTAAGGTTGACTGGTAGAAAATGCCTCAGGCATTAAGTCCGCCTTTGTACAGTATTTTTTACTTGTGCATAAAGTTTTCATCATTTCAGCCGAAAGACGTCCACTGCTGGACATAAGCCTCCCCCAAGCACCTCCACTTCGACCGGTTTTGTGCTTCTCGCATAAAGTTTTAATAAATAAAATAAATATTATAAAGGCGAAAGTTTGTGAGTGTGTGAGTTTATATGTTTGTTACTTCACGCTCAAATGGCTGGACCACCTTTGATAAAATTTTGCACGGAGGTAGCTGACATCCTGGATTAACATATAGGCTACTTTTTATCCCGATATTCCCACGGGATCGAAACTTATACGGGTAAAACCGCGGGGCGCAGCTAGTATGATAATAAATGCTTAGATTAATGCACTTTATCTAAACATCGTAGGTTTATTTTTGTTTCAATAAAAAATATTATTCTATACCGTTGTATTGTCTTGCTCGTGTATTGTTCATAGCATAGTAATTTGATATTCGTGTAGCTTATCATGGCTCTAATATTTATTCACGGTCTACGCGAAGTATACGTGAGAAGAATGTTATGAGGGTACAGTTTACGTATTTATTTAGTAGCTCCTGCCCGCGACTTTGTCCGTGTGGAAGCCAACTATATCAGAGGGGCAGTTCTCGTAATTCTTAATTGCCTTTTCTGTGAGGCCCAGTGCGGATGGCTGGATGTCACGTGTCTTCGAATTTTTGGGTGTAGGACATGCCAGTTTACTCACAGTTTATAGAGGTATGAGGAACAGGGTGTAAAGTTCACTAATACTCTATAGAAAAGGGAGGATCCTCCGACCAGACGGGTGTTGTGTCTGGCGGGCAACTGCCCAATGAGTCACGTAGGGCCGTTGTATCTATGCTAGTTGCGCGGTAAACTCTGCTTGCGAGATGCAGGATTTGCGTGACGTCAGTATGACGCGTTGTTCGCATGTGGCGTTGTAGATACCGCAACACAGTTAATTTTAATATTTAAAATAGAATTTATTTAATCGATATGCAACAACTTATGTATGAACTGTGAAAATTTTGTTAAAAAGGGGTTGGTACTACCGAGATGACTACTAAAATGAAACAGCACTTTTCGAACGTCAAAATTACATAAAACAGTCCCCCAAAACGCCCGTCCTTCACCACTTTCTAGTGCGTTCGCTGAGAAGAAGAATTGGCGCAACAAACTCCCCAGCAGCACAGCTGTTTAGTTAAGAAAACTTCTTCAATACAATACCTACTATTGTCACTACGTTAGTACTATTAGTTATTCTATGCTATTGTATAGAAGCAAGTTTTTTTTTAAAATGCAAAGTAATTGACGTCACGAGAGACACAGAACATTAAATTAAATTATTTGCCATATGTCAGCTAGCCAAGCCAATCCATACTAATATTATAAATTCGAAAGTAACTCTGTCTGTCTCTCTGTCTGTATGTTACCTTTTCATACCTAAACCACTGAACCGATTTAGATGAAATTTGGTATAGAGATAGTTTGAGTCCCGGGAAAGGACACAGGTTACTTTTTATCCCGATTTTCCCACGGGATAGAGACTTATGCAGGTGAAACCGCGGGGCGCAGCTAGTTTGCCACAATATGTCAGCTAGCCACGCCAATATACCGATAAGACAGGCCTGATGGTCTAGTGGTTAGTGACCCTGACTGCTATGCCGGAGGTCGTGGGTTCGATTCCCACCCAGGACAAATGTTTGTGTGATGAGCACGATCATTTGTTCTGTGTCTGGGTGTAATTTATCTATAATATGTATGTATTTAGAAATATATAAGTATGTTTATCAGTTGTCTAGTACCCATAACACAAGCTCTGCTTAGCTTGGGACTAGATGGCGTTGTGTGATAGTTGTGGAATATTATTATTATTATTATTATAAAAACAATGAAAAGTATAACTACTCGTAACTAGCTGCGCCCCGCGGTTTCACCCGCGTAAATGTCGGTCCCGTGGGAATATCGGGATAAAAACTATCTTATGTCCTTTTCCGGGACTCAAACTATCTCTATACCAAATTTCATATAAATCGGTTCAGTGGTTTAGGCGTGAAGAAGTAACAAACATATAAACACACACACATACACACACACACACACTCACAAACTTTCGCCTTTATAATATTAGTGTGATAGTGTGATTAGTACTAGCCGCGCCCCGAGGTTTCACTCGCATAAGTCTCGATCCCGTGGGAATATCGGGATAAAAAGTATCCTATGTCCTTTCCCGGGACTCAAACTATCTCTATACCAAATTTCATCTAAATCGGTTCAGCGGTTTAAGCGTGAAGAGGCAACAGACAGGCAGACACACTTTCGCATTTATAATACTAGCTGCGCCCCGCGGTTTCACCCGCGTAAATGTCGATCCCGTGGGTGGGAATATCGGGATAAAAAGTAGCCTATATGTTAACCCAGGGTGTCAGCTACCTCCATACAAAATTTTATCAAAATTGGTCCAGCCGTTTGCGTGTGAAGAAGTAACAAACATATAAACACACACAAACACATACCCCCAAGCATTCGCCTTTATAATATTAGTGTGATTAGTATGGATACAGAAGTATGGACTAAAAGAGAATATGGAAGAAAAAGACATGTTGCGCCGACCGCAAATAAATTCTGATAAGGTGAGAATGATGATTATGTATGACGTAACAAATAAGCATAGTAACAAATAAGCATAATAAATTCAGCTGGTATTAACAACTCCTCTGGAAAATGACCATAAGGCTGCGTTTCCACCAGAGATGAGCGAGGATATGCGTAGCGAGGGATGTGTGTAAAACTAACCAATAACATCGCTAACTTAGTTCCAGCTATAAAAATGAAGCGATGTTATTGGTTGGTTTACTAGGGTTACCATTTAGAAATTTGAAAAGTCCTGACAAAAAGCCTGACATTTCAATAAAGTCCGGACATTATATATTATGGTGTAGAGTGCGTTTCAACAAATAGTTCCTACTTCCTATGCCGTTATGTTGGCAACAATGTATACCACTTCTTATTCTTTACCACTCCTTGTTTTGGGCACGATTCTAACACGGACACCTTATAAATCTTAAAAAAAAACCGCAGAATCGTCTTCCTATATCTACTATCTTGACAGGCATGGGCAAAAAATACATATACTCCTAGCGGAGGACAGGGGAGCCAACATTATAACATAGGAACTATTTGTTGAAACGCACTCTACATAATAAAGAGTATTCTATTCTATTCTAGTCCAAACATTACCCACTTAGTAACAGTGGTATGGTAGGCATGGTAGCAGATGCTCGCGAGAAGAAAATCCGGACAAAATAAAGAGCCGGACAAATCCGGACGGATGGTAACCCTACTCGCTACGCATCCTCTCTCATCTCTGATGGAAAGGCAGCCTAGCAGCACGTTTCATCCTGGAATAAAAAAGGCAAGGGGGCCTACAAAGGCCATTTTGGCAGAATCATAAAAGGATAACATTATGAATCATAATAATGTCTCGCTGATGGTGGCGCATGTGTTGGATCATTTAGCTCCCTTCAAAATGGTTGAGCTGAATGGTGCTGATGCATGCGTCATGTTCGTGAACGGGCGCCGTCAGTAGGGACTGGTCATCTCTTTGCTGCCATGGCTTATTTTAATTTATTTAATATTTGAATTGTTGTTTTTTCACATCTTTTCATTACGGACGCTTTTAACGTTCTGCATCGTTCTCACATGTATAATTTTTAACATGAATGATGTAACCAAGACTTTGTAACCACATTATTTTGATTTAAAAGAGTGTCCATGGAGTTTCTTGCCCGTTCTTCTCCATAGGTACCTACGCTTTGGAATGGGCAACTAGCTTCATTTTTTCTGACTGACTGACTTCTTGACAATTCAAAAGTGCCTGTAAATGGTTTAATTGAAATAAATGCTTTGAGTTTGAGTTTAATAAAAGTCGTATAATGGTCACAAACTGACAATTCATAACATTAATTGCGTACAATTTCTTATCACGCAATTCATCTGTTTGACAGTTTGTATGGAGATTCGTAAAATGGTCCACAAAATATGAATTGCTTTAATGTCAAATAATATTATGAATTGACAACATTTCATATTTTTAACCTGCATGTATTATTACGTTATATAAAAGTAAATTCAAATCTAGGCCACCCATATTTTTTCGTTTTTCGAAATTATGTACTTTTTATTCATAATTTTATTATTCATAATTTTAACTTTGAAATTCGGTGTATTCTAAAAAGACGTAAGTGCCAGATGTCGGTAGAATGGCGATATTACCTTTGCTTTATTGTGACCCGTCAAAAAAACTGTTAGATGTCACTTGTCTCAGTCGTTGTTTTGGTTTCTTCATTGGCGTATATTTTTCATTGGGATCCATTTTGTTGGCGAAATATCAATCAAAAAACTTTTTTACAAAAAAAACAACCGACTTCAAAAAAAACACTACAAAGTGATAAATAACTTTAATTTCGGAAGTCGGTGTCGTTGATTCCGCATTTTCGTTTTTTGACACCGACTTCCGAAATTAAAGTTATTTATTACTTTGTAGTGTTTTTTTTTGAAGTCGGTTGTTTTTTTTGTAAAAAAGTTTTTATTTTTCACTTTTTAGTTGTACCTACCCCACAAAAAAGTAAACAAAAAGATCGTTAATGTAGACAATGGAGATAATTTTTTTTAGATTTTTGTTGATTTTTCAAAAACCGCTTGTCCGATTTCGATAAAATTTTCATGGGACCATTTGGGAAGTATACCCTTTCCAACAAAAAAAAGAATTTTTCAAATCGGTTGGCAAACGACGGAGTTATGCGCGAACAAACATAAAAAAAAAAAAAATACAAACATTCGAATTGAGAACCTCCTCCTTTTTTAGAAGTCGGTTAAAAATTGATAATATTAACAGTAAGCAGCGTGTCGAGTTGATAGGAAAAAATATTGTTGAATTGAATTCAGTTTTTTAGTTGTTTTCTAGTTACACTTCTTAGGTGACATTGACATGTCTTTTTTGATGTAATGTTTTCAATCAAAGACATTGGAATGCGCAAAGGTAACTACCTCATTCCGCCGTTTACCTATGTGACGTCATCACATGTTTTTTGATTTTTATTTTTTTTCTCAGAAATTTAGAAATAAAAAAATAAAATAAAAATATATTTGAACTAAGGATACGAAAATAAAGAAATAGTATTTTTGTTTTAAGGTCGTGTCAGGTTTGAAATGTTGTCAGTTGTCAGTTTGTGACCATTTTACGACTTTCATTATGATTCATAATGTTATCCTTTTATGATTCTGCCAAAGTGGCCTTTTTAGGCCCCAAGGTCAGACGAAAACAAGGAAAAATTAAACTTCCTTTCATTTTCATTAAAAAGCTTTAAAATGTTAATGCTGCGTAGAAAGTTATCACGGTCATCTGTCCGTTTTTAAGCACACAACTCCGAAACTGGTTTTTTTATAGGTCACTAGTGTTGTCGTTGTACAACGTTTATCGAGCGAATCGTAACTGTGCATCGTGTCCGTTGTTTATAAATGGTGTTGTGTTTAGTGCGTAACGGGTTAGCGGAATTACCGGTGTTTGGATCAGGCTATAATTATTTAGTGTTGCGGGTTTAGAATTGAGATCTTATATTTAGATTGCTTATATTCTGTTTCTAGGGGTTTACGTCCTAATCAAGATGTCCGTAGTTTCAGCCGATGTTACGGGCCTTTCTAACCCATCACACCCACGCATCACACACGGACATAAGATTAGTTCGGTCCCCGAACTAAGAATAATTATTGACAGCACTATTTGACAGTTGTCCCGACGCCCGATGTGTTTTTGTGCGTCCGAAAAATAGAATTCTATATGGCACTTGTTTTGACGGATTTACAAACGGACGGGCCCGTATCTTCGTCGACAGACATAGAGATTAGATCGTATGGGAGAAAATGGAAGGAGAAAACGTATTGCCCCTAAGTAACATGGAACCAGGACAGGTAGACGATGATGAAGATTTCTCGTTTCTGGAAGTCCTTTTTGAATTTGTTTCTTATATCGATCTAAATGATTCGTCGTTATTTTGGTCCACCAAAGAAAATAATTAACATGAGATTTGACTAAATCATGTTATTAATCTACACTTGCCGCGGTCGGTCCGCGGATGGGTGACCATCTTTAAATACCGAGACCCCTCCGTGCCTGCACGATAAACGCCGTTGGTCTCGGCTGTCAGTCGTGGATCTAAGTCTTCTTACCAAGGGGTATCGTATTAGTCAGTTACTGGGATGTGGAGGTCAGATAGTCGCTCTATGTTAAATACTGGTATTCAGCTGCATCCGGTTAGACTGGAAGTTGACCACAACATAGTCCGGAAAAGGCTAAGCAGATGATGATGAGATTTGACAAAAGCAGAGATTTATAATATGAGGTTTTCTTACGTACTGTGGTGATCAATTGCACGTGGATCCAATCGTAAGTACGTCAGAAAGTTTACTTTTAAAATATTTTCCGTAGAAACAAGAAATTCTTCAAAATGCTATGTTTTTTTTATTATAATTAAGTATGCCATATTTATTTGAAGGTCTTCAATTTGAAATGAAGATTTTTTTCTCTAATTATATCGTTTACTTGGACCTTGGTGCATTGAAATTCAAGGAAATTCTGTTTTTTTTTTTGCCAATTTTTTCCCTTTGTTTCTACCTGAATATTATGTGTTTAAAAAAAACTGTACATAGTAACAGTATCAAATACTCGTAAATCAAAATCAAAAAATCATTTATTCAAATTAGGCTGAGAATCAGCACGTTTTCAACGTCAAAATCACATAAGACAGTCCCCCAAAACGCCCGCCCTATAATATTGATATTTCTTTAACCTAACCAGCTATAATTGACTTACGGCGAAGGTCGTGAATTGAAGGTCAAACCTCACCCATCGAACTATTGAGTTGAACTTACTCCACTTAACCCATTCGCTACGGCGATAAAAATTACGATTATTAGCCAAGTGCTGGACTTTTCGTCGCGAACGTCGATGGGCGTCCTCCGCACCTCATTAGGATAATATAGAACGATATAACGATATGTATTTAAAAAACAATGTGCATATATTGCAAGTATAATTTTTTGTGACTTGTTTTTGCCAAGATAAAAGCAATTAAAAAAAAACGCCGATGGGCGTATTTCGCACCTAAATATAAATCAAAAAACTTTTTTACAACAAAAACAACCGACTTAAAAAAAAAAACACTACAAAGTGAAAAATAACTTCAATTTCGGATGTCGGTGTCTTTGGTTCCGCATTTTCGTTTTTTGACACCGACTTCCGAAATTGAAGTTATTTTTCACTTTGTAGTGTTTTTTTTTTAAAGTCGGTTGTTTTTTTTGTAAAAAAGTTTTTATTTTTCACTTTTTAGTTGTACCTACCCTATATAAATTCAATTAACACTAGTACATTGAAGAATTGAAGACACAACTCGAAGAATCATCAAAATTCGCATAGAAATGCCGGAGATGCAGTACATTTATGCATATAACTTCGTACATAAGAATAATTACCTAATGTATTATATACTAAAACCTTCCTGAAAGTATGTAGATCACACTAATGAAAGAATTATGAAAATCGGTTCAGTAGTTTTTGAGATAATCGCGGACATACAAACATACATACATACATACATACGGGTCGAATACAGAACCTCCTTTTTTAAAGTCGGTTAGAAAACGCCGAAAGCCGTCCGCCGCCGTAGCGAATGGGTTGAGGCGCGGTAAGAAGCAAATTTTTAGTAATTGACAATAGTGCATCGTGGCAACAAATAAGGTTCAAAACAGAACGATGCGTTTGATGTTAGTTGATTCGAATGACCACCAAAATAAAAGTTTTTATAAATGCACAGCTCACTGGAATAATTTTTAGGTATTTCTTTAGTTCATAGAATTCCCTTTATTATCATTACATGAAATATGATAGTTTAACCTTTTAAGCGCTTGGCTAAATATCAATTGCCGAGCACCTAGCGCGCGGCTACAAATCGATAAAATCAAGATAAAATTATACCTACAATAAATAAGGAGGAGAAGTCGTTGTATCGATTAAAAGATAGTCAAAAACTTTTTTCTCTATTTAATAATTGTTTTAGTTGTACCACGCAGTTAATAGGACGAAAATAGAATGAAAAAATCATGCATGTTCTCTGTCGCAGAAATACGACACGAGCGGTAAGGGCACGGAAATATGTGCCGCATAAATGCGACACAAGCGGATAAAAGGTTAATTAATAACCCTTGGCATTGTATTTGATAGTAGTTAACGTTTTCCTTATCCTTAACATTGAATGGTTTAATTTTGACATTGTTTTAATACTCTTTTATTTAAATTCTTTGAAATATTTGTACGCTGGAAACAGCAGAATATTAACGACATCATATTACCTGTAACACCTTTGTAACAACAATATTCTAACAAATAAATATATTTATTATTTATTACGCTCAAAATTTTCAGAAAAATATTTTTATGAACTCTTTTTTACGGCTGTTTTATCATGCATGATACTATTTTATTTTTCTATGAAATGTTTTTGAATAAGTTTTTTCTTAGAATGTGACAACACGAGTTTTTTCTGGCTTGTAATATGTACAGACACCAGCCACATCAAGCTACTACAATCTGTCAGATTTCTTTAATAGATTTTCAACTTTATCGCTAACGTATAAGGTTCAAAGTTGATTGGGAAAATTTGACAGTATCGGGTAGCTTGATGTGCTGGCGTCTGTACCAACAGCGGTTGGGTGTCCTGCGTTTGCGCAGCGCCTTAAGATAAATACACTCTGTGCTAAAAGCAGAAAGTGTATTTAGCTTCATTGGGGCGCTTAACATCGAAACTAACTTTACCCAGTCCAACAATCCGACAGGAGTACTTCTGATTTGTTGATTGGGTGAGAAGAAATTAAAAACTTAAAAAAAAAACTAATTTTTAGCAAATAGGCTGTTAGTCGCTTTTTCAACGTCATAATGGGGCAGACATAGACCCGTGCTCTAATTGCGTTACACACTATCAATCAGAACCTGAATCATTTTGAAAGATATTGCTAATCCATTGCTTCATATGTCCGAAAAATCTGCTCAACAACGCAAATAACGCAATGAATGTTGTTGAACTGTCAAAATGAAAGCCATTCTTACTGTTAGTGTGTAACGTAATTGCCCCGCCGAAAACGTCTCGTATAACATCCAATTTTAAGCTTTTCAAAAAATCTCAAGAACTAATCAAAACTTTTTCCATTATTCCAGATATCAGCTGTGCAAGCAGCTAAGCAGTAGAAATGAAAGTGTGGGGAGCTCACGGCGAGTTCTGCGCTCGTCACCAATGGGAAGTGATCGTGGCAACCCTGGCCTTGCTCGCATGCGCCGCTAGCGTCGAGAGAAACGGCCCGGGCAATAGATCGGAACACTGCGCGGGATGGGCGAGAGCATGCCCGGGACTAGAGGCCGAATACCAGGCCGCAGACGCAGTGATCATGACCTTTGTGCGCTGCGCAGCACTCCTCTACGCTTACTACCAAATCTCAAACCTCCACAAAATCGCTTCGAAGTACCTCCTCATCATTGCCGGGGTGTTTTCCACGTTTGCCAGCTTCATCTTCACGTCAGCGGTCGCTAGTTTGTTCTGGAGCGAGTTAGCGAGTATTAAAGATGCCCCATTTCTGTTTCTGTTGGTCGCTGATGTGGCTAGGGGCGCGAGAATGGCAAAGGCGGGGTGGTCTGCTGGTGAGGACCAGGGAAAAAGGGTCGGAAGAGCGCTGGCTTTACTGGGACCGACAGCAACCTTGGATACTCTCCTAGCAGTCTTGTTGGTAGGAGTTGGAGCCCTATCTGGAGTACCCAGGCTAGAACATATGTGTACTTTCGCCTGTCTAGCGTTGTTAGTAGACTACCTAGTTTTCGTCACTTTCTATCCAGCCTGTCTTTCTCTGGTAGCAGACTTCGCTTCAGGACGAAAAGAAATGTCCCCTGACAGTCCGTTTTCTGAAGCTGATCTCAAACCGAATCCAGTTGTTCAAAGAGTGAAGATGATTATGGCAGCTGGGTTACTATGCGTCCATCTTACCAGCAGGTGGCCTTGGAGTTCTGATAACGGAATCATCGAAGGTCCGACAGACACTTTGACCCCTGCTCCAAATGACAATATTCTTTTACATTCATACGTCAAATGGTTTTCAGTCTCTGCCGACTATATCGTCATAGCAACTCTGCTTTGCGCTTTGATTATAAAATTCGTTTTCTTCGAGGAGCAAAGAAACTGGGTCATAGATATGAATGATATGACTGTTAAAGAAGTGGTTCAAGAACAGCCCAGAAATAAGCCTAAATTCTCAGTAGGCGATGACTCGAATTCAGAAGTTTCTACGCAAACTGAGGGACTTTTAGAAGATGAATGGCCTACACTGTCTCCGAGCTCTTCTGCGGCCAAACTTAACTCCAAAAAGCGTCCAATGGCAGAATGCCTGGAAATATACAGATCTGAGGGAGCTTGCGTCTCACTAAGTGATGAAGAAGTGGTGATGCTCGTAGAACAGTCCCACATACCTTTACATAGGCTAGAAGCAGTATTAGGCGATCCGTTACGTGGTGTAAGATTGCGCCGAAAAGTTGTCGGATCAAGGTTCCAAACCGAATTGGCAATCAAACAGCTGCCTTACCTAAATTATGATTATTCTAAAGTTCTAAACGCTTGCTGTGAAAATGTTATCGGGTATGTTGGTGTGCCTGTTGGTTATGCTGGTCCTTTAGTCGTCGATGGCAAGCCATACATGATCCCAATGGCTACAACGGAAGGGGCGTTAGTTGCGTCTACAAACCGAGGTGCTAAAGCCATTGGTACGAGAGGAGTCATAAGTGTTGTCGAAGACGTAGGCATGACAAGAGCCCCAGCAATCAAACTCCCCAACGTTGTAAGAGCCCATGAATGCCGACAGTGGATAGATGATAAAGACAACTACGCTATAATAAAAGAAGCCTTTGATTCTACATCAAGATTCGCTCGCCTCCAAGAGATTCATATAGGAGTTGATGGAGCAACACTGTACTTAAGATTTCGAGCCACGACAGGCGACGCAATGGGCATGAACATGGTTTCCAAAGGAGCCGAAAATGCCTTAAAATTACTTAAAAACTACTTCCCAGATATGGAAGTCATAAGCTTGTCTGGAAACTACTGTTCAGACAAAAAAGCTGCAGCCATTAATTGGGTTAAAGGTAGGGGTAAAAGAGTAGTCTGTGAGACGACGATAACCAATGATAGTCTAAGAACCATTTTTAAAACTGATGCCAGAACTCTGGCTAGGTGCAACAAAATTAAGAATCTCTCTGGCTCAGCTTTGGCTGGCTCCATAGGCGGTAATAACGCCCATGCAGCAAATATGGTAACCGCTATTTACATAGCTACTGGCCAAGATCCGGCTCAGAATGTAACCAGCTCGAATTGTTCTACAAACATGGAAGTCTGCGGCGAAAATGGTGATGATCTTTATGTTACATGCACCATGCCTTCTCTAGAAGTCGGTACTGTTGGCGGAGGTACCATTTTGACGGGACAAGGAGCCTGTTTAGACATCCTAGGAGTTAAGGGAGCAGGGGCACGCCCTGCAGAAAACTCGGCAAGATTAGCGTCATTGATATGCGCTACAGTGTTGGCGGGAGAGCTGAGCTTAATGGCTGCGCTTGTCAATTCAGATCTTGTAAAATCACACATGAGACACAATCGGTCGACGGTCAACGTACAAGTGCAAGCTGAGAACATGACTTTGAAAGTACCCACCTTATAACACACAGTTTGATTCGTTTAAAATTAAACTCATGCTAATGGGGCCTTATGAAGATCATTCAAGTTTCATGCCGTTTTTACGGCTAAACTCTTCGCTGAATCTGTAGGGCGTAGGCGTAGTGCTTAATTTGGCTATCGATGTGAGTAGTAAGCCCAGTATTTTACTTATTGTGAAAAGCTCGGTCATAAGTTAAAGAAAGTCAGATATAGTGCAGCAAGTCCATCTAGCCTGGATCTCTCCAAGTCCATCAACGAAGTTACGGGTCCGTCCGAAAGTAGAAGAAGATATAGATCCGTCAAAACAAGCGTCAAATTAATTTTTACAGACGGGCAAATGCATATCGGGAGAAGGGATAACTGTCAAATCGCGTAGTCATTCATTCTTAGGTCCGGGCCCCGAAATAATCTTATGTCCGTAAGTGATACCCGTATCTTCGGCCAAAACTACGGACTTAGTGCTTACGGTCTAGCCCCTGGTAACGAAAAAGTGAAAAGAGACAGAATTAATTTTTGACAGTTCTTCCATACAAAAACTGTCAAGCGAATAAAAATTATCGGTCGATTGAAAAATCAGTTCTTGAACCGATGGATCCCCCTAACCTTGCTGCACTAGAAATTCACATTTCCGATTTCTTTTGTTTTTACCTTTTCTACGTCGCAGATAGTGACTTAAGAGGGGAAAGCATTTTGCAGAATAAAAATCATGTGTTTGTGTGTGGAGTTTATTGTAGTGTTACTTGGTAAAAAGAAAATAAGAAATATTCTCTTTCTCTACATAATTTAGAATATATTAACACCTGAAGCCCCTGAAGGCCAATTCCCGTAATTAAAAACGTTAAAAAAATCTCTTGGCGACAATCAATGTCAAAAATGTATGGAAATTAGAGGTATTTTTGACAGATTGAGACAGATGAACTTACGGTGTTGCCAGTAATAAAAATGGTTGTTTTAATTTCTAGACTTTTTGCCAAGGTAACAGATTATTCTAGTGATTTTATTAAATTTCTGAGTATATTGATGTGTAAGGGAAGTTTTGGTGGCCTATTGTAAGTAAAATGGTATTAACGACAATATTATAATTATATTTAGTTGAATGTCTGCTGATGCTGTAAACGTAAAACGTGATCATTGTAACTAATAGTTGTTCAATAAATTAACTTGAATGTTTTGTTGTGTTTTTATTCAGAAAAAAAAACCTTTTAATCGATCTACTGTGTTATAACGGCTGTAATTGTACTCCCCATCCTTGTAATTTTTTTTTGAAGTGAAAACTACTTTAGCGGCGTTGTACACTTTTTTTGTAATGGGTAAAAAATGTTAAACTCGCGTCAGGACACGTGACCTGATCGAAAATTCGTAAGACGATGGAGAGTAGACAGCCGGCGCGGCGTAGGAGAGGAAGTATCCCCCTCTCTTTCTACGGCGCGGCGAAAATGTATGCATGCTGTTTCCTGGTACCTACCTTGTATTGTATTTAAAAATACCAGTCGAATTCCTCCCAAGTTCCCAACTGACTGGCTCATTGGTTTTAGCCTAGCTATACAGTGCCGAGACGAGAGAGAAGAATTTTAGATACCTAATAGGATCCTCTACAGTCTACATAAAAGATAGATTAAAGACCCACTATTTGCCAAGACTTTAATGTTTGGTAAACTTGGTTTCAAAGATCTTCCAAGTGAAGTGGGCATTCAGCCAACTAAACTGTGTACTAAAGCAGACCTACTAATAAAAAAAACCTGGAACTTTTGTAATCTAGGTACCTACCTAATAATAATCCCTTCAGGTACCTTTTTTTTTTTTGAAGTGAAAACTTCTTTAGCGGCGTTGAACACTTTTTGTACTGGGGAAAAAATGTTAAACTCGCGTCAGGACACGTGACCGTCAGGAGAGATTTCCCCCCCCCCCCCCCACCCCTCTTTCTACGGCGGCGCCAACCGAAGTGAACCAAGTGAGACACGATAATGGATGGGTGGATGGATAGATGGATGGACGGACGGACGGACGGACGGTGACGGTGACGGTGACGGTGACGGTGACGGTGTCGGTGTCGGTGACGGTGACGGTGACGGTGACGGTGTCGGTACGGTGACGGTGATGGTGACGGTGACGGTGACGGTGTCGGTGACGGTGACGGTGACGGTGTCGGTGACGGTGACGGTGTCGGTGACGGTGACGGTGACGGCGCGGTGACGGTGTCGGTGACGGTGTCGGCGACGGTGACGGTGTGACGGTGATGACGGTGACGGAGACGGTGACGGTGACGGTGACGGTGTCGGTGACGGTGACGGCGACGGTGACGGTGATGGTGTGACGGTGATGACGGTGACGGTGACGGTGACGGGTGACGGTGACGGTGACGGTGACGGTGATGGTGATGGAGACGGTGACGGTAACGGTGTCGGTGACGGTGACGGTGTCGATGACGGCGACGGTGACGGTGACGGTGACGGTAACGGTGACGGTGATGGTGGACGTGGATGTGGATGGATGGATGGACAGCTGATGGCTCGACCGTCTGTGTAGCTACACTGCTGTGTATTCGTAAAATTCGTGAATATAAAGTGTTTCAAATATGGAAATTGAACAAAGTGCATCGATTTATAAAAAAAGTGACGCAGAAATAGTGGAAAAAAATTAGTTATATTAATTCAATTCATAATTGATTTATTTCAACGTTAATATTCATGTTTTCACTTCTGCCGGCACTCCCGGAGTGCAACCCGTCTTTTTTTTTTTTATCGTGTGGAAATCCTCATGGATGTCCACCACCCTGGGGTGGGTGGAGGGGTCTGTCAGATTCTTACTGACTAAAACCACACGGTGTCCTGCTCAGGTACCTACC
The DNA here is from genome assembly GCA_945859645.1 of Amphipoea oculea. NCBI lineage: Eukaryota > Metazoa > Arthropoda > Insecta > Lepidoptera > Noctuidae > Amphipoea > Amphipoea oculea. The sequence goes on along the minus strand of OX243888.1, from coordinate 11,239,419 downwards.
TAACCTAACACATGGCCAAAGATAAACACACACACTAGGTATCTACTTTTAATATAGTACTACCTACCAGCGCCATCTATTTTACTGCTCAATAAAATTACCAACAAAGTGAAAGCGCCTTTTATTTAGATATACAAAGAGTACAGACGCCAGCACGTCAACCTACCCGAAACTGTCAGATTTTCCCAATCAACTGTGAACCTTATGTTTTAGTAATAAAGTTGAAAATCTATTAAATAAATTTGACAGTTTGTAGTAGGTTGATGTGCTGGCGTCTGTGCATTTAATTTATTAAATTGTATACAATGATATATTTGATTCATGGAATTATTATGTACTACGTACAACGTAGTACATAATAATTCCATGATTTGATTGTATACTTTAATGTAATCATACTGGAACTCCAACACAACCCAACAATGACATTTCAAGAGCCTGCTCACCTGCTGCCTGATAATAATTCACAATATAATCTGTAGATGTCGCTGCAAATGGAACAGATATAACCCGCCCAATTTAGAACTATCATGGCTACACGAACAAATCACTTCTGTTGATTGATTTAGAAAGTATTCTTGATTTATTTACCTTACCTAAGGTTAGTAACCACAGAGTACTATAATAATACGGTTAGTAACGTAAAAGTTGGCGAGAGGGAAACATGTTTCACGGCAACTAATATTTTATTGTTTATTTACACGTTTTAATGTTAAGAAAACAATGTAAAGTGTAATTTATATCGTGTTATAGTTATGTGACTGTGTTTGTGTACAAAATGAAAGTTATTGAAGCTAAAATTGTAGTTTTAGGATCGCAAGGTAAGTTGATTACCTACTTACTTAAATTTTGATTTCTTTCAAGTTTTTCTCATGATGTCGTAATTTGTACTTCAATTAATTCGGATATCGTGTTGCTATCGGTTATTTCGTCATAATTAGTGGCATCATAAGAAAAAAGTTAAAACAAAAAACAATCCTAGTCCTATTAGTTTTGAACTTCTTTAATTGTTTATTGTTATGTGTTTATTGGTAGGTAGGTATGTTTATTGTTAAGTTTAATGCGATTAGATAATAATTGGCATTTATTTTCTACATCATCACACTAATATTTATAAAGGCGAAGGTTTGTGAGTGTGTGTGTGTTTATATGTTTGTTACTTCTTCACGCTCAAACGGCTGGACCAATTTTGATAAAATTTTGTATGGAGGTAGTTGACACCCTGGACTAACATACTTTTTATCCCGATATTCCCACGGGATCGAAACTTATGCGGATGAAACCACAGGGCGCAACTATTGTTCTATAAAAAAACTTTAATTATCTATCACCAAAAAATAAGTTGAATATTTAATTTGAATTTCGAATACAGTTGGTAGTATTTTGATTTAGCTAAAGTCAAAGGTAGTGCAGGCTGGCTATAATTTTGCACGGGTTCCATTTGAACAGTTGAGCAAGTTTAAAATGTGCTGTCAAATATTTTATTAGGTTTTCTTTTTTTGGAAAGAAACAGTCTGTCTGTGCTAGTTTAGTCTGCAATATGCAAAAACGTTTGGTCAAAATAAACTTTGTTCCATTTCTTAGAAGGATTCATCAACCTTCACAGTACCATGCTGTGTGGAAATATAGAATTTGAACACTTTTTCAAAACTTCAAAAAGTTTAGTTTTCGCTATCCTATGTGGATCATCATCATCATTTCAGCCGAAAGACGTCCACTGCTGGACATAGGCCTCCCCCATGCACCTCCATTTCAACCGGTTTTGTGCTTCTCGCATCCAACCAGTTCCTGCGGCCTTCACAAGGTTGTCGGTCCACCTACGGTATCCTACATGGATAGTGAAAACTAAATGCTTTGTTCGAATACAATAAAGTGGATTACAAAAGGTATTAAAGTATCAAGTAAAATGAAAAGAATACCGTGCTCTGGAATATTAAATAATGTCAGCATCAAAAATTATAAAATCAACTATGTTAGAATTCATCAAAGTAAGTTCATGAATTGTTTAGCGGAAAACATATTATTGAATGTTTTTCCCGTAAATCTAAATTATGAATAATCTGAAAAGTATCCTTATTTAGATCATTTTGACTATTTCCTGTGGGCTTGGCATTTTTGCTTCATTGTGGGCTGATTTTACCAAAGTGAGATATCTTATTTTTTTTAATAACCAATGAAAAATTTCAGTCCAGGATGATTCATAATCATAAACTGAATCCGTGATAACAGGTTCGATGTCCTTCCACCCTGTATTATAAATTAAAATCTGAATACATCTCTATAGCTAATATAAAGAAAGAAAATACATTTATTTAGCACAGACTAAAAGACATTATACACCAGATACATCAGATAAAAAAACGAAAAATAAAGTTAAAAAAAAAGCGTAAAGTCCGAATAATAACAAATAATAGGCGAATAATAGAATAATAATAATAGCCGTAATATCAATTATAAAAATTTATTTTACCAGAGCAGACATATTTTGTCAAGATGAACAAACATTTTCTAGTCCATAACAAAATTGTTATTAATTACCAATTTTATCAGTACAATAAAACAAATTCTTACGGGCATTAGATATCTTTAATTAAGGCTATTCGATACATGATCTCCCAGCCACTTTATCGCTAGATGGCGGCACATTCGCACTTCGAACATTTTCAATTTTTACGCCTAACTCAGAAAGCTTTGCGAAACAACTTTATTATATGCGTCAACTAACGCATTAACATAATCTTTTTAGATATTCACTTTGCTTGTTAACTCGTCTCATACAAAGATTTGTACCCCTAAACATTTAGCCGTTTCACTTTATATCTTTACTATGTCTTTACACACACATGTACAGTTACAACCTACGTGTATAGTTTTACTTGCGATAGAACTAGATGGCGTTGTATTCATAAACTTGGTTTGTGAACTTGTTTTCCAGAGGTGGCATTAATTAAAATAAAATATTTTTACGAAAATATTTTTATGACTGTCCTTCATTCTCTAAAGAAAAGCGTACTTTTTATAGTAAAAACCGAAGAAAAGAATACTTGATTGCTACAAGGGTTGTCAGTTGCTTATTCAATTATTCTAAGGGTGCTTTTGTAGTGTGTTAGGGTAGGTTTAGGTTTAAAAATAATAAAATAATAATAAATCCCCTGACCGATTTCGGTCACGGTGGCCAATTTCAAAGAAGATTAGCCAGGTTTGCAGGAGATATTATAGTGCACAAGTGTGTGCGCAAATACAGGTGCACACACTGTGCCTTTACTCTCATAGTTCGATGGGACGGCAATCCGACACGACCAGAGAGAGATCAGGCGCAGGACCAACGGCTTTACGTGGTTTCCGGAGCACGGGGGTATCACGCCACCAATTTCCAAACTTCGGGCAAAAAAAAATAAAAAGAGTAAAGAAATTCCTAATGGGAAAAATCCAAATTAAATATTACTTGGTCCGACCTGGGAATCGAACCCAGGACGCCTTGCACGGCAGACGCACTTGTGACCATGAAACCAACGAGACAGTCGAGTTTCACTCTATAATTAAACGCTACTATAAAACAAAATATATAAAATGTTTATTTGAGTCCGCGAGAGACGCAGCGGCGCGCGGCGGGGGCGGCGCGGGGGGGCGTGACGCGGCGCGGCGGCGGACGATCATCGTATTCCGCGAATTCAACTCGGTGGTAGGTATCATTCAACCGCAGCTTTCAGCGTACCCGCCGCGCGCCGCCACAGCACATGAGTAGACAATTCCGTTTGTCTAATCATGTGGCCACAGGCCACAGGCAGTAAGGCAGTGTACAGACACGTGAAATTATTAGGCCGTGTATACACGGTTGTGGGTATTTAATTATTAGTGTAATTTTATTACTGTTGTGTGTATGTATATGTATGTATATAAGTGTTATGTGTAATATGTATTATGTGTTTACTATTTGTGTGTTTGTATGTTTAGCCTACAAACCAACAACTTCACATACACCAGCGTCCACTCAAACCAACAATTCCAATTTCAAATGAAAAAATGAAAAAAAAAAACAGCTGTTCCCTACATTTTGACGAGTTATAAATGTAGGCAACAGCTGATTTTTTTTTTTTGCGATTTCAGGTTTGGTCCCATAGTAAAAAAAATTGTTCATAATGATGAGTACTATGACCATGTTAGTCTTGTTCCAATAACCCTGTATATACTAATACTATATTATATCCATACTGATATTATAAATTCGAAAGTAACTCTGTCTGTCTGAATGTTACCTTTTCACGCCTAAACCACTGAACCGATTTAGATGAAATTTGGTAAGTATAGAGATAGTTTGAGTCCCGGTCAAGGATATAGGATAGTTTTTATCCCGATATTCCCACGGGATCGACACTTATGCGGGTGAAACCGCTGGGCGCAGCTAGTTGCAAATAAAGTTTATTGAACTCTTCTCTCTCTTCGATAATTGAGCTTTGTTGGTACCGACTTTGTTTTGAAGATTCTATACATCTTTTATTGCTTATTTACACCCTAAGTTACATTAAAATTAGCAAGGAAAAACCGGCCAAGTGCGAGTCGGACTCGCCCATGAAGGGTTCCGTAGCAGCAAGTAACATAATATAAAAGTTCTTGTAGTTCGTTGTAACTTTGTGAAAGGTAAATTGCGGTTTTCGATTTATGACGTATTAAAAAAAAAAAAAAAACTACTTACTAGATCTCGTTCAAACCAATTTTCGGTGGAAGTTTATACTTATGGTAATGTACATTATATATATTTTTTTAATTTTATCATTCTCTTATTTTAGAAGTTAGAGGGGGGGGGGGGACACACATTTTACCACTTTGGAAGTGTCTCTCGCGCAAAATATTCAGTTCAGAAAAAAATGATATTAGAAATCTCAATATCATTTTTGAAGACCTATCCATAGATACCCCACACGTACAGGTTTGATGAAAAAAAATTTTTGGAGTTTCAGTTGTAAGTATGGGGAACCCCAAAATTTGTTTTTTTTCTAGTTTTGTGTGAAAATCTTACTGCGGTTCACAGAATACATCTACTTACCAAGTTTCAACAGTATAGTTCTTATAATTTCGGAAAAAAGTGGCTGTGACATACGGACGGACGGACAGACAGACAGACAGACATGACGAATCCATAAGGGTTCCGTTTTTTGCCATTTGGCTACGGAACCCTAAAAACCGGCCAAGTCCGTGTCGGACCACGCACAATGAAGAGTTCCGGAGTTGAAATCAATTTATCCCAATTCAAGATTGTATTTTACCACTTTGTCGGCGTGATTAATATGTATATCCTTGCCAAATTATAGCTTTCTAGTACTAAGAGTCTCTGAGCTAAGCTGCGGGCGGACGGACGGATTGTCTGACGGTCATGGCGAAACTATAAGGGTTCCTTGTTGACTACGGAACCCTAAATAAACGAATCTTTCTTAGCTCATAACTTTTTAATGGCTTTTCATTTTACTATTTTGTTCCCGCGCATACAAAATTAATAAAACTAAATAAGAAAAAACGATATAATGTTTAACTTTGGATGTACAGACGCCAGCAAATCAAACTAGGTACTTACTGCAATCTGTCAAATTTCATTAATAGATTTTCAACTTTATCGCTAAAGTATTAGGTTCAAAGTTTATTGGGAAAATTTTACAGTTTCGGGTAGCTTGATGTGCTGGCGTCTGTGCTATGTCAAACGGTGGAGTACCTAATAAATTCCTGAAATTTGTAAGTATGGAAAAATTTCGGCTAGTGTGCTCATCAACTTTATAGATGATACGTTCATTATTACAGTAATGTCGAACCCAGGGTAGATCGCAGATAATTCTATCACAAAGTAAGAGCCACCGCGCCAGCCTTGTAAGAAAAAAAATTAACAAAAAAAACCGCCTTCCAAAAAAAAAACTACTAAGTCGAAAATAACTTCGGTGTCTTCAGTACCTACTTTAGTTTTTGCCTCCGACTTCCGAAAATAAAGGTTTTTTCGCCTAGTAGTATTTTTTTTAAGTCGGTATTTTTTTTTTTTAAATTAAATATATCTCGCTTTTCAGTGGGTCTGTTTATAATTTATCTAAGTTTCAATAGCCTAATGTCAACTTGCTTATCGCCTTTACAAAATATTGCTTTTCCCGATGCAGGGACGTTAACTGTTGAGGAGTTCTCCTGGTATTTCACCATCAGCTCCATTTCACCATTCGCATTGTGACGAGCATAATAATTAATTGCTTAGCAAGCACATTAAAGTAATCGAATCGCAACCCGTGAAATACTTATTATTCAGTAGTTCCAGTGGCCATCAGTCATGTGGTCTTCATCATCAGTTCCACTTCACCAAATGGCGCTTTCCGAAAGCAAATGCACGAGTTACTATAAAAAATAGGTACCCAAATCGCTATAGGTGTGCTTATAATATTTTAAGAGTTCCTTCAATTTCTCCAGGATCCCATCATCAGATCCTGACTTGATGACAATGGGACCACCTGGAAAGTATACCCTTTCAAACAAAAAAAGAATTTTTCAAATCGGTCTAGCCGTCTTCGAGTAATCGGGTCGGGTAACATGCATAAAAAAAAATAAAAAAGATTCCGACAAACTGAGAACCTCCTCCTTTTTTTGAAGTCGGTCAAAAATTGCATACCTACGCTTCGCAACCATCGATCAATAGTGATCGATGTTCGCAACTAAACTTGCCAACAAAATCACGCATAATAATGCCTGTGCGACGGTTGACTACAACGCCATCTAACGATCAAGATCAACTGTTGTTGATAACCATAGCAAAAATGTATGTTCTGCTTCTCGATGGTTCTTTGAAATATCCTGCAGAGGGCGTGTTCCGGCCGCGCACACATAGAAAAATTTATCGATTTTATCAGGCCTAGATATCCTGTAAATAGTGTTTTTTTTATAGGTTTTTGTCGATATGCGTCAATAATAAGTCATAACAACTTAATATACGTGCTTTTATTCTGCAAAAATCGTTTATATTTCGAGATTTGTACCCCGAAAGAATGTATGAAAAAGTGTCAGTATCCAATCACCTTAATAGGAAGTAAAAGTATTTATATTGATAACAAAACATTAATTCATTATCTGCCTAAACTTTTCCCAACTATGTTGGGGTCAGCTTCCAATCTATCCGGATGCAGCTGATTATCAGTATTTTACGTGGAGCGACTGCCTATCTGACCTCCACAACAACCCAGTTACTGGGTAACACGATACCCCTTGGTAATACGGGTTGTCAGACTTTCAGGCTTCTGACAACCCATAAACGACTGTCAAGGATCCACGAATGACAGCAGGGACCAACGGCTTAACGTGCTTTCCGAGGCACGGGAGGGTCTAGGTATGTAAAAATGGTCACCCATCCACGGACCGACCGCGGCAAGCGTAGCTTAACCTGGTCGATTGACCTGTGTGGCTGTTATTATTTAGCCACGGGTCCCTCTTAGCTTATACAGGGTGAAATTGAAAACATGCGACAAATCGAAATGGGAGATAGTACTCATCATTATGAACAACTTTTACTATGGGACCGAACCTGAAATCGCGAAAAAAAAAATCAGGTGTTCCCTACATTTATGTTAGCATAACTCGTCAAAATGTAGGGAGAAGTTGTTTTTTTTTTCGCGATTTCAGGTTTGGTCCCATAGTAAAAGTTGTTCATAATGATGAGTACAATCTCCCATTTCGATTTGTCGCATGTGTTCAATTTCACCCTGTATATACAAATAAATAAAATTGAAGTCTCTGATTGCAATGTCAAAATAACAGTTTTTTTGCTAAATGCATATGAAAGTATTGTACGGTACTTATAAAAAACAATTTTTAAAACGTTTGTCTCCGTCTTGTTCCGATCGTTTGTTCCGGCTAACATCCAAAATGGCTGGACGGATTTTAATATAATTTGGTATGGGGATACTTTGGACCCTGGGGAAGGATAAAGGCTACTTTTTATCGAAATTCCACGCGAGTGTAGCCGCAGACGGGAGCTAGTCCCCAATAAATTGTGAAATAGAACGGTCATTGACAGGCTTATGTGTGTTAGTAAACAATTCCACGCTGATAATAACGGCTCAGTGGAAGTAAGCCTAAGCACCTATGCGATTAAATTAAAATACACTCGGTCCAATAACGAGTGTAAACAGACATAAAGTATGGTTGGGGTAAGATCGTTGCTGGACTATAATACTTAAAAAAGGACTATAATACTTTTATCGCGGGTGAAACCGCGGGGCAGAGTTAATGCAATAAATTATGATTATGATTAGTATGTTGGGGTAAGTTCAGCACTGGTATAAGACCGTAAGAATCAAATTCTATGCCTGCAAAATTAAATTTTGCTCTGATCTTCGTCGTAGCAGAATAAAATTTATTACTGCACTAGCTGCGCCCGCGGTGCGCCGCGTAAATGTCGATCCCGTCACGTGGGAATATCGGCATAAAAACTATCCTATGTCCTTTCCCGGGACTCGAACTATCTCTATACCAAATTTCATCTAAATCGGTCCAGCCGTTTGAGCGTGAAGAAGTAACAAACATATAAACACACACACACACACACACTCACAAACTTTCGCCTTTATAATATTAGTGTGATTAAAAACATTGCCACATTAGGTGGGAATTTGATTCATACGGTCTTATACCAGTGCTGAACTTACCCCAACATACTAATCATAATCATAATTTATTGCATTAACTCTGCCCCGCGGTTTCACCCGCGATAAAAGTATTATAGTCCTTTTTTATTGATTCCCTTTACAAATATCCACCCCCCCTTTTTACATTCCGAGCACGGCAGCAATGTGACGCAGCAATGTCGCGCAGCATTGCTGCCGTGCTCGGAATGTAATCTCATATAAACCTATAGAAAATGTATGAGGACCAGTAGTGCTGCGACCGCACTGCCGCGGCAGCACTGCTGCGTGCTGCCGAGATCGGAATCATACCTTAATTGCGTAACACACTATCAATCGGAATTTGAATCATTTTGAAGAAAATTGCTAATCCATTGCTTCATAAGTTCGAAAAACTTGCCTGCTCAACACGTAAATAACGCAATGAATGTTGTTAAACTGTCAAAATGAAACCGATTCCGATTGATAATGTGTGACGCAATTGCCCCGCGGGGGCTAATTGCAACTGCATAGCAATGGCTTTCATTTTGACAGTAATTCAACAACATTCGTTGCGTTATTTACGTTTTTGAGTAGACAAAATTTTCGAACATACATAGGCAGTCGCTCCTTGTAAAATACTGGTACTCAGCTGCGTCCGGTTAGACTGGAAGCCGACCCCAACATCATCATCATATGCCTAGCCTTTTCCCAACCCAGCCGATCCCAAAGTAGCTGAGAAAAGGCTAGGCAGGTGATGGAATTTGGGGTACATCTAAATATTTGTGTATGACTGACTAGGGTTGGGAACTTGGGACATTTAAGACAACGTGGCAATGCTGCCAGTCTTCTGGGCACGTTTCCGGATGACAGCGATGCGGACGAGTACTTCGGCGCCTAAGTGTCCATTGTTATTTATTTAGTCATTTATTTTAGTATCTAGTGTATATAGTTAGTTACATACAGGGTGAAATTGAACATATGCGACAAATCGAAATGGGAGATTGTACTCATTATTATGAACAACTTTTACTATGGGACCAAACCTGAAATCGCGAAAAAAAAATCAGCTGTTCCCTACATTTATGTTCGCATAATTCATCAAAATGTAGGGAACAACTGATTTTTTTTCGCGATTTCAGGTTTGGTCCCATAGTAAAAGTTGTTCATAATAATGAGTACAATCTCCCATTTCGATTTGTCGCATGTGTTCAATTTCACCCTGTATAATATGTAATAGTCTGTTTTAATGCTTAAAATAAATTGTTCCTATTCTTTTGTAAATTACTTATGAAAAAAAAAAATTTTTTTGGGGTGATAGACTAAATTGTATTCAATTTAGAGTACGTAACGTTTATGTCTAGACCGACATATCCAGACATAGGTACCTACTATGACCAATTGTTAGATAAGGGCAGAATTTTATCAAATAGCAGATAAACAGCTGATTTTTATTGTAACATACGTGCATCACAAGGTCGACAGTAAAATAATTACTACTACTTACAATATACTTGAATAAATTACACAAGAAATGATTTAAGATTTGTTTCTACATTTTACAACCTGTTCAATAGAATCTTTTTATTCATTGTATGTTGTTTGCGACACTCTACAAACAGGAAATTGATCCCACTTATTAACCGACTTCAAAAAAGGAGGTTCTGTATTCGACCCGTATGTATGTATGTTTGTATGTCCGCGATTATCTCAAAAATTAATGAACCGATTTCGATAATTCTTTCACTAATGTGATCGACATACTTTCAGGAAGGTTTTAGTATATAATACATTAGGTAATTATCATAGAGCAACCGCCGGTGGCCTGTGTTGCTCTATGGGTAATTATTCTTATGTACGAAGTTATATGCATAAATGTACTGCATCTCCGGCATTTCTATGCGATTTTTTATGATTCTTCTAGTCTGTGTCTTTAATTCTTCAATGCACTAGTGTTAATTGAATTTGTGTGGGGTAGGCATAACTAAAAAGTAAAAAATAAAAACTTTTTTACAAAAAAAACAACCGACTTCAAAAAAAACACTACAAAATTAAAATAACTTTAATTCCGGAAGCCGGTGTCAAAAAACGAAAATGCGGAACCAATGACACCGACTTCCGAAATTAAAGTTATTTTTAATTTTGTAGTGTTTTTTTGAAGTCGGTTGTTTTTGTTAAATTACTGGAACGAATTTATCTTAACAGTACAGCTGCCATACGCTTAGATACCACTGGCCCATCCTTTCCAATTCGAAGAGGTGTCAAGCAGGGGGATCCGCTGTCTCCAAAACTCTTGAGGAAGTCTTCCAAAATTTAGATGTACACTGGTGGGACAAGGGCATTGTCGTTGGAGACAGAAGATTAACTAATCTACGCTTCGCCGATGACATTGTCCTTTTCTCTTCTTCGGCGGCTGAGTCGTAACTAAGTAGGTAGTACCTAGGCAGGACTTTTTTGTCAAATGCAATTACCTACTCTTCAAAATCAATGACGAACAACAATAATTTTTCCCGCGTTAGGCTGGCCGCATACGTCCGGTTTCATTTCTGATTCGGAGACCCTGAATGCACACATTTCATACAAAATCTTCTTTTTAGCGCACACGTTCTTATGTTTTCCGTTCGGACCCTGACGGAAAATGTAAGAACGTGTGCGCTAAAGAGAACATTTTGTATAAAATGCGTGCATTCAGGGTCTCCGAATCTGAATTCCTGACGAAAACCGGAGGTATGCGGTCAGCCTTGAAGTGTTAATTTGTTTTTTTTTTTTTTTTTCAATAAACAGCTTTCTATTTGCAAGCCAGTTCGAAATTTTAATAAAACCTTTGATAAGTTACCTCCTTGGCTGTCATGTTTCGGAGTAAAAGATCGTTCCATTTTTAAATAACACGACAGAAATATGAGTTTACTATGTAATTTATTTGGCCGCAAAACACGACAGATATGGATTTTCATACAACTTTTGCCGGCCGCTACTCGCATGTATTTGGCCAGTACAGCAATTTCGATTTATCTGGAAGAAGGTTATCAAAAAACGCTAAAATTTCCAAGCATGTTTGAGAAATAATAATTATCGTAACGCACCTAACTAAAACAATTAACAAACTAAAATATTGGCGTCGAAATAATCCTTCGCATCGCTGTCGACTGGTAATGTACCCAAGAGACTGGCGATGGCGGCATTACCACGTTGTATAACAATGCTTATCCTCTAGCCAAGGTCAAACACAACCCTTAGGTCACGGCATAGATATATGACCTGTTTTTCACATTTCTATGGGTCACGGCCACCTGACACTAACCTATGGCATTAAGTCCGCCTCTGTATATGTTCTTGAAGTATTAAAATAAATAAATAACCTGCATTTGCAAAAAAAAATTAAGAAAATTTGAATTTCGCTTGCAACTCTGACGTGATCAAGATAATCAAAGAAAGTTTTCAACTCAAACTCGAAACAGACTCACTTTCTGATTTATATAATATTACCTAGATAATTCTGTCTTAGAAATCAGCCCGGCGGAGCGTTAAACCGGAACGCGCGAGCCTGCTACATGATACCTACCTTCTTACTTAGCTATGTATGAATGTCGGTCAAGGGAGATACTGAGATCTTACCTGAACACTGTTGCTGCAATGGATATGGAAGCAACGAAGCAGTACCGTTCTGCGAAATTATATTATACTAGCTGTGCCCCGCGGTTTCACCCGCGTAAGTCTCGATCCCGTGGGAATATCGGGATAAAAACTATCCTATGTCCTTTCCCGGAACTCAACCTATCTCTACCAAATTTCATCAAAATCGGTTCAGCGGTTTAGGCGTGAAAAGGTAACATACAGACAGAGAGACAGACAGAGTTACTTACGAATTTATAATATTAGTATGGACTAGCTTCTGCCCGCAACTTCGTCCGCGTCCTCGGTAAGCACGTTAAGCCGTTGGTCCCGGCTGGCATTCGTGGATCTTTGACAGTCGTTACGGGTAGTCAGAAGCCCGAAAGTCTGACAACCAGTCTTACCAAGCGGTATCGTATTACACAGTAACTGGGTTGTGGAGGTCAGATAGGCAGTCGCTCCATGTAAAATACTGGTATTCAGATCCATCCGGTTAGACTGGAAGCCGACCCCAAAATAGTTGAGAAAGACTAGGCAGATCATGAATGCCGCTTACTTTAAAGGTGCTAAAATATGTACAGACGCTAGCTCATCAAGCAACTACAATCTGTCAAATTGATTTTCTTTATCGCATAAGGTTCAAAGTTGATTGGAAAAATTTAACAGTTTCGGGTAGCTTGATGTGCTGGCGTCTGTATATTAAACAAGCTTTATAAGGTACACAATAGTAAAACCTTTGAAGATGCGATTCGTTTTATGCTTCCGTAAAAGGTATTGAATTTAATTTTATTCTTAATATCTCCGTTTGTCTAATCGTCAGATGACGAAAAGGGCATAAAAAAATAATGCCCATTTTCCATACACCATTTTCGCGTAAAAGTTTTCGGCCCACCTCACTGAATTGTGTACCTTTTTGTGTAGTGGATACGGTCTATAATTGTATTGCTATCTTGAAAACTGCGCGTCGCGTCGCGTCGCGGTGTGAACTGACCCTTAGTCTCTGGGATTAAAAAACGAACTATAGACTGCAATTTCATCGCACATTTTTGTCAAACAAAAGATTTCTTGCTCTGTCTACACTCTTCGGCCTAATCTAATCTGATAAGAGATAACGCACGGTAGTCAATCACAGTAATAAATAGTCTTGATCATAATGTCAATAACGTTTATCTTCAGTATTGCATGCTTGCTGAATTGCGTCAGGAGATTGACCGAGAAGTGCGAGGTTGGTTTGTTGAGATAAGATGGTTTTGCTAAAGTTTCGTTTTCAGTAACAGTCATCAGTCAGCATCTCTCAGGTGATTGGAATGTAGAATAGGGATGATGAAATATTTTTAAAAAATATTTTGGCTAAATATCAATTGCCGTGCCCCTAGCGCGCGGGTACAAATTGATAAAATAATACCTACAATGAATAAGGAGGAGAAATCGTTGTATCGATTAAAAAATAGTCAAAAAGATTTTTTCTCTATTTAATAATTGTTTTTTTTTTTTATTTGAAATATGTTTATTGAAATAATTGATTTACACAAATATTTAAAAAATAGGGCCTTAAACTAGAGGTAGGTAAGAAATGATTGGATTTTACCTGAACTAGGAATAAACCTGTATCTCAGGTATCAAATAATAACTGACGGGGTCAACCAGGACCGAAGCCTGCCGGGGTCGCGGGTTGTTCGAAAGAGATACCGTGGCCCCTGGCACAGGCAACTGAAGGAACACGGGTGGGTTTTAGTCAGTAAAAGTCTGACACGCCCTCTCGCTCCGCCCAGAGCGGGAGAAGTTATTTGATGATTTCCCACCCAAAAAAATAAAAAAAAATAAGGTATCAAATAATGGTTTTAGTTGTACCACGCAGTTACGAAAATAGAACGAAAAAATCATGCATGTTCTCTGTCGCAGAAATACGACACGAGCGGTAGGGGCACGGAAATATGTGTCGGATAAATGCGACACAAGCGGTTAAAAGGTTGAAAATAGTGAAACCAATACTACAAAAATTCTAAAAGCTTAAAAAATTGCCAAGTTATAAACGTTTTATAAAATGACTGCTAGACAAAGGCGGCACTGTCATGTCATAGCAAAGAAGTGACGTCACGACTATGTAAATTCACACGTGATACCAGCAGCGGCCATACATCGTCAGTACCACGCGACAAGGATGGGAATAATCCCCAACAAACTTTTAAAAGCGTGTAGGTCCCTACCAAATTTTTTTAAAGAATCATGGCCACTCTCCTAGGGTTACCATATCTCAGGATTTGTCCTGAGATCTCAGGATTTTTAAACTCTTTTCAGGATTACGGCCGGATTTTGTAAATCTCAGGAAATCTCAGGATTTTCAGAATTTTTAATAAAATAGAGTAGAATTTTTAGATCTTGTATTAAAAAGGTACAAAACAGAAAATAATTTTCTTTATACATATAGTGACTAATTAAAAAATCAACTTTGGTCATCTTAATTGCACAAATAAAATCAAAACATATTTATTAATGAAACATTATTCGCAAAATATTAGATCCATTTACTCTAACTTCGACGACCTTCAACTAAACATAACGAATCTTAAAACGGATATCGACCTGATAATCTTAACTGAATGTAGGCTAAATCCAGATAAACAAATACCTCAAATAACCAACTATAATTCACACCAATCTACCAACCATCTTAACAAGGCTGATGGAGTGGTCGCTTATATTAAAAACACACATAAATTTAAAATAAGAGAAATAAAACTAACTCAAGCGTCATGCCTGGAGGTCCATATCTCACCTGACATTACAGTCATTGCGATTTACCGGTCCCCCTCAACCACAAATGCTGACGAATTTATCCATTCCCTAAATAATCATCTAACTACCCTTGCATCAACTAAAAATGTAATTGTCACTGGTGACATAAATATTAATCTGATACTAAATCAAGGCGAACAATCACATGAACGCGCAAATAGGCTTAATTATCTCAACATGCTGGCTATGCATGGGCTGCTCCCTGGTCACTCGCTACCCACGAGGGACAAAAATTGTCTAGACCATTTCATTATAAAGCTCAAACCTGCTAGTAAAACCGCGGTCATTGCAGTTATTCACACAACTATCACAGATCACTTCATGACTTTCCTAAAAATTACGAACCATACACAAGTAATAAAACCTACTAAAATAAAATCAGATTTCAACTTTGAGAAGGGACTCGCCCTCCTAAAAGATAGTAACCTGGCAGACCTACTAAAACTAACTAACCCTAACACTATTACTAATAATTTAATCGAAATTCTTCACAACTGTATCACGCTTAGTACTATCACTAGGATGATCCCGATTAAAAATAGAACCTTAAAGCCGTGGATGACAATTGGTTTATTGCGCTGTATTCACAACCGAAATAACATGCAACGGAGACTGAGACTTGACCCGTTCAACGAGGTACTAAAAATTACCTACAAAAGGTACCGCAATTACTGTAACTGCATCATTAAAAAACAAAAGCGTAAACATGACAGAGACCAGCTTGCTAAATCACACAAAAATCCTAAAAAAACGTGGGAGATTATTAATAACATCACACAACGAAAGCCCAAAAAAACAAATAATTTGAATCTACTAGAAATATCCCATAGCCCTCAGAACTCTATCAACAAGGTGAATAGCTTTTTCTCTAACGTAGGAAGGCTTCTCGCAGATAATATCACTCCACTTCCATGTGCCACTGTCAATTATAGCGACCCAAACCCATCCTTACCGGACAATACATTGGCCTCATCGTTTGCGTTACTTGACACAGACCCTTGTGAAGTTCATGCTACATTAATGGGTTTAAAATTGGACAGCGCCTCTGGTTGGGACAACATTCCCGTTAAATTTCTAAAAGCTGCACATGAACAAATCGTCCCAATCCTAAATT
Organism: Amphipoea oculea; assembly: GCA_945859645.1. Taxonomy (NCBI): domain Eukaryota; kingdom Metazoa; phylum Arthropoda; class Insecta; order Lepidoptera; family Noctuidae; genus Amphipoea; species Amphipoea oculea. Next base: position 11,223,279 of record OX243888.1, on the reverse strand, counting down.
ACTTGACAAACCTATGCTTTGAGCAGGGACTTTTCCCGGATGCCTTGAAAGTAGCCGTAATAACGCCTGTGTACAAGGGTGGAGACAGGTCAGACCCGTCAAACTATAGGCCAATTTCAGTACTGCCATCTATCTCGAAAATCCTAGAAAGACTCTTAAAATCACGCTTAATTAAATACCTTTCTAAGCAAAACATTCTGTCGCCGTCTCAGTTTGGCTTTCGGCAGGGTAGATCTACTGAGGATGCAGTCCTGTCACTAACATCTACTTTGGTTGATGAAGTGGATAAGGGAAGCAAATGTCTGGCAGTTTTCCTTGACCTCAAAAAGGCCTTCGACACAGTGTCTGTCCCCATACTTCTGCGCAGGCTCGAAAGCATCGGCATAAGGGGGCCCCCTCTCGACCTATTCAAATCCTACCTGAATAACCGCAAACAAACAGTAAAAATAGGGGAGTTTACTAGCTCAGTAGAAACAATTTCGTACGGCGTTGGACAGGGGAGTGTACTCGGTCCGACGCTGTTCCTCATTTATATTAATCACCTGTGCAATATGAGTATTGATGGGGGTCGCATTTTCTCATATGCGGATGATACCGCCATAGTCTTTGCTGATAAGACTTGGGCAAAAGTTAAAAGATCAGCCGAAACTGGCCTTTCAAAAATTGCAGAATGGCTCAATCGTAACCTCCTCACGCTAAACGCCTCCAAGTCCAACTACATTTGCTTTACCAAATATGCACGCACTCAACCTCCACTCGAATTCCAAATTAAGATCCACTGCTGTGCCAACCCCCCAACTCCCGGCTGCTCTTGTACAATGATTGATAGGTTACAACACACTAAATACCTGGGCATCATGATTGACCAGCGCCTGTCCTGGCACATGCATACTGAACTGATCATGAAAAGGGTTAGGAAATTAATATGGACTTTTAAAACATTGCGACACGTTACCTCAAAGAATCTTCTACAGCAAGTCTACGTATCATTGGCCCAATCGGTTCTTACGTACTGTTTACCATGCTGGGGTGGAACAACAAAAATTAAATTTTTGGAACTTGAGAGGGCGCAGCGTTCTCTCCTTAAGGTTATGCTCTTTAAACCCTATAGATTTCCAACCCATAGCCTTTACCTTACCTCAGACCTTCTGTCTGTAAGGAAACTTTACCTACTCCATCTTATCCTGAGAAAACACAAATCCCTTCCGTATGATCCCACAAAGACGAGTATCAGTAGCAGGAGAAACTACATAGTCGCTCCAACTGTCCCAGTCAGATCTGTTTTTGCTGAGAGGCAGTATGAAAGACAATCTTCTCGGTTATACAACCTTCTGAATAAAGAGCTACACGTCTATCCCTTGAAACTCCGTGATTGTAAAATAGCTGTGACTGATTGGCTTACGAACAAAACCTACAACGACATTGAGGCTTTGGTATCTTCGCTTCCATAATCTGTCCTATAATCAAAAGGACCACGATAGCGAAATCGTTAGTGGAGGAAGCTGTGCCTGGCTTCTTCCGATCCCAAGACATTGTCGTAGGGCTAACCTAAACCTAAACTGACACCTAAAAACAAATTATTACACAACCCAAATAAGAAAAGTCTATTTCCACTTGGAAACTCATTAACACATGTACGCTCACGCTATTACACACACACACACACACACACACACACACACACACACACACACACACACACGCCCAAAATACACTCACATACATCACACAAGTGCGCTCCTTTTTCTTTTTCCTTTTTTGTATTTTTTTGTATATTTGTTTTTACTTTATTTTTCTGTTTTATTTTAATTTGATTGTTTTTTTTTTTTTCGTTTTTCAATTGCATACTTATTATGATGATAAGTGGAAGAGCGGAGTTCACCTAACACAAGCATATTCTTGCTTAAAAGGTGATCTCCATCTAATTTGTTTTCATTTGTATGTAATTGCAATAAACATTTTTATTTATTTATTTTTTTTTTTTTTTTTTTTTTTTATTTACATTCAACTACTGAATCAGTGTCATATTTTTTTTTGGGATGATACTTTACGGGAGGGGTGGAGTCTATTCGCGCCCAACGTGTGGGCATGACCTCCGAGAATCGAGATCCTCAGTGCACAAAATTATTAATAATATGACCTTTTAAATTGTACATTACGTTTGAGAAAAATATCGGAAATTGCGACAAATTCTCAGGATTTTTTTAAGGAAATCAGGCTTATTCTCCGGACTTTTAAATTTTACATCTGGTAACCTACACTCTCCTAACATGCTTGGTGGACTAGTCATTTAAAAAAACGTCTCTTGATGAAACAAACGTTGTTTTATTTGCATATCTAATAATTACATTAACAATGTACTATATTTTAGTGACATTCTCATCTTGGAACGAAGTTCTGTTTTTTCTTAGTCCAAAATGACCATGATCCTTTCGGAAGTCGGTCTCCAAAAACGAAAATGCTGAACCAACGACACCGACTTCCGAAATTAAAGTTATTTTTTTTTTATTATTCTATTTGGGAAACTTACAGCTAATACAAACAATGCTCTTAAAATGCATTTGAAGGCCATTTATTTATCACTTTGTAGACTGTAGTGTTTTTTTTGAAGTCTGTTGTTTTTTCGAACATATTATTATGAAGTAATTGATTAGCAATATCCTTCAAAATTATGCAAATTTATTTATTTATTTATTAAAACTTTATGCACAAGCAAAAAAAAAATACTGTACAAAGGCGGACTTAATGCCTGAGGCATTTGAAAAAAAAAAAAAATGAAAAAAATTTGAAAAAGAAAAAAAAAAAAAATGAATGATGATGATGATGGAATGATTTGTATTTGAATTTGAATTTTTTTTTTTTTGATTTGGCAAATTGTGATTGATTGTGTGTAGTGCTGGAACTGCTGGAGGTGGCGACTGCAGTCGCGTTTGTGATCACTAGAGAAATGAGGAAGTAATTTTTCGCTTGACTAATTCCGGGTTCAGCTGGTTCTAACAATTCTAATACCCCAAGGTTAAAATAGGCTTCTAAAAAATTTCTAATTTAATAGCCACCACGCTTAGTAAACCGGTCTTGTGGCTAAGTAATAACAGCCGCACGGGTCGATCGATCAGGTTAAGCTACACTTGCCGCGGTTGGTCCGTGGATGAGTGACCATCTTTACATACCAAGAACCCTCCGTGCTTCGGAAAGTACGTTAAGCCGTTGGTCCCGGCTGTCATTCGTGGACCTTTGACAGTCGTTACGGGTCGTCAGAAGCCCGAAAATCTGACAACCAGTCTTACCAGGGGGTATTGTATTACCCAGTAACTGGGTTGTGGAGGTCAGATAGGCAGTCGCTCCATGTTAAATACTGGTATTCAGCTGCATCCGGTTAGACTGGAAGCCGATCCCAACATAGTTGGGAAAAGGCTAGGATGGCTTAGTAAACCGGTCACAAATCGGTTAAGTAGCATGAATGAGTTAGTCATCGAAGATAAACCAAACCAGTCTTAGTTTTTCTGTCATTATTTAAATGGGTAGTAGGTATGTATTATTAATCGTTAAAACTGGTCGCTCCTAAAGTCTTGGTCGTTCAAGCCATTTTTGTTGCTGACCCACTTCTTTGCATAATGCCAATTCTCGTACTCAATTAATAATTAATTTAAAACGTTAAAAAAAAGAATTATCAAAATCGGACTACTCTGTAAAAAGTTATGCGTGGTCATACATTACAATCAGTGATTGAACAATCAATCATCCCCTGTTTTCCTACCCTTAGGGTTGGATTTTTTCTTCCAAATTTATATGGGACCAACTTCGGGGTATATACTTTCCAATCAAAAAAGAATTATCAAAATCGGACTGCTCTGTAAAAAGTTATGCGTGATCAATTGATCATACATAAAAAAAAATATATATACGCGTCGATTTGATAACCTCCTCCGTTTTTTCGTCGGTTAAAAATCTAGTCGCAGTCTCATCGCGGCGAAAAACAAATGTCAAAAACGTAGTGAAAGTAAAGGTATTTTTGACAAATTGAGAGTGACATCAGACTGTGAACGTTCTTAAAATTACGAGAATTGCCCCTCTGATATACCGCATGGGTTCAGCGGAGTAATTGCGTTCACTACCAATCTCAATCTGAATCATTTTGAAGGATATTGCTAATCCATTGCTTCATATGTTCGAAAAATTTGTCTGCTCAATAACGTAATATATCACAATGAAATTTGTTGAACTGTCAAAATAAAATCCATTGCTACTGATAGCACAGAAAAAATAGTACAAGCTGATAGTGTGTTACACAGTTACCCCGCTTCTTATATACAGGATGAATTTTTTAAGTGGGCGTGGATGGCCAAATCCGAAACGAAAAGTGCTCAAAGGAGTCGCGGGCTCGATTTTGATGAAAACTAAAACTGCATCATTGGAAAAAATGAGCTCTTTCCTTTAGTTTGCCGTATGTCATTACTTCCAAGAATTCGATCCTTATTTGCGACACTATCGAATGGTGTAATAATACAGTATGGGTTTTTTTTTTTTTGAGAATCAGCAGGTTCGATTCCTGGCTAGAAATATAGATTTTATTTATTTTATCTTAAATCAAATAATAAAATTAATTAATTATTAATAATTGTAAATTTTAATTTTTTTTTTTTAATTTTTTAACGGCTTGGTACGTGATGATGGGAAGAGACCAGACGGCATGACGTTGTTGCCTTGGAAGGTGGGTAGGCCTCTGGTGTGGGACGCAACATGTGTCGATACCCTTGCGCCATCTCATGTTCCTAGCACTGCGGGCTGTGCTGGCGCCGCTGCTGCAGCTGCTGAGACCCTCAAACGGCGCAAATACTGTAACCTTGTGGGCAACTACAGCTTTGAGCCGTTTGGGGTCGAAACGCTCGGGTCATGGGGCCCGAGCGCGCGTCTCCTTTTTAAGGAAATTTCTCGCCGGCTGGTCGATACTTCACGTGACCAGAGGGCTGGGTCGTTCTTTGGCCAAAGAATTAGCATTGCCATTCAACGTGGCAATGCTGCCAGTCTTCTGGGCACGTTTCCGGATGACAGCGATGCGGATGAATACTTCGACGCCTAAGTTTTTTATTTTTATATATTTGTATTGTAAGTTAGTTAGTCATTTATTTTAGTATCTAGTGTATATAGTTAGTTTCTATAATTGTTTAAAAAAAAATATTTATAATTAAGTATTATTTTTGTTTTTAAAATTTATTTTCTCAGGTTACAAGAACCTGGTATTTATTAAAATCTCACGGGTGTAAACCAAGGTGAGATTTTAAGTCTGAGTAGATTAGGTGTTTTGTACTTACATACATACATAATCAGCCTATAAATGTTCCCACTGCTGGGACACAGGCCTCCTCTCTGTGAGAGGGAGTGGGCCGTAATCCACCACGCGGGCCCAGTGCGGGTTGGTAGATGTCACATGTCTTCGAATTTTGGTTCTAGGACATGCCGGTTTCCTCACGATGTTTTCCTTCACCGTTTTTTTGAGAGCAGTGGTGATGAAATAATTTACACAAAGTAAAGCACCTGTCTGGGTTCGAACCTACGACCTACAACTCGTAAGTCGCGGCCTTTACCAATGGGCCACCACTGCTCTCTGTTTTGTACTGCATTGAAATTATTATCTAAATCTAATTGTAAGAATTTTCGGACTATACGACATGTGTTTAATATAGCAGCTTTCTGTAGTGTAAGATATGTGTATTTAGAAAGATTGATTGCATTTAAACTGATAAATAGTTGTTTTGGGATGATACCAGTCGTTGATATCACTATTGGGACTATTGTTACTCTATTCATTTTCCAAACTCTGGTAATTTCTTCTTGTAGTTCTGTACACTTCCTGATTTTTTCAGTGATAGTTTTTTGTATATTATTGGTGTTTATTATTATTATTTTTAATCCAATGATGCAGTTTTAGTTCTCATCAAAATCAAGCCCGCGACTCCTTTGAGTACTTTTCGCTATTCCTCATAGTTTAGAATTTGGCCATCCACGCCCACTTGGAAAATTTAGCCTGTATAGTTTGCGCACTGGTTAAAATTGTATCCAGTACATCAGCGAACCCTCCTTAAAATAAATGCTAATCGCTACCATGTTTTTGTTCCAGGAGTAGGCAAGACCAGCCTGGTAGTCCGGTACATCGGCAAGATGTTTTCAAAGCACATCTCACCCACGATAGGAGCCTCCTTCTTCACCTGCAATATTAATCTGGAGAATGCCAGGGTCAAACTACAGGTAATTGATTTTTGAAGTGAAACCTTTTTTAGGCGGTCTGGGTAATTTTTGAGACGGGAAAAAACCATTGAATTCGCGCCACTGTTACCGTAACCGACACCGCTTCGGATTTGTTCGGCTGTCCTCGGGATGTACTCAGTTTTAATGTATTTCCGATATGTCAGTGAGTGATGGCAAATTATTCTGTTTGTGTTTTGTTTGCACTTCTGTCGGCACTCCCGGAGTGCCACTGTTTTTTTTTTTAAATTAAGTACTCGTATAACAGCCGCATTGGTCGATCGATCAGGTTAAGCTACGCTTGCCGTGGTTGGTCTGTGAATGGGTGACCATCTTTGCATACTGAAACCCTTGAGTGTCTCGGAAAGCACGTGGTCCCGGCTGTCATCCGTGGATCTTGGACAGACGTTAAGGTCGTCAAAAGCCCGAATCTGATAACCAGTCTTACCAAGGGGTATCGTATTACCCAGTAAGTGGGTTGTGAACGTCAGATAGGCAGTCGCTCCATGTAAAATACTGCAGCCTAATTGCGGAACGCCAAATCGTCAAATGACTCTGATCAGTTGGCTTCATTTCTATCACAATTGGCTTCATTTTACGATTTTCGAATTGCGAAACTCTAGTTTCTGCGCAGGGCCTTAACGTTCATAATTGGTTTCATAATAAACTAGAGTTTCGAAATTCGAAAATCGTAAAATGAAGCCAATTGTGATAGAAATGAAGCCAACTGATCAGAATCATTTGACGATTTGGCGTTCCGCAATTAGGCTGCTGGTATTCAGCTGCATCTGGTTAGACTGGAAGCCGACCCCAACATGCTTGGGAAAAGGTTAGACAGATTAGAGATTTAACTGCTAAACATTCAACATTGTTGAAGAAATCTTTAAAAAAAATGTTTTGACCTTATTTGATAAGAAACGCCAAAACAATCTCGCGGGGTCATGATCTCTTTAAAACCAGACATTTTGGTAGCATTCTGAGCGCGTGACTCTAAAAATCACACTAATATTATAAAGGCGAAAGTTTGCGAGTGTTTATATGTTTGTTACTTCTTCACGTTCAAACGGCTGGACTAATTTTGATAAAATTAACATATAGGCTACTTTTTGTACCCGATATTCCCACGGGATCGAAACTTATGCGGGTGAAACCGCAGGGCGCAGCTAGTTGCGCATATCTTTAGAACAGTAGTCATACATTTAAGTTATATATTCTTATTCGTTTCATAAAAATCCCTTGCCGTGCCGTGACGCCAGTGAGGGCAGGCCCTAGGGCTACGATCTATCTGACCACACGCTCACCGCGACCGGCGACGTGTAGCCGTCCGTCACCGACGACCGACGACGGCCGAACACTGTGTTCGTTAATACACGGGCGCGGTCTCGCTCGCACGCCGCCCGCGGCTGCCAGGTGCGACGGCGGCAACGAACGTTTTGGCAACGGTGTGTCGGTCATCCGTCGTGACGTCACCGCACGCTGTCGGTAGCGTGTGACGTTTTAAAGAGACGGTAGCCTTCCTAAATGGTGTGAATCCGATAATCCTGTTTAGCACACTTGATGACTTGGCATTACGTGGATGATAATAGATGTCGTTACTGTGGATTTTTCCTTGGAATTAAATCACTACAAAATCTACAAATCAATTAATATGATACTACGAGTAGCTTCTGCCCACGACTTCATTCTTACATTAATAATCGTGACTTTGTCGAATTATTTTGTATGAAAAATTTAAACAAAAATTTTTTATACGTAATTGAAAAATAATTCATATGCCAGTTGATTGTTTGATACCTTTTCATTCCCTAGAGTTATGGGATACTTCTTCTTCTTAGCGTGTCGATGGCAATCTAAATGTACTCGGCCCAGAATTCGGCCACTTGTTTGGCGCCATCACTAGCGTCCATCAGTTCCTGTAACGTGCAGCTGACAGGACACGTAGGGCACGATATTACGTGTCCCATCGTTTGGATACTTATAAAAAAACACCTTGTATATTTAGATAGAATGGTTTACAATCATCAGACTTTCTGTCTAACAACCAGTCTTATCAAGGGGTATCGTATTACCCAGTAACTGGGTTGAGGAGGTCAGATAGGCAGTCGCTCTATGTAAAACACTGGTATTCAGCTGCATCCGATTAGACTTGAAGCCAACCCCAATATAGTTGGGAAAAGCCAGGTAGATGATGATCATCATTCTCCTCCCTTATACCAATTTATTTGTGGTCACCGCAACATGCCTTTTTCTTCCATACTTCTCTATGAGTCGTCATCTCGGTAGTCACCCCCTTCCTAACCATATCATCATTCACACAGTCCATCCATCGTTTGTTTGGTCTTCCCCTACTCTTATAGCCATCGACATTCATACTCAAATCTTTCCTCACGAAGTTTTCGTCATTCCTGCGTAACACATGCCTATACCATGACAACCGATTTCCACACAACTTTTCAGTTACCGGTGCTACTTTCATAGAATCACACTAATCACACTATAACACTAATATTATAAAGGCGAAAGATTGTGAGAACGCAGCATGGTACGCAGTATGGTGTTCCGAATTTTGTCCTGTCTTTTTACACCCAGGATGCTGCGCTCCATCGCTCTTTGGCACTATTGGCACAAATATTGTGTTTGTGTTTATATGTTTGTTACTTCTTCACTCTAAAACGGCTGAACCAATTTTAGTAAAATTTGGTTTGGAGGTAGCTGACACCCTGGATTTAGGCGATTCTCACACTGCACCGCATCACGCAGCGGAGCGCAGATAACCACCACCACCCACGCGCGTGTTTTTTACATACAAATTCAATAAAAACGCACTCACGCGCGTTGTTTTGGCTCCGTTTCCCGCACACCGCCGCGTGAAACGCAGCAGTGTGCCAATCGCCTAACACATAGGATACTTTTTATCCCGATATTCCCACGGAACGACACTTATGCGGGAAAAACCGCGGGGCGGCGGGGCGCAGCTAGTAATAATAATATCTTCTTCATAATATTCCAGGTATGGGACACAGCGGGTCAGGAGCGGTTTCGTTCAATGGCGCCAATGTACTACAGAAACGCTAACGCTGCGCTACTAGTATTTGATATTACTAGTGTCAACAGTTTTGCGGCCATAAAAGGATGGGTCAAGGAGTTGCAGAGGTATGTAGTTTACTGATCACTAGCTGACCCGGCGAACTTCGTGCCGCCCCCAGCCGCTCTGCCCCCGCTTTTTAAATTCTGATAACTTCTAAGATATTCATTCGGTATATTCGGCTGGGCAGCGTTTGGGAAGCTACGCAATATCTTCTCGTCCCACATACCGCAGTGTCTTAAGACGAAAGTCTTTGACCAGTGCGTGTTGCCGGTGATGACATATGGCACTGAAACGTGGTCGCTCACAATGGGCCTTATTAGAAGGCTGAAAGTCACCCAAAGGGCAATGGAGAAAGCTATGCTCGGAGTTTCTCTACGTGATCGAATCAGAAATGAAGAGATCCGCAGGAGAACCAAGGTAACCGACATAGCCCGAAGAATTGCCAATCTCAAGTGGCAGTGGGCACATTGCTCGCAGAACAGATGGCCGATGGGGCCGAAAGGTTCTGGAGTGGCGACCGCGTACCGGAAGACGTAGCGTTGGAAGGCCTCCCACAAGGTGGACCGACGACCTTGTGAAGGCCGCAGGAACTCGTTGGATGCAAGAAGCGCAAAACCGGTCGACGTGGGGGTGCTTGGGGGAGGCCTATGTCCAGCAGTGGACGTCTTTCGGCTGAAATGATGATGATGATGATTCATTCTGTAAAGAGCAATTTTGATCTACATGAAATGCACAACGTATCTAATGTATTTAATTGGATAAGGAATAATACTGTATTGTTTAAAATAGCTTGGTAAATAACCCATATTTTTTTTGTAATATGTAAAAGATAAAAATGGTCACTGTGGGTTATCCTTAGGATATAAACATATACCATCGCGGCCTTTTTTATTGATCGTGTTACCCGACTACGCCGAAGTAAAAAGAAGGGTTATGATTTTGACCGGTATGTATGTATGTATTTATGCTCATCTGTTCCCTCATAACTTAAAAAGTACTTATAATAATTTGACAAATGAGGTATCGTTAGAAGCGTCTTGACCGTCCACTGGTTATAGGCCACAGCCTATCGTCACATATGACGTCACACTAAATTCAATATAGCGCCCTCTAGAGGACATAAACTAATGAATTTAAAAATAAATATATAGGGTATCAAATGAAAGGGCTTAATTAGCACATTTCAAAAATATAACTATTACTGAAATAAGCCCCAAAATGATTAAATAAAAAAAAAGTTAAAAAACTAAAACCCGACTACTGAAAAGGATGAAACAAGAAAGTACCTTCCCGTGGTCGCATGCTACCATAGCTTATTAGTACAACGGCATAACTCAATTTCCCAAAAAATGTCGCTTCAGATCAAATAGCCGGGGAACCGTCGATATAAATCTGTCGTGTGAACTCGTGTGATGTAGAAATGGCGATATGTGGTGCGTGCAAGCGGGTGGTTAAAAAAATCGTCTATAAAAACAATAAAATTTCTCAAATTCCAGTAACGTCCCCGAAGCAATGGTCCTATCAGTAGTTGGCAACAAGAGTGACCTAGAAGACATGCGCGCAGTACAGTCCAGCGAAGCGGCTCAGTTCGCTGCGTCCATCGGCGCCCAGTACTGTGAGACGTCCGCCTTACATGATCAGGTAACTATCAGCGCGAACAAGAGTGATCAGAAGACTTGCGCGCAGTAGTCCAATGAAGCGGTTCAGTTCGCTGCGTCCATCGGCGCGCAGTACTGTGAGACGTCCGCCTTACATGATCAGGTAACTATCAGCGCGAACATGAGTGATCAGAAGACTTGCGCGCAGTACAGTCCAGTGAAGCGGCTCAGTTCGCTGCGTCTATCGGCGCGCAGTACTGTGAGTCGTCCGCCTTACATGATCAGGTAACTATCAGCGCGAACATGAGTGATCAGAAGACTTGCGCGCAGTACAGTCCAGTGAAGCGGCTCAGTTCGCTGCGTCCATCGGCGCCCAGTACTGTGAGACATCCGCACTGCGTGATCAGGTAACTATCAGCGCGAACAAGAGTGATCAGAAGACGGTGCGCGCAGTACAGTCCAGTTAAGCGGCTCAGTTCGCTGCGTCCATCGGCGCCCAGTATTGTGAGACGTCCGCCTTACATGATCAGGTAACTATCAGCGCGAACAAGAGTGATCAGAAGACTTGCGCGCAGTACAGTCACAGATTATATGACGTTCCTCTAAGTTTGTATTAATGATTTTAACGATTATAAATCTGTAAATACATACTTGTTACGATCGTGAATCATATTTTATTCAACACTAGCAGCGCCCCGCGGTTTTGCCCGCATAAGTTTCAATCCCGTGGGAATATCGGGATAGAAACTGTCCTATGTCCTTTCCCGGGACTCAAACTATCTCTATACCAACTTTCATCTAAATTGGTTCAGCGGTTTAAGCGTGAGGAAGTAACAGACAGACACTTTCGCATTTATAATATTAGTATGGATTTGACACACAAGACATCTAGCGACCTTTTGGTGTATCTGGCCCACAGACCCCCGTGTACAGACTACAGACCCTAAAACTAAGCCCTGATAAGCCTTAACAATTTCCAACAAATATTTCATTCAATTTTGTTTGTTTGCCAGCAGGGAATCGACCAAGTATTCCTGTCCACTGCGGCAGCTCTCCTCAAGCTGTCCAGCTCAAACCTGGTGTCCTCTTTGAGGTCCTACGACTCTGCTGAATTGGACGCCACTAAAATACCCACTGGTAAGGATGAATACATTGGGGATCACAGATATAGATATACCTAGATAACGCAAGTATCACGAACTGTATGAAAACTAAACGTGCCACTTTTTGACTACCTACTATGACGTCACAAGCTCGCGCTCTCTCGCTCACGCTCACCCAGCCAGCAGTACGCAGGACTGAGCGCGAAAGTGGCGGCTTATGATTTTCGATCTGGTGCGATTTTTGGCACGCGAAGTAGGTGCTCTTGCGTTATCTAGGTATATCTATATCTGTGATGGGGATGTTAATGATGAGTGGGGTTGACGGCGAAAACGCGAGACGGCCAAAATCGATGATGATGATGGGGCTCCCTTTTCCGCACTTAGACTCCCATTTGGTCCGTTGTGCGTAGGGATTCTGGCTAACAGAGCCAGCCTAGCTCCATCAAAAAGCACAGAAGCTTCCTGGGAGCTTCGCAGGCTTCACGGAGCGACCTCACTGTTCCGAGGATTTCTTCACGTTGAGAAGCCACAGCCTCGCATTCCAGGATGACGTGGGCGGCTGATTCCTCCAGGTTAAGCTACGCTTGCAGCGGTTGGTCTGTGGATGGGTGACCATCTTTACATACCGAGACCCCTCCGTGCCTCGGAAAGCAGGTTAAACCATTGGTCCCGGCTGTCATTCGTGAATCTTTGACTGTCGCTACGGGTAGTCAGAAGCCCGAAATCTGACAACCATTCTTACCAAAGGGTATTATACATTACCCAGTAACTGGGTTGTGGAGCTCAGATAGGCAGTCGCTCCATGTAAAATACCGGTATTCAGCTGCATCCGGTTAGACTGGAAGCCGACCCCAACTTAGTTGGGCAAAAGCTAGGCAGATGACGATCAATCAACTTAGCCTATCGCAGTCCACTGCTGGACATAGGCCTCTCCCAGACTGCGCCACAGCACCCTGTCCTCCGCCTTCCGCATCCAGTCTACCCCAGCCACCTTCTTTAGGTCGTCCGTCCATCTAGCTGGGGGGCGTCCCACACTACGCTTGCCGGTACGCGGTCTCCACTCCAGGACTCGTCTGCTCCACCGACCACTGGTCCTTCGACAGACATGGCCAGCCCACTGCCACTTCAGTTTGCTTACTCTGCAAGCTATGTCGGTAACTCCGGTTCTTTTCCGGATAATTTCATTCCTGATTTTATCCTTCAAAGAGACTCCGAGCATAGCTCGCTCCATAGCGCGCTGAGCGACCTTGAGTTTGTGTCAGATGACGATGATTAATTATTATTTTTTCTTCATTACAGGCACCCCCACAGAAGAAGATGCAACGCATACAGGGAAGGTGGAGCTGCCCGCGTGGAGCATAGACAGCATCGCGCACGGAGATGTGCAGAAGAACATGTGTTGTTGACTGTACCCACCCTTAAATAATACGTGTCGGACAATATCGGGCTGCTTAATACATTCTGCTCAAAAAGCTACCCGCTTGCAGGAATCGCACCACCTGTCGTACGAAGACACACCTCGGACACTCCATACAACGCTCGCAAAATAATTACCTATTACTACTACATAACCAAATGACGTTTGTACACGTGCAAATGTGTGCGTGAACTCTATTAGGTTTGGCTATCGTGCATAGTGTAAAAAATGGCGCGGAAAGCGATTTGTGTCTGGGAATCGAACGACGACGGCGCTGCCCGAACGTGTGCATTATTATGACGTGACCTAGTCGGGTTCGTAAAAACACTAAAATGTTTTCGTTTAAATGACTTATCTCTAAATAATCGGTTATTAAATCGCATTGTATTAAAAATTCGAAATCTTACAAACAGTTTATGTAAATACAAATTCGGAAAAGCATCACAATATCCAACCATCGTCGTGATTAAAACTCAAATAAAACTTTTTAAATCGCAAAATTGTGTGTTCGTGTTAGCAGTGCAGCGCTGCGGTTCGCGAGCACCCTTGCTAAAGAGGGCCGGCGGGAGGGTGGTCGCTAACCAGGCGGGCGTTAGCCCTACAGCCGCAAGGGAAGACTTGGCAGTCAGATAGGGTATTGGTGTGACTGTCCAGGATGCGCCAAGCGCTCGGTTCAGTTGAGTAACTGGCGGAACAAACTACGCTACACGAGGAGGCTTCTTCATGCATCCCAAACTATCATTATCTAAATAACAACCTACTCCGTTTGCAAATATGACACTCAAAATTATCGAATTTTTTTTTGGAATTGCATAGAGTTGTTATTATAGTCGCTCCACGTAAAATACTGGTATTCAGCTACAACCGGTTAGACTGGAAGCTGACCCCAATATAGTTCGGAAAAGGCAGGCAGATGATGATGTTACGCGATATTTCCGGCAATAGTGAATCGATTACGAAAATCATTTCTTAATGGATAGGGTGTTCCTCAGGAGTGGTCCCATATAAATTTTAATAGCTGTGTCCCGCGGTTTCCCCCGCGATAAAAGTATTATAGTCCTTTTTTATTGATTCCCTTTACAAATCTCCACCCCCCCTTTTTACACCCTTAAGGGATCATTTCGGGAATAAAACCTATTCTATATCCTTCCCCACAACTCAAACTATCTCCATACCAAATATCATCTAAATCGGTTCAGCGGCTATTGATTTCCCAAACAAACTTCCACCCCCCTTTTCACCCCCTTAAAGGATGATTTTTGGGATAAAAACTATCCTATCTATCTCTCTGCTAAATCCGTTCAGTCGTTTAGGCGTGAAAAGGTAACATACAGACAGACAGAGTTACTTTCGAATTTATAATATTAGTATAGATTAACTTTACTGGGGCAGTTTTTGAATTAGCTTCGATAATACGTATTTAATCCACTTTGTGTATCTTGATGATGTTGTAGTTATTGTTTACATAGCAACTAGTGGTATCCGAATTGGTGTTGGGTACCAGACTTATAGTTTTTTTTTTTTTGGAAGTCCATTGTTTTTTTTTTTTGGAAAAAAGTTTTTTTTGTTTTGCACCGATTCATCATCATCATCATCATTTCAGCCGAAATACGTCCACTACTGGACATAGGCCTCCCCCAAGCACCTCCACTTCGACCGGTTTTGTGCTTCTCGCATCCAACGAGTTTCTGCGGCCTTCACAAGGTCGTCGGTCCACCTTGTGGGAGGCCTTCCAACGCTACGTCTTCCGGTACGCGGTCGTCACTCCAGAACCTTTCGGCCCCTTCGGCCATCTGTTCTGCGAGCAATGTGCCCTGCCCACTGCCACTTAAGTTTGGCAATTCTTCGGCCTATGTCGGTTACCTTGGTTCTCCTGCGGATCTCTTCATTTCTGATTCGATCACGCAGAGAAACTCCAAGCATAGTCCTCTCCATTGCCCTTTGGGTGACTTTCACCTTTGCACCGATTGCTACAATTCAACTGACTCTCATGATAATGTTTTGAACGGAATTCATTAAGCGGTTTTTCATCATTATTTTTTCGGGGGAGGTGTGCTCCCTTAAGAATTAATACTGTCTCAAATGTAAGAGTAGGTTCCATGGTTGTAATTAATTTTCTATCGAAATAGTCAGAACACTATATCGATAGGGAACAATCCCTAATGCCATATGCCATGGTGGGACCACGGGGAATGAAAATTACCCATGGACCCGGTAATGGGTCGACCCACCGGGACCACGGGTAACAAGTGCTATAATCATTAAAATAGTAGATTGTTACACAAGGAGCTAAAATGACCCATTATACGAGGTAGTTTTACTCCCGAGCTTTAGTGAGGGAATAAATAGAAACCGAGTTATAATGGGTTTTAGCGCCGTGTGTTACACTCTACTTTTCACTACGATTGCGAGAAAATAAAATAATCCAATACAAAATTAAATATTTTATTAAACATTAAATGTACAATTTGTACAAGTCTGGATATTTAACAAGAAGTTTTTTCCTGGCAAATTAATTTCAGTCCTCTGTGAAGATGAATGTTGAGTTGTCTGTGGGGTAAACGTGGATTCTATACATAGTTCCAGGTTTGAGGGTCCCTCGTTCGAATGTTCTGAATAGAGAATCAGCTGAGTTGACTCATCCCTTGATGTCGATGATCGTGGGCTAGTTGGGAGAATATTGATGCGTTCCGTGATACGGTGGGTGATATCAAATTTGTTTATTTTCCTTTCTCTTCCATTTGCAAAATAGGGTCTCCATTCTCACTAGATGATGACATTTTCATTGTTGTAAAATAAATTACGGTCACCAATTCAATTTTCAATTAGAGGAGCATTCTAAAGACTTCGCTCCAATGTCTTTTTTTAATTTCGAAATTTAGAAGAGATCGCCGCTTTTAGTTCCATTTTCAAAAATAAAATGTTCTTTTTTTATGAAACACTAATAAGTCCGAGTCTGTATTCATGGTTATTCCACTTATGAATAAATACTTTTTGGTCAGTGTGTCGTCTTAGGGGCGGATTTCGTTTTTGTAGGCTCGTCGTTGTTGTAACAGACAAGAATTAAAAAAAAAACTTTACCCTTGAGGAAGAAATGCTATTTTTCCCTGGTACGCTACAATGACGGTCTTTTTAAGCAAGAGGAGTAAAAACTTCTTTAATTATGAAGATTAGAAAAATAAAATTGATTTACTGAAAATTTTGACGTCAATCTCAAACGGGTCATTTGCAGAGAAAAAAATTTATGTCATTTGTATTTGTCAGGCGGTTTGCTGAAAACTTGTTTGTCATTAATTTCTCTGGTTTGGCCTATTGGCCAAAAATATAAATAATATGAAAAATTAACACAAAATGAGAGGCTAGAAAAACCTATTCAAGCCCAGTTCAGTATATTTACGATAGACAAAAACCAGAACACTACTGAAAAAAAAAATGAATCTAAATATGCTAAAGTTCACTCTCCGACGAATTTATATTCCTATGTCTCTGTTTAGGAATAATATAAATGACAATCTGGAACAACGCAAAGACGGCACTTCTTCTGATGCAATCGGGTCAGTACTTTGTTGATAACATAACACAGCACCACGCGTGTACCGTCAAACGGACAAAACTTTAAAAAGGATTTTAACATTAAAATAATACAGTTTGTGGCCAAAAAGGACCCTAATGTGTTTACTGTAATTTAATTAACGATTACGTGCCCTTACTGACAACAAACTATATTATTTCAACGTTAAAATCCATTTTTTAGTTTCGTTCCGATTCACCCCTGCATCCCTATTCACCCCGTTTGTAGGTACTCACTCCCCGAAAGGTTAGAACGACGTTTACCTGTGTACTACATCTACATTTCAAGTTATGCGACTTGAACATAACGAACGAAATGTGGGTGTGGGGCTGGGGGGTGTGTGGGTGTGGGTGGGAGCCTATTGCTATCACCCGAACACAGATCCAGACTCCCGACTGCTACTGAGAATTTCCTGATGGAAATACTCGATGACATTAATAATAATTTCTCTTTATTGTACACCAAAAACAAACATGCTAATACCACATCATCATCATCATCTGCCTAACCTTTTTTATTTATTATTTATTTATAAATTTATTTTAGGCATGACAGTCCGGTCAAGTTATCTTCAAAAATAGGGGTAAGGTTACATTAATTCGCATAACGCTGAAAATTGGTATAAATGTTAGGAACACCATTAAAAATAGTCAAAAGTCCCCATCGATCCGACGTGTGCAAAAAAATATATTCAAGGTCAAATGTTGCAAGTCGGTTTTTCGCATTTTTCAGCTAAACGTTAAGTTTTATCATAAAAATAGGTAAGACAAAATTGTTCGTCATGCAATTATCTACAAAAATCGTTTTCACACTTTTTTCCTAAGAATCACCATTTCGGAGATATAGCTATGCAAAGAATGTAAACTTTTGAAAATTTATTTTTAATGGTGTTCCCAACATTCAGACCAATTTTCAGCTTTATGCGAATTAATGTACCCTTGAATGTCTATTTTGACCAGGCTATGAAGGCCAACCCATCCAACCAACCACACCCCAACCCACAACCAACCCTTTTTTTTTTTTTTGTTTCCGGGGTGGAAAATCCTCATGTATGTCCGCCGCTCTGGGGCGGGCGGTGGGGTCTGTCAGACTCTTACTGACTAAAAACCACCCCGGTGTTCCATCTCACACCTACGCCAGGGGTCGCGGGAACGTACGATCCTTACGCAACCCCCGGCTGAACCCACAACCAACCCAACTTAACCAACTATGTTGGCTTCCAGTCTAACCGGATGCAGCTGAACCGGTATCTTACATGGAGCGACTGCTTATCCGACCTCTACAACCCGGCATAATATTATAACACATGACGTTTCTGTAAATTGTCAATCACGCGCAGCATCATGGAGCAACCTGTACTTAGACCTGTAGCGCTGGGGTCATGCCGGGGTCACGGGTCATAACGTCACATCAATGAAATTAAAACTACAAACGTGCAAAGCGTATACGAATTGATGGAAAGAGACAAAGATCCAGATGTCGGCGAGCGGCGCAGGTTGTAGTTTTCACATTATGAATTATTTGATGTTATAATATTATGGTTACTGGCCACTAGCCCTACCCGTGTGCAAAATTAATGTCGCCGTTGTAGCCACACTATGGTAGGTATCTCATTGCTGTTATATCCGATTTTTTTTTTTGAAAAATTTTATTGTTGGTTTGAAATATTGCCAAAGTAAATTCCTCTCGATATTTTTTTTTTACTTGCACTGAAAACGCAAACCACCGCCACCACCACCGCTGTGCTTGTAAGAAATGCAGCCTAAAGCCCTTCTTGCCACAAATTATCAGAAAATGCTCAATTTAAATATTATGTCACCTATTTTAAAACCTTGTGGCGATGACAATACAACAATAAATGAAAACACTAACAATATTAATGCATACGAGTATTTAGGAACCATCAAATAAATCCTAACGTTGAAAAAAAAAAAAAATTCTAACGTATTACATAACATAAAAGTTTAAACGAAAAAGAAAAATTAAATATTGCGGCAACTGCGCGGTGTATTGACTCAAGAAACATTATGGGCGAAACCCATCGATCACTAGTAAAGAAGTGATCGATGGCGAAACCTGAAAAATGGTATAGATCAATAGGCACCCCTTGTTTGCAGATTTGTAAAAAAAAATTAACCTTGTATTGTAAATTTAAGAACTAGCGAGCAGGCAACATTTTGTGTTTAATTGTAGATGTCTTTAACCTGTCGGTGCGGGCTTTGTTAACAGATACATCATGTAGAAAATGTAAACGATTGGATATATTTGATTGAGTTTTTGTATGCAGACTGGGAACTTCAGTTCAGTTTATTTATTAATAGGTAATTATTAAAATTACATGTCAATAAAAATTATTCATAAAATTTACAAAAATAGAGCGTGGAACATTTATCATACATTATAAAGATTAATTAAGAAAAAAATGCAATAACATACTGTACTTAATAGATTAATCATTCGTCAAAACAAAAAGCAGACAAAATACTTAAATCATACCTAATTAGATATACGACGGGGTCATTAGGTATACGAAGTTTAATTTATTGTTGTATTGTCGTCTCCACATTGTATATAGTCTTAGGCCGGGGCCGCACTGGTACTGCGACAGCGACAAATAAGTTTTCCTTGTCGTTTCTGCAATGCGGCCACCGACATACATATGTTTATAGGAGTTTGTTTTCACGAAATCGCCGTCAAACAAAACAAAACAAAAAAAAAAACATTGTTCAGAACAAAAATAACCAAGATTGTTATTTAATTTATAATTAAGATGGTATTTAAAAAATACAGTTATATTTTTGATAATAATTGCAATTTTAATTAAACATTCTCATTGTATGATTATTGATTTTACTGTGTAGGTACAGACAATTTTGTATGTATTAAGTTTATGAATAAATCAATTTATGAATAATGTTAAATTGGCTGTTTATTTTTTTGATCATCATCAGTCTCATGTCATTACCCAGTTTGTGTGGTCGACTGTCTGTACGTGTGGTTACTACCTACGGCGCGGCCGGCGTCAGTTGAAAATCATGGACGAAGAAAAGTTGATTTTATTTACATAATTCTTCATGTTCCTCTTCCTCTGCCAAAAGGGCGATAATTACCAAGTCCCAATAACCATATTTAACGTCTGCCAACGTCGGATTTTGGCATCAAACTGGTCATGCACGCCCACCTGGCAACCCAGAGCATTTTCCTTTGTTCCCACTAGGACCACCGAACTGAACCACCGCCTCTGACAACCCAACAACCCAGAGCATTTTCCTTTGTTCCCACTAAGGGCCTGTGCACACCACTTTTTTTCTTTTTTTTATTGCTAAATGGGCGCACTCTTGACCCCGATCACGCCTGATGGAAAGCGATAGATGAGGTCTATGATGGAACGAGCGTGCCCAGAAGATGCCTGTTTACTCTTGATTTGAAGGCAGACGGGTTTTAGAAACGTGCGTCGACGGCGCGCTTTTATCCTACAGTAGGTCTACAGCATCCGACTCACGTGCGTATCGCGTCTGTATCGCTACAAACGCGCGTCAACGGCGCGTTTAAAAAACGTGGCGTGCACAGGCCCTAAGACCACCGAACTGAACCACCGGTGGTACACACACGGCTACACATCAAGCTATACATAACCAGTGTAAGCGGACTTCTGAATGTACGAAAACCTTAGACAATGCCGAATGCGAGGTCAGCTAAAACTGGAAATGTGTAGCCGTATGTACTAGCGGGAAATTTCGTTCTCTATAGTACCACCATATTTATTTTCATCAATATTAGCAACGGAACTTGCTCACGGAGGGGCGAGCATTCCGCCTGCATGGTCGAGCAGTCAAAATTTTGCTCAACCATACGCGAGCATTTTGTAGTTCGGTGTGCGCCGACCCTTTACCATGAAAAGCAAAATATTTTATTTCACATAAACCCATGGACTTATTATATTGTACTCATCGCTTTAGTTTATTCACATAGCCGCCAAACCAATATTCGTTGCCCTATTGTCCATGATCACGGCCACTAAGGGCCGGCCGCTCACTGACGGCGTGTCACGGCAGGTTGTGCTGCGGCATCCCGCGGCGTTCCGTGGCATCCTGCTGAAAGCCTGCACCGGCCGGACTGCGCCCCGTTAACCGAAATGACCGCTGCACAAGTTTCAACCTTATTTCAACTAGCTTAGCAATCATAATTCCTCGACACAGTGACTCATACGTCTCGCGGGGTGTGTGCAATGGCGCGCCGCGGCAACCCGTGGAATGAAACGGCATGACACGTCATGCCGCAGCATCCCGCGGCGCGTCGCGTCATGCCATAGCATCCCACGACACGTCGCGGCATCGAAATAAAGTAACATGAATTCTGAACTCATTAAAATAAGATTCAAAATAACTTGATTAGTAATAAAATCCTTTGCTATGACACGCTGTGCCAAGCCGTCAGTGCGCACCGGCCCTTAGAAACTCAGTCATTTCGATTATTGAAGAAGACCATAGGAATAAAAATGAAACAACAGAAATTTTATTATAAATATAATAATATTGTGTTGTGATCTGTTAACAACATTGTAACACTATCACTGACTGAATATTTACAGGTCGACATGGTGTAACGTAGTCTATGTCACTAGCGCGTGGCAAGCACTAAAACGTGCCCGCGACGGGATACCGTGCGTCTTCCGTGACGCTTGCTTGCGTCACTCGTGACGCACGTGACGCTAGGGTGCGTCACGGGCTCGTAACCAGGCACGGAAACGTTCCCGTCGACGCGCGCTTAGGGCTGGATGTGACGCTCGAGCGGCGGCTAGGGAACCGCGCTGGTATAACTGTAGCGGTCTGAACGCTAGTAAGCGTCCTAGCGTGCACTCTGGGGCGTCGTGCAGTCGTGGAGGCTTGCGTCTTGCGTGTGGTCGCGCGGGGTCTGTGTGCGACGACTGTGCTTGAGCTGGTAATGAGTGCGCGTTGTGCGTATAGCCCGGTGCTCGAGCTCTGGCGTTCCTCAGTAAGAAGACTGGTTTGGGTGGAGCAGGCACGGGTGTCGGCCGGGCGTATCTTTCCCGGAATAGTGGCCATGTTTCATGTCTCTCATGTCTGTCGAGTCTCTCTGGCTCATGGGGTGACGCTCTGCCTTCGCTGCCGCCCGCTAGTAACTCGAACGTGACACGGCAGGAGTCTCCTCCATATAACTTGACAAGGAACGCGGTGTGTTCTTGTCGCAGGTATCTGGCCGCTCGTCTGACGTATGAGAGGGGGCCCCGCATGCCGCCGGCGGCTGCAAGTTCTGCCGCGCGAACGGACCAGGGCTCCGCTACGCAGTGCTGTAGCTGTCGAACGGCAATGCTAACCAGTTTGTCGAGCGTGTAGGCGGGGTAGGCCTGGAAGATAAAAAGGGTTATTAGTTAATTATGTGTGGAATTCATTTATTACAGTTGGGGTCAGTGGCGTGCATTGGTTTTCAGAGTAGGTAGGCACTAGGCCGGGTCTAGTCTAGGCAAACGCGGTCACTAATCAGAAAAAAAGTGAGGTCAAAAGTGTGGTTATTTGAGTAGGCATGCTTACTTAAGGGTGATAAATTGCGAAGCTCGAACGTCATGCTATTACGCGTGAGACGTATATATTTTTAAATTTGTCGTATTAACTTGAACGAGTAAAGACCAATGACAATGTGCGAATAGTACGGGAGCCGAGTAGGCCGTCCGGCGACTGCCTACTGCCGCGCGTGTTTGTATGAAGATTTTGTTTTTTGTTAGGTATGATAATTTATTGAGTTTCTTAATTGTGGGACACGCACACTAAAATTTAATTGACAGGCTTATGTTGATATATCGAGGTAGGCACTGCTTATATGCCTATATGCAATGCAAGCCACTGGTTGGGGTGTGCGAAATCGAGTTATTTCAATTGCACTTCAGTGTTGGTGCGTTTTAGTATGGCAATATATCTCTTCATAGGAATCCAAAAAGCGTTAACAGTAAATTAATGTCAATGAACACTTAATTATTATAGAAACCATTTCATTATCACATTTCTTATAAAAGTGAAATACATCTTCATCGTTTTCTTGTCGTATCTCAATTTATTTGAGACTAGTTGCGCCCCGCGGTTTCACCCGCGTAAATGTCGATCCCGTGGGATTATCGGGATAAAAAGTAGCCTATGTCCTTTCCCGGGACTCAAACTATCTCTATACCAAATTTCATCTAAATCGTTCCAGCGGTTTGAGCGTGAAGAAGTAACAAACATATAAACACACACACACACTCACAAACTTTCGCCTTTATAATATTAGTGTGATTGGTGCAACATTTAGTTCTGTGAGAAAATCATTACCTTGATCCCGAGCATCTCTCTGGCGGCATCTTCATAGGCCGGCGCGTCCATGTTGCCGTCCAGCACCGCGCGCACGAGGTCCAGCAGCACGTCGTAGTAGTGCTTGGGCTCGTGCGCGTCGGGCGGCAGGTTGTTGGGCTTGAGCCGCAGCGCGTGCGCGACGGGCGGGCGCGCGGCACGCTCGGCAGCACGCGCGCGGGACAGCGCGGCCGCAGCACGTCGCGCGCCCGCGAGACGCTGGCACAGCGCGCCGTGCACGCGCAGGAACAGGTACCACGACGACGTGCACACGAAGCGGGCTTCCTGCGAGGACAATCATACACATGTAGTCAAACTATTACGACATCTTATTGTTTCTTCACAGTTTTGGATTATCTTATGGTTGTCAATATCTACATCAGCACAGAGCATCATTACGGAAAACTGAGGGTTATAAATTAATACAAAACCGGAGCAATCTTTTTCCATCACAACAAGAATTCTGTGACTGCGTGCGACCGGGTAATA
This sequence comes from Amphipoea oculea, assembly GCA_945859645.1. NCBI lineage: Eukaryota > Metazoa > Arthropoda > Insecta > Lepidoptera > Noctuidae > Amphipoea > Amphipoea oculea. Next base: position 11,199,429 of record OX243888.1, on the reverse strand, counting down.
TTAAAAACATGACAAGAATAATGACCGGGTCGCTCTGGGCCACACCAAAAATGGTCCTATTGCAATAGAATTATTGCCTATATATGCATAAACTGTTGTAAGACTTACATTAGCAGGATGATCTCTATAGTCATCCTCGAGATCCTGTGGCTCCGCTTTAATCTCAGTCTTCATCGACATCTCCTCATTACTGCTTGTTCTCTTCACACTGTTCGCAGACCCAATTGAACTTTCTGTAAAACGGAAAATAAACTTTAAAAATACTACAAAAAAGAGATTATAATTGATTGAAAGACTCGGAATATTGATTCTAATAAATATAATTTATATTGTGAGACTATCAGTAGGAAGGCAGCATGCGTGTATCACCAAAGACATTCTGTCATTTGCACATCGCACGGTTTGTCATCATTGTCTCGAATTAATTCAAATTTATTTGTAGAAGCTTATTTTTTAACTGTTAAACTAGAAATCTCACACCTCACTATCTGTTGCTAGCCATATAAATATTAGTTGCGGTAACCGAACCCACGACTTACTGCGCAATAGCTGATCGCAGAGCTACTGTTTCAACGGTGCCATACGCGTCATGGATAAAAAAAAACTACTATTTTTAACCGACTTTAAAAAAGGAGGTTCTGTATTCGACCCGTATGTATGTATGTATGTTTGTATGTCCGCGATTATCTCAAAAACTACTGAACCGATTTTGATAATTCTTTCATTAGTGTGATCTACATACTTTCAGGAAGGTTTTAGTATATAATACATTAGGTAATTATTCTTATGTACGAATTTATATGCATAAATGTACTGCATCTCCGGCATTTCTATGTGAATTTTGATGATTCTTCGAGTCGTGTCTTCAATTCTTCAATGCACTAGTGTTAATTGAATTTGTGTGGAGGTACAACTAAAAAGTGAAAAATAAAAACTTTTTTACAAAAAAAAACAACCGACTTCAAAAAAAACACTACAAAGTGAAAAATAACTAATTTCGGAAGTCGGTGTCCAAAAACGAAAATGCTGAAGCAACGACACCGACTTCCGAAATTAAAGTTATTTTTCACTTTGTAGTGTTTTTTTTGAAGTCGGTTGTTTTTTTTTGTAAAAAAGTTTTTATTCGTTATCTGCTCACCGCGGCAGAGCGCGGTGCAGTGTGTGGAGCGCCTTAATTAAAATTTATATGAAAAAGCTTATTTTTAACTGTTCAACTAGAAATCTCTAACCTCACTATCTTTTGCTAGCCAAATATTAGTTGCGGAAATCGAACCCACGACTTGTTGCGCAATAGCTGATCGCAGAGCTACTGTTTCAACGGTGCCATACGCGTCATAGTTTAAAAAAAAACTACTATTTTACCATTTGCGTTCAAATAGTTTAAAAAAAGTAAACAAAAAGATCGTTAATGTCATGTAGATAAATTTTTAGATTTTTGTTCATTTTTCAAATACCGCTTGTCCGATTTCGATAAAATTTTCATGGGACCATTTGGGAAGTATACCCTTTCCAACAAGCAAAGAATTTTTCAAATCGGTTTGCAAGCAACGGAGTTATGCGCGAACAAACATAAAAAAAAAAAAAAAAAAAAACAACAAAAATACAAACTTTCGAATTGAGAACCTCCTCCTTTTTTAGAAGTCGGTTAAAAAGATATGTTGTCTTACCTTTACTGTCTGTATTATTATTGTTCTTCGGTTTGTTTTCTTTATTCTTGTTGTTTTTTCCGCTCTTGTCAGACGCGTTATCAGATTCTGATGACTGTGGACAAATGACATGAATATAAGTAATCAAAACCAAGATGCTACACAGCTCATCTCTTAGAATGATCAAGTGGCTTTTCCAGATTGTTGATACATACAGGATGAAATTTAATTCATTGGGCATCCTTTTCAGAGGTCATTCTACTCATCATTATGAAAAACTTTTACTATGGGAATAAACCTAAGATCGCGAAAAAAAATCTGCTGTTCTTTGCATTTATGTTCACATAACTCGTCAAAATGTAGGGAAGAGCCGATTTTTGTTTCGCGATTTCAAGTTGGGTCCCATAGTAAAAGTTGTTCAAAATGATGATTACAATGACCCCTTAAAAGGATGCCCATGAATTCAATTTCATCCTGTATAACTGGTGACACCTGCGAGACTATCAAGCTTTTTTACTTATTTGGCGAAACTTCAGACATTGCGGGGGTCGCTGTATCTGATCTAGTAGCAATATATTTCTACTAGCAGCGCCCCGCGGTTTCACCCGCATAAGTATCGATCCCGTGGGAATATCGCAATAAAAACTATCCTATATCCTTTCCCAGGACTCAAACTATCTCTGTACCAAATTTCATCAAAATTGGTCCAGCCGTTCGAGCGTGAAGAAGTAACAAACATATAAACACACACACACAAACTTTCGCCTTTATAATATTAGTGTGACTAGCTGCGCCCCGCGGTTTTACCCGCATAAGTCTCGATCCCGTCGGAATATCGGGATAAAAAGTACCCTATGTCCTTTTCCGGGACTCAAGCTATCTCTATACCAAATTTCATCAAAATTGGTCCAGCCGTTTGAGCGTGAAGAAGTAACAAACATATAAACACACACACACACACTCACAAACTTTCGCCTTTATAGTATTAGTGTGTGTGATAGAATTGATTCTAGTCGCCCATTCCAAAAGGTAGTTTTCGTATGGAGAAGAATGGGCAAGAAACTCCACCGTTACTCTTTTAAAATGTTTTAGGTACAATATTTTGCACGGGTATATTAATTATATAATAACATGTGAGGATGATGCACCTAAAATAAAATTACTATACCACAATAGGTAAACACTTAAAATGGTTTAGAGGTATTGATAAGAATATAATGCTTACCTCCTGCTTCTCCTGTTTGACAGCATTGGTGTTCTTGTCCTCTGGCGTTTCACCGCTTGGACTGCCCGGACTGCCGGCATCATCTTTTTCTTCCGCTGAAATAAAAATGTATTGTTATTTTTTGACACTTACTGCGAATATAGCTTAATGATAGAAAAGGTTAATTAGAAATGTTGTTTTTGAGAAAACTTTAATTAGAAATGTTTACAAGGTTTTTTGTATTTACATGTGTTGCAAATCTTTTACGATTCGTAACTGTAAAAGCGCCAAATTCACAGACCGCACGTTAATTTAATTAAGGGTTAATATTCGTATGAGTTGACATCCCTAAGAATGTTTACTGACTACCTATAAATCGATGTGAGAATGGGCTTTCATGTTTGCATGTAAATAGAGATACTGATATGAAATCGTGTTACAATATTGAAGGATATAAACACAAACACATACTAATGTTTGCATCATATACAGGGTGTTACGGAAAGGGTATATCAATACAAATGGGTTGAAGAGTGTATCTGGTCTAGAATCTCTGTACAAAATTTCAGCTCAAAAGCATTAACTTTGAAAATGCTTAATATTTTTTTATTTCGACATCACGGCGCTGCACTGGCGCGCGGCGGCGTGATGTGCGTGTACTAGGCGCACAGACACACTACAGATAATGGATAATGACCCTCGTAGTGCGGTGCCACGTTTGTTATGATTTCAATTTAATAAACTATCGAAATAAAAAAATATTAAGCATTTTCAAAGTTACTGCTTTAGAGCTGAAATTTTGTACAGAGATTCTAGACCAGATACACTCTTCAACCCGTTTGTACTGATATACCCTTTCCGTAACACCCTATATATTGCGACATTAACCTACATTTATCAATGCTAAAATATTTAGAATGAATATTTATGATTCATCATCTGCCTAGCCTTTTCCCAACTTTGTTCGGGTCGGCTTCCAGTCTAACTGGATGCAAATGGATTTATGATCGTGTTGATTTTGGTGTGTACATTAAAGGTAAAAAGAAAAACTATATTTTGGTTATGTATATGAGACTATCAGTAGGAAGGCAGCATGCGTGTATCACCACTGACATTCTGTCATTAGCACATCGCACGGTTTGTCATCATTGTCTCAACATAACCTAAATTAGCTTGCTAACCTAATTTAACTGCAATTACTGAGACGGATAACATCCTGTTTGTTTTACTAAATAACGATGTAAAGGCTACCAAACAAGGAACTAAACAAGTAATCAATCCGAACAGACAAATCTGCGCCATTTCTAACTCTTCGCTTGCGTGAATATTCACGAAACAATGACGGTTTATTTTCAATGATTTGCTTTAAAAATCACTTTATTTCTCGTAGGCAATTTTAGGTAGTAAGAGTCACACACAGTACAAATTTTGTCCAGATCAGACTGATTTGTTGTGAAGAATTCAGCATATCCTAGAAACAAAAATTCGAAGACGTGTGTGACATCTACCAACCCGCACTGGGCCCGCGTGGTAGATTACAGCCCACACCCTCTCGACGAGAAGTGGCCTGTGTCCCAGCAGTGGGAACATTATAGGCTGATTATGCTGTTATGCAGACTGATTTGAAGATAGAACTGACATTGTATGATAGCCTTTAAGATCGTAGGAAGTGTCTGCTTACTCAAATTAATTTGTCAACCAATAGAACATACCTTCATCCCTCTCATCATCAGAGAGCGGTTGCCTCGGATGCGCGAAGAGATCTGGCAGGAAATGTCGCAACAGACGCTTGATGCGTCGTTTCTCCGTCTTCTGTATCGCAGTCTGGCGGCGCGCGTGGTGGATCAGTAGCTCGGCCGTGTCGCGGAGGATTTTTATTGCTGTTGACAATGGAGGAAGGTGATTTTTAGTAACGGTAGGGATTGTTCTTGATATCTTAGTGGGGTTGGGGAAATAATATTAGTAACTAAGTCGAAGTAAAAGGAATTCTAGCAGTATAAACAAAGCAATTATGTAAAATTCTGCGATCGCCGACTTCATTAAACAGTTTAACTAAACAATTGCACAATGGCGCCGATTCTCTTGTTTACAAACTAAACTAAATTTAAGTTCAGTGTATCTTTTTCTTTCTATTTCATTAAGAAAAGGACAGGAGGTAAATATTAGTTTAGTCCTGTCAAATTAAGATACTCCATAGACAATTTAGACGTGATTAAAAAATTGGCTATTAAAAATACGTCAATTTACGTCAGGCACTGACTAATTTGACAGGTCTAAACTAATATCTTTTCTTAATGAAATAGAAAGACAAAGATGCACTGAAATTAAATTTAGTTTAGTTTGTGAACAAGTTGTTGTCGTTGGTTCTGGACCTTTCCTCTCTCTGGTCGTGTCCGATTGCCGTCCCATCGGACTATGAGAGTAATGGAACAGAGAGTGCACCTGTGTTTGCGCACACACTTGTGCACTATAATATCTCCTGCGTACTTGGCTAATCTCCGTTGACATTGGCCACCGTGACTGAAATCGCGGTCGAGGGGATAATATACTATAGGTCATTATTTAACAAAATTGCCTTGTTTATATTACAAAATCACCTGTTATTTAATCAACCAAGTTTACAAATACGGCAAGCATTTACCTCTAACAACTAAATGCCTAGAAATTGTAATTAACGAGGAAATAATTGTATATAATTGAAGCACATTATTGATGATTGAATCGGAAGGAAGGTGCTAACAACATTGTATGTACACACATCAAAAGTGTCTAGGGATCAACATATATTTTTGCAATAACTTTTCTCCTGATTGATATTAATTAAAATTTTCTTTAAGGATTCATCAAATAAAGTGTTTTCGTTTGTCACAGTAACGATAAACCAAGTCACCTTTGCATTAATAAAGAAATTTGCCATTTTCCTAATAAAGGGATTTTTGACATTGAACCACTAACACAAAAGTTCGAAAAAAAGACTGAAATAACAGTTTTCTTTAAAATTTTATTGGGTAACTTAAACAATTAATAATCCGTGTTTCTACCGCGAACACTAACAACACAAGAACATCGGTTTGGCATACTCAAAATGAGTTCATCCAAATCACGCTGTGGAATGGCCGCCCATGTTCGTTGCAACAACAAAAAAAGGTCTTCTTGCGACTGGATACCCTCCATATTCGGCAGAGCTCTTCTCTGTAGCATATCCCATGCATGCTCAATCGGGTTCAAGTCTGGCGACTGAGCAGGCCAGGGCAGGACATTGATGTTAGCTGCGGCGAGAGTCTGTCTTACAACTCTTGCGGTGTGCGGTCGTGCATTATCATGCATTAACTGAAATAAGGGACCGATTTGCACTTGTAGAGGAACGATGACGTCTGATACAATCGTCTCAGCATAAATTTGAGCGTTGAGGTTGCCTCTGATCCAAATTAACTCAGTTCTTCCGCCGATCCAAATACCCGCCCATACCATGATGGTTCCACCACTATAAGGATGGACTTCCTGGCAGGATTTTAATCGCTGTTGGCGTCCAGGGGTTCTCCAGTGTCGTATACGTCTTGTATCCGGTCTCATACCAAAACGAGACTCATCAGAAAAGCACACGAAACGCCATTGTTCTTCTGCCCAAATTCTGTGTTCAAGAGCCCATTGATATCGAATCCTACGATTGTGCATTGCTATAGGTGGTACCCGTAGCGGTCTTCGGGAATGAAGGTTCACTTCATGCAAGCGGTTTCTGACTGTTTGGTCGCTAATTAAGTTCCCTGAAGAGTGATGAAGCCTCACGGCTAACATCATGGCGGTTATTGTTGGAGATCTTCGAGTTAAGATTTGAATGTATCGGTCTTGTCTCCGTGTGGTACAGCGATACCGTCCTCCATGGCGCTCAGCCACGGTACCAGTGCTTCGGTAACGTGTCCAAAGTCGACTGATAACACTCTGACTTGTATTCAGAGCTAAAGCCACAGTACGTTGCCGGGAACCAGCTTCTATCATTCCCACGGCTCTGAGCATTTCTTCCCTGCTTAAATGACGTCGCCGCTCCATAATAACGTTGGTTTTAATCAGTAGTAGGGAAACAGTAGCACTAATAATGTCTTCAATGCGTTGTATGTTTTTATAGGGAAAATATTGACAGCTGATTTTCATCTTTTACTCGAATTTGATTCACAGTTCCTGATTCAAATTATGAAATGCACCAAAAAGGATCCATATAAATTTATAAAATCATAAATTTATTACAAAGCCACATCTCAATCTCAAGAAATCCGCATAAAAATGCTTGATCCCTAGACACTTTTGATGTGTGTATTTATAGCAGGATTAGGAAAACGTATTTCCTATTATTAGAAAACTAGACGGCTGTCGGGTAATTTATTTGCGAATGGAATTTTCGCTTGTAATCTGTGCGAATGGAACTTTCGCCTGTAATCTTTGCGAAAGGAATTTTCGCCTGTAATCTCAGAAGAGTTGGCTCACATTTAACCAGTTATGTTTAAGTCCCAAGTAATACCGGGCGAGTTTATTGCCATCCACACCAGGCACAAATCTTTGTGCTGCTGCTGAGAAATTCCTGATGTAAAACCCCAAAAACACTTTGTCCGGCCAGGGAATCGAACCCAGTACCTCGTGCTCAGCTGTAGCGCTTGCGACCACTAGACCAACGAAGCAGTTTCGATGAAGAGATATTGTATTGATTTGCAAAAAGCAATGTATGAATCGTAACCATTTAGAATTTGCAATTTATAATGTCCGTCTTTCTTGTAATAAGTTCATGAATTTTAACGGCTTCGTTGAAACTTGAAATGTAATGGCCCATTCCCCCAAACACAATTTGGAATAATTTTAAATAAACATTTCGTAAATGGGCTGAGCTGTTTCTAGCTAATTATAGTGAATATATAATTGTCGGAGGGGCTTCTGGCTAAGTAATAACAGCCGCACGGGTCGATCGATCAGGTTAAGCTACGCTTGCCGCGGTTGGTCCGTGGATGGGTGATCATCTTCATATACCAAGACCCCCGGCTGTCATTCGTGGATCTTTGACAGTCGTTACGGGTAGTCAGAAGCCCGAAAGTCTGACAACCAGTCTTAACAAGGGGTATCGTATTACCCAGTAACTGGGTTGTGGAGGTCAAATAGGCAGTCGTTTCCATGTAAAATACTGGTATTCAGCTGCATCCGGTTAGATTGTAAGCCGACCCCAACATAGAAGGGAAAAGGCTAGGCAGATGATGATGATTGAATTGTTTGAGATATCTACAGAGGTAAGTGCTTGCCATAGATGTTTGGATTAATTTTATATGATTCCTAAATAATTATGTATTTTGTTAAGAGACTATCAGTAGGAAGGCAGCATGCGTGTATCACCACTGACATTCTGTCATTTGCACATCGCACGGTTTGTCATCATTGTCTCAATATAAACCTTACTAAAAATTTAATTACTAAGAACCAAAAATTTTAATCAAATTAATTTCTTTAACAATTCTATTAATTTTCTCATCGATATTGCTGTGCAAATTTAATGGACTAGCTTTTGTCCGCGGCTCCGCCCGAAAAACTCCAAATTCACAGTTCCAGTGCCAAATTTTATCGAATTCCGTTTAGCAATTTAGGCGTGAAAAGGTAACAGACGGAGTTACTTTAGAATGTATAAAAATTATTATGGATAGGAAATAACGCTTCAAAAGCTAGGCTTTACAAATAGCTGGTTTTTATCTTGGCATCGTTCATATTGCCTGCGAGCTCCGCTAATGAGACACAATTGATTTTCTATTGTTTGGTCACCGATCGGTGTCCCGCGGTCCTTGAGCGGTTAAACCCCTATTAAACTATACGATATTTAGGAACCGACACGTAATCAGCATTCGCGACTTATTTGCCAAGTTTATAGAAAAATAACTTTAATTCCTACACAATAAAGTGCAGTTTAGACTACCACTTCAAACAGTTTTTTAACTTTTTCAATAGTGCTAGTCACTCTGAAATCAACTTAATTACCATTAAAATAAAGTTGATATTTGTTTAACTTGAAATAACATCAATTTGAAACATACATATGAATAGAGTTTAGGTGATGGTTTTCTTAATAGGGCCTCCTCCTCCCTTTCTCTTATTACCCCATCCTGATTTAGGGAAAGGGTCCCAGAAGATCGCGTACTGTTATAAGGCTTTTAGTGACTTAGAGAAGTAAAAATCAAAAATAATCGTCAACGACGCAATACGTCGTGAACCAGTAGCGTGCATTGCATGTAGGCACATAAGCAGTACCTACCTCGATATATCAACATAAGCCTGTCAATTACATTTTAGTGTGTGCGCCCCACAATTAAGAAACTCACTAAATTATCATTCCTAAAAAAACTTTTTTACAAAAAAAAAAACAAAGGACTTAAAAAAAAACACTACAAAGTGATAAATAACTTTAATTTCCGAAGTCGGTGTCGTTGATTCCGTTTTTGACACCGACTTCCGAAATTAAAGTTATTTATCACTGTAGTGTTTTTTTTAAGTCGGTTGTTTTTTTACTTTTTAGTTGTAACTACCCCACAAAAAAGTAAACAAAAAGATCGTTAATGTAGACAATGTAGATAATTTTTTAGATTTTTGTTGATTTTCCAAAAACCGCTTGTCCGATTTCGATAAAATTTTCATGGGACCAAATGGTCCCATGAAAATTTTATCGAAATCTTTCGAAATTTTTTCTTTTGTTGGAATGGGTATACTTCCCAAATGGGAAGTATACCCATTCCAACAAAAGAAAAAATTTCCAAATCGGTCCAGGCATCTTCGAGAAATCGGGGAACATACATAAAAAAAAAAGATTCCGACGAATTGAGAACCTCCTCCTTTTTTTGAAGTCGGTTAACAAAAAACAAAATCTTCATACAAACACGCGCTGCATTAGGCAGTCGCCAGACGGCCTACTCGGCTCCCGTACTATTCGCACATCGTCATTGGTCTTTACTCGTTCAAGTTAATACGACAAAATTAAAAATACGTACGTCTCACGCGTAATACCATGACGTTCGACCTTCGCAATTTATCACCCTTAAGTAGGTATGCCTACTCAAATAACCACACTTTGGACCTCACTTTTTTTCTGATTATTGACCGCGTTTGCCTAGACTAGACCCGGCCTAGTGCCTACCTATTCTGAAAACCAATGCACGCCACTGTCGTGAACTCAATTCTAATCTCATTGTTAAAAAAACATACTAGTCACAAAATGTAAGAGTGCTTCAGCCTTGGTCTTTATAAGTTGCAAACATAACAAACTATTATTATATTTAACACAAAACATCAATTACATAATAATACACAAGAATAAAGGAGCAAAACATTCAAATTGCCGCGTAGTTTGTTTATATACGTGTTTTACGCGCGGCCTTCAACTCAAGGTCGGTCGCGTAACAATCTAATGCTCAAATAAGATACTGGTCATACTGGACCTAATTTTAACCGATTGCGGCGCAGAAAGAGTGTAATGGGTTACTGCTGCCTATGAAGATCGGCAATACCTAGGGGTTTGCGATATGTTACGTACTTTGAAACTTAGATGTACACAGTTATTTTGAACTAGCTTCTGCCCGGGCCTTCGTCCGCATAAAATTTCTTGTTTCATGTTTGCTTGAGGCATAAAGACTACCCGATATGACCCGTAATTTTCTTCTATACAATGCTGGGGCCGAATTCTTCCTTTCAAAACATGCCTATCTGTCCGTGGATCCTAACTAATATTATAAATGCGAACATAAGTGTGCTTTGATTGTTTGTTAACTTTTCACGCCTAAACCACTGAACCGGTCATACTGAAATTTTGCATATACATTGTCAGGTGTACAGAAATGGACATAGGGTACCTTTCATCCCGAAAAAAGTGCTGTTCCCGAGGAAACAACAATAACGTTATCATGATAATAGATGGCGTCACGTGTCTATTGAACTTTGTCACATTATTTAATTCTGAGGAGGTACGAAACTCGCCGGTTCAGTTGGTACGAAACTCGCCGGTTCAGTTAGTTGAGCTAATAAACTAAATTTCCCTCACCTTCTTGCCGACTCTGCATATTGTAATCCAGCACCACATGCGGGCCAGGCCGCCGCGCCGCGAACGCAGACTCCACCTCGTTGAACAGCGACTTGGAGCGCATCGCCTTCAGATCGTTCTGCTTGAAGTTAATGCCTTGGTGGTCGAGGGATTTTAGGTAGTACTTCTCGTTCTGTTCGCGCCATTGTTTGTTGAAACCCTGGAAGGAATGGTTAATTAGTAAATTGTATGTGGAACTAATATTTTTTTTCTTGTAGAATCTACCTAATACACCATGCTTTTAAGTTTACAATAATTATCTATACAGCGAAAATCCGGCGCTTTCTAGTTAATAACCATCATCTATACAGCGAAAGTGCGTCCATAGCTGGATATAGGCCTCCACTAAGCTTCGCCATAAGAACCCTATGTATACTAATATTATAAATGCGAGTGTGTGTCTGTTAACCTCATCACGTTTAAACCGCTGAACCGATTTAGATGAAATTTGGTATAGAGATAGTTTAAGAGTCCCGGGAAAGGATATAGGATGGTTTTTATCCTGATATTCCCACGGAATCGATAATTATGCGGGTGAAATCGCGGGTCGCTGCTAGTTTTGTTATAGTTCTACTGCAGGACAAAGACCAGTCTTCATACAGAGAAGGAGCAAGGATTGATCACCACACTTGGTCAAGATGGGTTGTCGATTTCGGAGTTATCTAGTTTAAGAAGTTAGTATAGCAAGATTTTTGGTTTAAAAAAAAACAACCGACTTCAAAAAAAAACACTACGAAGTGATAAATAACTTTAATTTCGGAAGTCGGTGTCGTTGGTTCCGCATTTTCGTTTTTTCACACCGACTTCCGAAATTAAAGTTATTTATCACTTTGTAGTGTTTTTTTTGAAGTCGGTTGTTTTTTTTTTGTAAAAAAGTTTTTATTTTTCACTTTTTAGTTGTACCTGCCCAACAAAAAAGTAAACGAAAAGATCGTTAATGTAGATAAATTTTTAGATTTTTGTTGATTTTTCAAAAACGGCTTGTCCGATTTCGATAAAATTTTCATGGGACCATTTGGAAAGTATACCCTTTCCAATAAAAAAAGAACTTTTCAAATCGGTTGGCAAGCGACGGAGTTATGCGCGAACAAACATAAAAAAAAAAAAATACAAACATTCGAATTGAAAACCTCCTCCTTTTTAGAAGTCGGTTAAAAAGCATGGTGTGTTTCTAGTTTCTATGCGAGACTATCAGTAGGAAGGCAGCATGCGTGTATCACCAAAGACATTCTGTCATTTACACATCGCACGGTTTGTCATCATTGTCTCAAGAAATACTAACTTAATATTTCTATCAAAAGTTTGTATTTTGAAATGTAGCCAGTTTTTTTGATTTTCTGCCATTATTTTGCTTAGCTAATCAAAAGAGTGAACATGAGTTATGGCAGCAGACAGACTAAGGGTGCGTTTCCACTGAAGCGGAGCGGAGCGGAGACGTGCAGGAATCGTCCAATCACAGACGAGACGAGTGACGCAATGAGGATTTCAACCATTATAATTGGTCGATTCCTGCACGTCTCCGCTCCGCTCCGCCCAGCACCGCTTCAGTGGAAACGCACCCTGATTATGGATAAGACTTCCAGGAAACAGAATTTAAGTCAAAACATTAAAAAAATGTGCATGAATTGAACTTATCTAACATTCTACCTGTATGCAATAGGAATTACATTATGTAATTTTTTACGACCACAGTTTATAACTTCTTATTTTTATTCTAGCAACAAAAATATTATATTTATAGTGCATTTTACCTTTTGCGCCTCCCGCCATTCATCTTCCTTGGCCTTCAATCGCCGTAACACGACCGGCACAGCCACGACAGGGTTCTTCTTGAGCCCGGCGATTATATCCACTGCCTGCAAAAGATACAACTGTTATCTTACCTGAAGCATAGCTAAACTTCAACTCAGAATCTCACATAATTGTCCAGTTTTCAAACAAACTCAATGTCAAATTCAATTCATCATCTGCCTAGCCTTTTCCCAACTATGTTGGGGTCGGCTTCCAGTCTAACCGGATGCAGCTGAATACCAGTACTTCACATGGAGTTCAAATTCCATTACGTCCGGAATTTATTTAGGGATTTTTTACGACAAAAAATCAACTTTAACCATGTAACTCTAAAGTTGATAGTTGAGTAAGGTAAAAGTGCACAGTGCTGCACACCCTTACTCTATTGCAAGTTAAACAAATATCAACTTTATTTCAATGATAATTAAGTTGATTTCAGAGTGTCTAGCACTATTGACAAAGTCATACGTAAACTGAACTTTATTGTGTAGGAATTAAAGTTATTTTTCCATTAATTCATATTTGTTTACATTTTTGGCAAATAAATTGCGAACGCAGGATAATTATCCAGGATTCTGAATTCAAGTATTGTGATATAGTAAGCTTAGACACATGGTGTTAATTGATATCAAATATCAGAACTACAACTTTGAAAGACATCCACTGCTTGGCATAAGCGTCTCCCGATGACCGCGTCCTGCGCTAAGCGCATTCAAAATATACACGGTGGCATGGACATCAACCGCGGTAACAGGTTGCGCTTCAATGATCCTGCCGCCTTGTATTAAAACAAAATAATTGGGTAACAGACAGTAGGTATGTGAGGGTGGGAGTGCGGGGCGGGGGCGCGTTACTCAGTACGTGGGTCGCGAACCGCCGCCGAGACGTCTGTGTGCACTGAGGCGGACAACTAGTTCCACAAGGACTATAGTAACTTATCTGCTCTATACCAATTCATCATCATTTGAGCCGAAAGAGGCCCACTGCTGGACATAGACTGTATATCAATTAACACCACGCATAAACTACAAGTTTCAATAAAATAGCTTCAAACTTCTACTTTTATTAAGCTTTTCTTCGCGCATCTCATAGAGTAAGCTTCTACCTAGAATGTAAGTTCTCCTCATGCCCCATAAGGCATGAACTACAAGTGCAAAGTGCATAAAAAAAATATAACCATAACCAACTTAAAATAAACTAAAACTAAATATAAAAGAGCATAGACGAAGGCATGCAATGCTGTGTATAAATAAAAAAAAGGCGAAATAAAAAATAGCGGACTGTGAAATTAAAATTGCAGCTAACACTAATTCGTATAACTGAAAATAATATTGTTTCTATATATTGTATTGGAAATCCCCAGAAACATAACTTCCTATAAATTTTTTTAATAATACTTTATTTTGAATAACTGTTTTTATCTCTGCATCAGATTAGAATTTTAATATATTTTTCAGAGAATGCGACAAAAGAAAACTAAGCAATTAACAAAGATATTAATTTTTTACTGTTTTATGTACCTTTACTTGATAAAAAGAAACTAAAAAATCATAATAAGAGTGTTACTTTAATTTTGTTGTTTTACTTTCATACTTCGATTTGCAGGGAAAAACTATTCTTTTCCATTCAAACAATAACAGCTACTCCCAATATATAGTTTACCCTCTCAAAATCTACCCCTTTCTACAAAGCAATCTTGATCACTGTATCACCCCTGGATCAAATTAAATCTACCCTGTTTTTCAATCCCCTAAATCTATTCTTCCCCTTGACCTAGCTTTGTTTCTACACCATCATTTGCCAAATTTACCCTACTATCCCTGTCAGGACCCTATTTTACCCCTTGCCAACCAAAATCTACCTCCCTACCTCCCCTTTTTGCCCACCAAAATCTACATCCCCTTTTTGCCCAAATCTAGCCCGCTACTTGCACAGCATGCCTAGTAGTCTCGACTCGATCGTACCACCTTATCACCGTAAATGCGTCGCAGCGCCCTCTGGTGAATGGTGGGCGAGTGTCCGCCGAGGCAGTCGTCCAGGCGATACTTCGCCGCGTCCTCGGGAGTCATTCGGGAGAGCTTCTTCTGGACGCCTTCGAGCACTCGGATGGTTGACGCGTTGGTTTCTATTACGACGTCCAGCTGGAATGAGGAGAGATGGATTTAGTGCATGATGCTAAATGATGACATAATTTTTATCTGCTGATTACCGAGGCCGGACGTTGTATTTGCCCTTTCTTTTGATATACAGGGTGAAATTAAATTCATGGGCATCATTTTAAGGGGTCATTGTACTCATCATTATGAATAACTTTTACTATGGGACTAAACTAAAATCGCGAAGAAAAAATCAGGTATTCCTTGCATTTATGTTCACATAACTCGTCAAAATGTAGGGAAGAGCTGATTTTTTTTTTTCGCGATTTCAGGTTTGGTCACATAGTAAACGTTGTTCATAATGATGATTACAATGACCCCTTAAAACGATGCCCATGAATTTAATTTCACCCTGTAGTTGCGTTGTGTGACACATTCTGGCAGAGACTGGGGATCTTTTGTGTTCCATGAAAATATTTGGTGCTGTAATTTGAACTGTTTCGAGCCACCATCGTTTCACAACGAGAGAACGATGGACACATACAAAACGAATAGCACTATCTTTCTTTCAACAGAGCATTAAAAAAAACCAGCTGTTTCATACATTTTGGTCAAGTAGGTATTGAACTTTTGTATGAAACAGCTGATTTTGTTTTCGTGATTTCAGAGTTGGTCCCATAGTGAAAGTTGTTCATATTCATGGGTAGAACACCCTGTAAAAATTTGGATGGTGATAAAAAAAAATAAGCCTGTATATACGGCAGATTATCAATGTTACAAAGTCTCACCTCAAACCTCTCATCCTCGCAGCGGTAGATGTACTCCTCGTACTGCGTCTTGCGCGACGTGACGAAGGTGGAGTCCTCGCTCCACGTGGGGAAGGACACCCACGTGTCGTTGAGTACCTCGCGGCACAGCGCGGTGCGCCCGCCGCAGCGACGCGACGCCGCCTCGCGCGGCAACGCACAGTACGACGTGCCCAGCCGCTTGCACGTCGTCAGGTCTGCGAGGGGGGTGACATAATAATCTAACAATATACTACAGTTATCGTGGTTCTTTCAATATAATCAAATCTTTTTACTAACAGAAAAACGAAAAAAAAACTGCATATCAGAGAGCGAAGATCCGCGTTCCGGTTGTTTATAGTTGTAGTGTGAATCCACGTTCCAGCCGTACCAAAGGTCAATAAACGAGAAGTAAAGTTATACCAAACATGAGCCTCGAAAAATGTATACAGGGTGAAATTGATCACATGCGACAAATCCATATGGGAGATTGTACTCATTATTATGAACAACTTTTACTATGGGAATCAAACCTGAAATCGCGAAAAAAAAATCAGTTGTTCCCTACATTTTGATGAGTTATGCGAACATAAATGTAGGGAACAGCTGATTTTTTTTTCGCGATTTCAAGTTTGGTCCCATAGTAAAAGTTGTTCATAATGATGAGTACAATCTCCCATTTCGATTTGTCGCATGTGTTCAATTTCACCCTGTATAATCAAATGTTCTGATTAACATAGAAAAAACGGAAAAATTGCATGTCAAAGAGCGTGGATCCGCGTTCCGATTTTTTATAGGTGTAGTGTGAATCCACGTTCCAACCGTACCAAAGGTTAATAAACGAGAAGTAAAGTTATACCAAACATGAGCCTCGAAAAATGTATACAGGGTGAAATTGATCACATGCGACAAATCGAAATGGGAGATTGTACTCGTCATTATGAACAACTTTTACTATGGGACCAAACCTGAAATCGCGAAAAAAAAATCTGCTGTTTCATACATTTATGTTCGCATAACTCGCCAAAATGTAGGGAACAGCTGATTTTTTTTTCGCGATTTCAAGTTTGGTCCCATAGTAAAAGTTGTTCATAATGATGAGTACAATCTCCCATTTCGATTTGTCGCATGTGTTCAATTTCACCCTGTATAATCAAATGTTCTGATTAACATAGAAAAAACGGAAAAATTGCATGTCAAAGAGCGTGGATCCGCGTTCCGATTTTTTATAGGTGTAGTGTGAATCCACGTTCCAGCCGTACCAAAGGTCAATAAACGAGAAGTAAAGTTATACCAAACATGAACCTCGAAAAATGTATTCAGGGTGAAATTGATCACATGCGACAAATCCATATGGGAGATTGTACTCATTATTATGAACAACTTTTACTATGGGAACAAACCTGAAATCACGAAAAAAAAATCAGTTGTTCCCTACATTTTGATGAGTTATGCGAACATAAATGTAGGGAACAGCTGATTTTTTTTTCGCGATTTCAAGTTTGGTCCCATAGTAAAAGTTGTTCATAATGATGAGTACAATCTCCCATTTCGATTTGTCGCATGTGTTCAATTTCACCCTGTATAATCAAATGTTCTGATTAACATAGAAAAAACGGAAAAATTGCATGTCAAAAAGCGTGGATCCGCGTTCCGATTTTTTATAGGTGTAGTGTGAATCCACGTTCCAGCCGTACCAAAGGTTAATAAACGAGAAGTAAAGTTATACCAAACATGAACCTCGAAAAATGTATATCAATACCTACTCAACGGAAATGTATGGGACAACTGATTATTTTTGAAGTGAAAACTTCTTTAGGCTAGTTAGGCATTTTTTAAGATGGGAAAAAACCATTGAACTCGCGACACTGTTACCGACACCGCGCTACATTCGAATGTATTCGACTGTCCTCGGGATGTACTCGGTTTTAATGTATATCCGATATGAGTATGAGTGAGTATGAGTGAGTGATGGCAAAGTATTCCGTTTGTTTTGTTTTCACTTCTGTCGACACTCCCGGAATGCCACTGTATGTTTTCTAGATTTAACGATGTTGCTCCAATAGAAAAAAGTTGTTCAGTTTGATGGTCCTTATACCACATCCTTAAATTTGACCTGAAGACATTTTTAATAACACTTTTAACATACCTATATCCATAGCAGCATCTCCCTGCGGCCTCTCATGCCTGAGCTGCGCGCCCAGCTGCCCTATAGGCTCGTACCGCAGCTTCTCCCCTTGTGGACGCTCCCGTTCGAAGAGCACGCTGCTTGCGGCTGCGAAGGCCGAGTTGTTGTAGCCTGTAGGAAAAATACACGTATTTTTAATAAGGATCAGCCTATAATGTTCCCACTGCTGGGACACAAGCCTCCTCTGCGAGAGGAAGCGGGCTGAAATCCAAATCAAATCAAAGTATTTATTTGCTAGAATATGGTACATAAGGTGTTACAGTAAATTAGTTTCAGCATATCCTGCCCTAACATGGCGTGCAAATGTATTCACAATAAGCAATGTCAATTAGTCTAACTTACAAATTACGGATTCTATTGACTTGTCTTCTAAGTAGTCCTTAACGGTATATCTTTTAATTAATAATAGTTTGAAAAGTATTTTTTTAAATATTATCAGCGGTAAGTCTTGAAAACTATTTGGTAAATGATTGAAAATAATAATCGACATGCAGTATACATTTTTCTTAAATAATTTTAGTTTTATTGGTGGCAGCCGAAGTCTATCTTTATGCCGTGTTCGGCTATTTGGTCTGTCAGTGCTTGTTTTAAATAAATCGTAGTTTCTCCTAACGAAAACACATATTTCAAAAATATATAGACATGGCAAAGGTAGAATTTTAAGTTCTTCAAATAGTGGCTTACAACTGTCTAAAAAACTACCACGCAGGCCCGAAAAACAATAATGCCACTATAGGCAATTGTTATGATAGATGAACCCAAAGAACAGTCACCTATTAATGTTCGCAAGTCTAGATACTTGTTGTGCCCATAGTTTCACGCGCATTAGCTGATATTAAACACTAAAAAACTAGCTAAGGAACATTTCGAAAAATAAAAATGAGAATCAAACTAATACAATAAAGTGTTTCTCAAATCATTAACAGTTAAACAGAGGGACATTGCTTAAATGATTTTATTTCTGTAAGTAGGTTTGTACAAACACTTTTACACGTCAAACATATTTTAAAAACTAGATGATGTTGTCTACTCTGAGAAGAAAGGCCGAACCAATCTCTGAGGTTAGTCTCTTTTATAAAGTCCAGACATAATCTTGGTTAGATCATGTGAAGACCACGTAGATTGATGAAAATGGTCTTTTGAGGAAAGAACCACAGATTGAGTAGACCTGACCAGCCAGTGCACGCATTTTGTCAATAATCGTGTAGTTCAACACAAAACTTAAGGAGCTCAACTATGTAAGGATTACCCACAGATATAGATACACCTAGATAACGCAAGAGCACCTACTTCGCGTGCCAAAAATCGCACCAGTTTACGATCGAAAATCATAAGCCGCCACTTTCGCGCTCAGTCCTGCGTACTGCTGGCTGGGTGAGCGTGAGCGAGAGAGCACGAGCTTGTGACGTCATAGTAGGTAGTCAAAAAGTGGCACGCTTAGTTTTCATACAGTTCGTGATACTTGCGTTATCTAGGTATATCTATATCTGTGGGATTACCCAACTCTGTAACCTGTAACCACACCCCGGACACTCCATACAACGCTCGCAAAATAATTACCTACTACTACTACATAAAAAAATGACGTTTGTATACGTATGAATGTGTGCGTGAGGTACTTGTGTTTGCGAGCGCTCTTGTTAAAGAACTGCGACGAATACGCCGAAGTGCGGGGTGAGGTGCGGTAACTGATGTTAGTGCGGGGAAGGCAGTGGCCTTTCTGTACGTAGTACTTTAAGTATTCTGTTGTAATACGATACCCCTTGGTAAGACTGGTTGTGAGAATTTCGGGCTTCTAACTACCCGCAACGACTGTCACAGATCTACGAACGACAGCCAGGACCGGCCGGCTTCACGTTATTTACTAACAAAAATATAAATGTACTAAAGAACCTAGGGAAAATGTTACATAACTGATAATAGTATTATGAAGGCGGTTTTCCTCGTTGCTCCCGGTCAAGGTGAACTCTATTTTCGTAATTCACTACGCGCTAAATATAGTTTGAAAAATAACTAGCCGTATTTTTTCTTCTCTAGACACTTCTTCCTACTAATATTATAAACGCGAAATTTTGTGAGGATGGATGGATGTTTATTACTCTCTCACGCAGCAACTAAACGGATTTTGATGAAACTTTACAGTAATAGCTTATACATTAGAATAACACATTGGATACTTTTTATCCCGATATTCCCACGGGATCGATATTTACGCGGGTGAAACCGCGGGGCGCAGCTAGTATTATAATAAAGAGAAAAGATTTGATTTTTGTTTATGTGTCTTTGTTACGCTTTCACGCTAAAACTGCTGAACGGATTTGGATGAAATTTGACACATGGGTAGACCATGAGCATGACCTGGAGAAGGTCGTAGGCTACTTATCATCCTGGAACGCAGACGTCGCGTCGCGGGCAACAGCTAGTACAAAATCCTGGCAGGCCATGAAACAGGCCAAAAATATCATAAAACTTACTGTGCAGCGCATTAGTGTTAGTGGGTGTATGCGGCGGCGACGGCGGACCGAGGAAGTCCTGCAGCCACTTCTGCAGCTCCGGGTGACGACACAGGAACGGGGCCGTCACGCACAGCAGCTCCGATGACGAGATTATCTCGTTGGTGAAGAGCAGGAGGCACCTGTGAAGAGTTATATACGGTTAGTGTCAAGATATGACGCTGTATACGGTTGGTGAAGCTGTTACGAAAACGTCGTTTTTTTTTTGTATTGTGAGACTATCAGTAGGAAGGCAGCATGCGTGTATCACCACTGACATTCTGTCATTTGCACATCGCACGGTTTGTCATCATTGTCTCGATCATTATAGAACAGTTTCCCTTTGGTAGTTTTTACGTGATCTATACAGGATGAAATTGAACACATGCGACAAATCGAAATGGGAGATTGTACTCATTATTATGAACAACTTTTACTATGGCACCAAACCTGCAATCGCGAAAAAAAAATCAGCTGTTCCCTACATTTATGTTCGCATAACTCATCAAAATGTAGGGAACAACAGATTTTTTTCCGCGATTTCAGGTTTGGTTCCCATAGTAAAAGTTGTTCATAATAATGAGTACAATCTCCCATTTCGATTTGTCGCATGTGTTCAATTTCACCCTGTATTTTCCCTACAATAAAATGACATTTTCTCAAGATTATATCTCTTAACTCACCTTAAGAAGTTATCATAAACGTGCTGCGAACGTAGCGCCTTGCGAGCTCGGTCGAAGAAGTTGAACTCGTGTACGGTGGCGAGCTTCGACGCTTCGGCGTACGAGACGTCGCGCACGGTCGCGCCCGAGAGACCCGACACGCGCGACTTCTTGGGCGGCGGGGCGCCTACAGCTGCAGGAATGGACTGCATATTAGTATGGAAGCATTGCATAATCAGCCTATAATATTCCCACTGCTAGGACACAGACCTCCTCTCCGTGAGAGGGAGTGGGCCGTAATCCACCACGCGGGCCCAGCGCGGGTTGGCAGATGTCACAAGTCTTCGAATTTTTGGTTCTAGGACATGCCGGTTTCCTCACGATGTTTTCCTTCACCGTTTTGAGAGCAGTGGTGATGAAATAATTTACACAAAAGTAAAGCGCCTGTCTGGGTTCGAACCTACGACCTAAAACTCGTAAGTCGCGGCCGTTACCACTTGGCCACCACTGCTCCTAGTATCGAAGGCTTTTATGAATGTAAAGGAAAATGAAGCCATATGGATCTTATCGGATTTATTTCATTTAAGACCATCTCTCTGCAGGGTGTAACCTTCTGTGGGTCCTGAACCGTCGAGTAGTCCAGCTCAATACAAGCTTTTAAATCCAGTCATATATTCAAAGTTACGACAAAATCCCAGCAATCAAAATGTAACTTACCCATGGTGCTTGATGAAGTGAAGCTGGGAGATCTCTTGAGATGATGGTGCGGCTGTGGCGGAGCCGTCACCGTGCTGGATGCTGAGCTTTGGTGCTTTGGCAGCTGCTGAACAATGAGAAAGAATAACTTGTTATTACTAGTCTGGTGAAATCATTTTGTCGCTAGAAAGTTGGAGTTCAGGCGATATGTGACTCTTGAAGGTAAAACAAAAATATAAATAATGAAGCATTCTCAAAAAGGAGTCTAATTGTCACTTACATAGAAAACAAATCGTATTATGTAGAAGCCAAACTGGGCGTTCCCTAAACTACGAATCTATAAAAGTTTGATTTTGAATGCGTCCTCAGCGCATGTTTTTTTTTTTTGTGTATTGCACAGGAGTAATTTCAGACACAAGAATTATCTCTGATAATTTTAAAAGATTGTATTCTGCCAAGTTCTTTTTAAATTTGTGATAACGATAGCAATCGGTACTAATTGAAAAAGAAATCTAAAAGCTGAAATCCGAAGATGCAACTTATCAAACAACAAAATACAATTGTATAACAAAAAAAAAAAAACTAAGTTCCCTAAAACAATACCGCGTTGTTATCAATATCAAATAAGTAAACAATGTTATCATGGTCAATAAAATAGTATCATTACATGTTAGTTTATTATCTGATAACGACACTCATGCCGCCATACAGGAAGAGGTGTGTTGGTCACGTGTTGACATTGTGTTGTAGTGATAAAAAAATTAATTCTACTTGGAATTTGGGCTGTTGATCTTTTTGTGATGGATGGCAAATTAGTTGATGGCTCACGTGATGGTGAGTAGTCAGCGTACTGTCGTTAAACCGACCTTTGTGACAAACTTGAAATAACGCCTGTACTTGTAATTTAGTTTCTTTTTAAATAGAATAGACATTATATCAGGGGTTTAGAAACCAAACTGGTTGTCTTTAGAAAAAAAAAAAACAGAATATAAAAAAAAAAACGTATCATTTATATTCTCAACGCTTTAAAGCCACATACAAAATTTAAAACGTTATTTTGACGTTTTATAAAATTAGTGGACACAACCAGCACCCTAATTGCGTAACAAACTATCAATCGCAATCGGAATCATTTCGAAGCCAATTGCTAATCCATTGTATCATAAGTTCGAAAAATTTGTCTGCTCAACACGTAAATAACGCAATGAATGTTGTTGAACTGTCAAAATGAAACCGATTCCGATTGATAATGTGTTACGCAATTGCACCGCAGTTTTGATTCTATATATTACTGTACCCGAGACGGTTTTATTGTGACACAGGTTGAAGTTTGTGTAGGTGTAAACCTCATGGTTTTTCAATGTGGCGTCGTGTAGATCGAAGAGCGAGTAGAAACCTATGATGACAGTTTTAAGTGTGTATGTGTAATACATGCAGGTGATGCAGGTACGGTACTCACCGGCGCATGGTGATGGTGCGGCGGCGAGGCGGGCGCGGCCGGGAAGCGCTCCGGCGGCGAGCTGTCGGCGCGCGGGGGCTGCGGGGGGACGAGTTAGCTAAGCATCTTGTATACATAACATACATAATCAGCCTATAATGTTCCCACTGCTGGGATACACGCCTCTCGGTGAGAGGGAGTGGGCCGTATTCCACCACGCGGACCCAGTGCGGGTTGGTAGATGGCACATGTCTTCGAATTTTTGGTTCTAGGACGTGCCGGTTTCCTCGCGATGTTTTCCTTCACCGTTTTGAGAGCAGTGGTGATTAAATAAATACTTTACACAAAGTAAAGCGCCTGTCTGGGTTCGAACCTACGACCTACAGTGGCGAAGGTACCAGTACCAAACAACTCTATTCCCACAGGCTACCCTTCGAAAATTCAGAACATAACCACGCTATAGTAAATTCATAATTGAAATTTTTTTGGCATTGTTTTTTGCTCCGGCTTACCTTTGTCATAAATTCACCCTTCGCCACTGCGACCTACAACTAAGTCGCGGCCGTTACCACTGGGCCACCACTGCTCCCATTGCACACTGCTGCATCTTGTGTACCGAGACTTATTACGATAACATTTTAGTATTTAACAGGTTTCGGCGCGGACGAGACACATCCCGACCCTTGCTCGAGCCAGCCCGCACCGCTGAGCCTGTAGTTTCAAATTCGTCCCTAATTAATCCAGCCTGTTCCTTGCTGCCCTCTTCCAGGGACGCCCTAAGCCGAGGTCCGTAGCCCACAGGGAGTGCCCTTAGCATGAAGTCGCTTAATTTTTAAGCCCTTGCTGAAGACCTTCATTTATTGAGCCATCCACAGACAAGCCCGCTTAAGCAGACTACAACCTCGTAAATTGAACTACGAGATGCCATTCACAAAAAAAAGACGAGACACATTCGAAGTTTTTTGCTATGACGGCTATAGCCGTAGTGTCCTTGTAAGTGTTAACCAAATTCCAGCTCATTTTTACTATTGTAACATACAAAAAAAAAAACCACTAAAATAATCAGATGTAATTCAGCTGTTTGGAGTTCTTGTAATTGCAAAGGGTGAACTATGTTAACATTTAAACAGGTTTGTTGCTCTGCTCCTTCCTACTGGCATGATAGGGCTCCCTTTTCCGCACTTAGACTCCCATTTGGTCCGTTGTGCGTACAACTTAATAATAACTTCCTACTGGCATTCTCGCCCCTCTAAGATTATGTGTTACCACTTTTTAACGAAATCTAAATAGTTATGTGACAAAAGAATCGATTCATTCAATCAGCATTCAGTTCAAATTTCAAAATCGATAGTTAAATTGATTTTTACAATAAAGGATAGTTTGACGAGTTATGCGAACATAAATGTAGGGAACAGCAGATTTTTTTTTTTCACGATTTCAGGTTTAGTCCCATAATAAAAGTTGTTTATAATGATGAGTACAGTCACGAGCACCAATATGTCAACACTTGGTAATTTTCAATTGCGATTTTTTCGTGAAATAACCAATGCAACGTTGAAATACGACACTTAACATAAACCTATGGGTTCGAAAATACTATGTTCGTAATAACATAAAATTTCATTCAAAAATAAAGGAGAAAATCGCCTTTGAATAAAGCCAAGTGTATACATACTTACAATGACCCCTTAAGAGGAAAACGGTGATTAAAATTTCACGGTGTATAGTATCGTTTAGCTAGTTTACCTGATGATGTGTGACAGGCGGCGACCGGACGTGCGGGTAGTGTCGCTCGCGCACCTCGGGCACGGGCTTCGTGACCGCCTTCGCGTCCGGCAGGAACTGACCGAACTCGGCCAGCAGGTCGTCTTGATTCTCAAACAGTTTTGCCACCTGATGAATAACCATATTGGTTAGTTAACATCACGTTAAGACCCTCAGGAGCCGAGCAAAAAGAAAAAAGGTAAGGAAGAACGCTAAGCGAAAACGAAGTTTTAATGTACAAAAATGGACTACCTAAATCACAGAAAAGCGTAACTTAACGGATTTAAGTCACACAGTGCTATAAATATATTTTTAACTAGCTGCGCCCCGCGGTTTCACCCGCGTAAATGTCGATCCCGTGGGAATATCGGGGTAAAAGTAGCCCATATGTTAATCCAGGGTGTCAGCTACCTCCATACAAAATTTTATCTAAATTGGTCCAGCCGTTTGCGCGTGAAGAAGTAACAAACATATAAACACACACACTCTCACAAACTTTCGCCTTTATAATATTAGTGTGATTACAAACCTGCGAATAAACCTCGGCTTCCGTCTGCAGCTTAGCCTGTGGCTCCTTCATCTCCCGATGTCCTCGTTGATAAGCATGCAGTATCTCCAAGAACCGCTTGTACTTGTCTGGTTGCCTTGAAAACCGGGACTGTGTGGAGATAAAACAAAATGGCGGTCAGTATGGCGTTGGTAGGTGGTTAGTGGTGGTGGGGTAACAGGTGGTAATCAGAACTCAAATAGAGCAGCCGCAAGTTTTTATCATTAGGGGTCGAACGGTAATTAATTTCATCATTTTGGTGGGGGGAAGATCTTGAATCTTTTTGTAATTTTTTTTAATGTTTTTTTTTCTTCTAATGTTAGTTTTTTTTTTTGTTCTAATGTTTTTTTTTTGTTTTTTTTTTTAATGTTTTGTTTTTTTTTTTTTGTTGTTTTTTTTTCTTCTAAAAGCATAAGACGAAAGAAACTTTTCTCAAGTTTGTATGATATTTATTTTAATCTTTTCGCACACAAAAAGGTACAAAGGCGGACTTAATGCTTTATGCATTCTCTACCAGTCAACCAAGGGTGGTGAAGAGATTAGATGGAACCATATTAACAAGAATAAATGGCTGAAATGTTGCAAAAACAAGTAGTTTTCTTTCCCAATATACATTTTTCTGCCGTTTTAAAAATAGGACAATATAAATACAATGTTCTTGAGTAATAAGTTAAAAGTAGAACTCACCTTAATCTTGTTAACATACTCAATAGCATGATTAAACTCCACCGGCTGGCTGGAAGGCGCAGGCGCAGCGTGTGTCGGGTTCGATGGCTGCGCGGACCCTATGGGACATAGCGTGATGATATAGTACTTGTTGAAGTGGATAGTGTATAAAGCAGGTAAGGAAAGGTAATCAGAACTCAAATAGAGCAGCCGCAAGTTTTTATCATTAGGAATCGAACGGTAATTAATTTCATCATTTTGAAGACGTGTTTGTGTTTATGTTTGGATGTATGGCAGGTCAAAGAGGTAGCTTTGTTTATCTAAGCATCTCAAGATAATATTATTATTTCATTTAACTGTAGTTCAAGCAATGATTAAAGAATTCAAAACATTTAGACATGTTTGATATTGAAACATCAAGTCAAAGCAGTGTTACATAAGGCAACTTTAGTATTTTAGCAAAAACTTTTGAATTAAATGTTATGGTGAAGAGTTTTGCACTAAAAAGTAGTTATTATACAAAGTGTAAAAAAAATTAACCTTGATGTGCTGGCGTCTGTACAAGTCAATAAAATAATAAAACTTTGTCTAATGCTCACCCGGTGCTGAAGCATGGTGTATAGCGGCGGCTTCAATCTGCTGATGAGCTTGCGAGATCTGATGCAGTGTGTTGGTAGGAGCTGCATTTACCGACAGATTGTGTACGATCGCGTTGTTTACCGACCTGAGAGGAATTAGGCGAGGTTAGGAAAAAGTAATACTTCACAAATGTCAATTCGTCTTCTCGCATTAAAAGTGTATAATCTCAAAAAATTACCAATTTTACAGGAGAACGTTTTAAAGGTTTAACGATTCATAAACTTCCACCAATTTAAAACTAACCAATGCGCCATCTAGCGGGGATTTGCCGAAATACATTCTTTTTCCATTTGAGAAAATATTTGCCATACTTACTAAACATTTCTGTATATTTAACTCAATTTCATTTTTTTTTTTGAGATTGTACACTTTTAATGCGAAGAGACTAATTATGACTGGCCTAGACAGGAGCGGATTTATAAATAAGTTATTAATTGTTAGACGTATCGGCACAACGTCCACATGATCGTCATCATCATCATCTGCCTAGCCTTTTCCCAACTATGTTGGGGTCGGCTTCCAGTCTAACCGGATGCAGCTTAATACCAGTATTTTACATGGAGCGACTGCCTATCTGCCCTCCACAACCCAGTTACTGGGTAATACGATACCCCTGAGCACAATCCAGCATACTTGACATACATGAGCGCGTTACACGAGTGTAATCCAGCTTATTTTTCATCGCTTATCTTCAGTAGGACTCGTGTTACGCCAAATCAGAAATCAACCTGCCCTGCCCTGTCTATCCTGCGTGTCCTGTCAGCTGCACATACCAGGAGCTGATGGACGCTAGTAATGGCGCCAGACACGTAGCCGAATTCAGGGCCGAGACTATTTAGATTGCCATCGGCAAGCTAAGAAGAAGAATTTCTGGGAGTTGGAGCTTAGTCAGTATTTTAGTTATTTTTATTACTCTCAAAAATATCAGCCGAAAATCAAACGATTTTGAAGTTATTTTACAAATTTTATTTGAAGTAGGTACTTACATTTCCATGTTAGAATAGTTCGATCGCCGAACTGTCTCCTTCTCCACCTCCCTATGAACAAGGACTTGTGTTTAATACACATATTCTATAAACTCCATTTTAATAAACTAACTAGCCGCGCCCCGCGGTTTTACCCGCATAAGTCTCGATTCCGTGGGAATATCGGGATTAAAAGTATCCTATGTCCTTTCCCGGGACTCAAGCTATCTCTATACCAAATTTCATCTAAATCGGTTCAGCGGTTTGAGCGTGAAGAAGTAACAAACATATAAACACACACACACTCACAAACTTTCGCCTTTATAATATTAGTGTGATAGTGTGATAAGTCCCTCCAGAGCGAATTTCGGCCATGGCGACCAATCACAGTGGCGACTAACCTTCGACGCGGGAGATATTATAGTGCACAAGTGTGTGTGCAGACACAGTTGCACTCTCTTCCCCCACTCTCATTGTCCGATGGGAGAAAAACGAACTAATATATTAGACAAGTGGCCAAGGCATGAATGTTTTAAGCCGCTTTTTATAACTACTTCAGCTCATTGCTGTGATGAATGCTGGCAAACATAATGGCGCCGATTCTCTTGTTCACAAACTAAACTAAATTTAAGTTCAGTGCATCTTTTTCTTTCTATTTAATTAAGAAAAGGACAGAAGATAAATATTAGTTTAGACCTGTCAAATTAGTCAGCGCCTGACGTAAATTGACGTATTTTTAATAGCAAATTTTTTAATCACGTCTAAACTTGTCCATGAAGTATCTTAATTTAATAAAGAGACTGTGACCTCTGGAGTTTGTTTCGGCATTTCTTCTGAGAGTAGTCAGATAGGAAACGCCGACCTCATCTAGTTTAAAAATGATAGACGTGTAAAAGTGTTTGTACAAACCTACTTACAGAAATAAAATCATTTATCATAATTAACTCGACAAACAGTGGCGTACTATAGGGTGGCATTGGGGCAAAATGCCACGGGCCCCCAGCCAGAGGGGGGCCCCCGGCTCGAGAGGGCCATGAGGTCAGGAGGATCTTAACAAAAAGACAGAAGCAGTCAAGTGTTAAAGTTTTTGTAGGAAAAAATATGGGCGACTAGAATTTATTTTATTGTAATTTTTGACGTTCAAAAGTGTCTTTTATGTGCCTAATTAAAATAAATGCTGACTTTATGAAATGTACGCGGAAGAAGTCGCGGAAGAAGTGCTAATAAAAAAAAAAACTATCTATAACGTTGGTTGAGCTTCTTTACATTGAGGGAGGGCCCCATCCCCTTGAATTTGCCACGGGCCCCAAACGGTATAGTTACGCCACTGTTGTCGACGACAAATACCTAAGTTAGCAACAAAAATATTGACTTGTACTGCGCGGCGCAGGGTGAACGAACCAAACAGCTGTTGCGTCACACCTACACGTTGGATATAGCCAGCGGCTCCCGATTTACATAATACTGAATAAATAGCGTTTCGTTTTATTATTAGGAAGGCTTTCGCAAAATGTGACATGGTGATTAACCATACTTTACTTGAAGATGTGTCTTGACCGGTGGCGTAACTATATCGTTTGGGGCCCGTGGCAAATTCAAGGGATGGGGCCCTCCTACTATATAAAGAAGCTCACCCAACTTTATAGTTTTTTTTTTTACTAGCAGTTCTCCCGCGACTTCTGCGTAGATTTCATATTTTCCCTACAAAATTTAAAACCCGACTGTTTCGTTGGTCTAGTGGTCGCAAGCGCTACTGCTGAGCATGAGGTCCTGTCCAAAAAATTAGACAAACAATGGGAAAAAGATACAAAATGTTGGAAACCTGAATGACGTGCTTTGTTGCACATTTTCAAAAAGGGCCGGGGGCCCCCTCTGCCCGGGGGCCCGTGGCATTTTGCCCCAATGTCACCCTATAGTTACGCCACTGGTCTTGTCCATTTTTTATTGTTGTTTTAGGTAACCAATCACAATATTGGAGGCAGAGGTCAGTCACTTCAAATAAGAATAAAGAGAAAATCTACTGCAACTTGCAGCTTAAAATCAGCGTCAGGTAGTACACCTTGTGTTGTCATCGGACATTATGCTAAGCTGAGGCCCTTTTGGCATTATAATCTTTGTTTTCTGTTTTTTACCGACTTCAAAAAAAGGAGGTTATTATAGTTTTAAGGTGTATGTTTTGCTCTAATGCCAATAAACGCATTTTTTTTCTGAATTTGCTAACAGTAACGACCTATAATGTTCCTACAATCTGTGGAAGGGAGCGGGTCGCAATCCATCACGCGGGCATCACAAATCGCTATAGTTTGCTTCACTGTTTGAAGAGCAGTCGTGATGAAACATCCGATATGTCAGTGAGTGATGGCAAAGAATTCTGTTTGTGTTTTGTTTTCACTTCGGTCGGCACTCCCGGAGTTCCATTGTTTTTTTTTCTCTTTTTTTTTGTCATGTTTATTGCAAAGAAATGTATTTTCTTTCTTTTCATAATTATGTAGGTTGCAGAACACTTTATTTTCCAAAGTCTCTTTGTGCCTGGAGATCCTATACATATAAAACAAGTTAAATGTAATATGTAAGTATTATAAAAAAATACTCACTGCGCCTGCGGCAATAGATGTACAAGCTGCGGCTGCGGCGGCGGCGGTGGGTGCTGCACACCCAGCACGACGCTGGAGCCGCCGCCCGGGCCCGCGCCGCCGAAACCCGTGGGAGACGGCATTGATACTGACACCTGAGGAGGAAGGGAGTGCTATAGTATTGTATACGAAAAATCTGTTGGGAAACAAGCACTGTCCACCTAATAGTGAAGATCATAAAAGCTAAATTTGCGTGCCCTTTCGTTACATTTACACGCAAGTGTATACAGCAGTGACGAAGGTACCATACAACTCGATTCCCACCGGCTTCCCTTCGAAAATTCAGAACATAACCACACTACAGTCAATTCATAATTGAAATTTTTTGGGCATTTTTTTTTTTGCTCTGGCTTACTTCTGTCATAAATTCACCCTTCGCCACTGGTATACAGGGTCAAAAATAAATTAGCCAGCAAAACTCTGCAGTCGTGATGAGTATCAATAGGACTACCCCAAGACCAACTTCTGCTATTCAGTCGAATTCTCAAACGCATCTTGTCGCAGGTAACCTTTTTAGCGCTTGGCTAAAATAATATCAATTGCCGTGCCCCTAGCGCGCGGCTAAAAATCGATAAAATAATACCTACAATAAATAAGGAGGAGCAATTGTTGTATCGATTAAAAAATATTCAAAAAGTTTTTATCTCTATTTAATAATGGTTTTAGTTCTACCACGCAGTTAATAGGACGAAAATAGAACGCAAAAATCATGCTTTCCTTTGTCGCAGAAATACGACACGAGCGGTAGGGGCACTTTTAAATGTAGCAACAGAAATACTGAAGATTGTCTTACACCTGTATTCACGAACAATATTTAATTTTGTGTAAGTAAAGTAGCAATACTATGCGAAGTAAGGCATTTCTCAATGGGTTCCATATGACAAGCCTTCAAATTCATAAACATTAAGGGACGCATAGTGCGAAGCCACTCAAGTATTGTCTACAAATAGGTTTATGGAATCCTGTGCGCCCGCGCGCACTTTGAGACCTCATAGTAATGTTTGTGTATTAAAGTGTTACTTGAGTAATATTTGATTGTATTAACATTTTCGGCACACTGCAAGTCGTGTAGTACTGTGCAATGCTTCCAATGCTAACTTGATATACCCCCTTGTACGCAGTTGTCAAACCTATCGAGGTTAGCAACGGGATGGGGGGGATAAGACCATCAGTACCTAACTTTTAGGTTAGAACGATTGGTCCGATGTTTGTTTCCTATTGCAAGTAACTTTTATGCGGTTTAGTTTGACCACCTCATTTTTATTTATTTTCGTACTCCTTTTTAATGCAATCAAAATATTTTTTAAATCAGACTTTATACTTGCCGGCGCGTCTAGAGAATTGGTTCGGTGATGCCAACCTCTTTGGTTAATATTGTTTTTTTTAGAAGATATGTCAACTGTCAATTTGACGTAACACCATGGACTGGGGAGGCGGCCCGCCATTATAAGAACAAGGGAAAAGTGAGGGATACATTCACATGGGTTGATCGTAAATGACGATATTGATTGGAGGAATTGTGCTATGATATCCAATTGTGTGTAAATTGATTGCGCTCGCGCCCCACGTACTTGGTGGAATGTCATTCATGCATTATCGTTAATTAAATAATTGGATTAGACATCCTGTGATTGTTCATAAAGACTTTCAGATACTTTCAACTCCTCGCCGGCAAACCCACGCAACATGGCCTCTTCTGATAAAGATGATCTATTCCCTTTATACTTTTTATTTAATTTCTACTTTTTGTTTTTATTTGATGTATGTATGTGGTGTATTGTGTGTCTTTTAGCCTGTGCTAAATAAATGTATTTTCTCTCTTTCAATCTGTCCTGAGACATTCAGCAATAGGTAATCCCGCACCCCCGGCCATAGGTAGAGGTGGAACACCGCGGTGGGTTTAGCCGGTAAGAGTCCGGCATGGCCCTCTGTCACCCCCACGATGGAGGAAAAGTCCACGAGGATTTCCAACGCGACAAAAAAGAAAAAAAAAAAAGGTTGTGGTTTCCGATATAGCACGGTATGAAGCCTCTGCCCCATCCGATCGATACTACAGCTCCTTCATACTGGTTGTAAGAAGGTCTTGGGGTGCCCTTCTCTTCAGTCTTGTGAAACTGGGTTTGTCATTATAATAATAATATAATAATATTCCACAACTATCACACAACGCCATGTAGTCCCAAGCTAAGCAGAGCTTGTGTTATGGGTACTAGACAATTGATAAACATTCTTATATATTTCTAAATACATACATATTATAGATAAATTACACCCTGACACAGAACAAATGATCGTACTCATCACACAAACATTTGTCCTGGGTGGGAATCGAACCCACGACCTCCGGCATAGCAGTCAGGGTCACTAACCACTAGACCATCAGGCATGTCATTAGCCTCCTTGCCAATTGACCACCTCATGGCAAGCGATGATGTGGTCGACTATGGTCTATGACTGCATAGAAGTAACCAGAGAGATAATTCTCGGTAGTTTTAAGAACGTTCATAAGTCTGATCACAGTCTCTCAAAAATACTTTCAACTTCCCTACATTTTTGACAAGTTTTTGACATTGATTGTCGCTGAGATGAGATTGCGACTAGATTTAGAACGTTTTTAATTACGGGAATTGGCCTTCTGTTTACTATAAGTTACCCTTACAAGAGAATTTCATTCTCAATAATTAAGTGTAGTTTGAGAATTCGGCGAATAAACAGACCGGCCTTTTTTTCCCTAGGCAGACGTAAAATATGAAACCACTGCCGTCGCTGAGACACCAATCCAGACAAATTCCTAATTCCCAATAACATTTTGCCCGATCAGGGATCAAACCAAAAACCCTCAGCAGTCGGGCCAGCCAGTGGATCATCATTCAGCCGAAAGACGTCCACTGCTGGTCATAGGCCTCCCCCAAGCAATTCCATTTCGACCGGCTCTGTGCTTCTCGCATCCAACGGGTTCCTGCGGCCTTCAAAAGATCGTCGGCCACTTTGTGGGAGACCTTCCAGCGACAAATATTATAAACGCGAAAGTATGTTTGTGTGTTACGGTTTCACGATAAAACGGCTGAACGAATTTGGATAAAATTTGACATATGGGCAGATCATGACCTGAAGAAGGCTCTTTTCATCCTGGATTGCAGTCTAGTCGCAGGCAACAGCTAGTAATAAAATAATTATCTTACCTGTCCATTACTCTGAACTTCAATCTTATATCCAGGCGGCAAAAAAGTGTTGAAGCCAACTATCAGCTCCGGGTGCCCTTTAAACAGGTTCGATACTCGGGTGATGACGCCTGGGGTGTCAATACTGCAATATAAACTAAAATTAAGATGGAGGATAATTGTTAGTAGTCGGTTTTTTTTTTAAATGAGGGTAGTCAGATACAATTAAAATTGCAGCCATTAATTTTTTCATGGTGTTCAAACGGTAATTGTTTTCATCATTCAGACATGGAAGACTATTTTTAGTTTAGTTAAAAATCTTATTTAGACTATGCAAGCTTTTTAGTTAAGTACGAATTTAGTTGTGAAATACAAGATTAGTAAATTTTAAGACAAAAAAATGTACTAGAATATTTCAAATGAGGCATGATTATTGGACATAAGCTACAAAATGGTTTCTTACATTGATCATAGAGCTATTTTTTTGCTAATACAAGCTTTAAGCCACAACACATAAATTTAAGTAATTTTCCAATTAAAAAAAAAAATATATATTTAAAAGGATTCTTTTGTTCTCAAAAATATGCAAATATTTTTAAATATTCATGCAAAATCCTCAACATCCTACATACTTATTTTCAAATTAAATAATATTTTGTAAGATATTTAATACAAAAATATATTAAAATACATATTCATGCAAAACTCAAACCATTTACTTCAAATAAACCAATTACAGGCACTTTTGAATTGTCAAGGAGTCGGTCAGTCAGAAAGATGAAGCTAGTTGCCCAGTCCAAAGCGTAAAAGGTACCTATGGAGAAGAACAGGCAAGAAATGGGAACATGACTCTTCTTGCCCTTTTCCTATAATAATTTGGCATCAGTGCAGCATGTTCTTTTACTTACACAAGCTTTAAACTATATTCACATCTAAAAAAGTCAAAACTATAAAATATTTTTAAAACTGAACGGATGTGCAGGGCTGGCTTTAACCTATTGGAGGCCCTGGGCGCAAAGGATCACGGGGCCCTGTGTAGATAAGAGACAATAAGAAAAACATACTAATATTTCATAACTCCAGCTAGAAACTTATTGTATATCGCACTGCAAATCACTTATTTTTTGTCATTGAATCGGGTACTAACAATGCGTAGAATGGCACGGTAGCTACAAAGAATTATTTTTTATGTTATGTTCGGGGCCCCCGGAGATCGCGGAGCTCTGGGCGCTTGCACAAAATGCCCAATGGAAAAGAGGGGACTGCAGACGTGCATGAAAAACATCAACATCCTGTCCTTACCCTAACTTACGTAACCTCAAACGCAGCATGTAAAAACGAAACAATACTAAAAAAAACACCACTTACGTCTGACTCTTGAACTCCTTCATGATATCCAGAAAGTCATTGTACACTTGTGGCTGCGTATTGAACTTGTATTTGACTTGGTCCAGGTACGACAGAGCATCTTCCACCTTCAGCCGTTGGAACTGGCCCGCGGCCTGCTGCTGCGCGGCACCAGGACCCACGCCGGGTCCCACACCGGGCCCCACGCCTGGCGGGGTCGCCAGGGGCGCGGGGGCCGGGGACTGCCGCCCTAGCGCTGCTGGTAAAGCGCTTAAGTTCGGCTGTTGTGGCGGTAGAGCCTGTTGGAGAAAAGTCTGTTGTTAGATTCTGAGCTAGTTTTGTTAAATTAAAAGAAACGCGACTCCCTATCTGACCTCAAAAAAACTAAGTTACTGGGTAACACGATACCTTGGTAAGACCGGTTGTCAGACTAGGGCTTCTGACAGCCCGTAACAAATATCCAATGATTAAAGAAGGTAGAGGATGTGCTGTAAGCTGCATATACAATTCCTAATTATACAAATAGCAGGCAAAAATGAACCTCGCTAACAAAAATATATTTGTCTCTTTCTAGCACATCGTACTTTACTGATATAAAAAAAGTTCAACATAGGTCAACAACTTCACATTCCCGATGAAATTTTTCGTATGACGTCATTAAGCTCCGCCTTGAAGCCATGCCGCCATGTTTAGATGTCGTTCGCGTCGTGTAGTTTGTGGTAGTTCATCTGTCATCATATTGTTATTTGGAGTAAATTTTCAGTTTTAAAGTGAATATCGAGTCTTTTTTGGTGTTTCGATGAAGTCAAAAAGGATAATTGAGCAAAAACTAACATGCTAAAGTGTTGCATCAGGGGATGTAATTCCAATTCGCGTAAAAATGACAAAGGATTGTCATTTTTCAGGTTAGTTCGAAGTTTTTTCTCTCCATGCCAGATTTTTGCGTATTTTAAGTTTTGTTATTGTAGTAAGTAGTTAAGATTGTGCTGCCTGTTGTTATCTAGAAATTTCAACGACTACTATCTACTTATTCATAATTAAATACTTAAACAATAGAATGTTTACATACAAACATAGTGTTGCTCTTACGTGCCTTCGTAATTTGTTGTTATCGATATAAGGTTTATTTTGCTTTCAGTATCAGGAACATGAACATGGTCTTGAGATTAAAACGGTTGCCAGGTCGCTATGCGAAGATATCAATTAATATATTAATATATTTGAGTAAAGTATCAAATGGAAAAAAAAAACAAAGTCTATCACAGCATTTTTACTACCAATCCATTAATCTTATTATTACTAATAGGTACCTACTGAGCAGTTTATTATTCATCTAATTAACGGTAATTTATAGGTATAGGTTGGCTGAAAACATCAAAATAATTCATTTAAATAGACGGGACCTATATACCAATTTTGTTATCAAAATATTAGATATTGTCAATTGGTGACTTTTAACTAAGTTTCTTACCAAAACTGACTAAAATAACTGTTAGTTGGTGTATGGGAAGCATCCTTATGACAGGCTGCACTAATCTAAAATATGTATTTTGAATGCAAAATATACTGAATCAATGTCTGCTCTTTATAAACTTTTAAACATTTAGTTAAAGCACATATTAATGCATTATTTTGTTTTTAGATTTCCGAAAAATGAAGCTCTTCGAAAATTGTGGATCGATAGAATAGGCAATGAAAATATTAAACCAGCAGGAATAATTAAAACATGTTCAAAGCACTTTGAAGAAAATTGTTTAAATAGAACGTTGAATGTAGTTCGGCTGAAAGATGATGTGATTCCATCTCTGTTTCCAGTAAGTATATTTCTGTCTAAAAAGTACTGACGTATGCTAGAACCTGCATGTTGTGTTATTATATATTATGTATTTTCTGCCATGGCTAAGGTAAAGTCATGTTCTCTAACACTGATGTTTAAAAAAGCTAGAGCATCATTGAGGTTTCTTATGCCAACATGTTTAATCAGGCAACTCAAAATTTGTTACCAATATAAAACTATTAAAATCACGAGTCATGGTTTAAAAAGACATGTTCATGAGTAAGTAGTGAATGAGCAGAGAAGAACTTATATTTTTATTAAAGTACTTAAAATAAGGAACTATTACGTATGTGCATTGATTTTTAAACCGTCCTTTTATTATTTTAATTGATTAAAATATTTATTATTTAAGAATTAACTTGCAACAGAGTTATTATTGATTCTGGCAACATTTTTCTATTGGTCTTTCAATGTCAGTTAGAGTGCGCGCACCATAGCTCTGCGCATGATTGAGGGGGGTGTCCATGGCGATTATGTTAGTGACAACGATTCCTGTTGAAAAAATAAAGTCCCGGGGTTAATGTAGCTCTCATGAAGAAAAATGGGATATGAATGGTGATATTAATTGCCCAAGACACGCGCAGAGTTATACTGCGCGCATTATAAGTTCCAAACTCGAATCCAGAATGTATGTAACAATTTCTTATCTGCTCTGCAACTGCACCCAGTCTCCGAAGAAACAGTGAACATCTCCTTTAAATTAATAGTTTGACTTTGATTATTTTACTTATTTTTATTTTATGTTTTCAGTTTTCTTCATCTTCTGTGCAGCATAAGACGGCGTTGTCAATAAAAATTGATAATTCCGGGAACAAAACTGATTTAATACAAGTAATATAAATATTTAAAAAAACTAAAATATTCTATGAGCTATGTTTATCTAATAGTAAAAATATAATAATTCTTGTATTTTGATTTCAGGCCGAGACTGCGAGAAAATATTATATTTATATTTATAAGTTTTGAACATTTTGAAAATAATTCAATTTTTAAAAACAGCGAACACGAGAGCTTACATAAATTACTATTGATTAAATCGGTAATATTAGCATACTTAGCATATAAGATACAACTTTTACGGAAGAAAACACGCTGAACATTTATCAAAAAGATATTTAGAAATGAATAAATCATTTTAATTTGTGTGTACTTGTTGTTTTAATCCTTTACCCTAAAAGATATGTTCACGGTTTCTTTGGAGGTTGGCTGCAGTCGATGAGTAGAGAACTTATATTTTTATGAAAGTTACATAAAATAATGATGATTTTTTAAAAAGCCACCCTTTTTTGATATTTATTTAAATATTTATTAACTTGCAACAACAGTAATTATTGATTATGGCAACACTGTCTGTTTCTTGTGGCTTCGTTCCCGTGGTCTATTTCATAGTAAACTTACATTTTTGAGAGTAAAAACCTACAGCACTAAGGGCTAGTATAGCTTTCTATTCATCAAAAAATACTGTAATGTGATAAGTAGTTCTAGGCATTCAAGATCCGTGCCCATATCTATATCTATCGATGTAATCAGCACAACACTATTGGCTGGGGGTGGAGTCGACGCCATATTTGAGAAACACTTGGCTTCAGATCACGTGACCTTAGTTCTTATCCTCTACCCTTTCTTTAATCATTGCAAATATCAAAGATCTCCAAATGACAGCTGGGAAACTATAAAAAAAACTTCTTTATAAATATTCTTCTATAAAAAAAACACTTCTCGAAGACATGTGACATCTACCAACCCGCACTAGGCCCGCGTGGTGGATTACGGCCCACTCTCTCACACCGAGAAGAGCCCTGGGACCCAGCAGTGGGAATATTATAGGCTGATTATGCATAAAAAACTAAGTTTATGTACTAAAAAAGACAATAGTCCTAACCTTTGTTGCTTGTACTATTACGTAACAAAGACAACACTAATTACATAAACAAAACAAATGACCAATAAACATAATATTCACTTGATTATTGTTTACATATTCGATAATGCAGGTCATGGATAAGGTATCTATTATCTAAGTCATTCAGATAATCGGTAAGGACATACAACATGCTCATTGTTTCTTAATGACATTTTTAAGTGATTGGTCAAACATTGGTTTTATCCAACACTAGCGTATGCCCGCGACTTCGTTCGCGTGGAAGTCGTAAGATACACAATGTCTATCACACTAATATTATAAAGGCGAATGTTTGTGAGTGTTTGTATGTTTGTTACTTCTTCACGCACAAACGGCTGAAACGATTTGGATGAAATTCGGCACACAGATAGTTTATAACCAGGATTAAGACATAAGATACTTTTTAACCCGTTATTCCCACGGGATCGAGAGTAATGCGGGTGACACCGCGGGGCGCAGCTAGTACTAAATAAAATAACAGCCACATTTTTAAGAAAATCCCCGGTTGTTAATACTTAGTTTTCGCTTAGCGTTCTTTCAGACTTTCTTTTTTGCTCTGTTCCTATTGGTCCCAGCGTGATGTTAAATAACCTATTATTATAGCCTTCTTCAAGAGTTGGGCTATCAAATGCAAAAATATTTTTTCAAATTCTACTGGAAATTCTAGAGATTAGCGCGTTCAAACAAACTCTTCAGCTTTATTTAGTACTAGCTGCGCCACGAGGATTCACCCGCATAAATGTCGCTCCCGTGGGAGTATCGGGATAAAAAGTAGCTTATATGTTATTCCAGGATGTCAGCTACCTCCATACAAAATTTTATCAAA
This sequence comes from Amphipoea oculea, assembly GCA_945859645.1. Classification (NCBI taxonomy): domain Eukaryota; kingdom Metazoa; phylum Arthropoda; class Insecta; order Lepidoptera; family Noctuidae; genus Amphipoea; species Amphipoea oculea. The sequence continues at coordinate 11,160,051 of OX243888.1, read as the reverse complement.
ATTGGTCCAGCCGTTTGAGCGTGAAGAAGTAACAAACATATAAACACACACAAACTTTCTCCTTTATAATATTAGTGTGATAGGTAGATAGATGGTCCTTCACATGATCTGACTAAGATAATGTTTGGACTTTAACCGGTCGAATGCCGTAATTACAGACACAATTAAAAAGCCATTGTGTCTCGCGTGGATCCACGTTTAAGCATACGAAGGGTTAAAAGAATCTTTGCCGTCTAGAGTTTAATTCGGTGTTTCTTCTCAAGTAGTCTGATAAAAAACATCGACCTCGTGTAGTTTTTTAAATATTTATTTATTTATTAAAACTTTATGCACAAGTAAAAATAAAATAATACTGTACAAAGGCGGACTTAATGCCCGAGGCATTTTCTACCAGTCAACCTTAGGGTGATGCAGAGACAAAACATGGCAGGTGCAACATACAGGAGAACTATTATTGACGTGTCAAGTGTTTGCATAAACCCTACTTACAAAAGATAATGTATCATTATCATCATTAAAAAGACACTAAGCCCGTCCATTTTTAGTACCGAGACCCCTCCGTGCCTCGGAAAGCACGTTGAACCCGTTGGTCCCAGTTGACGTTCGTAGATCTTTGATAGTCGTATAGTTTGAAGCCCGAAAGTCTGACAAATAGTCTTACTAAGGGGTATCATCGTGTCACTCAGTAACTGGGTTGTGTAGGACAGATAGGCAGTCGCTCCATGTAAAATACTGGTATTCAGCTGCATCCGGTTACACTGGGAGCCGACCCCAACATAGTTGGGAAAAGGCTAGGCAGATGATGATGTGCTACTACACAGATAAGCGCACACGCACAACAATACTATTTATAAATGTTACCAACTACAATATTATTCTCACTTGACTAATACCATCAATCGGGAACAACAAAACGCAAGGGCCTGCTAAAGAAGTTCTCAAAGGAAAAACAGTTTAATTAGGCCGACATGGGCGTTGAACTCAGGAACTCGAAGACACGTGACATCCACCAACCCGCACTCCCTCTCACAGAGAGGAGTCCCGGCAATGGGAAGAGTATAGGTCACAGATATAGATACACCTAGATAACGCAAGAGCACCTAATTCGCGTGCCAAAAATCGCACCAGTTTACGATCGAAAATCATAAGCCGCCACTTTCGCGCTCAGTCCTGGGTACTGCTGGCTGGGTGAGCGTGAGCGAGAGAGCGCGAGCTTGTGACGTCATAGTAGGTAGTCAAAAAGTGGCACGCTTAGTTTTCATACGGTTCGTGATACTTGCGTTATCTAGGTATATCTATGCTTATGATATTGTATGCGCGTCAAATGCATCCTCTAAATGTTTTTGTAAACAGATTCTATACATTTTTAGGCCCATTTCTATACAATAAATTAAATAGGAAATTAAATATCTATAAATTAAATAATTACGACTGTAAAAAGATTATTCAGCAATTTTTACTTAGCATATCATACAATGAGACAGAGGATTTACTCGTTGTCTGTAAATAAAACATGTAGTCTTTTAAGATAATATTAGTTTTACTTAGGCTTCTTAGTTTTAATTTCGTATTTTTTATTTTTATATTATAAAATTCTAGGCACCTTTCTAGCCTGAAACTCAGGTTCTACCTAGTTCAGGCAAATGAGCAACTGTGTCCTCTACATATAATTGTTAAGTTATATTATTGTAAATCTGCACCATTTTTATGAATAAATGATATTATATAATATTATATTATTATACAGGGTGAAATTGAACACATGCGACAAATCGAAATGGGAGATTGTACTCATTATCATGAACAACTTTTACTATGGAACCAAACCTGAAATCGCGAAAAAAAATCTGTTGTTCCCTACATTTTGATGAGTTATGCGAACATAAATGTATGGAACAGCTGATTTTTTTCTGATTCATTTTTTTTTATTTCAGGTTTGGTCCCATAGTAAAAGTTGTTCATAATAATGAGTACAATCTCCCATTTCGATTTGTCGCATGTGTTCAATTTCACTCTGTATTATCTATATCTGTGGTATAGGCTATTTTAAGCTAGTAAATCTACTCGCCTTAAGCCTCTGCGGCTGCGGCGGCGGCTGCTTGGCTGCGTACTGCACTGCGCTGGGCTTCAGGTAGTTGATGACGGGCCCGCCGCCCGGGGGCCGCGCATTAGTGCGGGCGAAGCCCCCGCTGCCGACCGAGAGGAGCGTTGTTGGACCGGCCGGGGAGCGGATGTCTGTTGGAGAAAATTAGGGGGTTATAATACGACGAATATGTTGGACCCCTTGGTCAATTACTGGATCATGCCCTTCTTCAAGTCGGCATGCAACTATCATATTTCCTTTCTAAACTTGCTAGTATTTGAATCATTATGAAGGAACACAATTGTGTTAACTCTTATCATTTAGCATTTTTTATTGAGTCTGTAACTGAAATTCTCTATTTTGATTCTGAAGTTTGATTGTCTTTATTATATTTTTGAAGTGAAACTTCTTTACGCACGCTTGACTTGGGGATTAAGCTGGCGAACGCGCGACGTAAGCGTTACGAAAAGTGTGATCGGGCGAGGCGAACGGGAGTTGAGTGGGGGATATAAGCAAGAGAAAGCAGTGCGCGCGCAAATTTTCTTTCACTCTTCCTCTCATAGCCAAATACGTTTGTAGAAGTTTCACTTCAGTCGTGCGGTCATAAGCACACTCGGTTTTATTATTGTCTTCATGATTTTGTTAGATTTCATGGTTTTTCTTTTATTGTTTATATTTCTTCTTGTAGTTTAGTATCTAGAATTGCAGATGCTGCTATTGTCCTGACCTGCATAGCTATTCACAAACACTCTATACGCTTCCGTATCGTATCGAACATTAATCATCGTTATCGTAGGAGTCTTCTAAACCCTGTTCACAAGTCCAAAACCCGAAAATTTTGTCAGTTTAAATCAAATAGGCGCCCGCTATTCTTCCAACAGCTATTTGCTGTTGAGGGCAAGTCAAATCAGGTTATCGAAATGTCAGGCTTTCGATACGATAGCCTGTCGTATGGCTGTGAATCAGGGCTCTGCTACGAGAAGACAATTTGAGTTTAACAAATTGCAGCCTGCAGGACAACTCAACGTCCCCAGACGTAATAATAATAGACCTTCCATTGTGTCTCATTCAGAGTCCTTCAACCTATTAGTCCCTCAAACTTTCGTTCAGTTCTGTTGTAAGCTTACCTAAAATCTGCGGTTGGGCCGACTGGGCCAAAGTGTGCATATTGCTTGCACCTGCTTGTTGAATCTGTAACAAAGAACAATTATAAATTAACAATTATTCAAAAAAAAAAGTCTGGTATTATTTTCTATTGACAGTTAAAAAATACTGACAGGAATAACCTAAAACGCAGCATTTGAATGTAGATACTAGATACGGAAATAATAAACACTCTTATTCTTTTCCACTAAAAAGGCAGTAATTAATTAGGCAGGGGTCTTACTTATATCAATCAGTTAAAAAATTCTTTTTTTTTTTGCAAGTTTCAGCTGTTTTTTTGCTATTCCCGGTACTTTAGAGCGTTCATTCCTCGCAGGCTAGTAACGTCGCAATTCTGGTGGTATTTCGTGATTATTTTATTAAACTTAAACCAAAGAAATATTTATTTATATTTGTTGCAGTCAAAACTCATAACCAGTCAAAAGTACTTTTAACTAACAAAATCAGTCAAAAGTACTTTTGACTGGAAGCTCTCGACAATAGTACTATTGACTGAAATAATAGTCAAAACTAGTTTTGCCCAATGGAGCTGGTTAAAAGTAGTTTTGACTGACTAATTTCGTTAAAAGTAGTTTTGACTGGTTCTATCAGTCAAAACTCTTAAAAAGTTAAGGTGGTCGACATAAATTACGAAGAAACGCACTTATAAAGTTTTTTAAAAGTAAATATAATTAGAGAATCAATAGATATTTGTAAAAAATGAGTGAGCACGAAAAGAAAGAACGTTTTTTAGGAAGAATTTTAGCGATAGAAGATATGAAAGATAGTCATTTCAATGTTATGACAAAAGAACAATTTGAAAAATTTGCTATGGAAGTGGAAGACGCAAAATTTGCAGAAAAGAAAACGCCGTTACAGTACAGTAGATTAAAACGCTTTAACATAATTGAAGTTTGTGGTATTAAAAAGTTAGTTACAAACACAGAACCTATCAAATATTTTTTACCGGCTGAAGAAATCTACGACATAATCGATGCTGCTCATATTTCTATTGGGCATGGAGGCCGCGATAGACTTAAGAATGAAACGGCAAAAAAATACGCTAATGTTACAAAAGAAATGATTAACATTTATTTATCTATGTGCGAGGTGTGTCAAAGAAAGAAAAGCAAGAAAAAGAGGGGTCTGGTATCGAAACCAATCTTGCACACTGAAATGAACAGCCGCTGCCAAGTTGATCTTATTGACATGCAGTCGCAAGAAGATCACGGACATAAGTTCATTATGGTTTACCAGGATCATTTAACTAAATTTGTAATTTTGCGACCACTGACATCAAAAAGAGCTACAGAAGTTGCATATCAGTTGATGGATATTTTTTTGACCTTTGGAGCGCCATGTATTTTACATTCTGATAACGGTAGAGAGTTTGTGAATTCAGTAGTAAAAGAATTAGCATCATATTGGCCGGAGCTGAAACTTGTAACGGGAAAACCACGTCATAGCCAGAGTCAAGGTTCTGTGGAAAGGGCTAATCAAGATGTCGAGAAAATGCTAGCATCATGGATGCAAGATAATAAAAGTACTAACTGGTCCAGTGGTCTCAAGTTTGTTCAATTCATGAAAAACAGAGCATTCCACTCCGGGATAAAGCGGTCTCCGTATCAAGCAATGTTTGGAACGGAACCTAAAGTAGGGTTAACAACATCTAATCTTCCTTTAGAGATCATAAATGGATTGAATAATGAAGATGATTTGCAAGTTGCAATCACAGAGATGAATCAAAACTTCAGTGATAATGAAGAGACCCAAGACGAACAAAATAATGAAACGGAAGAAGGTGGAAAAGATAAAGTTGTACGAGAAGGAATCATTAACCTCAACAGAAATCAATCAATGATATTGGGAGCAAGAGAAAAAGCGCATTACAATTTAGAAAAACAAGCAAAAAGAATGAAAACAGCAAGTGATCAATCTCATCCACCATTGGTAGTAGGAGACAATGTGACCATTCCAATTCCAGACGTTGATAAAGGAAAGGCAGACCTTCGTAATATAATTGGAGTTATATTAGAGGTTACTTCAGATCATTTATACAGGATTGGGACAACGAGTGGTATTTTGGACAAATCATACTGCAGGTACGTAGCTACTGATGTCAATTTAAATGTATACTTAGCGTGTGGGTAAGGAAGAATGAATTTGTATGCGTGCATGTGTAAACCTGTTTAAGAGCGTGTGTCACGTAAAGGTGCATCCAAACAGAGTGAGGCATGCGCCGCAAATTATTTTTTTTATTTATACGGTTGCCTCAGGCTGAGACACGCTGAGGCAACCGTACATATAAAAAAATCATTTGCGGCGCATGCCTCGCAGTCTGTATTCACCCTAGGGTGTGTCAATGTGTGTATGCGTATGTGAGTGTGCGCGCACATGCTGCATGATAATCCGTGTGTATGTCAACCTCTTTATTACTTTTTTTTCAGATCGGAATTTGATGGCTGTAAAGAAAAGTTTATACGCCAAGATGAGGTGCCAAACGTAACAATTACATTACGAACTGCTGCAAAGAAAGCTGCTATTGGAACAGGACAAGGTTATGCACGATGTGTGTGTTCTACGGGCTGTAAAAACAACAAATGCTTATGCAAGAAAAAAGGCTTGCTGTGTAATTCAAAGTGCCACAACAGTTTGAGTTGTACGAATAAATAATTCGTCATAGTAGAATGAAAACCTTATAAATTAAAAAAATAACACGTAAGGTCCGGCGTTTCTAAATTTTCCGAAGATGTAAATAACAATGGCCGCTCGAAATTGAATAAAATCGATATACAAGAACATTTATTTTAAGTAATGTTTGTTTTCGTCTAGTTAGCTCGGAGATTTAGACAAAAACAAACATTACTTAAAATAAATGTTCTTGTATATCGATTTTATTCAATTTCGAGCGGCCAGTGTTGTTTACATCTTTGGCAAATTTAGAAACGCCGCCGCCGGACCTTAAGTATGTTACACTGTATTTTAAATACTTAAAGCACAACATGAAAATACATTTCTAATTTACGAGGTTCTCATTGTACAATAACGAATAATGTTTGGCATTTTTACTTCAATTAAAGTTCGATAATAATGATTAAAAAAGAATTAACGTAATTGTGATTATTGTACTTTTTTTATGTGTACTTCTTACATCTTCTTTATATTACTTATCTAAACCTTAACCTAAATTTTCGTAATAAACGAATTTACAACATGAAATCTTTTATTACATCCTACTAACTGATTATAGTTATTTTGACTGATGCTCTATTGGTTAAAACTAGTTTTGACTAAGAGCTTTAGTCAAAATCACTTTTAACCAAATATTGTCAGTTAAAATCACTATTGACTACTGATTTTCAGTCAAAACTACTTTTGACCAACGTGTTCAGTCAAAATTACTTTTGCCTGGTTTTTTCAGTTAAAAGTACTTTTGACTGGTTATGAGTTTTGACTGCAACATATTCAAGTATAGTTAGCGCCACGGAAGATGAGACTCTACCCTGCCTCCCGCGCTCTTTCCGCCGCCCCTATGACGTCCGGCCCCGTCCCGCGCTCAGACCTCATACCGCTAATGAAACCTAAAATCATGTATTGCTCAAGTCAAACCACGTGGTGTGTCAAGTCTCATCTTTCGTGGCATGCATTGTACCATTTTTTTTACAGCCAAGTACTAGATCGTTGGCATATTAAAAGTGTGCATGCTATTTTTTTTTAGTTATTTTCCTTATAAAAATTACAGACATCATTCATACACGTCGAATACATAACCTCCTTTATTGCAGTCGGTTAAATGAAAAGAGCGATAATTCTACGCATATCACCTTACTACCTATCATCATAAACAAATGTTTAAAAAATAGCCGTGTTTACAAGTAATACAGGTAGATATGTATATTATCCAAGGCCGCAACGGAATAACAACTATTTCGAAGCCAGCGTTGGCGTTCTAGTTATTTTTAACTTCATGAGTCATTTTCAGTTTGTCGTATTGGCAGATATAGGCATCTTGTTTTTTGTTGAAGATTGTTTACGTGAAAGTCTGTGTTGAAAGGTTTTCGAGTATTTTCGGCTTGATTGTAAAAAAAAAAACTTTTAAAACTATTATCCTTTGTCTGTAAGTGAGCAAGTTTGTGAATTATTACGCATGTAAAGCTCCTATTGGGAGCGCGAACACTAAAATCAATGTTTAGTCTATGCCCGCAGCTTGTTGCACTGCGGTTGCGGTCGGAAACCGCATGCGGGCGCCAATAAGTTGTTTTTTATTTCGAACTGCACTAATTTTTTCTTTTCCTGACGACATTGCTGGCGCCCAAGCGCATGCGGGGATCATACCAGAGGGGCAATTCTCGTAATTTTAAAAACGTTCACAGTCTGATCTCAAGTCTCAATCTGTCAAAAATACATGTAATTTCCCTACATTTTGACAAGTTTTTGACGTTTGTTTGTCGCCGAGATGAGACTGCGACTAGATTTTGAACATTTTAAATTACGAGAATTGGCCTTCTGATCTGTCTCAATCTGTCAAAAAATACATCTGTTTTCCCTACATTTTGACAAGTTTTTGACATATGTTTTGCCGAGATGAGACTGCGACTAGATTTTGAACGTTTTAAATTACGAGAATTGGTCTTCAATCTTCACATATTAACCGAAACACCGTGATTTTTGTTCTAAATAAATAAAGTGAAACATCACAGAGCACTTATATGACAAGTCTAATTTTATAATAAGTTGTTTTTCGGTAAATCTTCAATGTAAATAAAGTTCACCCCACAAGGAAAAGGGACTTCTCCGTAAGTTCGTGTGTCAATGAATGTATTATCACAACAAAACATTGGGAAAACCACTGAGTAATACAGTTAGAATGAAATATTTTGGCACTTTGACACGTTTTCTTTATTAGTTAAAGAATCTGTGCCAATTCAAAACTACGGTATCTGGGTCAAGCAGAGTACTGTTATATTTACGCTTTAGAACAAGTTGTCTTTGTTAATTTAATATTGGGAGACAAGCGATCGCTGTGATCGCCGTGGATCGGCAAGCGCAGTGTGGGACGCCCGGACGCCCCCCAGCTAGATGGACTGGACGGACGACATCAAAAAGGTGGCTGGGACCGACTGGATGCGGACGACGGAGGACAGGGTGTAGTGGCGCAGCATGGGAGAGGCTATGTCCAGCAGTGGACTGCGATAGGCTGCGTTGATTGTTTGATTAAGAGACAAATAGGTCCGTCATCAGCGTTTTATCTAGTTAACTTTCACTGATGAACACATCCCTTCACTTTGGTAAAAATATCACGTTGTCATAAATTGAGGGGCCCGTGGTTAAATAATAACAGCCGCACAGGATGATCGATCAGGTTAAGCTACGCTTACCGCGGTTGGTCTGTGGATGGGTGATGGGAGACCTAAAATCGTGTACTGCTCAAGTCAAACCACGTGGTGTGTCAAGTACCCCATATATTTTTACTAGCTTCTGCCCGCGACTTCGTCCGCGTGAAATCTCGTTCCATCGATCCACCCTGTCGCATCGCATCGCCTGTCCGCGCTATTACTTCGTTTTCGCTAAGCGTTCGTTGCGACTTATTTTTCCTCGACTTCTTAGGGTCCTAGCATCATGTTAAATAGCCAAATATAGTATTGTATATGTATACAAATTAAAAATTTTATTAATTGAGTTAATAATTATTCTTCATTAGATGACTGAAAGCAAGTACAAGAAAAAAGAAGAAATTACATATTTAAAATTTAATAATTTATATTAAATATTTTAATATAAAAAAAAAAATGTACCTATAATATCTTTTGTTATTTCAAGCAATTTTGTCAAAGTATGGAATTACCGTCCCTTGTTTAACTTTTGGACTGGTGGGTAGTATATATTTTTAAACGCATTAAACATTTTTTTTTTAACGGAAGTCAGATGATTATCTCATTAAAAAAACTTTTTAACAAAAAAATTAAACCTCCGAAAAAACTGAAAAGCAAAAAATAAAAACCTTTTTTATTTTACCTTAATAAATAAGTTCTTAAACTAATGCAAGTATACCTAAAAAATTTTGAGTCGGCGCCAAACAAGCAACTTAATATCGTTGTGAGTGTTCGTGCGGAGATCGCATTTTTTGTTTGGAATGTTAATATTTAGCGCTGGAGATTTCACGTTGCATTATTAATTTGATTTGGCCATTTCTATAAATTTAAGGTAATTTAGTGATCTTTGTTCATTGATTGTTTGGCGCCGACTCAAAATTTTTTAGGTATACTTACATTAGTTTAAGAACTTATTTATTAACCTTTTCGACGCCCATCTACATAATACGCGATGTGTCCTCCAGCGCCACGCTACAAATGTATAACGTATCTATAGTAAAACGTAGGGATGGGTTTAATGTCCTATCGATAAATAATATTATAAGTTGAAATTAACGTTTATTCACCAATTTACCAAGCTAAATAAAAACTGATACCGTATTTTCATATTTTGTTTTATTTCATAAAAAAATCAATATGAAAACCTGGATATATTTCCCATAATAAAAGAAAAGAATTGTAAATTTATTAGACGTGTGTTCTAGAAGGCACATCCCTATTTGTCTCCAAATGTAATCCTTCTACTTCATATCAAGTCGTTGGCGCTCGAGGCACGTCAAAATCCTTTCTGATATAAGGATGTCTAGATGTCGATGTCTATGGTATTTTTCTTTTTTCTATTCACTGTGGTCGAGTTACACGTGCATAACCTCAACCGATTCATGCATAATTTATTTCGTTTACTTACAAAAAATAGAACCAAATACAATCAATAGAAGCTAGATACGTGGTTTTCTACCTACGTGTTTTAAAAAAAAATTAAAATGGAGTGTAAGTGACTGTTTTACGCAGATGTTACAGATCTTTTTTTTAATGGTAGGTATAGGTGTCGCAAAATACTAGCAATGATTTTTCTTGTTTTTAGAAACTAATAGAAAACGGAAGTACATTCCTGAAACGGAAGTTGACGACTTAACGTAATGTCAGGACGACGAACTATTTCAAAATTCTGATTATTCACAAACTTTTTCTTATGATGAATCTACTCAAAAAGAAACAAGATGTAAACATTGCACTACACTAAAATGCACAAAGTCACTATGACCTTGAAAGCCGTCCGCTTGTGACGTCACAGATTTACTTCAATACTAGTTCGTGGCGTTGTGCGCACTGACAACTAGCTACTTTGTAGGGATGGGTTTTTCACACGGTGTTTCACTATCGACAATGATTAGAAAACCTATTTATTCTTGATTAAGGCGAATAAAACGTAGTTTATAGTTTACAATATTTATAAAATATTATTTATTCACGTCATTTTCTTGCAATAATGATATTTATGATCGTTTTGACGAGATGAAATATAGCGAGGTCTTCATCGTGTCCCATCACTGGCTTACTTTATATCAAGTACTTGGCGTTGGGGGCACTAAAATATTTTGTGGCGTTTTTGTTTCTATTGAATATAAAACAAACAAGAACTTATTATGTGTGAAAAAGTTAAAAATATGGCTTATAACAGGGCAATTTTCCATAAAAACAAAATAAAAGGTCTTGTAAAAGTCGTAAATTTATTTTATACTATTATTACTTCTAATCAAGTAGTGGCGCTGAGGGCACGAAAATCTCGAACTTGTATACAAGTGATTGGCGTTCAAAAGGTTAAGGTAAAATAAAAAAGGTTTTTATTTTTTGCTTTTCAGTTTTTTCGGAGGTTTAATTTTTTTGTTAAAAAGTTTTTATTTTATAATTTTTTGAGGCTATAATTTACTTATTACTGCATGCTTAATTTTTGATTACTTTTAAAATGACTACCTACCTTACTTTAGATATTAACTGTTATATAATCCTACTTTAACTATTATTTTTTGTATAGTAAAATACTTAAAAAAACAGGCTTTATATACCAACATAGATAGGCATTTAATTTTAATTGTAATACACAGCTCAGCATTAAAATCTGTGAATGAACAACAAATCACCCCTATTTTCCCACCCTTAGGGTAGGATTTTTTTTTTCCAAATTTACATGGGACCAACTTCGAGGTATGTTCTATCCATTAAAAAAAGAATTATCAAAATCGGACTAATCTGTAAAAAGTTATGCGTGGTCATACATTGCAATCAGTGAGTGAACTATCAATCATCCCCTGTTTTCCTACCCTTAGGGTTGGATTTTTTTTTCCAAATTTATATGGGACCACCTTCGGGGTATATCCTTTCTAATAAAAAAAGAATTATCAAAATCGGACTGCTCTGTAAAAAGTTATGCGTGATCATACATAAAAAAAAAAAATATATACGCGTCGAATTGATAACCTCCTCCGTTTTTTCGTCGGTTAAAAACGAGACAAATGCCATTAATTAGTTGATTACCTAATGACATTTCTTGCATATTATTTATCTTCGCCCACCTAACCGTACACATAATACATAGTGTAAAATTCTACACAATTCCATGTTCAATTAGCTCCTACGCCGGCGATGATAAGGCAACACAAACAAGATGTTTACACCTCTAGGTCGATACATTGATATCGTGTCGATAACCCCGCTGTTTATAGTTTTATGCACATCACTATCTGCACAGTAATGTTGTAGTTTCGCTTCTTAGTATGGTACTAGATTTTCGAATGAGGGTGAATACAGTTTCTAAGCGTGTTTTTATGTTACTAGCTGTGGCCCGCGACGTCGTCTGCGTGTTTTATGCAAATATGGAGGATTAAAAAAAAAAAATATTGCTCCAGGCGCGCCCTTGACCCCGATCACGCCTAATGGAAAGCGACAGATGAGGTCTATGATGGAACGAGCGTGCCCAGAAGATGCCTGTTCACTCTTGATTTGAAGGCAGATGGGTTAAATGTGGGAGGGAACACAGATGCCGGCAGAGAGTTCCACTTTGGCTATGCGCATAATAAAAGCGGAGGAGAAGCGCTGAGTACGGCTCGTCGGGATATCAACCAAGTGCGGATGGTACGCTGCAGTACGTCTGGTTGTCCAGTGGTATAAGGGCGATGGTGGGATCAGGTCGTGGAGCTCCGGATGAAAAGTTGCCTATGTAATTCCCCAGGTCCCAGGCTCAATGTCAATTTATTTCATAAAGATCGGTTCAGTGGTTAGGCGTGCAAAGGTAACAGACAGTTACTTTCGTAATTTCGGAAGACAACCGGAGTTACCGACATAGCTTGCAGAGTAAGCAAACTGAAGTGGCAGTGGGCTGGCCATGTCTGTCAAAGGACTGATGGCCGGTGGAGCAGACCGAGTCCTGGAGTGGAGACCGCGTACCGGCAAGCGTAGAGTGGGACGCCCCCCAGCTAGATGGACGGACGACCTAAAGAAGGTGGCTGGGGTAGATTGGATGCGGAAGGCGGAGGGCAGGGTGCTGTGGCGCAGTCTGGGAGAGGCCTATGTCCAGCAGTGGACTGCGATAGGCTGAGTTGATTGATTGACTTTCGTAATTATGATATTAGTATGGATTTTGTGGGACACGTAACATCCGCCAACCTAGACGGCCTGGCAGGTGCTAGACCTGCCAGTCCATCATTATCATAAAAGATGATATCTAAAAATGACTTGTATTAACATTTTCGGCACACTGCAAGTCGTGTAGTACTGTGCAATGCTTCCAATGCTAACTTGATATACCCCCTTGTACGCAGTTGTCAAACCTATTGAGGTTAGCAACGGGATGGGGGGGATAGAAAGTTAACTAATTTGTAGACTCTAAAACACATTACCTTCCTTCTGGGACTGTCGAGTAAAAAGATTTTTATAGAATTGAATACTTAGTACTTCTTAATCTACAAGAATCTTATGGCGATTGAACGACATAGACAGGGAGGCACTGTTAGACATTTTTTTTTTTGTTGTTTATAAATACATATTTGTGATAATCTATACAAATAAATATAATTGAAGTACCTGTTTGTTATGTCAAAATAACAGCTTTTTACTAAATGCATAATGAATGTATAACCATTACTTATAATTTTTTTTGTCTGTCAGTTTGTTTCTGCTAATCTCCGAAACGGCTAGGCCGATTTTGATGAATTATGGTAAAGGGATACTTTGAACCCTGCGGTAGGACTATAGGCTACTTTTTATCGACATATACCACGCGGGTGAAGTCGCAGTCGGAAGCCGTGTTTTGTAAAATTGTATTAAAAAAACAAGATGGCGATGTTGGCTATGTGCTAAAAGTACCGCACACACACACGCACAGTAGTATATTTTAGTCCTGAACCTGTGTTCTACCGGCTAAACACGGTCATAAGAGTCGTTTTGCCATAATCATCAATTCCAAATAGTTATTTGCAAATTGTCATTATCATTACTCTTGACAAATATTGGAAATACATACTAATATTATAAATTCGAAAGTAACTCTGTCTGTCTGTATGTTACCTTTTCACGCCTAAACCACTGAACCGATTTAGATGAAATTTGGCATAGAGATAGTTTGAGTCCCGGGAAAGGACTTAGGATACTTTTTATCCCGATATTCCCACGGGATCGAGACTTATGCGGGTGAAACCGCTGGGCGCAGCTAGTACATAATGTCCTTTCTACCGTAGTCGAGTAAAAAAGGGAAGTGTCTGGTTCTTTACTTAGAATCTTACTATGACGCGCCATTGTAATACAAAGCCTCGATTTTACTTAGTAACTTGATTCGTTACATAAAAACCTTACATACAAGTATTAATTTCGTTTATTTGACAAAAAACGTTGCTTAGCTATTACATCAAGCAAATTCAGACAATACATAACTCTTATTACATAAAAACGTAAATAGAAATATCAAGTTAGTGTTTCTCTGTAATTTGTGAAGTTTATGATGCCTGCGGTAAGCAGAGTTAGAAATATTGCGATCAAATTACGAACATTACCAAGTGTGGCGAATTTGGACATTATGATTATTCAGGAGTTATTCTTGTTTCTAAATGGTGGTTTCTTGCTGACCATCGTTTTATTGTTGTTATTAGTAGTAATAACTTGTTTATTTATTTTACTTCGATGGTCCTAGTTTATCATTTGTGACTTCAAGTTACAGCTATGTAAACAGAACCCAGCATTGAATAAATAATATGTAAGCTGTCACGCCCTTTATACCTGAAGGCTTTTATTTGGTCAGTGAGTTTTTATTTTTTTGTTTAGATTTTTTATTTTTATTTTTTGCTTGAGTACGTATAGTGTTTATTGCGTTTGTTGGTATATTGGCGCGGCTAGCTAACCTATGGCAAATAACTTAATTTAATGTTGTGTGTCCTGTAATGTTATGTAATTACTTTGCATACTTAGTATTGTATAAAATCAATTATTTTCTAACTGAACAGACAGCTGTGCTGCTGGGGAGTTTGTTCCACCACTTCTCCGCAGCGAAAGCACTAGGAAGTGGTGAAGGGCGGGCGTTTTGGGGGACTGTCTTTTGTAATTTTGACGTTCGAAAAGTGCTGATTCTCAGCCTAGTTTGAATAAATGACATTTGATTTAAAACCAATCAATCAGCACATTTCGAACGTTAAATTTAAATAAGATCGTCTCCCAAAACGCCCGCCCTTCACCACTTCCTAGTGCTTTAACTGGGAAGAAGAAGTGGCGCAACAAACTCCCCAGCAGCACAGCCGCCAGCTCAGTTAGAAGAACTTATAAAATGCCAAGGTTTACTTTTTGATAGTGGAAGCTATGAAGTACCCCCCTGTTGGAATATCGGCCCATAAGGCTACGTTTCCACCAGAGATGAGGGAGGATGCGTAGCGAGGATTGTGTGTAAAATAATCAATAACAACGCTAATTTAGTTCAAGCTATGAAAGTAAAGCGATGTTAATGAGTTTCTTACCCGTTCTTCTCCATAGAGATCTACGTTTTGGAATGGGCAACTAGATTCAACTTTCTAACTGACCGACGATTTAATTTTGATAAATCAAAAGTGCCTGTAATGGTTTAATTGAAATAAATGCTTTGGGTTTGAGTTTGAATCGTTTGTTTCACACACATCCCTCGCTACGCATCCTCGCACATCTCTGGTGGCAAGGCAGCCTCTAACAGGCTGCAGGGTAACGCAAACACATCACCATCGTTGTTCATTGCGTTGTTGGCTATAAGTCTATCAAGTCCACGATTTTACAGCACCGAAAGTCAGTGGGTAATTTTTAGTTTAATTTTTTATTAACTTCAAGTTAGATTGGTATAGCGGGATTGTCCGAAAGGGTTACCGCTACCCCGGAACACAAAGGGCTAAGGAAGGAACACGGATGGGTTTTAGTCAGTAAGAGTCTGACACTCCCTTGGAGCGGGAGGGGTCATTTGATGATTTCCCATCCAAAAAAAAAGCAAAAAAAAGTTAGATTGGTATTAGCTAGGTTTTGAACCTGCAACTAGTTCTAAGCAAGTTCTCGGAACTTCCGAACAACAGAATCTAATTACTATTTAAAAAAAATTGCAATTAATAAAAAAGGTCACATACCCAAGGGACGCTAATAATTGAAGACCACTAACATTTTTTAATTAAAATAGCTACGAGATGTAGTTATATGATGAGATGTAATTACGGCTGCGTCGTGGAGTAATGACGCTAATTACTTACATCACATATTAGCCCGTAAACGTCCACCGCTGGACGTAACTGCTATGTTGAAAAAATATAGGGGGACTAGGTTTCGCTCTCAGCATCGGGCACGTGGAGGTCGGAAATTGTCCACGGGATATACAAGAACATTTATTTTAAGTAATGTTTGACGAAAACAAACATTACTTAAAATAAATGTTCTGGTATATCGATTTTATTCAATTTCGAGCGGCCATTGTTGTTTACATCTTTGGCAAATTTAGAAACGCCGGACTATAGGCTTCATGTGAAGCAGCTTGTTTGCAGAGTAGCTAGTGCATGGTGGCCAAGGAACGAGTGAAAAGGCGCGCGACTGAAGAGGTCTTTACTCCGTGGGACAGCGACAATTTCGTCACATATGACGTTCCCAACCGAAACCACAGTCAGTAGTTTTCAGTGTCATTGCACCCTATTGAGTTGTCGCCAAGGATAGCTCCGATACGGTGCAGACAGAATAGACAACGTTTTGGTAAGATTCCAATTTAGATATACGTGAAGAAACTGAAGTTTGATGCTGACGTGTTTGGCTTAAATGGAAGTCGTTGAGCTCCTTACTTTTACGTATGAAACATTATTTTGAAGAATATTGTCTTCAATGATTTCTATAAATTGTAAGCATGTGACCAAAAACCAATGGAAAAAATGGAAGTCCTTATAAAACTGCTTCCACCAGGTTTGTTTTGGAAAGACAAACCCGCCCCGTTTCATGGAGACTCCTAGGCAAAATCTACGTCCGGGAAAACCTACATTCCTTTTCCTCATTGGCGAATAACCGTCACAATCGGGCCGATAACATTCTAAAGAGCGTATACAAAACGCTGATCAATATCAAAATAAGTACGTCTATTAGCGTGTTACTGATAACATTAGTTTATACACACAACAATACAAAAACATTATTATTATTAAAAAAAAACTTTTTTACAAAAAAAAAAACCGACTTCAAAAAAAACACTACAAAGTGATAAATAACTTTAATTTCGGAAGTCGGTGTCGTTGATTCCGCATTTTCGTTTTTTGACACCGACTTCCGAAATTAAAGTTATTTAATTTATCACTTTGTAGTGTTTTTTTTGAAGTCGGTTTTTTTTTTTGTAAAAAAGTTTTTATTTTTCACTTTTTAGTTGTACCTACCCCACAAAAAAGTAAACAAAAAGATCGTTAATGTAGACAATGTAGATAAATTTTTAGATTTTTGTTGATTTTTCAAAAACCGCTTGTCCGATTTCCATAAAATTTTCATGGGACCATTTGGGAAGTATACACTTTCCAACAAAAAAATAATTTTTCAAATCGGTTGGCAAACGACGGAGTTATGCGCGAACAAACATAAAAAAAAAAAATAAAAAAAAAAAAATACAAACATTCGAATTGAGAACCTCCTCCTTTTTTAGAAGTCGGTTAAAAAGATTATTACTATCGAAGTCATGAATAATTTTGTGTTTCTAAATAAAAATGCTATCATAGCTAAACATGGTGGCAGGGACATAGTCGCGTAAACCTTAACCATGAATTCAGCACACGATTCTAGACGTAGCGTAGCAATTTTACGTTGGTTATCAAAAACATATTTCCTCTTTACGTATAAGGGTCAGTTCAAACCGCGACGCGACGAGACGCGCAGTTTTCAAGATATGGTGCTCCCACACTGCTGTTATAAAATGTTTACTAACAAGAAAACCTTTCTGATTTCTGAAAACCTTTTTGATTAAATGTATTAGATCACAATGTTAGAAAATGTTTGTAAACATATTTTAACAGCAGTGTGGGAGCACCATTAGCAATACAATTATAGGCCTTACCTGCTACACAAAAAAGTACATAATTCTGTGTGTCTACTACGTCGAGCTACGCCGCGCGGCGCCGCGCTGCGCCGCGCGGACCTCCTCACTGATGTGTACCTTTTTGTGTAGTAGATAAGGTGTATAATTGTATTATTGCTATCTTGAAAACTGCGCGTCGCGTCGCTTCGCGGTGTGAACTGACCCTAACAACGAGGGGCCCGTGGCTAAATAAAAACAGACCGCACAGGTCGATCGATCAGGTTAAGCTACACTTGCCGCGGTTGGTATGTGGATGGGTGACCATCATTACATACTGAGACTACTCCGTGCCTCGGAAAGCACGTTAGTTAAGCCATTGGTCCCGGTTGTCATTTGTGGATATTTGACAGTCGTTACGGGTAGTCAGAAGCTGAGAAGCCCGAAAGTAAGTTTTACCAAGGGGTATCGTATTACCCAGTAACTGGATTGTGGAGGTCAGATAGGCAAGCGCTCCATGTAAAATACTCGTATTCATCTGCATCCGGTTAGACTGGAAGCCGACCCCAACATACCTAGTTGAGAAGAGGCTAGGCAGATGATGATGTATAACATTATAGTTAACGCATAAGAAATCTGTCTCCCATAATTAATTTAACGTTTGATCTGTATTTACACGCGACCTACTTGCCATCAACCGTTACATACAACTGTAAAATATAAATCAAACTATAAACGTCACGTTAATGATTCGCAATTCCTGTAACTAACGGATCGTTGTTGGACAGCACATGAATCTTCGGCAAAATTATAGGGAGTCTAGCCTTTCATCTATCAGAAGAACACAGGTGACAATCACTCTATATTATAAAGGCGAACGTTTGTGAGTGTGTTTATATGTTTGTTACTTCTTCACGCTCAAACGGCTGGACCAATTTTGATAAAATTTTGTATGGAGGTAGCCGACACCCTGGATTAACATAATAGGCTACTTTTTATCCCGATATTCCCTCGGTATCGACACTTATGTGGGTGAAACCGCGGGGCACAGCTAGTTCCTTTATATGTCTTCAGATGTTAGCGGAAAAACGAAACCGTTATCGGAAACCATCACGTTCTTACCCTTTTCCTGTGTTACTTGGGGTCGGTGTAACACGTTTTACGTTCAAAAAGTGCTGATGTTTGAATAAATGAGTTTTGATTTTACTTCTTCCAACCGTCACCCTATTATTGAATCCCTTCTCTTTCATAATAACATCACTCAATCCATCCATTTTTATTAATTGCTAAATGGGCCCGCTCTTGACCTCGATCACGCCTGATGGAAAGCGATGGATGAGGTCTATGATGGAACGAGCGTGCCCAGAAGATGCCTAAGGCACTGGAACTTCCACGCATCGACGAAACACAGCAGGCTGCTTGACTCCGGGTTCCCGTGGGAACCAGGCGGGAGTTAGGCGAAGAATTGGCCAGTCAAATAAGGTGTTGGGTGTGACTGTGCAGGATGCGCAGAGCGCTCGGTTCAGTTGAGTAACTGGTGGAACAAACTGCGCTACACGAGGAGGCTTCTACATGCATCCCAAACATCCCATTTTCTCTAGTCTTCCTCTCCACCATCCATCAACATTTATATTCGTCACTCTTCATTACATGCGTTTTATCTCTCCGTTTGCAGCTATATGATTTCAGACATAAGAACCAGGCATACGAAGTTGGCATTATAAATCTTACTGCATCAGCTCTTAACGGTAAGTTAAAGAGAAAGACAGAAGTTTGTCAAAGGTGAGAAGCCAGGCACTACTGGTATCTCGCGAGCAGGTGATGTGATATGACGACAAGAAATTTCACGCGGACGAAGTCGCGGGCTGAAGCTAGTAAATAATAAAAACCTTCCGCGACCGAGTCGGCCCTAACCCCTGCCCCGTTTAACTGGCTTTCCCCGCCAAGCGCCACTGCCCCACCCTGACCGCTTCGTCCTGCCAAAAGAACCTTCCCTCCAGCCTCAGTACTGGACCATAAGACAAGAGGTGTAGAAAGTTCCAAGTCCATTTTGATAGGTAAATGATGCTGAATGAATTCCAAGTTTGAGTTACTACAGTTCCAGAGATTATCTTCTTCCGACGTTTAATATAAAAACAAACATTACATGAACGACACTAAGGAAATAAAACTTCGTTCTATACATCCGCCATTTTGTTTTTGCATTGTACCGGTGAAGAAAAAATTATTAGTGTTTACGTGGTCTTTTTGTTGTTAAACAATTAGATACGCATATGGTTACAGGTTAAAATACCATGTCCGGAATATTTTGAACAAGATAAATTCAATTTTTAAATTTGACATTTCGTTGACATTTTGTTTTACAGTAAGCGCCCCCATCTTTACAGTTGGGTAAAAATTTATAAGTCCCTGTATAGTTTTATTTAAGAACATTTCTGTAACCATAATGGGATTGCTTTTTGTTTCGATTTTATTCATTTTAATTAACTGATCAAGGCAACGCCAGGAAATTGCCATAATTATGTACGAATGAAGGAAAATATGATAATTATATACTTAATTATAAAATATATTTCAATTGCAGAGAAAAGGCAGACCTTTGCATTTAGTCGGTTTAGTTGCACCATTTATAACTCAAGAACGCCTACACCGATTTTTTATGATTTATGATTTGTTGGATTTGTCTCCGCCCCGAATAGCAGAATAAGTATTAAAAACGGGGGACAATTTCACGAAAAAAAAAAACAATTTAAGACAATTTCGTTTTCTCATACATTCGTTGTTATTGATTCTGAGGCGTTCTGAAGTTCACTCAAGAAGTTCTATATAAAAGCGATGGTTTCTAACATCAGCCTGAGGCAACCGTACATATAAAAAAAACCATTTGTGGCGCATGCCTCGCTCTGTCTGGATGCACCTTTAGCCTTTCCTTCATTTTTCACAACTTTCAAGCTTCATTTTGACAACAAGACTCGGTTTATTCTGGATAGATACCAAGATATTATTCATCTTAATAAATCTTACCTGCGATTGATTCTGGGGAGGCATAGGCGAGGGCTCATCAGGCCCCAGCCTCGGGACACCTGTCCGTTTCATCATCTTTGATGATCAGCGATTTCCCATCACACGATCACCTGGAATTACAGAAAATTATATTATAAGTATGATTTTTATCAACAGATATAAGTAATTTAATTTAAATAAAATGTAAAGGGTGCTAAGGTTTCTTTTGCAAAATAGAAGCTAAAATCAACAAAAATAGGAAACATTGAAGGGCCTTTGTTTATCATTGTTAGCTTAAGGACTTGAGGGAGCTTGTGGCTCAGTAATAACAGCCTGACACAGTCGATCGATTAGGTTAAGCTACGCTTGCCACGGACGGTTCGTGGATGGGTGACCATCGTTTCATACAGAGAGCATGTTAAGCATTTGATCCTGGCCTTCATTCTTGGATCTCTGACAGTCATTACAGTTTGCCAGAAGCCCGCAAGTCTGACAACCAGTCTTAGTAAGGAGTATTGTGTTACCCAGTAACTGGGTTGTGGAGGTCAGATAAGCAGTTGCTCCATGTAAAATACTGGTATTCAGCTGCATCCGGTTAGACTGGAAGCTGACCCCAACATAGTTGGGGAAAAGGCGAGGCAGATTGATTGATTTTTGTTAGCATAAGGATAAGGTATTTATGACCATGTAGCAAACCACAGGTCAAGACATTACTTAAAAAACATGTTAATCTAATTAATGGTTTCCTAATCTATGTATTAGGACTACCTACACAGTGTCTTCAGCTGATAATAAAATCAATATCATAATAACCTAGCCTAGCATGCTTTCTGTTTACCAAACCAAGTGTTTACTATCTAGCCACATGCTTTCTGGGAGGTTAAATAACACAGAGTATCATAACAAGATGTCAAACTTATCGGGGATCTTATTAGAGCAGTGGTGGCCAAGTGGTTACGGCCGCGACTTACGAGTTGTAGGTCGTAGGTACGAACCCAGACAGGCGCTTTACTTTGTGTAAATTATTTCATCACCACTGCTCTCAAAACGGTGAAGGAAAACATCGTGAGGAAACCAGCATGTCCTAGAACCAAAAAATTCGAAGACATGTGACATCTACCAACCCGCACTGGGCCCGCGTGGTGGATTAGGGCCACTCCCTCTCACAGAGAGGAGGCCTGTGTCCCAGCAGTGGGAACATTATAGGCTGATTATGTTATGTAAACTTATCGGACAGATCTTTTGAACAAACTAGGAGACCTAAACTACTTCTAGAGGGAGACAGCCTAGTCCGAATGACCAGAGACCGCCGTCATGGCCCACATATATTGGTTGACTAATGGACTAAGTGCGGAAGACAATCCTAACATAGAACATGGATACTGTCAGACTTATGTCAAGCGATTTGATGGGCTTTCATAATTTTTTCAGCAGTTGATTTTACAGCATACAATTATTTTTTCTGTGTTGATAATTGTTGTTTCTGAAACTGGTGGCCAGTGTTTTGTGTAATTTGTATTAACATTTTCGGCACACTGCAAGTCGTGTAGTACTGTGCAATGCTTCCAATGCTAACTTGATATACCCCCTTGTACGCAGTTGTCAAACCTATTGAGGTTAGCAACGGGATGGGGGGGATATGGGTTAAACGCATAAACCATGTGTAGGTACCTAACTGTTCTAACCTAACTTTTTCATGAGGTTGCCAGTATTTTGATGATAGATTGTTTCCTACAAGAAACCTTCATTTGATTTAAAAAAATACTTTTAAGCTCTTCCACAGGCAACTATCACACATGATAAGCGATGAAGCAGTTTGGTAAAAGATGGTGCATGCTCATGCAGCACGTTTGGCTTGGATTACCTAACCTATTCACTCAAGAGTCAAGACTTAATTGAAGTCACATGGGCGAATCTCATCAGTGAACTTCACTTTTACGTTTCTGGCTACTCGTTCGAGTTACACATGCGTCCCACAGTCCACTTACAATATTTGACAGACTACTTCAAATATTTGTCACTCAGTTATTGTTTCTGACATAAACCAAGGTTGTCGTTATGTATGTCGAGCACGACTACCCAAAAAAGCTGATAAACTAATGACATTTGATAAATTTCCGCGCCTACTCCATCTACGAAGACTAAACATCACTTTGTACTTTTTTACCATATAAACCGTAAATTAGGAACTGTTGTTGCCGAAAACGTGGAAACTAATTATTATTGTTCAGTTTTGTACACGGAAACAACACGCGTCATGAAACACTGATAAAATTAATGAAAAACGCGTCCGTATAGGTTAGGCTCATTACGCGCATGTGATTATGGAAATAACATTTTTTTTTGCAATAAATACTTCTTTCAATACGTAAACTATCTCCAACAAGACACAAGTTGTCAGTACTCGAATTATTACAGCTCACTTTGACGAATCTAGTTCATCGATCCGTTAGTTGCTGAATAAATAACAAGTGATAATAACCGCGCCCGCCATTTTCACATGCGGAATTGTTTTGATTTAATTATTTAACTACAGTACCGTCAACGCTTGTAATTAATTTTTGATAATGATGAAAGGATTATGTAACTTACCATCTGATTCGGTGAATGAATAATTTCTATTTATTTACTTTCTTCTTATAATAGCGGTTATTTTTTGACAGTCACACACATGTAGAGTACTTGTCATTTTAAGTACCTACCTACCGAACCGAGTACTCTATTCGAAAAAACGAAAATGAAAAAAATAGTATTGTGAAATGACGTCACGTCCTGAATTTAAATCATTCAACATCGTTCCACTTTCTTACAACTTTAGCATTTTTAGCATGCCGTTCAGGGTCAAAGCAATAAACTACACTGAATATTTCGCAAATAACATGAATTTACCGAATAACTGGATTGAATAACGCCAATAAACGAAATATACAACACGACTTACAACGTACTACGGTGAACGTACATTAGTTAAATATCTTTTATAAACATATTACGCAACTAAAACACGAACATAAAGGTACTCGAAAGCTAGAAGGCAAGGCGCATTCGAATTTGGAATTCGAATCTCCGGTCACAGCACCCACACAGGTTTCGTTCAGAAACCGGTCCGGCAGAGACGACGATGACACAAACTCGTACTTATTTATAGCGGAAAACGTACACAAATCGATAACACCCTAGCTAGCTGCACAACAGCGACCAGGCCGGCGCAAATTACCTACTCGCTCAAACTTTCAAGTCTGCACAGCGCAGGCCACTAAACAATATCGAGTACAAGAGAATTATATTAAAGTCCCGCCTTTTTTACATGGCCACGTTCTGAAATCTTCTATTTAGATATCGGACTCGCCTCTTTCACGGTACAGTCACTCACAAAAATCTTTAGGTATTATTATTTCTACAATGAATCATAGCGAGCGGATCTCGTTAGAAGAAAAAGTTAAAGGCGGTTAAGGATAATCATCTTTCAGAATAGAGCGGTAAAGTCCGGTTTGCATCGGGCCGGGGGAAACGAGGACGGCGCGGCGGTATTCGTCACCGACGTAGAAAATGGCGACTAAATACCAACAATTACACAGCACGACTCACCGAACGTCAATGCGAATCAATGTTACACGAAGGAGAACAGAAGTCAACCCAGTTTACTGGACGAGAAGATGTGAGCACCTATCTATCTGTAGCAATTCAGATAACGATTGGCCTCGAACGCATCGATGTCAAAAACTAACAAAAAGAGTACATACCGTTGAATATTAAATGCTGACACGTCGGTATCTTCAATTACATGTAGAAAACGCCTTTTATAACTCAAAAAACAGTTTCGAGACAATGAATAAAGATAATAGCGCGTCACGGCTTGCTCCGAGCGAGCACATTCGTGCGCCTCCAAATAGCGCAACGGCGCAACTTTTTCGAGCGCGGCGTCAACACGGTCAGGTGGGCGAGGTTGCGACACTGCCATAGCGCTATCTCGCTCACACTGTATGCTATCTCTTTCGCACCCGCGATACTGACGCGCTGGGACTGGAGGGACGCAAGCGGAGCCCTTCCTCGGACAAACGTCGCGCACCGAGCTGCGCGGCCGACTGACTGCTCAACAGCGCCTCCAACTGCGGCGGCCCAACCGAGAATCGAGCCCGAGCCACTAGACGGAACGGCAACGCC
This sequence comes from Amphipoea oculea, assembly GCA_945859645.1. Lineage (NCBI taxonomy): Eukaryota > Metazoa > Arthropoda > Insecta > Lepidoptera > Noctuidae > Amphipoea > Amphipoea oculea. The sequence goes on along the minus strand of OX243888.1, from coordinate 11,135,261 downwards.
GCCATAGAAATAATAGCGAGCGAAACAGACTTGCAACGATATGAAATGCCACGAACCACCGCGGCACTGGCGGGCCAAAACAAAATCTCCTTTCTCTAAAATTATACAACAGTCGGTATTGAGAGCACACCCGGGCCACTCGGCGTCTATTTCCCGCCAAAAACAATGCAGTGATTAAATAAAACTACTTGGAGGAAATGCACAAAGGATTACAACTTTTGTTGGGACATGGTTCCTGATCAATTTCATAGGCTTAGCCTATTGAAGTATGGATTTTTGTGCTTCCTACCGACATAGTTAGGTACGTGTGTGGATGGTTCAAGCCGTATGTAGCTTGACAACAAGCGGGAGGGGGGAGGGGGCGTTATTGGTGAGGGGAATAATAAAATCACTGCATTGAATCTGAAAAATACTGAAAATGGAAGCGAGTGAATTAGAGATTTGTAATGTGAAGACGTTCGTTTCTTGATTGTTATGCTAAAAATGCGATAAAACAAGAGATGGCGGATTAGAGTAAGATTTATTATGAGACATGATGCATAGAACTTCAATAGCTTCGTAGGTTGCTAGTGGTTATGGAGAAAGGTTGGTAGATTTATTGCAAGATATAATGGACTAAATTCTGGTTGTTACAAAAATCACGATGATTACAGCTACTAAAAGCTGCAAGTAGTAGGTCAGGTTGTTAAAAAATAAAGGTGTACAAAAGTGGGAACACACAGTAGCCTTTTCATTTTGTTTTTTAAACCTAGGAGGATTTATATGGGTCAAAACAGAAAAGAAACAAATTGCAAATGTTATGTTGTTTTATTTTCATTAAGATTTTTCTATACATGTTAGCTGCCTGTCCTATGGCTCAGCAAAACCTAAAAATATTTGGTCAGAGTGTATTAATTAAATTAAACAAAAAAAAACTACAAACTTGAATATCTATCTACAAATAATATTGGAAATACTACAACTACCGCTAATTACAAAAGAATCAAATCAAAATACTTAAGCAAAATGATTTAAAAGCTTCTAATGGTTTAATAATTTGGCTGAGAATGAACATACATCAGTCCAATAAATATGAATATTTAAGTTCTAAAACAAATCCTGATAAAAGAACATTGCAAAAAGAACATTGCGGTCATAAACAACGAAGAAATTAACTAAATAAGAGGTAACCAACCAAAACAACAAGCTATGATACTTGAAAATGATGATAATTATGGTAGAAAATACAAAAAATACTGCAAATCAACTTATAAATTCAAAGTTACCGTGATAAGTAATGGAATTTAGTCATAAAGTGTGAACTAATGACGAGTCAATAATAAAGCTAAACATGAATCAAAAATGGACACATGCAAACTGAATCAATATTGGTAAAAGTACACTGTTTTGGAAATACAAAGTGGACTAATCTAAATCAAAGGAATACAATAAGAAACATCACACTTATCATTTCAATCCATCTTTTATTTTTTTCAAAGCTTGTCCATATTTAGCATGAATTCTAAAATTCACCATGACTGCTACAAATTGTTTTGCCAAGTCATGCGTTGGTGAGGCGATTAAATGGCAAATGACATGTTTTAGACAGAACATAAAGGTCAGAAGGTGGTACCTTTGCCAAGAAAATTACAGGTGATTTAAGGGAATGATAGATGAACTAGCTGCAAGTTGAATGTGTTTTTGTTTCTTTTCGATTACCTGTCATTAGGTTCCGATAGCCTATGAAACCTATTTCGTATGTAAATACCAATTAATTTAGAAACGCAACATAAACAGTTACGATTATGACTACCAGTTCTATAACCCACAATATGTAAGTGCATTGAAAACCGGTTCTAATTCTAAACCGTTTTCAAAGTAGCCCCACAAACTCTTCGTCGAATCGAATGCAAGATTTCCATCCAAGGAGTTTATATTATATTCTATCAGTATCTTTTGAGGAAGCGTTAATAGTTAATACTGGCCATCAAGGACCCTTAACTTTTACAGTTACCATTCAATCTGTTAGTCTGGATATATTTATCTTATCGTGAGATAAGTTTATCTTTTTTCTCTATTTTTCCACGTCGGAACGTGCCTTTGGTTTTTCTAAGATTAAAAATAAAGATCTCGCAGTCTTTACAGAAACCAGAATTACATAACTTATAACAGATGTTTATCACACGAATTTTTTGGACTAACTAGCCCAAGAGTTTTTGACAGTCTTCAGATTTTTGTTACAATCTACTTCAAAGTGCAAAACAAGGTGGAAAATTGCTCTCATCGAACCCCTTCAAAATATCATCGTGACCTATTTGCATTAACCACTCTCGGGTCCTTTACAGTAGCTCCACTGTGCTACGTTCAATGTCCATCATGGGTCACCCTAAATTTTATTCATAGAAAAGGGGATACAAAAGAAGTTTTTATTCCACCAAAAGATAAAAATAAGAATAATTCCAGTCTGCAATTAGAGAAGCCATATTATGCATTGAATTAAAGATAGCTGAATTGGAACTCAGAATTCAATTAGATGTCAAAGACCTACATCAAGATCAGGCAAAGGAAAAATGTGGTAGGTATTTATCAAACGAGAGTTTTGCTCGTCATTATCACCTTCAGTTGTAAATTGTAAGCCAAGAGGGAATGAGTCGACAAAGGAACTCGAAAAGGTTATATGAAAGATGACAACCAAGAAAATACCTGGTGAAGTGTCGAAAAGTTAATACAAAACATAAACATGTTATTTTCCCCAAATATATATTTTTATTAAAAAAAAAACACTAAGGAAGTAGAAGAAAAGAGATTGAATACGATTTCTGAAGTAATTAATTGCAAGATGACTTAAATTTTGGCAGGGCAACTATCAGCTGATACATGACGCTTGTTGCCCATAACAAGACCTTTCCCAATGTTTGAAGACAATAAACGTATAATAGCACGCTAATCTATTTATCAGCGCAGATGTTTATTTATAAATTCATATCATTTGTTGAATCTATTTCAAGTCGTGAATGCAGCCACAGTTCGAGGACCTCAATTTGGAATTCCATCCATTCTATTAGGTAACAATTAACCAACCAAACAATCTGGTGATGAAACAGCACGCAAAATATGTAGAAAACATACCCATTTCTCAATTTAAATAAATCCTTCATGTATATGATGTAAACATAGGTACTTATATACAAATTATGACCAACCATTATTCTATCTATCAGGCCCTCGTCCACTCAATAACAACCTAGTTTGTTTGTCGGTTTATGTGTATGTGTGCGCAGTAAACAGGTATCAACAGACAACACTGGCACGCCAAGTATTAACCTCAATTAGCTCATCCATGTGTGAGTGCCACACACCATCTCAAGTTATTACTAAAATTTAATTACAACACCAATACGCTGGTATTAAGTATTTAACTCGTTTATCGTTTGAATTAAATTTATCCCATTGTTAAGCGGAGGATACAAAACGTAGTATAGCCTTGAAACTTCTTATCGAACAAGTGAGTCGACTGACGACTACACACAATTACGACCTGTGAAGCGCGACGTTGCCAACATTCAGCGCGCTACTGCGTCTTAATTTTACAAGTCCGCCGCCATTTTGTTTCCATTTATCAGATGCAACTTGTGAATGATGAGGCTCGATTTATTCTCTTTTTGTCAAGGCAAACAGATTCATAGATAAAACACATTTAAAGAAAGCTAGTTAGCTAGTAACCGCACTTTCCCGCATCAAAAAACACGCATGTTACGTAACCTTAGCAAGTTGCCTAACGATGTAAAATGCATGAGGTTAACTCTCGCATCGAGTACGCTGCAGGCTGAAAGTTCAAGATATCTCAATAGCGAATATCGGATATGCTGTAGATGTCTAGATCATCGCGATTGCAAGCGTACCCTAGCCATACCTAGGTATTTATGTAGAGGGCAAAGTGTCGGCGCAATATGGTTGCATACGTACTTTGAGAGGTTCGTGAGCCAGCGCCGGGTGCGGGGCGTTCGCCCAGTGCTGCCAGGGTAGCCCTCCGGCCGACTCACAACCAGATAAATCACAAATACGGTCATTTTCAACGCAAATTCCGCGGTATCGATCACGCACAGACGCCATTTTGAACCGACACTGAGCGCGGACGAGCGCGCGACGTTGCCACGTCGCACGTTTCCAATCCGCACTTCTATTTCTGTCGCCCTCCCCCCGCGCACCGTGACGCCGGAGGTCGCCAAACAGCGCTCGACAAAACATTCACGATTTCAATTTATACATCAACTTCGCGGGTTCTTATTTGAAAAACTCATGATCTAGTAGGCCTTCGGATCCGGCAGGCGCGGGCGGGGGGAGGGGAGGGGAGGGGCGGCCGAGTGAAGGGGAAGGGGGGGTGTTATAACAGCGTTTCCAATGATAAGATAGTACTTATAGACATCGTATAGATGTACATGAATTGTAATATATCGTCCGAGCGCGCCCGGCTTTCACCAAAGAGCGGAGCGAGGCGCGGCCGCGCAGGACCGCGCCGACATGTGCCATTGGCCACCGCAGAGATCGATAGACAAACACCGACGAGGACACCGACCTACATACGATACTGAGCCTTACTGCCGTAATAATAGATATCGTATTCGTCCGGTAGTGACTATAAACAAACTACCGCACGAGCACACTGACGTCGTCCACGTAGATACGCACGAACACAGGCGTTGTGAAAACGACGCGAGCAAGCGACGAGCTGCGCGACCTACCGATGTATACCATCATTGTATTATGGCACTTTTCTAGAGTCGAAATTCCTGTGCCGCGTCGCGCCCAGCGCGCCCTACCGAAGGACAAAGGGACGATTTCACACGGAAAACAAAGGGAAACGCCGGTCCACGGATAATAACACATTTTTTGTTTGATAAATTAACTTTTTAACAAGTTTTTATTGGGTGGCAGCGCGTTGCCAAGTCGTCAGGTTGCGCCGATCGCGCGCTCTCTCATTATGAAATTGGGATTTTCTAACTGCACATGACGCAGTCGATTGATAAGATGATTTTTTGAAAGGTTACATAAAAATGCAATACTACACTGGACTGAGTGAGTGGCGTATGGTCATGGCACAGGCGCGCCGGACAAGTCTTAACAGGCAATATGGCATTATCCATCATAAGTCTATTTCGCCACTACACGTATTACACAAACGAAAGCAATCAAAATCAACTAAAAAGACCAGATAATAAGCTTGGAATAGGAAAAGACGCAATCTGTCAAGCAGTCACTTACCTGAATTTTTACACGAAACGTGCGTATTTCTTCACAAAACTCACTGGAACGTCACTCCGAGACGATGCAATAGTAATATTCAAGGTATTTTAAGGTTTTTAAACAATTTGATGTGCATAAAAAAATTATACATGCCGTTGAGCAGACGTCCCGCGCGCATAGAGACCGAATGCGAACTGTTGGTAAGTTTGGTTTGGTTGGGTCGGTTGATAGGTGGGGGGCGGCGGGCGGAAAACCGGAGAACGGGCAATCGAGGGAGTCAGAAAGGGCAAAACTGTAATAATTTTTAACGGATTTACATTGCTAAACTAGTAACCAACAACCCGTTAAAAATTATAAAATGATTTTTGGAAACATTACATTCAATAATAAACTCGGCTCATGTGATAAAAATGTGATAAGTGATTGTCTTGACATTGATGTTTTTCCTGTTTCGAACTCTTCGGAACCACTCACACATAGACAAAAACCAAAAACACAATGATTTATTGACCCAGTGTTGCCGAATAAAAAATACCATGGTGTTTACAGAGCCATTTATTTATGTTTTTTTTGAAAGTTACTATTTCAAATGAAAACTTGTAGTCCTAAATATGGAATATATAGCGGTTTGAGGTCGAAATTTTACTCAACTTTGGAATATTATTTAATTTTCGGAGATAAAATTCCAAAGAAGGATCAATAGCTCTTCTTTTCTAATCGTAATTTACGTCAAAACCACAAAAAATATAGCTCTTCGAATGCAAGTGAGATGTACTGGCACCTGGCACCGTGATATTTAGTCGGTTTATATCTGTCAGAATCCAACCAATGAAAATGAAATACTTCATAAAAAAAAATGTTACTTAATCTTGACCAATCAGAATAGAGATCGTGTATGACAGAAAAAAGATAAACTTCTTCAACACGTATTGAAATTTTTCCGACATTTATCTGGATTTTCTTGTAAATTAAACACATAATTGTGGTAGATAGATAATAAGGAGTTAAAGATGCGTCCGGCAACCCTTTTCTTAGCGTTCACAATTTTGTTTGTAACGGTAACTGCACGAATAGACCCCAAAAACTTGAAGTGTTTAGGTGTGTATATTTACCGAAATGTTTAAACTTAATTTTTATAGGTTTGAAGTTAATTGAAGTTATCTTATTATTTCAGTGTGCCGGACGACCTTCGAGGAGCTTAACGATGTGATAAAAAAAGTAGATAAATGGAAAAAAGTTGATGTAAGTAATACATTTTAATGACCCAACTTCAGTTCCAAGTTTTATTACTATTGAATTCTTCAATTTCCTGCATAATTATTATTCGATCACTGCAAGTTCTTTGAACATTTAAGTAGTTTCTATGTTAAGTCCATATAATATAATTATGTCATGCAAATGCCTTCTTTTACATGACAACCAATTTAATAAATTTTTCTGCAGACAAAACTACAATAAATTGTAAATAAGTACATAATTAACTTCAATTATAAGTTTCTTATAACCCCTGTAGTCTCTTATAGTAAACCAGAGATATATTCCATTCATAAAAAGCAAAACTTTCAAGTATATCATAAAAATGGTTAATTTGTACATTTTTATGGTTATCATAATGACAGATTTAAACAACAGTAATATGTTTATTGCTGATGTTTTATTCAGTTATTTAAACATGTGTTTGAGGCACTACATGTTGAATTAAACGTAGGATGATGTTGTGCTCTAATTTTCGGCTACTACATATAAAAGTGTACTTAGTATCAAAGAGAAATTTTGTGCACCCCAGACTCGATTGCACAAAAAGTGTGTCGTCTGCTCGGCATCTCTATACTAATATTCTATCCATACTAATATTATAAATGCGAAAGTGTGTCTGTCTGTTACTTCACGCTTAAACCGCTGAACCGATTTAGATGACATTTGGTATAGAATAGTTTGAGTTCCGGGAAAGGACATAGGATAGTTGTTATCCCGATATTCCCACGGGATCGAAACTTATGCGGGTGAATCCGCGAGGCGCTGGTAGTTTTCAAATAAAACATTTGAGTTTGACTTTAAAATATTACTCTCGTCATTATTTGATTACAACCTATACAATTGAAATAAAATTGAAATGTCTGTTTGTAATGTAATATGGTAATGTAAAGTATATACGGTACTAATAACATTTTTTTTTAAATATATTCTTTTTGTTCCGGCTAATCTTCTAAACGGCTAGACCCATTTTTACGGGACTTTCACTGGCAGCTTACTTTTATTTTAGAAAAAAAATTAGGACCACACAAAAAATTAATACCATGAAATCCGCCAGTCCGTCAGTCCGCCTCTGTACATTTATGTGCTTGAAGTATTAAGTAAATAAATAAATCCAACTCGTTTTCCGACATGCAGCGGAAGTAAATGTAATGTGCATGGAGTGGAAGTCGCGGCCACAGCTAGTCAAATTAATGTAGTATATGTCAAAGCATGTAATCTGCGTTCGCGATTTAGTTTCCAAACATGTAAACAATTATGAGTTATTGGAAAAATAATGTTAACACTTGCACAATAAACTTCACTTTACGCTACAACTTCAAACATTTTTATAACTTTTTCAATAGTACTAGTCACTCTGAATTCGACTTAATTTTCACTACAATAAAGTTGATATTTGTTTAACTTGAAATAACATCAATTGAAAACCTAAAGAATAGACCTTAGATTGATAACGGCTTATCTTTCTCTATAAGCTGTAAAAATATTGATTGTAGTAATCACTTCACAGTAGTGGGTTTTTTATGAATGATTTTTTAATCAGTCAGCATTACGCTGGGGGAAATAATTGTAAATTATGCCAATGTAGAAACTACCTATTTATTGGTTACTACATCCTACCCGCGACTTCGCCTGCGTTAAATTTCTGGTTTTTAGGGTTCCGTACCTCAAGAGGAAAAAACAGAACCCTTACTTATAGGATCACATTGTTGTCCGTCTGTCTGGTCGTTGACAACCAAAAAAAAAAAAACATCAAATATTTTTAATTTTATTTTTTTGTTTTTAGTTATCGATACCCATCATGTCTGCAGAGTTTCGCTACCTAATTTAATTTGACCCTGTATACAAACTCAAAAATGTTATTTCTTTATAATATTAGTATAGATAAAATGCCAAAAACTAAATTAAGTGCGGTGATAATTCCTGATTAGATAGGAAACGCCGGTGTCATCTAGTCTTATCAAACTAAACTCCAACCCGCTTATTCATAAAACTTATCAAACCTATTTTAGTTAAAATGGGGTTTGTCTCTTTCTTACACACAGAAATGTCAACGTGACAGATAAAGACGAACGTTCTATAAACCTATTTTAGCTAAAATAGAGATAATATAGGATTATGAATAAGGGGGAAAGCATTTATCACACTAATATTATAAATGCGAAAGTTTGTGAGTGTGTGTGTGCGTGTGTTTATACTTTTAACCGACTTCTAAAAAGGAGGAGGTTCTCAATTCGGATGTTTGCTTTTTTTTTATGTTTGTTCGCGCATAACTCCGTCGCTTGCCAACCGATTTGAAAAATTCTTTTTTTGTTGGAAAGGATATACTTCCCAAATGGTCCCATGAAAATTTTATTGAAATCGGAAAAGCGGTTTTTGAAAAATCATCAAAAATCTAAAAATTTATTTACATTGTCTACATTAACGGTTTTTTCGTTTACATTTTTGTGGGGTAGGTACAACTAAAAAGTGGAAAATAAAAAACTTTTTTACAAAAAAATAAAAAAATTTCGGAAGTCGGTGTCAAAAAACGAAAATGCGGAACCAACGACACCGACTTCCGAAATTAAAGTTATTTATCACTTTGTAGTGTTTTTTTTTTTGAAGTCGGTTGTTTTTTTTGTTACTTCTTCACGCTCAAACGGCTAGACCAATTTGGATAAAATTTTGTATGGAGGTAGCTGACATCCTGGATTAACATTTAGGCAACTTTTTATCTCGATATTCCCACGGGATCGACATTTACGCGGGTGGAACCGCGGGGCGCAGCTAGTTTCAAGTAAACCAATTACAGGCACTTTTGAATTGTCAAGGACTTTTTCACTGGAGACTATGCCCCCATATTCTTGTATTTATAGTTAGTAGCACACACTTCTCTTTCAAAAGACCAAACGTTTTTCGCCGAAGCCGAGGATGCTTTCCAAAGAAACTTTGAAAGGCTAAAAGGACTTTAATTAAAAACAAAATATAATTGATGAAAATAGGTTTGTTTAGGTTTGAAGGAAAATATGCATAAACATACGACTGATTTTTTTACTGTCTGGACTAAAACAGCGTGTAAAATAATTTTAAAAACTAAAACCCGACTACTGAAAAGGATGAAACCAGAAAGTACCTTCCCGTGGTCACTGGTACACTGCCCTTAAGAAAATTAAAACTCATAAAATTAAAATAAATAAATTGATTATTTCAGGTTGGCAACTTCAGAATGGACGCGAGTGGCAACACCATGCAGGAGAAGGTCCCCGCTCACCGCTCAGCCGTGTACATCTCTGAAGTGATTGATGAAATCTGTGAGTAGGCTTCATATTATTAAACCAGTACAGCTCAACACAACTTAGTTGTAGCATCGGCAAAATTCGTAAAACCGATCACATCCGAACTGAGTGCGCCTTCAAAATCACCAATCTGTATTACTGCTTTAGGAGAAAATTATCTTTATACAAACTGAATAACTTGTAAAGTCATAAAACAAAACACATTCGTGAAATTGTTGCATAGATTTACATGAACTAGCTTGCAAAATAAATGATCACGTAAATAAAGTCTTTGTTTTTTAGATTCGATTTGAAGGATACAAGGCTAGAACGATGAATAACACAAATCAAACTTTTAGAGATGTTTATTGTAAAAACTTCACTTCATATTGTTTAAATAATTTGTATCATTTTATTATTACATATAATTATGTAGTATGATAAATAAATATATGAAAAAGGTTCTAGTCTTATACCCTTCAATGTAGTTCATGGAGTTATTAATTATTAATAAATAGTAGATTGTTATAAAAGGGACTAAAATGACCCATTGTATACGAGGTAGTTTTACTCCCGAGCTTTAGCGAGGGAGTAAATAGAAACCGAGTTATAATGGGTTTTTAGCGCCGTGTGTTACGCTCTACTTTTCACTACGATTGCGAGAAAATAAAATACAATACAACATTAAATAGTTTATTTTATTAAAAATTAAATGTACAATGTGTACAATTCTGGATATTTAACGAGATGTTTTTTCCTGGCAACTTAATTTTAGTCCTCTGTGAAGATGAATGTTGAGTTTTCTGTGGGGTAAACGTGGGAGATACACGTAGTTCCAGGTTTGAGGGTCCCTCGTTCGAATGTTCTGAATAGAGAATCAGCTGAGTTGACTCATCCCTTGATGTCGATGGTCGTGGGCTAGTTGGGAGAATATTGATGCGTTCCGTGATACGGTGGGTGATATCAAATTTGTTTATTTTCCTTTCTCTTCCAAAATCTTGGAAAATCTTCCAAAATTGCTAGATGTCCTTCTTTTTTCTGGACTTTTTAGGCGAACTAAAAGTTGCACGAGTGTCGAGTGGAACCACGATTTGAACTAGTCCAAGCCAAGGCATTATCATGCTCTTTCAAAACAGCACTTATTGTTTCTACGTGACACACCAGTTGCCTTCGCAGTTCGCTCTTTAAGGTTTTAAAAGTGATAATTCCCAAAAACTATATTTTTAGACCCCGTGGACTCTCGACTCGAATCATAAATTGATAAACATTAAAAATGACTTCACGAATTTGGCTATCATACGGCTTATCACGTTTCAACGAAGTCATAATGAAAAAAAAAAAACACCAACAAAAAAATATATTATTCACTTTCCCATTAAATTGTCACGAAGTGTACGGAATGATTCACTCACGTGCATTCTCGACGCTGTCTGGGGTTGAACTGAGGCGAGAATATATAGCGCGAATAGCGTTGAATGGCGCGATAGTGAGCGATTTCTATTGGTTGTGTTAATCGGAAGTGATCGGTTTTACGATGCTACATATAAGATGTGTTGTACTGTACCCTAATTGCGTAACACACTATCAATCTAAATCTGAATCATTTTTAAGGATATTGCTAAACCATTGCTTCTTATGTTCGAAAAATTTGTCTGTTGAACATCGTAAATAACGCAATGAATGTTGTTGAACTGTCAAAATGAAACTCATTGCTACTGATAATGTGTTACGCAATTACCCCGCAGCCTTTGATGATGTTGTGGTCGGGTCCTGGGGTGTGGTGTGGTGTCCATGCCATCATGGTTAATGTCATAATATGCTCTATAAAATACAGATCACCCATCTTGGTATTCAGCTATTCGGCTGTGCAATTTCAAAACCTAGCAATTGCTAGAAATTCAAGCAAGTCAAATATGCAAAAACACCGATTTTTGAACTGAAAACTTCTTTAGGCGGGTTGGGAATTTTTAGAGATGGGGGAAAAACCATTGAACTTGCGACACCGTTACCGACACCGTGCTACATTCGGATGTGCTCGGCTGTCCTCAGAATGTACTCGGTTTTAATGTATTTCCGATATGTCAGTGAGTGATGGCAAATTATTCTGTTTTGTTTATATTATGACGATTCAAAAAATACCTACACACGTAATTGTTCAAGTTTGCACTTCTGTCGGTACTCCCGGAGTGACACTGTTTTTTTGAAGTGAAACTTCTTTACGCACGCTTGACATGGGGAGTAAGCTGGCGAACGCGTGACCGTAAGCGTTACGAAAAGTGTGATCGGGCGAGGCGAGCGGGAGTTGAGTGGGGGATATAAGCAAGAGAAAGCAGTGCGCGCGCACATTTTATTTCTCTCTTCCTCTCATAGCCAAATACGTTTGAAGTTTCACTTCAGTCGTGTGGTCATAAGCACCCTCGGTTTTTTTTAAATGTCGGTTGCTAGGTTTTAGAAATTGCACAGCCGTATTAGGCTGAAAGAAAACAGATTTTCTCAACTCATAGTGCAAGTAACAACAATACCAGCAGTCATTGACCTCAAAAAAAAAAACATCAAACCTTGTTTACTTTTATTTTATCGTGTTTAGATATCGATGCTGATTTAATCTGTGAAGTTTACACTATCACGTCTACAGTTTCGCTAGCTAAATAAATTGACACTGTATGGTCTTGTCAGTGGCGGATTCACACATTTGCCGCCAGTAGGCTATTCAAAATTTTCCGCCAGTAGGCTATCCAAATTTTTCCGCCAGTAGGCTATCCAAATTTTGCCGCCAGTAGGCTATTCAAATTTTGCTGCCCCTTCCAACCTCAACAATAATGTTTTTAATTTCTACATAGTAATTATTATAACCCAACGATGTTAAGATTGCATAAGAAATAGTTTTGGGTACCTATCTGTATTTCTGAGCTCATAAAAACTCGAATTATGTACTACTAATAAGGCGGCGCCTTAATACTTACCTACAACTTACACAATAATGAACATTCTTTGCCACCCTTAAAATCTGCCGCCCTAGGCTCCAGCCTACTTAGCCTAGTGGTAAATCCGCCACTGGGTCATGTGGAGCACATGTTGCTCTACAAGACCCAGTGGCAGATTTATCAATTCCTTTCTTGACATGTTCCAGGCAAGAAAATGGACGACTACGTGCGCGTGTACTACAAGGCTACCAACAAGCTGGCTATCATGCAGCTCATCACGAAGGAGGGCGGCATGAACCCCGAGTTCTCCAAGACCAAGTTTGTGACTGACGACGATTTGAACAAGAGTTTGGAGTACTATGTAAGTATCATTTAATCCCTCGCTGCGCTCTGGATTCAAAGAAACACTCGCCTTCAAAATAGTTGTTTGCTCCCTTGGCAAACAATCTACTATTATTAACCGACTTCAAAAAAGGAGGTTCTGTATTCGACCCGTATGTATGTATGTTTGTATGTCCGCGATTTTCTCAAAAACTAATGAACCAATTTTGATAATTCTTTCACTGGTGTGATCTACATACTTTTAGGAAGGTTTAAGTATATAATACATTAGGTAATTATTCTTATGTACGAAAAATGTACTGCATCTCCGGCATTTCTATGCGAATTTTGATGATTATTCTAGTAGGTGTCTTCAATTCTTCAATGCACTAGTGTTAATTGAATTTGTGTGGGGTAGGTACAACTAAAAAGTGAATAATAAAAACTATTTTACAAAAAAATCAACCGACTTCAAAGAAAAAAGAAAACTAGAAAGTGATAAATAACTTTAATTTCGGAAGTCGGTGTCAAAAAACGAAAATGCGGAACCAACGACACCGACTTGCGAAATTAAAGTTATTTTTCACTTTGTAGTGTTTTTTTTGAAGTCGCTTGTTTATGTGTGTCATTGACACTATTATTTCAGAACTTTTTATATTACACTAACTCAAAAAGTTTTGTCCGTTTTAGTCTTTGGACTATATTTCTTTGGTCTGACAGAATTGCCTCTATATTGACATGTTGGTGGAGTCCATAAGCCTTAGCAAATTTTTGGATTATGTTGGTGACGGGTTCCATTTTTAGGTCACGATGAAAGTCGTCATTTCTTATATACCAGAGTGCATTAACAATACTCCTGAGTACCTTATTCTGGAATTACACTAATATTATAAAGCCGAAAGTTTGTGAGTGTGTTTCTATGTTTGTTACTTCTTCACGCACAAACGGTTAGACCAATTTTGATACAATTTGGTATGGAGGTAGCTGACACCCTGGATTGACACATAGTATACTTTTTATCTCGATAATCACACGGGATCGAAACTTATGCGGGTGAAACCACGGGGCGCTGCTAGTGTTTGTATAATTTTGATGTTGGTCGGCTTAGTACAGCCCCATAGTTGGATGCCATATGTCCATATTACCATAAGGATATGCTTCCTTACGTATTATAAAACAAAGTCGCCGAAATGTCTACGCGCATAACTTCCGAATGACTGCATCAACTTGGATAATTCTTTTTTTGTTTGTATGAAAGAAAATTTCGGAAATTTAAAAAAAAAATTGCACCCTTCGAAGCTGGAGCGGGCCACTAGTATATAAGGTGTAAAAAAACTTTAAGAGGTGCTTTAGACCATCGAACTGAACAACTTTCACTATGGGACCAACTCTGAAATCACGAAAAAAAAAATGAGCTGTTTCATACATTTTGGCCGAGTAGGTATTGAACTTTTGTATGAAACAGCTGATTTTTTTTTCGTGATTTCGGAGTTGGTCCCATAGTGAAAGTTGTTCAGTTCGATGCACAGTGTGGGATTTGACCTTAGTTGCGGACATCCTGTTTTATGCGTTTCTCTGAGAGATAACATTGAAACAAAACTCCAATTAAAATTCCCATTGATGTATCTGTCATAGTTTTGTAGAAATTCAGAAAACAATGAAAAATTCATAGAAACCATAGAAACAATTTTTCTTCTTTCTTTTATGGTTTTTTTTACTAAATGTTTATTGGTTTGATAGCAAATGTACTTTATGAACCAACCAATCCACCAAAACCTAAAATATTGCGCTATTCTAGGCAAAAATAAAGTTTTTCTATGATTTCATTTTTTTTTTATCTAGTCACTATTTACACGGTCGCGTTTTTTTTCAGTGTCAATATGTTTACTACATTAATTACTATTATCATAAAAAAAACCAGATGCGACAGACACAGGATAACAGAAATATTGAATTTTAAAATTTTATGTTAGGGTTGCCACTGACAAGCACCTACTATTTTATAACGCGCAATATTTCAAACAAGCTTTCTTAGCATTACTTAGTAGGCGTTTAAGTCGTGTGGAAAACAAATTTAGGTACGTTGGCCGCGTAATGTAATAGTATGTACTTATGTCTGAAGCATTATTAATATTTTCTGATCTCAGTTTTTTCCCTTAAAATTGCGTTTATGTGTTTATTTTAAACAATGAATAATAGTGTAAATTAGTGTTAGTGTATAATAGTGTAATTCTAGAAATCTATACATAAAGAGTTAAAAAATAACTCTTGCATCCATAGAAATTATAAAAAACCTTAGAAACGCAATATCTCCAACA
The DNA here is from genome assembly GCA_945859645.1 of Amphipoea oculea. Classification (NCBI taxonomy): domain Eukaryota; kingdom Metazoa; phylum Arthropoda; class Insecta; order Lepidoptera; family Noctuidae; genus Amphipoea; species Amphipoea oculea. The sequence goes on along the minus strand of OX243888.1, from coordinate 11,119,964 downwards.
TCGCGCAAGCTAGTTATATGGATTTTTGCCACGATTTAGTAGAAACATAACCCTATTGAATTTTTGTTAAAAAAAATGCGACAATAACATAGATAATTTCTAATTATTTTTTTTTCAAAATTTTAAAATTATTTTTTTTCTCTCGTTTTTCTGCACTTATGAGATTGAAATTTTCACACTAGTAGCATTGTAAACTAGCAGATGGTTTGATTTTTTTACAAAGAGAAATATCACTTTTTTCGAGAAATATGACTGAAAACGTTTTTCGTAGAAATCCACGACTTAAATGAAAAAAAAATATATCTGCAAATGTAATTGAAATTTTCAAAAAAGTATTACTTTATTTGGTCTGGGATGACTAGGCCTACTTAAATCCAACATAAAATGATAGTGTCCGCAACTAAGGTCAAATCCCACACTGTGCGATGGTCTAAAGCACCTCTTAAAGTTTTTAAGGTTAATTTTTTTACACTTTGTATAATAAAATATTCTTATGTATCGATAGGCACGAATCCTATTTTTTAACCGACTTTAAAAAAGGAGGTTCTGTATTTATAATGAAAAGTTAAACATTAAACTGTTCTCCTGTAAAGGTAGCCTTACGTCGCTTAGTCAATTTTTCCTTTGAACTGTCGATATACCTACATAATTTGAACCACCTATATTTTTTTATTTAATATTATTATTTCGATGTAATTTCCAGTGCGAGCGCATGTTCGAGGAGAATGAGGACGAGATCACGTCGCTGTACAAGAACAGACCTGAGGATGATGTCATGCCTGATGCCGAAAGAGAGGTAACATTTTCTTAACACCTCAAGCGTCAAGTGTACACCAAGTGTACATGTATAAGAGAAAATGCTCGAAACGTCAACGGTACACCAAGTGTACACAACAGTGTCATTGTTCTATTGTCATTGTCATAACAATGACTTTACTGCGCCCATTCAACTACTCCGACGCGTGGGGTGTTTCGACAGGTAGGCGGGCAAACGTGTGAGAGGTTAAAAAATACAAATAATCAGCCTATAATGTTCCCTCTGCTGGGACACAGGCCTCCTCCCTTCGAGAGTGAGTGGTCTGTAATCTACCACGCGGGCCCAGTGCGGGTTGGTAGATGTCACATGTCTTCGAATTTTTAGTTCTAGGACATGCCGGTTTCCTCACGATGTTTTCCTTCACCGTTTTGAGAGCAGTGGTGATGATATAATTTACACAAAGTAAAGCGCCTGTTTGGGCTCGAACCCACGACCTACATCTCGTAAGTCGGTGCCGCATATGTCTTATTAAATATCATACTAACTATAATTTTTCATCTCACAACCTAAAATCGGACCGCGCCAAAGTTGCCAAAGATGTAAACAACAATGGCCGCTCGAAATTGAATAAAATCGATAAATAAGAGTATTTATTTCAAGTAATGTTTGTTTTCGTCTAGTTAGCTCGGAGATTTAGACGAAAACAAACATGACTTAAAATAAATACTCTGAGCGGCCATTATTATTATTTACTTTATTTTATTATGTACATATAAATTATATTTTTAAATATTAGTATAAAAAATATATAAAAACATTTAAAAATATAAAAAATAGTAGCCCACCGGTATCGGGAACAGGGTCCAAGCTACCGGCGGTCAGGGCTCCAGAGAGAGGAACCTCCTGACAATGCGAGCCGTGTCCAGAAGTACCGCTTTCTGAATCAAGCCCTTGATCCAGCTGCCCAACGAGAGCCTCCTCAGGTGTTGGTCGAGGCTCTTGGCAATCAACCCATTGGCTGTAACGACTATCGGCACAATGATTATTATATTATTATTATTTGGCAAATTTAGCGCGGTCGGACCTTACATATTTTATACGGGATGCCAAGGACATAGACGCGCAACCTGTTACCTGTACCAGTACATGATTTGCAAACAAACAACAAAAATGCGAACCTAACGACACCGACTTCCGAAATTAAAGCTATTTTCCACTTTGTAGTGTCTTATTTGGAAGTCGGTTGTTTTTTTTTTTTGTAAAATCACACTAATATTATAAAGGCGAAAGTTTGTGTGTTTTATATGTTTGTTACTTCTTCACGCTCAAATGGCTGGACCAATTTTGATGAAATTCTGTCTGGAGGTAGCTGACACCCTGGATTAACATATAGGTTACTTTTTATCCCAATATTCCCACGGGATCGACATATACGCGGGTGAAACCGCGGGGTGCAGCTAGTTTTTTTTTATAAATGCTCCTTTTTTTTACTATTTGTATTTCCTGTCCCCCCTCCCCCCCCGCAAATAAATTATTTTTCCGTCTTTCTTTCAATATTATATCTCTGTTCACAGATCTGTTTCAAGCATGCCAATTACTGCGAAGAATGGATGCTGCCCAACGATGAGGATACAACGTGGACGCATGAGATGGAAGCTGCGTACGTTAAGGTATGCATAACTTTGTAGCGGTATCTACAACGCCACATGCGAACAACGCGTCATACTGACGTCACGCAAATCCTGCATCGCGCAAGCAGAGTTTACCACGCAACTAGCATACATACAACAGCCCGACATTGAATCATTGGGCAGTTGCCCGCCAGACACAACACCCGTCTGGTCGGAGGATCCTCCCTTTTCTATAGAGTATGAGTGAACTTTACACCCTGTTCCTCATACCTCTATAACTTAACACCCAACTTCAACTCAAACTGAAAGCATTTATTTCAATTAAACCATTTACAGGCACTTTTGAACTGTAAAAGTGTTGGTCAGTTAGTCTGAAAGTTGAAGCTAGTTGCCCATTCCTAAATGTAGTAGGTACATATGGAGAAGAACGGGCAAGAAACTCCATGGACATTCTTTTAAATCAAGATATTACAAAATCCTGGGTACATTATTCTTGTTGCTTTATAAGTGAGAACAATGTAAAAAGCTTCTGTATTCGACCCGTATGTATGTTTGTATTTCCGTGATTTTCTCAAAAACTCATCAACCAATTTTGATAATTCTTTCACTTATGTGATCTACATATTTTCAGGAAGGGTTTAGTATATAATACATTAGTTAATTATTCTTATATACGAAGTTATATGCATAAATGTACTACATCTCAGGCATTTCTAAGCGAATTTTGATGATTCTTCTAGTCGGTGTCTTCAATTCTTCAATGCACTAGTGTTAATTGAATTTGTATGCGGTAGGTACAACTAAAAAGTGAAAAATAAAAACTTTTTTTACAAAAAAAAAAAAACAACCGACTTCAAAAAAAAAACACTACAAAGTGATAAATAACTTTAATTTCGGAAGTCGGTGTCGTTGGTTCCGCATTTTCCTTTTTTGACACCGACTTCCGAAATTAAAGTTATTTTTCACTTTGTAGTGTTTTTTTTTTTGAAGTCGGTTGTGTTTTTTGTAAAAAAGTTTTTTTGTTTCTTTTCTTTCAATAATGAATTGAAAAAAAAAAGTAAAAAAGGTGCTGTTCCACAAACGATGGGACACTTAATATCGTGCCCTGCGTGTCCTGTCAGCTGCACGTTACAGGAACTGATGGACGCTAGTGATGGCGCCAAACAAGTGGCCGAATTCTGGGCCGAGTACATTTAGATTGCCATCGACACGCTAAGAAGAAGAATAATGAATTACAGTACCCGGCGATAAATATTGCACATCGATCTTTGGAAAGAGACAATCGGCTAATTTCGGCTTCGTAGAGCGTTATCTCTGTCGCACGAAATACAAACAGCCCGGTATCTATTAGGAGCTGTTAAAACAATTATGATTTCTTTTGATAATTCTTTTTATTCTTTGTATAAAATACACCAATTTTTCTATAAATGATTGCTTTAGGTTGGGGTAAAATAAAAAGGTTCCCCTATTTTTCCTAAAGATGCCATAGTACAACTTTAAATTATTTAAATTTGGGGGTGTTAACAACTCTAGATATATATTTTGAACTGGACGCGACCGCACTCTATCGCACTTGAACAACGACTGACAAAACGTCAGTTAACGTCACATAGGTAGTGTGCGACAGAGATAACGCACTACGAAACCGAAATTAGCCGATTGTTTCTTTCCAAAGGTCGATGTGCAATATTTATCGCCGGGTACTGTAATTGTATTAATTTTAATTCGCAGGTGCACGGCTCCGACCCGTACGGCTTCGGCGGGCTCCCACCGCAATCCCAGATGCCAGACTTCAGCGAGGACTACGACGACACCGAGGCGCAATCTGATGACTTTGACATCCCTGCCGAACCTGAGAAGGATGAGTTGTAGATAGTATAGCCAGGGCTCTGAACCGGTTTAAAAAGATCGGTTAATTTTGATTAAATACCGGTAAATATATCGTTCCTTCATTAACCGGTTAAACAAGTGCACTGTTCTTATGTAACCCAAATGATAAAGGTTACCGGTTACAAAGCACAAACGGTTTTGACACCCAAATTAACCGGTTAATTCCGTAATTCGTAAATTTTTTTCGTCTACTTTTTTAACACTTCCAACAAGTTATAGTGACAATGAGTTGACATCGCAACGTCCAGACCGTGCTCGCGTGAATGGCGGGGGCCGGGGGGGGTTCAAACTTGGTTTTAACCGGTTAATTTTCACTATCAAAACCAAAATTCATGAAAAACCGGTTTGCCGCATAAACCGGTAAAAACCGGTAAAGTGCAACCTTTAACCTAAATCGATTTCGGTTTGGGGTCAATGACCGTAACCGGTTAAGAATTTCAACCGGTTTCCGAGCCTTGAGTATAGCTATAATAACGATAATGGTGCAATAGCTGGTTAGAAAAAATATTTTTACACAAGAGAGACTGCTATGCTCAGTTTTACCTTCAACAAAGAATTTGTAATGCCAACAGTTTCCTAGAAAAGTATGGTTTTGAACGTGTTCAAAACTTTGAGCCACTCAATATTGTGTACACCTAGATAACGCAAGAGCAACTACTTCGCGTGCCAAAAATCGCACCAGCTTACGTTCAAAAATCGTAAGCCGCCACTTTCGCGCTCAGTCCTGTGTACTGCTGGCTGGGTGAGCGTGAGCAAGAGCGCGAGCTTGTGACGTCATAGTAGGTAGCCAAAAAGTGGCACGCTGGTTTTCATACAGTTCGTAATACTTGCGTTATCTAGGTATATCTATATCTGTGGGTACAACCCCAACCCCTGCTATATGAAATGTCTTCCAACAAATTGCCTATATTTTTACTCTACTAATAGTAGAAAGAACATCATTCATTCCGTACCCAAAGGCTAAAGTGCCGGCCAGAAAAAAAAGTACTCTTTTCTTATAAACTATCGAAATAAAAAAATATTAAGCATTTTCAAAGTTAATGCTTTTGAGTTGAAATTTTGCACAGAGATTCTAGACCAGATGCACTCTTCAACCCGTTTGTATTGATATACCCTTTCCGTAACACCCTGTATACAGACAAACAGACGGATGGACAGCGGAGTCTTAGAACAAGGTCCCGTTGGCAATCTTTGGGTGCGGAGCCCTAAAAAATATTTTAAGAAGTAAAATATATTGTGTCTGTTAGAAGTTTTTGGTAAGTTACATAATTGTAAACCATATTTGGCGTTAGTACTTACTTATTTTAATTTATATTCAGTACCAAGTACGCAGAGAACGAGCATTTATAATATAAGGGAGCAACTTGTTGTCCAGTAATTTTTTTGTCTCTGTCGCTGGGTCCTCGCCGAGATTTGGACGATACGCACACGGGAGTGACAGCAACGTTACTTTTTTTTGTTAAATTTTCGGTTGAGCGGCAACTGGCTAGCTGACAACTTTTTTGTCGCCGTGCGCACACTTGCATAGCAACCAATAGACGGGCGACAATTACCACAATCTGTCAAATTTCTTTAATTGATTTTCAACTTTATCACTAAAGCATAAGGTTGAAAGTTGATTGCGAAAATTTCACAGTTTCGGGTAGCTTGATGTGCTGGCGTCTGTACATGTGTGAACGTCGCTATACTCCATAGGCTTAGGCAGTTAAATAAAGGTAAACAAAAAAACCACGTGACTTAGTTAACCCCCCCAAGTGTCAACGGTACACCATATGTACATAAGAAAAATTGCTCGAAATGTCAACGGTACACCGTGTGTACACAGCAGTGTCATTGTTCTATTGTCATTGTCATTGTTAAAACAATGGCTACTGCGTCCATTCAACTACTCCGACGCCTGGGGTGTTTCGACAGGTAGGCGGGCAAACGTGTGAGAGGTTAACCGAATAAACGTAATACCAGTCTATTTAGTTGTAATGCTATGTTACAGCTGTACTCTTCAATTTAGCAACGTTATAATTCATTAATAACGTTGCTAAATTGAAGAGTACAACTGTGACGTAGCATGACAACTGAATAGACTGGTATTATGTTTAGTCGGTTAACTAAGTCACGTGGTTTTTTTTGTTTACCTTTACTTAACTACCTAAGTCAGCGGTCGGCAATCTTTTAGCAGGCACGGGCTACATAGTGGCTAAATGAAATAAAGGCGGGCCGCACTTGTTCATAATTTTGTGTACCTATATCGATTATGTTAAATTTGCAAAAAAAAAAACTACAAATATTTATTTTTACATAATTTTATTTATAATTAGGAAAAATGACAAAGAAAATGGCAAAAAATAAACAAATTAAATTAGATCTATAATTATGCTTTCGCGGATGGCACTGATAGAATAGAATCTCTTTATTATGTACACCACATAAATTACAGACATAAATATAGAAACTTCACTATGGGTGACACAATGGGCGGTCTTATCGCTAAGAGCGATCCTTTGGATGGATTAAAAACGGGAAGGACAGACAAATACTGTAGGTAGTCTGTGGTGTACCATTTACACAATACAATAAATACATACATAATTGACATCAGATGATATGATTTCAGTTTTGGCGCGAAATTAAATAATTCCAAATTATAAGACCTTATTTACAAACAAAACAGTTGCGGGCCGCAAAGAAGACCGACCGCTGACCTAAGCCTATGGAGTATACATGCGTGCACTTTCATACAAGCCCGTAGATTTGATGTGAGACAAATTATTTGCACAGACAAAAGTTGCTCGTGGGCGCCCTCCCATATTCAAGTCAGAGAGCTATACAATCCATTTCTTCATAATCTACGATAGAATATTTATGTGCAATGATTATAATTGGCTATTTGACAGTTTTCGAAAAGATATTTTTAAATATACGTAGGTTTATTTTATACCTCTTACAATTATTTTTTTCTTAAAAAAGCGTTGTTTAATCGAAAAAAATGTTTTTTTTCATTCCGTATTTTGAAATTCGCGCGGAAACAGCCGATCACGTGACATTTATGGCTGTGACGTCACATTTCAATAAACTAAGTAAAGCTAACTACGACGCTTCAACTCTTAAACATATTTTGTGTGGAAAGTTTGCATAAAAAGTTTCTATAGGCTTCTAATATATTTATAATATAAATATATTTTATGACAATGACAAGTTATGATAAAACACAGTGACACACAACGTTTTATTTATTGTGATGTGACGTCATACGATGCTCGATCATGGCCGTTCGCGTTTCAGTTTTTGTAATCCACAGATAAAAAATCTCTAATTTATTTTTCAAAAATAAAATATTTACAATTTATTTTAATGCATAAAACCTATTGTATGATTATTGTGAACCTATATGCTACTATATCTAACATATTATATATTTTATCGTTACAACTGTCAAATAGCCAATTAATTATTCAAACAGGGTGGCAGGGACATCAATTCGCAAACTGTCACCATAAATTCAGCAAATGATTCTAGACCCTTCTTTTTTTTCGCGGTGGAAATCCTCATGGACTTCCTCTATCGTGGGGCTGACAGAGGGGCATGCCGGACTCTTACCGGCTAAAACCACCGCGGTGTTCCACCTCTACCTATGGCCGGGGGTGCGGGATTCGCATAAGCATTCACCGCTCCCCCGACAGGCCTCGACCCGCTGTTCCTGAGCGGGTCCCACCTCCCCGTGCGCCCATTCATATAATGGCCGCACCCACTCTCGAGTGGCGCGCGTGGAACACTGCAGCGCCAACTCGGGATGATTCTAGACCCTGGCTAAGTAATAACAGCCGCACTGGTCGATTGATCAGGTTAAGCTACGCTTACCGCGGTTGGTCCGTGGATGGGTGACCATCTTTACATACCAAGACCCCGTCAGATAGGCAGTCGCTCCATGTAAAAGCTGCATCCGGTTAGACTGGAAGCTGACCCCAACATAGTTGGGAAAAGGCTAGGCAGATGATGGTAGACCATGACCTGGATTAGGATATAGAATACTTATCCCGATATGCACACAGGATCGAGACTTACGCGGGTGTAACCGCGGGGCGCAGCTTGTTTTTAATGACTGAAGAAATTTTTGAACTATTGCATAGCTTTTATCGCGGACTTTGAGCGCGGCGACCGAATCAAGAAATTCCGTAACGAAAATAAACCTAACACCCCCACTCCGACCGGCACAGTGGTGCGGCGTTGAAAGCCGTGCATCGTCAAACGTCGTTTCAGTTCGGCAGACTTCGGCACGGTGTTTGTGTGCGTGCGACTAGACGTATGCGTGTAGACTGTACGAAGCTCGCATAAGTTGATAAAAAATGCTATGCAATAGCTTTACCGCGGCAGTCCCCGAGTGCCACACGTATTTTTTTATGCTGGGGTGTCTAGTATCATGTGTTGAATTCATGGTGACAGCATATGCTCGCCGATGTCCCTTGCATCCTGTATAATATCTTTAAAAACCCCTTTTTATAGGGTTTACTGTCGAGTGCCTTATTATTATAATGTCGTGAGGAGTTTAAGCCCTCAAAAAGTGCCTTCTAAGATCGCTAGTGCCTTTTATTATAGGTTTTAGCGACGATATTCAGGGTGTTTTGTAGAAGGACCGACACAATTTTCTTAGGGATTAAGGAAGTGTCATATTAACCTAGTTTTCACCCATAACACCTGTCTTAAGTGTCACGGTAGGTAATTGAGATAATAATATATTTCTTTTTAATCATCCGATATATCGTCACAATTTTTTTTGTGGTTGTAATAGAGTACAATAATTTTTGGTGTTATCTGCAATGTACCTACATTTATGTTGCAATTGGTTCTAGAATTTGACTTGGGTGCTTCCAAAGTCGTTAAATTTGTGTTAAGGAACGAAACGTTTCGATTTAAAAATTCATAATAAAAAATTAAAAAAAAAAACATTTTTGTGCTAGGAAATGATGTCTACAATCTACCAAAAATTGTGTCGGTCCTACAACCAAACATTTTGTATACATTGCCATAGAATAGTAATGCAAATAAACTATATTTCGTTAAAAACTGAGTTGTTTTAAATTTACTACATAATAGTCTAATGTGAAAATTTATGGAATTGTGTGAATTTATTACTAAAAAAAAATTGGTGGTCTGTAAAGTCGGTTTACGGGCGATAATTTTACGTGATAACGTCATAAGAAAACATCAGATAGATGCGTCGCAAGCCGAACGCTTAGGACGATCGTGCCTCTCTCTCGGCTCAGGCGGAACGTGACAATGAGTCATGCTTTTCGTGCGTGCAGCCGGCGTTCATCGATTTATAAGACGTTATCACGTAAATAATATTTTTGACTAAACTGCCCAATATGTTTTCATTATCAAATCTATAATAATATTTATGTCCGATCAAGACTTCTGTGTTTCTCTAAGATATAAGGGGTCACATAAATTAGCCGGCGAAACTTCATAGGCATAAGGGGCTGTTCATTTTATTATGTAAGACAATTTTAACCACTTTCTGACACGCCCTCTTTTACGTAAGAAAACAATAAGACTTGGATAAACCTCCCCTTTCAATCTTGCGTAAGATCAGAATCTGCCAAATTAAAAAATAAGTATCACAAAAAAATAACCTTATAATTTTTGCTTACTTTTTTATATATTTTTTTGCTTACTTTTGTCATGTTACGTAAGAACAATCTGGACCCCTCCCACCCCCACGTGAGAAAAAATTAAGACTAGTTCGGACCCGGGCCATTCCGCTCAATTAGGCCGACTTTTATTTGCAAATGGTGATGACATTTGGTGCGTGTTGATTGCAATAATAAATTAAATAAAGGTGTTATACTTTTTTAGATAGCGGCGCCATACGTAAAAACATGTAAGAAATGTCATATAAAGTAAAAAAAGAATGCAGCTATGATATTTAATTAATTATTAGCATATATTCGCCGTTAGTGGATTTTCGCGGATTGATCCACCCCCTCCCCTTAAAAACTTCTTTCTACGCTCCTGGCCTTCTTGAAGACCATCATTTTTTTTATCGTCTTTACAAGTCTATGAAGTCGCGCCTTGTAGAAATCGGGCAATTTTCAATCCTATGAAAGAAAACATTTTATACAAGGGCACAGTTACCTACAATGAGTTTTGTGTTTAATTATTATGTATGTTGTGATTATACGAGTGATTTATAAATGGGTATTAAATACTTTGTTTGATTAAAGTTGTGTTTTATTTCTATCATAAATCTGACCGAATTTCGATTACGGTCACAAATGTTATCGAAATCCGTTCAGTGGCTGAACGGATTTCGATAACATTTGACAGGGAGATAGATCGCATCCGGGAGAAGGACAAATGCTACTTTTTGTCCCGGTAGCACGTTCCCTTGAGATAATTTCCGACATCATAATACCTATAAGCCGCCGACGTAGTTTATAATACTACCGTCAAACGGGGTGAAAAGGGATGCAGGGGTGAATCGGGACAAAACTTTAAAAGGGATTTTAACAATAAAATAATATAGTTTGTGGCCAAAAAGGACCCTAATGTGTTTACTGTAATTTAATTAACGATTACGTGCCCTTATTGACAACAAACTATATTATGTCAACGTTAAAATCCATTTTAAAGTTTCGTCCCGATTCACCCTTGCTTCGCTATTCACCCCGTTTGTAGGTAGTCTATGCGCCGATGCGTCATCGGCTGCGGCCGACACTAGTTCATAACAGTAGTCTATGCCGACATGCGTTGACCTTTGCAGTTGCCTCTGTCATCGATGCGTAGCTATTCTCAATTAGTGCGAGTCCACACGGCGCGTTGCGTCAGCGTTGCGTCGACGCAGCGCTGCCGTTGCGTTGTTTTACATACAAATAACCAAGGTGTTCACACGGCGCGCTGCGTCGTCGCAACGCACACATGACGGACAGTAGCCCCTGAGACGAAGCGGGACTCATTGCGGCGACGAAGAGGCAGCGCTCAGTTGCTTGTGCGTTGATAGGGAAGATACACGCAAGCTCATTTCATTTTTTACCTACGTACTTTTGTATTGCCGCAACTGTGCGTCACCGCTGCGTCGACCGAACGTTAAGACTGCGTCGTAGTAACGCTGCGACGACGCAGCGCCTGTGTGGCCGGCTATACGTCAAAATATTTGCGTTGCGACGACGCAACGCGCCGTGTGGACTGGCTCTTAGTCGGTAAAAGTACTCTGTGGGTCGGGTTCAAGATGGTTTCAAGCATGGACTTATATAATACAAGGTTCAAGAACAATTTCAAGAAGCTTATAGTAAACTTCTTTGTCGGGATAACAGTTCTGTTATAAAACTGTTCCATTTGCAGCGACATCTGCAGATTACATTGTGAACTATTTAGTTGTCCATGGTTAGAAGGCTCTTTTTGTTGTAGTTTTTATGGCCAAAGTCGACGGCGCTTTCACTTTGTTGGTATTTACGGAGCGGTAAAATAGATGGCGCTAGTAGTATTAAAAGTAGTAAGTATGTATGTTTATCTATGGCCCTGAGTCACCTGAAATAAAGGGATTATTTCCTTTATTTCATTATTTACATATAAATTATATTTTTAAATATTAGGATATAAAAACATTTAAAAATATAAAAAAAAAAAATAGTAGCCCACCGGTATCGGGAACAGGATCCAAGCTACCGGCGGTCAGGGCTCCAGAGAGAGGAACCTCCTGACAATGCGAGCCGTGTCCAGAAGTACTGCTTTCTGAATCAAGCCCTTGATCCAGCTGCCCATCGAGAGCCTCCTACGGTGTTGGTCGAGGCTCTTGGCTATCAATCCATTGGCTGTCACGACTATCGGCACAATGCAGCAATGATTGCTGAGTCAACATCCGACATGTCGAGGATGGGATGGGATTATTATTATTATAAAGTTTTATTTTCTGTTTAGTGCCTAGGTCTGCTTTAGCACACAGTTGAGTTGGCTGAATGCCCACTTTACTTGGAAGATCTTTCAAATCAAGTTTTTTTTTTGTTTTTGTTGCTGATTGGTCCTGCTATTAGTCTTAGCTTGTTTTTATATTTTTTTTTTGCTGATTTGTCCTGATATTGACCTCGCTTGCCAAGAAGATCATGATAGCTGATTGATGGTTGACTAAAATAGTCTTTACTAACATAAAATCAATGATTGCCCACTTAATAGGGCAGCGTTTTATAGCGATATCGAGTTAATAGTTTACGAGTTTTATTTTATAGTGATTGCTATAAGATGGGTAAGGGCACTGAGATTGGCGTCGTAAAATATTATTTTATACACTACAAGAGTCGAGAGTAGTATAATTTACGAGGTACTATCAAATGGGTGTTTAATCTATCTTTTATGTTGAAGAACCTATTATCTAAAGATTCTTCTACTCTCTCTAATCTTGGCACTATACTGGGCTAAATTAAATTAGCTAGCGAAATTGCCAGACGTGATGGGCACTGATGGGTATCGATATCTAAACACGACCCCTCACGCCTGTGAAGTTTCCACAATAAAAAGCAGATTTTTTAACTGATATTTTAATACTATCACACCCCGGACACTCCATACAACGCTCGCAAAATAATTACCTACTACTACTACATTAAAAAATGACGTTTGTATACGTATGAATGTGTGCGTGAGGTACTTGTGTTTGCGAGCGCTCTTGTTAAAGAACTGCGACGAATACGCCGAAGTGCGGGGTGAGGTGCGGTAACTGATGTTAGTGCGGGGAAGGGAGTGGCCTTTCTGTACGTAGTACTTTAAGTATTCTGTGATACTATACTAACTGCGGTCGATGACCCGACAAAAAAATCATCTAATTAATTTATTTTTCGTTTTATCGTGTTGAGACATCGATACCCATCACGAGGAGTTTCCTTAGCTAATTTAATTTGACCCTGTAAAGCTAGCTAAAGCCACTAACCCATAGAGGGAGCCACAGTCAGTAGGCAGAAACTTGACTGGTATTTTTAAATACAAGGTAGGTAAGTACCTACCCATAAAACTTCTATCATGATCTGCAGCTTCAAATGAACATGATTGACAAGGAACAGTTTGTGCAGAACGAGATGTTGTATGGAGTTGGCTGTGAGTAAGGGAACTAACATTTCATTGTGCTGCACAATTAATTATTGGCCCCAAGGAAGACGCTTTTACTAAAATTGCTTTTACGAAACGACCGCAAAGTATTATTTCAATGCTAAATTGTTAATTTACATTATGCGGTGAAAAAATATATTTATCCAATCTAATCTAAAGAAAATCACCTCACTAGCGAAAATAACAAGATAACGAATTCAAATCAATACAAAAGGAGCGGGAAAACCAATCCAATATGGCCGATTTGCGAGCGCTTTCGACCGCCATTAAAATATTTGAGAAAGATCGTTTACAATCTTTTATTTTCATACAACATTTGATAAATGTACCAATTTCGACTGAAATAAGGTCTAATTTTGCTTGTTTAGACGGTAAAGATAGATGTGCTATATGTAAGTGCCTGCCACAAGTCAAGTCGGAAATCGGAAAACATTATACAGATTAAATTTGGCCGGAAGTATATAGAGTTACTAAACGAATAGTCTATGAAAAAATGCGAAGTGGTAGACAGCGAAATTTTTTTCTTACGTTTTTTGAAATAGGCAGGTCAGCGTCAGGTTGTATCTTGATCAAAATATGATTCGCGAGTATAATAGATATTATGTATTCACAAAATTATAGTCATTAGATCATATTATATCTCATTAAGTTAGATTTCTACCATAAGCACTTTTCCATACGAGATTTGTTCTTACGGTAGAAGTCTAACTTAGAAAGATGTATTTAATGATTCTAATTACATATGATATAGGATAGTTTTTATTCCGATATTCCCACGGGATCGACACTTATGCGGGTGAAACTGCGGGGCGCTGCCAGTCAAATATAATATTACAAGCAAGCTAAGCATTTTAAAGAGAACCCACAACTGAAAAATATCAAAGGTGGTATAAACATCTCTATAAAATCTCCAGATACACTTAATTCAGTGGCTAAAGAAATCCGTATCCTCCGCCGCACTCGTACAATGGCAGATCTACATAAAAACACCATACCATCAACATACGGGCCGGTTAAAAGTTTGTCAAATTGTCTGTGAACGAGATGGCTGGGTGGGTCGCTCGGTGAATTAAATCAATTAAATGTTAGTGTAAACAGGAATCTATATCTATTTATATCTATATTTATGGTGTAGATAATAAAAAATCCTTCCTGAAGAGTTTGTTTGAACGCGCTAATCTCTGAGACTAACAGCCAGATTTGAAAAAATATTTTTGCATTTGATAGTTCAATTTTCTAGCTCAACTGTAGCCAATTTCAACTTTAATTTTGTGTACTTATTTTGTCTAAAACTATCAAAATGTTTTATCTCTGTAATGGTGCCCAAGATACAGGCTGTGCTTGCACCAACGATCAGGGCTCTAAACCGGTTTAAAAAGAGCGGTTAATTTCGATTAAATACCGGTAAATATATCGTTCCTTCATTAACCGGTTAAACAAGTGAACTGGGGGCCTAAAAAGGCCACTTTGGCAGAATCATAAAAGGATTACATTATGAATCATAATAAACGTCGTAAAATTGTCACAAACTGACAATTCATAATATTATTTGGGTACAATTTCGTATCACGCAATTCATCTGTTTGACAGTTTTGTATGGAGATTCGTAAAATGGTCCACAAAATATTAATTGCTTTAATGTTAAATAATATTATGAATTGTCAGTTTGTGACCATTTTATGACGTTTATTATGATTCATAATGTTATCCTTTTATGATTCTGCCAAAGTGGCCTTTTTAGGCCCCCTGTTCTTATGTAACCCAAAAGGTAAAGGTTACCGGTTACAAAGCTCAAACGGTTTTGACACCCAAATTAACCGGTTAAATCCGTAATTCGTAAATTTTTTTCGTCTACTTTTTTAACGCTTCCAACAAGTTCTAGTGACAATGAGTTGACATCGCAACGTCCAGACCGTGCCCGCCAGAGTGGCGGGGCCGGGGGGGTTCAAACTTGGTTTTAACCGGTTAATTTTCACTATCAAAACCAAAATTCATGAAAAACCGGTTTGCCGCATAAACCGGTTAAAACCGGTAAAGTGCAACCTTTAACCTAAATCTATTTCGATTTGGGGTCAATGACCATAACCGGTTAAGAATTTCAACCGGTTTCCGAGCCTTGCCAACGATACCTCCATATTAATGTAATTTTGAATTATGAAAATAAACGATTTTTACTTTACTTTACTAATCCTTGAGGAAGGATTAGTAAAGTAAAGTAAAAAAGTAAAATAAAAGCCGAGCAAAAACAAAAAAATAAAAATAGAAAGAATAGGTAATAGCGGGGGCGGGCGATGCTACGCGACGGACGAAGTCGCGGGCAGACCAGAAGCTAGTAAAAATATATAAAGATGATCTTGTGCGTAATTTGGATAGTTAATACTACAAGCGTACTAATATTAGTGCGCTTGTAAAATTAACTATCCAAATCAAAAATATAAGTAATTCATATATTTTTGTTCTGAAATCGGAAAGTTTTTTTCGAAGATAAATAAAAAAGTATCAAGGAACACGCATAATTCAATTATTCGTAACCTATCATGCGTCAAAGCTCATAAGTCTGTTTACCCCCCAAAAATTACGCGCTTTGAATATCAACGAATACCATAAACAAAGGGTATATATGTATTCTTCCGCGCCTTGCCGCCGGGCTACGGTAACTGCCCACTCAGCCTAAGGAAACGAATGAAGCAAAAATGTTTATGATACATTAGCCAAATTACGACGGCAAATGTTATCTGTGCGATTTGTTTGTGTTTATCGCGTGAGTTTGGAATTTTAGCTGCTGAAGCGATGTTGAAGCGATTGCTTGACATATTCGTTGTTTTTTTGTATTTTTCTAAGACCAGCTAAATACAGCAACAATCTGTGATTATGTCCCTCGTTGTCTCTTGAGCTACAGCAATGATGCAAGATCGAAGAAACTAGCGCCTATTCAGGGACCTTCCACCTAGCCAATTAGCGATCCTGTTAGTTCTTTCGTAAAATTGCCTTGATCTCCTGTTTTGCGCATATAGTGACTGCTTTGCCCAAACTTTCAGCGCAACTTTCCGCCCGCTACCAAAAATACGAGACAAAGTGAAGCAGCGCTAAAATCGCTGCACAGTTCACAAACAGCAATATGTTAACGTAGTATGTAAGTAATGAGAGTAATTTAGCTAAAAGCCCGCGAAACGCGGCCAAAGTGGTCGTAACAATAAAAGTGGCGATAAATTTGTAACACCGCCATCTAGCAGTCACTAGTTCATGTTGTATTCATGAGACCCGTCGCTAGATGGCGTTAGTCGTGATTTAATTCTGCCCTGCCTTTTTATGTGAAATGGAGCGGGGAATTAATTTATTAAGTATATACGTCTTTTGTTTAGTGCTTGTTATATTTTTATTGCTTTATTTACAAGATGTTTTGTGTTTTTAGGGAGTGCTACAGTCAAAGAGGTGGCAAGATTATATGCGCGCCATAATTGGAGAAGGACGTGCGGTCCTGGGATCGGCTGCACTTGGTGATGGGGCTCGCTAGGCATGGCAGGCTGATACTAGTCGGGAGTGCGGCGAATGTACTAGTATCTCTAGGGCCCCCGACTCATGGTACCTATTGGAGGGAACCGTGGGGTTGTAGTCAGTAAGAGTCCGACATAACCTCGTCAGGGTATCTATATATGTTCTGTGGACATAACCTTCCGTGCTTCCCAGACGGAGGGAATCCATGAGGATATCCCCACAAAAAAAGGGAGTGCCTAGTTGGTCATGCATGAATGACGCATAAAATTTGGTAAGCATGATACAACTAACATGATTCGGAAAATTCTGTTGTCTTAAAAGGCATTTGCCAGTATGACTCTGGTCTCACTGGGTCTCACAAAGATTGTAGGTATTGCTGTTACCTACGTCAATTCTGAACCAAAAATTGTACCCTTTTGGGAGAAATAAAATAAATATTATTAAAATTCAAATTAAAGCACTTTTGAATTGGCAATTACTTCTATTATAAGTAGGTAGGTATATAGAGTTTTAAATGACCATAGACACAGAATACTTAATAGTACTCCATAGAATCAATCGTCAGCTGATTCCTTTGTACCCTAGCTTGCCCAGTAGTTTCTTGCTACAATTCAAACACGGCTTGTCTCGATCACTCCTACCACCTACAAAGAAGATTCCGTGTTAGGTATTTCATGCGCATAAAACACATACCATAGACAACCGAAGTGTGAATGTAGAATGCTTGGAACAGAGTAGAGTATGCACGAGAGGACACAGCTCGCTATCATAATGAAGACATTCCTGCATTGTTTGTTTTTTTGTGCATAAAAGAGCTTAGGTACCTACCTAAGCTCTTAAACAATGCAGGAATGTCTTCATTATTATTCAAAAAATTAAGAAAACTATACTCTGGATATAGGTGTAGTATACAGAAAACCAGAACAATCAAACATCAAAACCTTTTTAGATACCTATTCCCAACAGCTAAATAAAAACAAGAGGGGTGTGGTCTTTGGCGACTTTAATTTCAACCTATTAAATACAGAACGTACAACAAAAATGTACAAAGAAGTGATCAAAGAAAACGGCTATGAATTTTTAAACAAAATAGATGAACACCACTGCACAAGAGAATCAACAACATCAAAAAGTATAATTGACCACATCTGCTCAAATCTTAAACTGAATAATTTCCACCTAGCCATTATCGATACACCTATGTCAGATCATAAACAAATCTACTTAGAATTAAAACGTTACAAACCAGAACCTTTGAAGAAGATTAGCTACCACAATATTGACTATGAAGTGCTTTATAAGACCATCCTAGAATCCTGCGCCGAAAACAATGACTATATTTTCGAAACCCTGGAAGAAAAACTATTAAAAAGTATAGAAATAAGCAAAAATACCAAATTAAAAATCCTAAACCCACCACGACAAGACTGGATAAATAGATCAATTATTAGTGAAATAAACAAAAGAAACACTTTATGGAATCAACACAAAAAAAACCCAAATGACAAGCATATGGAAGACACATTTAGAAAGAAAAGAAACGAACTAACAGAATCTATACAACGAACAAAATCAAGTTACTACATAAAAGCCTTTGAAAACTGCAAGAAACAGCCATTGAAAATGTGGGGACTGATAAACAGCCTGTCCTGCAACAAATTCACAGAAAAATCTGCCCCGCGAAAACTTCAGTCACAAAATGGCATAGTTACTGACTTAAAGGACATCTGTGAATGCTTCAATGATTTTTTTGCAAATGTTGGTTCGATGCTGGCTAATCAAATACCCATAATATTTCACCCATCAGGTAGTGCTTTAACGAATCTACCTGGATCCGGCTCGTCTTCCCTTAGCGATCTGGAACCTGCTACACCAGATGAAATCTTAAAAATAATTAATAATTTAAATAACAACACCAGCGCAGGTTTAGAAGGTATCACTACAAAATCACTGAAATGTGTTGCAAACCTAATTCTTGACGAACTCACGAGTTGCATAAACAAAAGTTTGAAATCAGGAACATTTCCAAACAGTCTTAAGGTTGCAAAAGTTACGCCAATTTACAAATCCGGAGTTAAATCAGAGCCGGGCAACTATCGTCCTGTTTCAGTTCTCCCCGTACTATCAAAAATTTTTGAGAGAGTCTTATACAATCGCCTCGAAAAGTACCTAATATCTTTAAACTTCATATATGAGAAAAAAATACGGTTTTAGGCCAAAATCAAATACACTCTCAGCTACAATTGACCTAGTGACAAATATAAAGCTTAATATTGATAAAAAGAAAGTGGCTATGGGTGTCTTTATTGATCTAAAAAAGGCATTCGACACAGTCAGTCATGAATTATTGCTAAGGAAACTAATGGAAATTGGGATACAAGGACCTGCCCTTGAAATTTTTCGATCTTACCTGTCAAACCGATACCAAGTAGTTAAAATTGGTGACACCCAGAGTGACCCCAAAATTATTACATACGGTGTGCCCCAAGGCTCAATTTTGGCTCCCCTGTTATTCCTACTGTACATAAATAGTATCCACAAAATTGGCCTTAAAGCTGACCTAACATTATACGCAGATGACACATGTTTGTTCTACTTCGGCCACTCAATCGATACTATTTTAAGCAAGCACAGAACGATTTGGACTTACTTAGCCTGTGGTTTCAACAAAATCTTCTCACCATTAATACAGCTAAAACAAATTACATGATATTCACAGCAAAAAATAAAAAAATCGGCGATTATACACCATTAAAAATAAATAACCAAACCATAAATAAAGTAGATCAAGAAAAATATTTAGGACTAATTTTGGATAGCAAATTGACGTGGCTTCCACACATTCAAAAAATAAAATCAAAAATACAGTCACTCACGGGTACCCTACGAGGTATCGTTCGTTGCTTACCACGCCAAGTTCGCTATTTAATCTACTTCTCCCTTGTTAAGCCACATATTGACTACCTAGTGGAAATATGGGGTACCGCTGCTAAAACACATACGAACCTACTACAAATTGCTCAAAATAAACTACTAAAAACGTTATTTAACTATGACTATCTTACTCCAACAGAAACTCTTTACAAAAAAATTAAAGTAATGAATATAACACAAACGTACATATATAACACATGCATACTAATTCGAAAAATACTAAATAAAAATATACACACAAACATAACCTTTACGAAAAATATAAAAAAACACAAAATGAAACTGAGACGTGAACAAGACTTTTTACAACTACACCCAACCCGCACAAACTATGGAAGAAAAACTATCGTGTATGAAGGATCTAAAATATTTAATAAATTACCGAGAGACCTCAAAGAATCTAAATCCAAAACCACTTTTAAAAAGCTACACCGTTAACGGGCGAGCGTAACCATTTGTCACCGCACCTTTAAGAGGCGAGCGTAACCATTTGTCACCACCCGATTCACGCGGCTTCAACCTCTATTATTACTGCTAAATACGGTCTAATATCCTGTGCAACAGTTTGAGTCTATGGTCCGGTAGATAAACTAATCGACTAAATGATTCAAAACGAAAAATATGGGTTGGCAATATTTGAAAAAAAAAAGTTAAAAATAGACTTTACGATTCTTAATGGCAGCTGCAGTGCGTGCTGTTTTGTTATGATGCTATGTTGTTTATTTTAATAGTTTTTGTGTAAAATCGACGTTAAGTGGATGAATATTCGTTTATAACATATTATACGTCCTTGTAGATAATATTGTAGATAATATTTGCACGAAATAACATCACAATCAATCAATAATCCTTTTTTTTTGGTCAAACAAAATTTTACGTAAGTGTTCAAGAAAATCTTATGATTTTACAATTATAGTGGTATATTTTTACAAGATAAAGGTAGTTATCAGTCAATAAAGGTTTATGTAGTATCCTAGTAACACTTTTTTAATTAGAAACAACTGAATATGACTAGGATTGGGCGTTTGCAGTCATTGCTTTGTAATAGGAATTGAACGGCTCGGCGCACTGAAATTTGAGTTTCAATATTATTAAAATGTAAGGTAGGACTTTCAAAAAAACGCTGTTGTTAGATTACTTGTCTATTCATAATGTAACTTGCAAAGTTTCGTGTAAATTCATATAGTAGTTTTATCAGAAATCGACATAACACGGGAACGAACACACTTTCAACCTATTGTCTGATGACGTCATTTGTTTATAAATACAATTCTCATATTACGAGTATCGTTTGCATTTTATATTATGGTCTGTTTATTCAACAACCCAAAACAGTTTACATTAAGTGGCTTGAGCCCGTATAAGCATCAGTAGACCATTTTTTGTGAGCAGGGTAATAAATCACGCGCACAGCGAGTGACATCTGGCATTTGACAGGTCTTTTTTTGATATTACGTCACATGACGTCTCGCCCATGACCGGTTAAACAATTTATAATAAAAAATTCAAATTCCCTACAATAGTGTTGAGCCACATCCAGTTACCGTTTATCTGTGTTACACGGATATTTGTCTGCATGTATCGAACGAACATTTTGTCCACAATGATTTGTAATTTACCCTCAAAACATTTATATAATCGATGACCTTTGTAATACCCCCAACTTTTGTTATTTTTAAGTGTTTAGTTTTAATATTCTCATGTAAGTGAATAGTTAATTCTTATGAGAATAAATGATCTTAAACCGGAATAAATCACGTGTGTAGGTAAGTAGGTACCTACACACGTGATTTATTTATTTATTTTTTAGGTTAGCCAACAATTCAATAGGTATGTCTAGCCTCTTCCCAACTATGTTGGGGTCGGCTTTCCGTTCAGTAATTTACATGGAGCGACTGAGCAGACCAGAGATTAGCGCGTTCTTACAAACAAACAATCACAGTCTTCAAGCTTTATTATTAGAAACAACTACAATACCTAATTAAGTTACTTGTTCTAAGTAAGTTCAATAATGGACTACCAATATAATAATGTAAGGCTGGATTCTGTAATTGCAAATCAATTCTGCTAAATTGCTAATCGAATCCAAACAATATTGTCCCTTTTCCTACAAAAATATTTAAAACAATGTGTCGTATCCATATTAGTCTAGTCGCACCGCAAACGGGCAATCAGCGAGCGATCGCCAACACGACAACACCCCTCCCCGCCTCGTTCACCCGCCGGCGCTCCTTGATTCCAAATTCAATTTGCACCAATCAACGGCCGCCGTCTTCCCGCCTTCCCGCGACGTGACGAGCTGTTGTTTTTTTAAAAATATCGTCCCTATTGTCTTTGATTGTTTGCGGTTGGTGTAATGTCTTTTGTCTTTGGTTGTTTTTGGACGAATGTTATTTTTTTATGACGGTAGGTTGTGGTAAATTATGTTTTGTTTCGTAGAATATTGATTAAAAAGAAGTAGGCACACTTCTGGCTAGTTAGGAACACGGATTAAAATACTCGTAGAAGTTACATCTATGCTCATCTATCTATATTAATAATCAAGCTGATGAGTTTGTTGAATGCGCTAATCTATGGAACTACCAGTCGGATTTGTAAAATTCGTTTTGCATTTGATAGCCCAATTCTTGAAAAAGGTTAACATCACGCTAGGACCCTTAAAAGCCGACCAAAAAGTCAAAAAGAACGCTAAGCGAAAACGATGTGATAGCGTGGGCTGGCGATGCGATGCGATGGAGTGGGTCATCACGCGGACGAAGTCAGCAGAAGCTACATGTACAGACGCCAGCACATCAACCTACTACAATCTGTCAAATTTTTCAAATAGATTTTCAACTTTATCACTGAGGCATAAGGTTCAAAGTTGATTGGGAAAATTTGACAGTTTCGTTTAGGTTGATGTGCTTGGCGTCTGTACTTAAGTACATGATATATTTTCATGAAAACCCGAATAAGGAAGATAAGTTGAATAAATTTGAGGAAAATTCTAGTTGGTAAAAGCTTGGGAAACGCCATTTTCTTCGAGAAAATTGAAGAAAAAGCGGATCGTGCGAGTTAATGATGTTCTTTTAAGCTAAAGGCGGTTGGCAGGGTGGGAAATAGCCCCTTTATTAATAAACGCTGCTTGCTTAAAGTTAAGTAACTAGTTTATTATTTATTTATTTCTAACACAGCTCATTGGGCATAAAAAAGTTCGTCCTCATCGCTGTCAATGGCATAAGTGTCCAAAAGGCTGACGGCCTACCACGTTGGATGGCAATGCTTATTCTTTGGGCTAAAAACAGGCCAGACTTTAGCCCTGGATCGAAAGAGCTGGAAGTCACGGGGAGAGGCCTTTGCCCAGCAGTGCGATGATGCAGACTAAAAGTAGTAGTAGTGAACGTCTCTTAACTTTAAGCAACGTTTATAAATAAACCCCTAGTATAGGTTTTAATACGATTTTTTTGGCAGTCGAGTAAAAAAGGAGCGGTGTTACAGAATATGACGTAGAGATTGAAAAATATCAGCATAAAGAATGTTTTTTTTTTATTTTCATTTTTAATCCTCATGTGGAATTCGTTGCATTTTGAGTAGGTTTATTAGTGGTGATGTAAAAAATATGAACGAATCTCAGGTAATTTGCAATTCAGGATCCTTGGGACTGATTCATAAATCAGTCGTCAGCGTTTCTTTTAAAAAACTTCTTTTTTGAACAAAATGCGAGTACAAAAATGTAATTAATTAAACAATCACACTTCACACTAATATTATAAAAGCGAAAGTTTGTGAGTGTGTGTGTTTATATGTTTGTTACTTCTTCACGCTCAAACGGCTAGACCTATTTTGATAAAATTTTGTATGGAGGTAGCTGACACTCTGGATTAACATATAGGCTACTTTTTATCCCGATATTCCCACGGGATCGACACTTATGCGGGTGAAACCGCGCGGCGCAGCTAGTACAGGATATATTTTTAATCAGTGCGCAAAATGTAACCATGAATTCAGTATATCCCTTAGCGTAGATATTAGGGTACAATCATAAATGCTGAATATGACAAATAAATTAAAAATGAAAATCTAAAGATGACAAGAATACCTGATTTATAACTTTCTTCCCTCTCATGTAATGAAATGTGCCTTAAAGTGACGCATCCTTGGAATTTTACTCTCAATTTCTCGTTCAATTATATAATTATCGAATCGTCGTCCCTCGTCGAAGTTTCACTTAAAAAAAAGACATAAAAATTGACAGCCCAAAAACTTTAAAGCCCTGGCTGGAGGCCTTAATTTATTGAGCCACGCACATGCAAGTCCGGTTAAGCGCAGCGCAGGCGACAACCTCGTAGGTTCAACTGCGATACGACAAAAAAAAAACAGCTCAAAAAAACAACTGTCATTTAAAAGTCAAAAAGCGCGCGAACGCGTACCGAAAATGGCCGCCGCAGCCGAGAGCGGGGTGTCGTTACAATACCAAATATCAAATATTGATATTCGCTCCTCGATTTTGTATTCTGTTTGAATTTGTAGATACTATTTGCACTTCTACTTGCTACAGTTTTGCGTCTGTCATCATTGTTTGGCGTTCTATAGATCTGTGGCTGCCACAGATTATAGAGGTGTAGGTATAGACATGATAGAGATATTGTGGTGTGTTGTAGGTAAGTATTTCTAGACGGAATAACGTTATTTAAACTATAATTTTATTGTCATGTGGTTACTGCCACCCCTACCTGAAATTGTTTACAATAACTGATGCGACGCCAACCCAGTGGCGTGCATTGGTTTTTAGAACAGGTAGGCACTAGGCCGGGTCTAGTCTAGGTAGATGCGGTCACTAATCAGAAAAAAAGTGAGGTCAAAATTGTGGTTATTTGAGCAGGCATATATGCCTACTTAGGGGTGATAACTTGTGAAGGTCGAACGTCATAATATTACGCGTGAGACGTACGTATTTTTAATTTTTTCGTATTAACTTGAACGAGTAAAGACCAATGACAATGTGCGAATAGTACGGGAGCCGAGTAGGCCGTCCGGCGACTGCCTACTGCCGCGCGTGTTTGTATGAAGGTTTTGTTTTTTTGTTAGGTATGATAATTTAGCTAGTTTCTTAATAGTGGGGCACACGCACTAAAATGTAATTGACAGGCTTATGTTGATATATCGAGGTAGGCACTGCTTATATGCCTATATGCAATGCACACCACCAACCTTACCTGCAGGCCATCTTAAAATATCTAACACGCACACAGCAATGCTACATGGGGACACGAATAGATTATGGCACTTTGCTTCGTCCGACGAACATCTTTCACAGATAATCATCAGCTATACCTACAGTGAGAGCAATGGTGGCCAAGTGGTAACGGCCGCGATTTACGAGTTGTAGCTCGTAGGTTCGAGCCCAGACAGGCGCTTTACTTTGTGTTAATTATTTCATCACCACTGCTCTGAAAACGGTAAAGGAAAATATCGTGAGGAAACCGGCATGTCTTAGAACCAAAAATTCGAAGACATGTGACATCTGCCAATCCGCACTGTGCCCGCATGGTGGAATACGGCCCACTCCTTTTCTGTGTCCCAGCAGTGGGAACGTTATAGGCTGATTATGATTATGATGATACGTACAGTAACAAGCATATATTAATATCACACTAATATTATAAAGGCGAAAGTTTGTGAGTGGGTGTGTGTGTTTATATGTTTGTTACTTCTTCACGCTCAAACGGCTGGACCAATTTTAATAAAATTTTCTATCGAGTTCGCAGACACCCTGGATTAACATATAGGCTACTTTTTATCTCGATATTCTCACGAGATCGACATTTACGCGGGTGAAACCGCGGGGAGCAGCTAGTTCTTAATAATTAAAACACGATAAAAAGAGTACTGGGTCTGCAACCGTTCACTAGCCTATATTTAGGGCACCTCCCATTTTAATCCAGGTCTATATCCAGTCATTCTCTTAGAACAGAAGTTAAAAAGCTCCTGGAATAGTCTCAAGTTATCGACGTCGGTATCGGTGGCTGCAAACAACGGTAAGTTGTTTAAACAAAAGGCATCAATCACTGCCGACACGCCCCCCGGCGGGAGCTATAGTCCGGGTGAGGAGTTGCCAAGAGAAAAATAAAAGGGGATGGAAGATATGGAACCCGTGGGACATACATTTTGACAGTTCAACAACATTCATTGCGTTATTTATGTGTTGAGCAGACAAATTTTTCGAACTTATGAAGCAATGGATTAGCAATTTGCTTCAAAATGATTTAGATATAAAAAAAAAAAACAAAATGAGAGATAATCAAAGTTCAAAGTTGATCACATGACATCCATATTTTTTTAAATTTGCTTATATTTTGTCGCATAGATGTTTGAAATAATCAAACATCGATGCAGTAGTGTTAACCACAAGCTACGCGCTCCGTGCTACGCGCCAAAGCTACATGCTACGCTCTCCTTGCTACGCGCTACAGCTACAAGCTACGCGCTCCGTGCTACGCGATGTGCTACGATCTTCGTGCTACACTACACACTGATAGTATGCGGAAATTGCTACACGTATTGCTACGCGTAGCAATACTTACACTGTGTAAGTACAAGTAGGTTTAAAAAAATATACAGGGTGAATTTTCCAAGTGGCCGTGGATGGCCAAATTCTAAACTATGAGGAATAGCGAAAAGTACTCAAAGGAGTCGCGGGCTCGATTTTGATGAAAACAAAAACTGCATCATTGGATTTTTGAAAAATTAATATTTCTAGCTAGGAATCGAACCTGTTGATTTTGAAAAAAAAAAACACTGTATTATTACACCATTCGATAGTGAACCTCCTCCGTTTTTTTTCGTCGGTTAAAAACATAACAATAGGTTTTGATTGCATATAATTCTTCATATTTTTTTCCACTACATTATGGTCACATACATAATTGAAGAAAACTTGGTTCGTTGGTCCCGGCTGTCATTCGTGGATCTTTGACAGTCGTTACGGGTAGTCAGAAGCCCGAAAATCTGACAACCGAGGGGTATTGTATTTACCCAGTAACTGGGTTGCGAAGGTCCGATAGGCAAGTCGCTTCATGTAAAATACTGGACTGGAAGCCGACCCCAACATTTTTGGGAAGAGGCTAGGCAGATGATGAAGCGGCGAAAACAACTTGTGAAAATCTTCGCGGTCATCTTTGAAATAACCAGCAACATTCGCAATCCCTTTTCCCAATAATTCCTCCCGCACTATGAATACTCCCCGCTATCCATAACAGGCACCGTGCGAGCGAGACGGCAATACTTCCCTCTCGCTCTCCGACGGGTACAGAATACAGAGCGGCTGAGTTTTTCCACACCAATTTATACTGCCAACATCACTTCAGAATATAAGGTGACCGTGGCTTTGGGATAATGTGGGATAGTCCCGAATATTTTGGGTCTAAGAGGGATGTGTGGTGTGGACGTCACACGAATGGATAGAATAAGAAATTATTTATTTATTTATTTACTTCAGGCGACGCAGGCCCATAGATACAGGGTGAAATTGAACACATGCGACAAATCGAATGGGAGATTGTACTCATCATTATGAACAGCTTTTACTATGGGACCAAACCTGAAATCGCGAAAAAAAAATCAATTGTTCCCTACATTTTGATGAGATATGCGAACATAAATGTAGGGAACAGCTGATTTTTTTTTCGCTTTATGTATTATATGAATGGTACGCCAAAGGCTACCTATAGTATTGTCTCTCCTTCCCCTTTTTAATCCATCCAAATGTTGTCTTTAAAAGATCACTCTTAAGGGTCCGCTTCCACGAGCGAGAGAATCGCGGAGATATTATCGTCGTGCCACGTATTTTTATACACTCTCTTAGAAGGAGTCTCCAGTCTCCACACAGCGATGTCATCGCCGCGAAAATTTGATGATGTTTAAGGAGACAGAAAATGCCAATGTCAGTGTCTCATAGTCACCCTACACCTCCCCCCTTCCCCCCTCGGCTTAATTTAGTGTTGTAAGCGAACCGTTACCAGTCGCATGTTATTTAACTGTTTTTACCAGTAGATATAGTTTGTGTATATATGTTTACTAGCTTATGCCTGCGACTTCGTCCGCGTGAAATTTTTTGTTCCTATAAGACCCACCCCGCTCGCGTCGCATCACCACTTTTTTGTTTTTGCTCGGCTCCTAAACGCCCTAGCGTGATGTTAACAATGGGACCCTTGCTCAAGAATTGGGCTATCAAATGCAAAAATATTTTTTCAAATCCGACTGGTAGTTTCAGAGATTAGCGCGTTCAAACGAACAAACAGAGAGCAGTGGTGACCAAGTGGTAACGGCCGGGACTTACGAGTTGTAGGCCGTAATTTCGAACCCCGACAGGCGCTTTACATTGTGTAAATTATTTCATCACCACTGCTCTCAAAACGGTGAAGAAAAACATCGTGAGGAAACCGGCATGTCCTAGAACCAAAAATTCGAAGACATGTGACATCTGCCAACCCGCACTCGGCCCGCGTGGTGGATTACAGTCCACTCCCTCTCACCGAGAGGATGCCTGTGTTAGGGCATGCAAAACCGGAAAGTCATCAAAACCGGTTTTGAACATCGTTTTTTTGGGACCAAAACCGAAAACCGGAGCTAGGTCCGGTTTTAGCAAAAAAAATCGAATGTAGTATAATTTAAAAAGAAACACCATTTTTTTTAAATACCCACTAAGTCTACAAATAAAACAAATTGTATGATACATTTCTTTTTACCCGACTACGGCAAAGCCAAAGGAGGGTTATGATTTTAACAGGCTATGTATGTATGTGAGTATGTTCATCTGTTCCCTCATAGCTCCTAATCTACTTATCGGAACTCGACATATGAGGTATCGTTAGAACCGTCTTAATTGTCCGCTGAACATAGGCTACGTGACGTTGCACAAAACTCGATACGGCGCCCTCTAGTGGACAAAAAGTAATGTGTTAAAAATAAAAATTGAGATAAATACGCCATGTTTGGTATCATTTGAGAGGGCTTCACTTGTACATTTCCAAAACATTGCTCAAATTTAAAGCGACGCCCTCTAGCGGACAAAAGTCATGTGTTAAATTTAACACCAAAATTGTTTAAATAAAAAAAAGTAAAAAAACTAAAACCCGACTACGACAAAAAAAAACGACGCTGAAAAAGTATGAAACAAGATTTTCATACTTCGAACAGAACAAAAAGAAAAACCGTAGTCACACGTTATAGGTACCAACCGAAACACTTTAATAACGTGTGACTACGGTTTTTCTTTTTGTTCTGTTCGAAGTATGAAAATCTTGTTTCATACTTTTTCAGCGTCGTTTTTTTTTGTCGTAGTCGGGTTTTAGTTTTTTTACTTTTTTTTTTAATCCAAACCATAATAATTGTACAGATAACAATGAACTGACAATGAATGAACTTATAATAGTATAAAGATTAATTAACTGAGATCAAATCAACAACAAGTAAGTTTTTGGTATCTTTGGTACCTATTAAGTCTGCTATCAAAAATAATATATTTTAAACATAGAAAACACAATCAGCATCTTCAAATATTAAACACACTGCGGGGTGCGGGGGTAGTGGAGGGAGGCGTGTAAGTGGGTGGATGCAGGCTGTGTTCGGTTCGGATACATTTGATGCCTCAAAATTAATTATTTTTTGAGTGTTCGAAAAAAATGTTGACAAAACCGGAGCTGAGCTCCGGTTTTGGCTCTCAAAACCGGTTTTCAAAAATCGTTAAATTTTGGCTGATTTCCGGTTTTGCGCAAAACCGGAAAACCGGTTTTGCATGCCCTAGCCTGTGTCCTAGCAGTGGGAACATTATAGGCTGATTATGATCAAACAAAGAAACACTTCAGCTTATTATTAGTAGATGGAAGAGGCAAGTCTTGAAAGTATGTAGTTTGGAATCGATCAAATTGATTGCTGTAACGTTTTCAGTTACTATTAGAGTTCGTCTTGTGAACTCTCAAGCTCCGGTAATGAGACACAATTGATTTTCTATTGTTTTGTATCAAATAGAATACGCGCGGACCCTAATTATACAGAATGAAATTGAATTCATGGACATCCTTTTAAGGGGTCATTGTAATCATCATTATGAACAACTTTTACTATGGGATTAAACCTAAAACACGCAAAAAAAAGACGGGTTGCACTCCGGGAGGAAACAGCAGGCATACATTTTCGCCGCGCCGTAGAAAGAGAGGGGGATACTTCCTCTCCTTCGCCGCGCCAGCTGTCTACTCTCCACCCGTCTTACGGTCACGTGTCCTGAGGCGAGTTTAACATTTTTTACCCATTACAAAAAAGTGTACAACGCCGCTAAAGAAGTTTTCACTTCAAAAATCAGGTGTTCCTTACATTTATGTTCACATAACTCGTCAGAATGTAGGGAAGAGCTGATTTTTTTTTGCGATTTTAGGTTTGGTCCCATAGTAAAAGTTGTTCATAATGATGATTACAATGACCCGTGAAAAGAATGCCCATGAATTCAATTTCATCCTGTAGTTTTAAGAGTGCCTTTCCACCAGAGGTGTGCTATGCAGCTATGCTGCGAGCAGTGCATTGCATATAGGCATATAAGCAGTGCCTACCTCGATATATCAACATAAGCCTGTCAATTACATTTTAGTGTGTGTGCCCCACAATTAAGAAACTCACTAAATTATCATACCTAACAAAAACAATATCTTCATACAAACAGTAGGCAGTCCCCGGATGGCCTACTCAGTTTCCGTACTATTCGCATTGTCATTGGTCTTTACTCGTTCAAGTTAATACAACAAAATTAAAAATACGTACGTCCAACGCGTAATACCATGACGTTCGACCTTCGCAATTTATCACCCTTAAGTAGGCATGCCTACTCAAATAACCACGCTTTTGATCTCACTTTTTTTTTCTGATTAGTGACCGTTTTTGCCTAGACTAGACATGGCCTAGTGCCTACCTATTCTGAAAACCAATGCACGCCACTGGCTGCGAGAATGTAAACGCTAAGCTACGATACTATGTGACCGTTTCCACTGATGCTAAGCTATGTAGCGGAGCGAGTAAGATGTGCTATGAAAATGCGCCAGCGCAAGTTAGCTGTGCGAGGGAGATGCGCAGCTCGAGCTATGCGACGTATCGACAATAGGAAAAGTACACTGCTCTGCATATAGCTACACATCTATAGCAAGCATCCTTCCATATTAAAAACGTAGCTTAGTTGACAGCGGCGGCGACCTCTCGCGTCCGGCCCTGGTTCAAGCCATGGTCCGGGGCGAGAGGGAGTGGGAGGCAGTCACCTCCTTCTGCGAAGCAGTCATGCTAGCGAAGGAGGTGGCGGAACGGCTGAGGGAGAGAGCCACACGTCCCAGCCGCCGCGGGAGACGCTCCGGGCGTCGGGAGCTGCGTGACGACTCCCGGCCACCGTAGGCGCGGGCCTGCGGACGGAGAGTAATGGGTAGCTCACCGTCCGATCAGGACCAGGCCCGTGCCGGACGGCGCGTACGTGTTCCACGCGCGCCTCAAAGAGATGTCAGCAAGAAGGAAGGGGCCTGACAGGGCCGAAGCCTGCCGGGGGTGCGGGATTGTCCGAAAGGGTTACCGCTACCCCGGAACATAAAGGGCTAAGGAAGGAACACGGATGGGTTTTAGTCAGTAAGAGTCTGACACTCCCTTCCACTCCACCCAGAGCGGGAGGGGTCATTTGATGATTTCCCATCCATAAAAAAAAAAAGCTTAGTTGAATCAGTTTCCACCAGTGCTATGCTATGTGGGCGAATGAATATGATTGGTGGATATCAAACGCATCCATAGCAACGTAGCATAACACATCTCTTGTGGAAAAGCAGCCTTTTTTATGGATGGGAAATCGTCAAATGACTCCTCCCGCTCTGGGTGGAGCGGAAGGGAGTGTCAGACTCTTACTGACCCATCCGTGTTCCTTCCTGAGCCCTTTATGTTCCGGGGTAGCGGTAACCCTTTCGGAAAATCCCGCACCCCCGGCAGGCTTCGGCCCTGGCAGGCCCCTTCCTTTTTGCTGACATCTCTTTGAGGCGCGCGTGGAACACGTACGCGCCGTCCAGCACGGGCCTGGTCCTGATTGGACGGTGAGCTACCCATTACTCTCCGTCCGCAGGACCGCGCCTACGGTGGTCGGGAGTCGTCACGCGGCTCCCGACGCCCGGAGCGTCTCCCGCGGCGGCTGGGACGTGAGGCTCTCTCCCTCAGCCATCCCGCCACCTAACTAAAGCAGCCTAACTCTGTATTTACCCACTGCTCGGTAAACTATAGGCCTGTTCCTCAATCTTACGGACGTATACGGCAGGCCTTATTCCTAATCGCTTACAGTACAAGTGTGCAACATTCCGCTAGTGTTTTAGTTTTGTCGATACTAATTGTATAGGTATACTTATTAGTGGGTAATTAGTGTGTATGTATCATAAAATTAAAACACTAGCGGAATTACCTAGCGATAACCACTACCGATTAGTAAGAAGAGTGGGGCGCGTCATCGTGGATGGCACTATCTACAGGTTGAAATTTTAATCACCGTTATCCTCTTAACCTTCGCACGGGTCGACGCTTGCCGCGGTTGGTCCGTGGATGGGTGATCATCTTCACATACCAAGACCCCTCCGTGCCTCGAAAAGCACGCTAAGCCGTTGGTCCCGGCTGTCATTCGAGGATCTTTGACAGTCGTTACGGGTCGTCAGAAGCCTGAAAGTCTGACAACCAGTCTTACCAAAGGGTATCGTATTACCCAGTAACTGGGTTGTGGAGGTCAGATAGGCAGTTGCTCCAAGTAAAATACTGGTATTCAGCTGCACCCGGTTAGACTGGAAGGCAACCCTAACATAGTTGGGAAAAGGCTAGGCAGATGATGATATTAGTGTATAAGTATAGATATGCCCACTGACTTATACAGGGTGTTACAGAAAGGGTATATCAATACAAACGGGTTGAAGAGTGTATCTGGTCTAGAATCTCTGTACAAAATTTCAGCTCAAAAGCATTAACTTTGAAAATGCTTAATATTTTTTTATTTCGACATCACGGCGCTGCACTGGCGCGCGGCGGCGTCATGTGCGTGTACTAGGCGCACAGACACACTACAGATAATGGATAATGACCCTCGTAGTGCGGTGACACGTTTGTTATGATTTCAATTTTTTTAATAAAATATTAAGCATTTTCAAAGTTACTGCTTTTGAGCTGAAATTTTGTACAGAGATTCTAGACCAGATACACTCTTCAACCCGTTTGTATTGATATACCCTTTCCGTAACACCCTGTATATTATTACGATATGCCACGTCGATCGGGGTGCGTCCCTCATAGTTCGCCAATCCTAGAGGCTCTCTTGTGTAATGATGTACATCCATACTAATCCATACTATTATTAATATTATAAATTCGAAAGTAACTCTGTCTGTATCTATGTTACCTTTTCACGCCTAAACCACTAAACCGATTAAGATGAAATTTGGTACAGAGATAGTTTGAGTCCCGGGGAAGGACATAGGATAGTTTTTATCCCGATATTCCCACGGGATCGACACTTATGTGGGTGAAACCGCAGGGCGTAGCTAGTACAGTCAGCATCAAAAGTCGATTAACACTATCATTTTTACATGTTATTAAATTGACAACAAGTTTTTTCAATAAACTGATTTTTAGCTTTTCACATAATAGACAAGAGTTTATATTCTAAAAAAATGGTTCTGCTGCAATTTTGAACAAATATTTTACTCAATAACTAAGATTAAAAAAACTGTAGTGTTAATCAACTTTTGATGCTGACCGTACAATACATTTACTTACGATCAAATTTTCTCTCGTCCTATGCAGCTGAATACTAGGTATAAGTAAAGGGAATAAAACGACAAAGTCCAACATATCAACTATATTTTTATTTATAATTTGCATATAATTTATTATTATTTACGATTATTATTTATTAGTATGGTACAGGACTCCACTTAGAAACATATACAGTTTTTATATTAATTGTGACAGGTACAGTGCAGGCCAGAATAAAACACCTTTTTTATATAAAATATGCTCATTTTGATCATATTAGCTTTCTTATAGTGAACGGTAAAAGAATTGCCATAATACCTACCTGTTTTTAGAGTTTTCGGAGAGATTTGTGGTTCTATAATATTACCCCCTTACTAATAAACGTTATAGCGTCTGTATAGTTACACAACGCTTTGTCTTCTTCTTTCGAAAGTCAAGTTACTGACGACTGAAAGAGAGAAATCGGTGTGTAACTATTCATCTGATATAATACGTTTATTAGTAAGGGGATTAATGTATTTTTGGCAGACAGGCAAGTGCTGACAGGGTGTTGTGGCGCAGCCTGGGAGAGGCCTATGTCCAGCAGTGGACTGCGATAGGCTGAGTTGATTGATTAGTTGGTTTATTGGAAATTTATTTAGGCCTGAATTGTACTTCTTGTCACTGGTTAAAGTATTTTATTAATGCTACGTTTATATTACTATTTAGTAGTAACTTAAGCTACGGCCACACTTGCGCTGTTTCGTTATGTGATGTTACAAATTACAAAATGGCCGATGTACCATGGCCGGTCCGAACTTCGTGCAGAAGGCTGCGCAATAACATTTTTAGGAACCAAATAGTGACATTAGACGTTTGTGAGTGAGAGAACATGCGCGAAAGTTCGGTGAACCTATGTTCAGACCGGGCGATGTGTCAGCGACTATATTGACAGTAATGACATTTAATTTTCACGCGATCACAGCTTTTAAAGGAAACTTAAAGAAACTTAATAAATAATTAGCCTCCATTTCGTTAATGTTACTTAATTTAATGTTATTCCTGCTGGTCTATCTATATAAGGTCCCATTAAAATAGGTGGACAAACTTTTAGAAATCATTCAGACCACCAAAATAAGGACGATGGTAAAAAAATATATAAGAAAAACGCATTAGATACTTTACAAGAAAAATAATCAGCTAACGAAAATACACTAATGTGTCGGCAATTTATTATTTTAGGTCAAAATAAAATCACTTTAATCAGTGTTTTTTTTTTTGTTGGATATATTTGGTTAGACGTACTGAGTGCTGTGTTAAAATTTGTCCACCTATTTTAATGGGACCCTGTATATAAAATTCATAGTCCTGAGTGACTGATATATCAACACGTACACACAACGTAATTATAAAACAAAAGCATGGCCAGCAGCTAAACTTATTAAAACTATCTATAATTACATTTTTACAAAATGGCGTATCCGTTAGTAACTTAAAAACAATAATACTGTTTGGAAAGATGTCTTATTTGTTAGTTTTTACATTATAACTAATAATACCTAAATACTGACTTGTTTCCTTACACTTAAAAAGTAAATTCGTGAAATCAATAGTTTTAGGGTAGATTTTCGTTATTTATCGTCATTTACAGGTGTTATTAATATTATATTATTTATAATACGGCACCGCACCACAACCGCGGCACGTGTCACATCCCAACATATATTGTGTCAAACGAAATAACAAACGAATACCAATATACTATATTTTCAATGTAAGTGAAAAAACCAATGTAAGTGAAAAAACCAATGTAAGTGAAAAAAAAACCCAAAAAAAATTTGTGCGATGAATGATGAAATGATGATAAATAACGAAAATCTACCCTTTAACAGAAAATAAATCTTTTTAGTTCTTTCTAAGGCTACGTACGCACTGACGGGTTGCTTGTTTAGCGCCTAGACTTTATGCGCTATGCAAGCCATCCGTCTCTGCGTAGGCCCTAGAGCCTAATGAATTAACATCCTTCTACAGGGTGAAATTAAATTCATGGGCATACTTTTAAGGGGTCATTGTACTCATCATTATGAACAACTTTTACTATGGGACCAAACCTGAAATCGCGAAAAAAAATCAGCTGTTCCCTACATTTTGACAAGTTATTCGCTCCACCCACTGCACCGCACCACGCGACGGGGCGCAGATAACGCGCCCCCGCGCGTGATTTTTTACATACAAATTCAATAAAAACGCGCTCCCGCGCGTGGAATTCGGCTCGGTTTCCCGCACCCCGCCGCGTAATGCGGTGCAGTGGGTGGAGCGCCTTATGTGAACATAAATGCAAGGAACAGCAGATTTTTTTTCGAGAATTTAGGTTTAGTCACATAGTAAAAGTTGCTCATATTGATGAGTACCCCTTAAAAGGATGCCCATGAATTCAATTTCACCCTGTATACTCGCTAGGCGACAAGGGGCCAAGCGTGATAGGTACGACGGTCGTAGATTCGAACGCAGACAGGTGCTTTACTTTGTGTAAATTATTTCATCACCACTGCTCTCAAAACGGTGAAGGAAAACATCGTGAGGAAACCGGCATGTCCTAGAACCAAAAATTCGAGGACATGTGATATCTACCAACCCGCACTGGGCCCGCGTGGTGGATTACAGCCCAATCCCTCTGCCTGTGTCCCAGCAGTGGGAACGTTATAGGCTGATTATATATACACATTAAAAGTGAAGGAATTGTAAACGAAGAAACATTCTACAATAATATGCACCGACCCTTACAATATAACTAGATTTGGCCTGCATCAGTCCTTATAATAATGTTAAAATAGTATGTAATCTAATAGAACATAATGTGCTGGACTTTCTTCCACAAAATAAAGCGCTATAACGGGTCTAATTAATTAAGCTAGTAAAACACCGCGGACGTGATGAGTTTTTGAGAATCTAAACACGACAAAACAAATAAAAAAAAGTGGCACTCCGCGAGTAACGACAGAAATGAAAACTTGAACAATTACGTGTGTATTTTTTGAATCGTCATATAAACAAAACACAAACAGATTACTTTGCCATCACTCACTGACATATCGGAAATACATTAAAACCGAGTACATCCCGAGGACAGTCGAATGCATCCGAAGCGGTGTCGGTTACGGTAACAGTGGCGCGAATTCAATTGTTTTTTCCTATCTCTAAAAATGCCCAGCTCGCCTAAAGAAGTTTTCAATACAATAAATTAGTTTGATGTTTTTTTTTTTGAGGGATCATCGACCGCTGTTACTGTTATTACTTAAAATATAATCAGCTTATTTGTGTAAAAAACAACCGACTTCAAAAAAAAAAACATTACAAAGTGATAAATAACTCTAATTTCGGAAGTCGGTGTCGTTGGTTTCGCATTTTCGTTTTTTGACACCGACTTCCGAAATTAAAGTTATTTATCACTTTGTAATGTTTTTTTAAGTCGGTTGTTTTTTTTTTTTGTAAAAACGTTTTTATTTTTCACTTTTTAGTTGTACTTACCCCACAAAAAAGTAAACGAAAAGATCGTTAATGTAGACAATGTAGATAAATTTTTAGATTTTTGTTAATTTTTCAAAAACCGCTTGTCCGATTTCGATAAAATTTTCATGGGACCATTTGGGAAGTATACCCTTTCCAACAAAAAAAGAATTTTTCAAATCGGTTGGCAAGCGACGGAGTTATGCGCGAACAAACATAAAAAAAAAAAATACAAACATCCGAATTGAGAACCTCCTCCTTTTTAGAAGTCGGTTAAAAACGATACGTTATATTATTATTTATCTTTGTGTACGCTGTACCAGTACAGCGTCCTAATAATTGTTTGCTGCACTGGACGACGTCACACCGTCAGCGCCGGCTGTCACTGAAAACCAGCGCTGGGGCTCTGTCTTGCATAGGGTCGCAGCATAATGCTGAGCGATAGCCGTTTTGCGTGGATGTGACGCATGTTTCCCCCAACCCTTTCTTATTTTTTTTGTGTATTATGTTCTTTATTGCGTCGTGTTCACCGCAAATAAACGTATTTTTTTCTTTCTTTCTATAAAACACATTTCCTCAACTCATACTTCAAATAACAACACTACCAGAGGTCGTTGACTACTAAGAAAAAAGCATCAAAACTTTTAATTTGTTATTTTATCGTGTTTGAAATATCGATACCCATCACGGCTTCAGAGTTTCGCGAGGTATTTTATTTGACCCACTATTTTGACACAAATGGGTTGCAAGTTTGTAAAGAATTAAGAGATAGGAGAGTATGATGCCAGAAACATACCTGCTAGGGGCTGTTCATTTATAACGTAAGACAGTTTTAACCAATTTCTAACCCTCCCGCTAAGTAAGAAAAACTAAGACTTGACTGAACCCCCTCCCCCCTTCGAATCTTACATAAGATCAGTATCTACCAAAATTGCAGAGAAATATTAGCAATTTTTTTTAAAACTTATAACTTTTGTGATCTCACGTAAGAATAATCTAGACCCCTACGACCCCCGTGTAAGAAAAAATAAGACTTGTTTGAGCCCCCTCCCCCCTCAAATCGTCTTACGTAATAAATGAATAGCCCCCTACGTAAAACATTCGCAGCTGTCCGTTTTAACTTGAAAATGTTTGTGATGCAAAGATTTATATCGTTAGATTGGCCCTCACCGTACTAAGTCGCGCGGAAAAGAGTCCATACTGGGCCCCATTTCTGTATGGTATTCTCCGCGTAATATTACCACGTGCAAACGCGGTATTTTGACAGTTCAAACCACGCAAACTTCGCGTTTTTACGTTACGCATAGATAATACGTTAATAGCCTACAGATGTGGTTAGCTAAGCAATTGACGTGGTTTCGAAGTAAGGAATCATTATGTGGTCATAGTAAATTAGGGCCCTGAGAAGAGTGAACTCACGACCACGCACAATGGTCCATTTGAAGGACTAAGTGCGGAAACCAAACCCATAACATAGAACACAATAATAATGACGTTTCCATGACAATCAAGTCAAGTCTCTGCGACATTGTGTGAGAGGTATCCAACGAAACAGAAATGCGCCGTCTTTTGACACGGCAGGGCGAATCTACGGTTAAAATCTTTGCTCTGAAGTCTAAATTTTGCTTGGCTTCAGTAAAAAAAAATGCCAATTCCCATAATTAAAAACATTCAAAATCTAGTCCCAATCTCATCTCAGCGACAATCAATGTCAAAAACTTGTCAAATATGAAGGGAAATTAGAGGTGTTTTCAACAGATTGAGACTGAGATCAGACTGTGAACGTTCTTAAAATTTCGAGAATAATAAGTCCCTCTGAAGTCATCATTTTGTTTGGTTTCAGTTTTTCAGTCAAAGAACGGAAAAGTCAATAATTTTATG
This sequence comes from Amphipoea oculea, assembly GCA_945859645.1. NCBI lineage: Eukaryota > Metazoa > Arthropoda > Insecta > Lepidoptera > Noctuidae > Amphipoea > Amphipoea oculea. The sequence continues at coordinate 11,081,021 of OX243888.1, read as the reverse complement.
CTTACATTATTAGATTACACATTACAATAATAATTATTATTTACATTTTTTAACTATTATTTAAAAATAAATGTAGAAATATACACTATTCTTGACTAGGAAGGGTATGCTAACTTAGTTTTAAACTATTACTTAATTTTAGTTAATATATTTTAGTTAGTATACGTTCTGCTGTCCTTTCCGACATTTTCTTTAGAGATAGAGTATCAAAAAAAAAGGATCCGTCGTTTTTTATAATGGAACTTTTTTGTCTGTTACTCTGATTATTATAGATGTTTATGGTAAAAAAAAAAACAAAATTGTCTATTGCTTGGAAAAGTCCGTAAAAGATTTTCAATAAGTACTTAAGAAAATAACTGATGAATAAAAAACGAAAAGTTAATTTACTCTCATACCACGTAAGGCCTAAACATATCCATAGGCCTTCCTCCATCTTGATTCATAACGACCAAACCGCGCCTATTTTCCATATTCGAATTAAAATTCGCGGCAGCCATCGCTCTTTCTCTCTCTAACGCAATAATTCTATCTCTGTCTAACATAGGTTTGACAGCTGTCAAATCTCCCGCCATCGGGGACGGCTTCTCTTGTTCATTGTGTATTTCTTTTGGTTTTTTTTCTTCAGTCTGTGGTGTGTCCTTGTTTTTGGAGTCTTGTTGAGCTTTTTTTGAACGTTTCCACTTCATTCTTCTGTTTTGGAACCAGATTTTTACCTGTGGACAAAATAAATCCTGGTTAATGTGGGCAGTAGGTACATTACACGTACGTACCTGATTTACAAATGACCTCGGGTAATGTATTATGGAAATCAGGAAATCCTCGTTTTAAAGTTGTATTTAACAATGTATATCTACATATATGTTTAAATTTAAATAACATTCAATATTTCTACAAAAAAAAAAACGGTAACGTACGTTTTGTGGTATGCAATAAATATTACATTTCATATGTTTGTCTCATCTAAACCCCATATTTCCACCCCCTACCCTATAAAACCATACAAGCACCTAAAACCTACACAGTATAAATCCAAACAGGTGTAAATATCGTATAAATTTCTAAGACCCACCCCAAGGGTGTGAGATTAATCTTTAAACCTTTGTAAACCTGCAAAGCCGTAACGTTTACGATTCCACCCTTGTAATCTTAACATACATTTGCAAGCACAAATCCGCCATGTTGACAGGTGTTGGCGCCAAAACAAATGTCAAAATTGGGCTGTTTGTAGTGTCTGTGATCTGTGTTGATATTAGAATATTATTTAGAGTGTGTTGGTTTTATGTATTTTAGTGATTGATTTTAATTTGAAAAGGTAAGCCCAAATAATAATTTATTTTATATACTTGTGACCAATGACATATACAATATACATATATCTATACTTAAAAAAAATAGCAGTCTAATAACAAAGCAATAAAGCGTTTGATTGTTTGAACGCGCTAAGCTCTGGAACTACCGGTAAGATTTGAAAAATTATTTTTTCATTGGTTAGTCAAATTCTTGAGAAAGCCTATAAGTTATTTAACATCACGCTAGGATTTTTAGGAGCCGAGCAAAAAGAAAAATAGGAAGAAAGAACGCTAAGCGAAAACGTTGGGACGGGGGAAAAAGAAATTTTACGCGGACAAAGTCGCGGGTAGAAAGAAACTAGTAAATTGACAATGTTGTAGAGATCGCTTACACTTTATGTTAATATCGATTTTTTTAAACCAAAAAATCAAGCTATTTTTATAAATTTATAGGTAATACAAGTTCGCGAGTGACACTCAAAATGCTCTAAAGTAAATCAATCATTCTGATTAATTTCGATAACAGCTTGTAATTTTACACATTTGTTTTTCTAATTTATTTGTCAAGATAAAAGAGAGCCATAGATTAGGTTTTCATGGAATGCATTTGAATGTGATATCAATATTGCAGTGTCAATAGTAATAACACGTCACTTAGTACGTTTAGTCATCATCTGGCTAGCCTTTTCCCAACTATGTCAGGGTCGGCTTCCAGTCTAACCGTAGTATTTTACATGGAGTGACTGCCTATCTGAACTCCACAACCCAGTTACTACGTTATACCCATTGGTTAGACTGGTAATCAGACTTTCTGGCTTCTGACGACCCGTAACAACTGTCAAAGATCCACAAATGACAGTAGGGACCAACGGTTTGACGTGCTTTTTGAGGCACGGAGGGGTCTTAGTATGTAAAGATGGTCACCCATCCATGGATATTATTTACAATGGGTGAGATGAAACTCTTGGGTACAAAAGATAATTTGGATGAAAAGAAAAAGAAAGAAAAGTGTTTATTTTAAGTTTTCTGAAATACTTTTTCTTTACCTGAGTCTCAGTAAGCATCAGACTGGTGGCTACTTCGAACCTCTTGGGCCTGGAGAGGTACTTGTTCATCCGGAACTGCTTCTCCAGCTCGAGGAGTTGCTGTGACGTAAAGGCTGTGCGGGGTCGTCGAGTCTTGCCGAGAAGAGCGTGGGGAGCACCTGAGGAAGAACAATAGGTAATGATTAGTGGTGATTGGAGAAAGTTTATCTAAACATTGGGAATCGTAAGATATGTAGTTATTATTTTGCATAAGTATCTGTAAAAGGGAAAAAAGGTGATGGAAGGATTTGGAGGATGTCTTTGCCCAGCAGTAGGTACTTTCCCACTGCTGGGCAAAAGCCTCCACCTCCTCAGACCGCATAGGATAACAAAAAAAAGTTTTAAGGTTTTTCTAAACTTTGTGGTTTTAACGGCTTGGCTGTGCTTTACCTAGACTAATTAAATTAGGCAATAATTTGATGGGTCAAAGAGGCGGCTTGAACCTTGGCCCATTTTTTTACAGATAATTTGCCAAGGCCCAAGACGACAACAAAATTGGAAGTCTAGTCATAAAACTTACAAGATCTTCACGGGTATTTTGTAAGTACAAAGAGTTTTTTACGTAATTGACTGGCTAATAAGCCGACGCCAAATTAAAATTGCTTTGATAAAGAAAAAAAAAGTAATTTAGCACAATTAGCACAAATTACCTATACCACAAAAAGGATTAAACTGATACTGCGCGTAATTGCATCAATCTATTTCTAGCCAATCTCAATTAATCAAATCAACAATAAAAACACGAACCACTTAACCACTATTTATTTAACTGAACGTTAATATAACTAATTTATCGCGTCAAAGTCCCGCCGCTAAGCTTATAAAAATGATAATTAACAATTACTTTATCACGAACGCGACATTTGGCGTTGTTTGTCCAACACGATAATGTCATGAACGCATCTGTCAAATTTTGGCGCGAACCGCCATGTTTTTTTCGGTTGTTTGATTGTTGTATTATTTTTATTGGCGGTCCTTTGGGGTGAATGGGATTAGAAGTGGTGGTAATGTGATGGTTTGTGCCACTTAGTTGTATTAATAAATAAAAAAAGCTTTTGAAAATATTTTTCTCCTAAGCGATGTTAAAATTTTAGGCTAAAACTATTCGGAATTCAGTAACAAAGAGTTTTCCTTTTTAGAAGCAACTTATGATTGCGTGAACTAAAGATAATAATAAAAACAAAAAAAAAAAACAGTAAGCCTCCGTCGGCCTAGAGCTGACGGAGCATAACACAGCAATAAAATAGAAAGTAGGAGCCTATGAGAACTATCAATTTAACTTTGTCATTGTATTAGTGAAACTAAAGAATCTATAAATCACAAAATAATCTATTCCCGTTTGTGAGACCATCACGCCCACACATCGCTCAACCAAAAAGAACCCTTTCAACTTTTTTTTTCTCCCACACAAAGGACAAAAGTCAACATTCATACAGCCAAAATTAAACTTTCAATAACTTATAAATGCATTAAAACCTACATGTAGGTACAGAAAATAAATAGAAAATCGTGCTCAAGTGTCGATACATGATAAATAAATAGTTTAGTCATGTTGGCAGTACGTGACTTTCCTGTGCCCAGCTTTGGTTTGAATTTTAAAATATTGTTGGTCCCATCCTGGTAAATATATTTGTTCTCGTATAATAAAGATATAACGACTTCTTTTATTTGTTATTTATTTATAATTGGAATTGTAAATTACTATAATTTATTGGTATTTTAACGGTAATTTTCATAGCGGTACCGCATGTTCGTGGAGTTTGGCCGTGTTGAGAATTTTAGTTTCCGAATGTGAGATCACTTGATAAAATAAGTCCACGTGTTACGGATAATTCGTTTATTTCGTTTTTTTTTCAGTACAATTCAAGACACTTCTACTTAACTCAAAAATAACACAGGAACTTTAACTAAAAAAAACGGCGCGAATTATTTAATCGTTTTCTTTATCTATTTACGATAATATATTTGCGTAAAACATGGTATACATAGGTGTTATTAAAGCATATAAGATGTTTTGTTTTTAACTTAAAGCATGCAAACTTCAACGAAAAAACAAATTTGAATTTACAAAGATTATAAGTAATTTACCTATGTTCAAAAAATCCTAAGTTTTCGTTTTGTTTGTTGTAACTAACTATATACACTAGATAGGTACTAAAATAAATGACTAACTAACTTACTATACAAATAAATAAAAAAAAAACAATGGACACTTAGGCGTCGAAGTACTCGTCCGCATCGCTGTCATCCGGAAACGTGCCTAGAAGACTGGCAGCATTGCCACGTTGAATGGCAATGGTAATTCTTTGGCAAAAGAACGACCCAGCCCTCTGGTCACGTGAAAAAATCCTTAATATTATAGAAATTATTTTCATTCAGCCATTTATTCTTACCGTGAAACCTAGGGTGAAGTAAGTGACCTATTAGTGAACTGTCATCCCATGCGATGCTAGGGACTGAAGCTATTGACAGCCCTTTTCACCTAAGTTTTCACGGTGAGATGTTTTACAGAATAACACTACAGAATAGCCCGGCTGTTGTCAAAACAACAGCTATACAGGATGAACTTGAATTCATGGGCATCCTTTTAAGGAGTCCTTGTAATCATCATTATGAACAACTTTTACTATGGGACCAAGACTGAAATCGCGAAAAAAAAAACCAGCTCTTCCATACATTTTGACGAATTATGTGAACATAAATGCAAGGGAAAGCTAATTTTTTTTTCGCGATTTTAGGTTTAGTCCCGTAGTAAAAGCTGTTCATAACGATGAGTACAATGACCCCTTAAAAGGATGCCCATGAATTTAATTTCACCCTGTATAGGATTTGAATGAATCCCTAATTAATAAAATTTGAGACTTCTGTCCTTCGTCAGAAAGTATAAACTTCAGTGTTCACCTGCGTTATGGACATAGAAGCCAGTACAAACATCGACCGACTCCGCAGCAAGGAGCTAGTATAAAATAAATCCGTATATTTTGTCGTCCGACCTTCCCCTCCAGACTACTGAACGTCTTGTGTTATTTATACCAAAAGTTGGGAGAGTGAGCTGAATGGAACGTGACTCATCTTTAATACCTGAGTACACCAACATTCAAACCACCGGTTAGGTATTTAAACAGTTGGTTTATGTCTTTCCTGAAGAAATTTTAAATAAAGAACTGATTAAATATTTAATCAGTTGATTTAAATGTTGGTGAACACAAGGCTTTGTAACTAAATTCGATAAATTGCCAATAAACTCACGCCTTGATTACCCGAAGTGTGGGGCAGAGGTGCACCCACATTTCGCCAGTTATGTTCAAATCCCATGTAATAGGGGGCGAGCCTGTAGCGGTATCTACAACGCCACATGCGAACAACGCGTCATACTGACGTCACGAAAATCCTGCATCGCGCAAGCAGAGTTTACCGCGCAACTAGCATAGATACAACAGCCCGACATAAATCATCGGGCAGTTGCCCGCCAGACACAACACCCGTCTGGTCGGAGGATCCTCCCTTTTCTATAGACTATGAGTGAACTTTACACCCTGTTCCTCATACCTCTATAAGCCATCAACTAGGCTGGGGCATAACTCCAGACTCCGGGCTGCTAATGAGAAATTCCAGATAGAAAAACCCAATAAAACTTTGTCCGACCTGCGAATCAAACCCAGGACCTCATGTTCAGTACAGCAGGAACGCTTGCGACCTCTTGACCAACGAGGTGCGCGACGAGAGCGCTATGGAGCGAGCTATGCTCGGAGTCTCTTTGAAGGATAAAATCAGGAATAAAATTATCTGGAAAAGAACCGGAGTTACCGACATAGCTTGCAGAGTAAGCAAACTGAAGTGGCAGTGGGCTGGCCATGTCTGTCGAAGGACCGATGGCCGGTGGAGCAGACGAGTTATGGAGTGGAGACCGCGTACCGGCAAGCGTAGTGTGGGACGTCCCCCAGCTAGATGGACGGACGATCTAAAGAAGGTGGCTGGGGTAGACTGGATGCGGAAGGCGGAGGACAGGGTGCTGTGGCGCAGTCTGGGAGAGGCCTATGTCCAGCAGTAGACTACGATAGGCTGAGTTGATTGATTGATTGACCAACGCGATCACTGTCGGAGTGCATAGAAAAGAAAGAGAAGCGCGATGACACAACGCTGGTAATTTATTGCAATGAAGCAATTACCTATCTATTTCCAAAAAAAATATTGTTTGGACTAAAAAATTAAAACACTAGTGCTTTAGTATGTTGCTTGTAGAATAATCTGACAAAAAATCAGAATGATTGTATGTATATTAGTATGGTTTTTATTGTAAAGAGAATGTTTTTAGAGGTATCTTCATGATTATTTTTCTATCGTATCAAATTAGCTGTATTATATTTTTAACACACTATCTACCTAGCATATATCTTGAAGAGTATCATATATTTTTTCTGATTTTGTTTATTGTAGTCGATCATATACTTACCTACTTTTAGGCATTATAAAACTTGCGTTTTTTTTTTGCGTTTAGGTCCTGCAGTCCCCTTGAATAAAGGATGAATGTGAAAGTGAATGTGAACGATGACGTAATTGTTGCATAAATTTAATTATAGTGATGCAAATGAATGTAACTTGTGTAGGCGAATAATATAATTCAAGAGAGCTTTGAGTCGCCTACAAAACGTTAATGTAAATAAGCCTTGAGCTAGGTGTAGTCATTGTAACTTAATAAAAACTTCCACCAAAACTAACGTACCGGCCGGCATTCAATTACCTATTTTAATTACTGTTTTAAAACGACGATCCCGTCTAGTTCACAAAGCATTGTACGTACTCTGCAATCGCGATTAATTTGCCAAAAATGTAAACAAAATATGAGTTTATGTCTTTACCTATGTAGTAAAACTCAGGTCACTATGTTTTACAATTATTTATTTTAAACAATCAATGTTACACCGCCAAATTAATCCCGTTCTCCCTCCGCCGTACGGCCGTACAGATTAAAAATTCCCGCGCTCGCCGAGTGTTGTCAACTCATCATATTATCGATTCCTCAAATCGATTATGGGTGATTTTCAAAATTTTTGTACAGTTACAAAAATGAAACAAAAACGAATACCGTTACAAAAATGAACAATGTCACAAAAAAATAACAAAAAGGAAATATTAGGGCTATTTCACAGAAGATAATTAAAACAAAGAAATCGCTTTTGATCATTTATTTTTTTGAATATCTTATTACTTATATTATTTTTAAAATAATTATAAAAAAAAAAACAATGTGTAATTAAAATGAATTAACGAAGCATTGTCCGTCATTATTACAATATAAACATAATAATAACATTCTGTATGAAATCGGCTTTACTTCATTATTGTTACATCATTTTTGTTACGCAACAAAAAAACGTAACAAATCGTTATAAAAATGAAATCAACAATGAGTTGAATTATTACAACCTTAAACTTTGGAGGTTAGAAAGAATATTAGTGAATTTATAAACCAGATTCTTTTTAGTACATGGTCAAAATGATTCCTTTTTACGCAAAATTAATAGGAGACCTTACCGTTGTTTTTATAGCTGAACAACCAAAATGAAAGATTTATTGTTGAAAAAACACTGCACAGAAACAAACACACTTTTCTTGATGGTGGCACCCGCTGTCAAAATGGTGGATAGACTTTCTGTTATCATCTGATTGGACGATTTTAAATGGAGAGTGTTGCCAGTTGGAAACCCCGAATATCTACTTATATTGGTGTTACAAAAAGGAATAACAAAAATGAACGAAATGGAAGACACAAATTGAAACTTATTTATTATTATTTTGCATTAGGTTATTTATTAATCTTTTATATAATTTACATCACAATTAGAGTCATAAAGATATTGCGCAATTAAAACATGTAAATATGTGAGTAGTTTCTTCTTTATGTTATTTTTTGTAACGCACTTCTGCTTAAGGACACTAGGTTGCTATATGAAAATATTATGAGACTGAAGAAGTAAATATCTTTTTTTTTCTTAATTACCTTTTATTATGGTCTGAAATGTTAAAAACCATCTGGAAAAAATGTTGCTCTAAGATAATAATACCAGTTTGATCACTTCATTGCATGTTTTTTGGATAATATTCACTTGGACGTTTTAATACAACAAAATGTACAGAAATTTTGAAAATCACCCTTATACAAAATCATAAACCTTACACCTATTCATAAACATTGCTTAAAGTTGAAGTGCTTAAAGTTCGTTTTTTAATTTCAGAGACTAATCTGACAGGTGTAATGTCAAACTTCTATACTAAAAAAACGAAAAACCAAAAGACTTAAACGTCAGATTAGTCTCTGGGATTAAAAAACGAACTATAGCTAACCAAAAATTTTTGACGTTTAAAACGTCACTTAACTTCATACATCGTTTACAAATAAACCCCTAAATTGTTCATCAAATTGAATACCGCTTGCGAATTGAAAACTATGCAGAACACAAAACAAAATAAATCGTATATTGTAAGTGGAGCAACTTTCAGAGTGCAACGCACCCTTGGATAGATTTATAGCCTGAGCAAGGAATACGTGTGCTTCTAATCTAACGGGAGGAGGTGACATTTATTGTCTATAGGCAAACGGTCTTTGGTCTGTACTCTATGGAAAAGATGGCGGGTTTTCTGTTTGAATTTCGGCGGTCAAAGATGTAGCATAAAAGGTTTAACCTTGTCTTGGCACAATTTTTTTTTAGTTCGTTTTTTGTTAATGCAAATAACGTGAATGACAAAACGTGTCTCTACTCAATGAAAACCTTGAGTTCACTGACAGACCACGCACAGTCTAAACTGATGGGTTGAAGCTTGAGATATTGTACAAGAGTTCTATAAATAATTAAGGTGAGCACTAAGAAAGGATTTCGGAAATTTCAGAGTTAAATGGGGAAGAAAATTTCTATGGAATTTCATCGACGTTTTCCAAATCTTATGGCTTCTTCTTACTTTGAAACCGCGTCAAAGTGTCTCCAATACATAACCAGTTCTCCAAAACACAATATTATACGTTCGTCAAATCGCATAGTCTAGCACAATTCGGATATCAACACAATAGCGTTAACTTGCTCCGTCGAGCGCAAGAAGCCAATCAGCGTAATTTGATTCTCGCCCCCCGAGCCACGGCGAGTATAGCTTTATGTATGGTATATCTCTTAGGTAAATAACTTTAGGAGATTGTAAAATATTATCTAAGTATGGTGTTTAGGATTGGTCGCAAGAAATGAGGCAAGGTTTCGGAAATAGCGGATAAAACAAAAGAGTCCAGTCCAGACTGAGATGGTACGGTCATTTACTGCGACCATGTCGTGAAAAAGTGCCTTTCCATGGCTGTAAAGAAGAGGGGAAGAGGTAGACCTCAAACCACATGGATGACGAAGGTCCAAAAGGACATGAGGGAGATGGGACTTACGAACAAGACCGAAAAAAATGGCGTCCGATCCTGCGTAACGAGGAAAAAATGAGGCTAAAGAAGGTGTTTGGGTTTGAAGGACTTGAAGCTTGAAGGATTAGAGCGGCTCGTGGCTAAGTAATAACAGCCCCACGGGTCGATCGATCAGGTGAAGCTACACTTGCCGCGGTCGGTCCATGGATGGGTGACCATCTTTACACACCGAAATCTCTCTCGGAAAGCACGTTAAGCTGTCGGTCCCGGCTGTCATTTTTGGATGTTTGACAGTCGTTAAAGGTCGATTGATAAGGTGAAGCTACGCTTGCCACGGTCAGTACGTGGTTGGGTGACCATCTTTACACACCGAGACCTCTCTCGGAAAGCACGTTAAGCTGTTGGCCCCGGCTGTAATTTTTGCATGTTTGACAGTCGTTAAAGGTCGGCAGAAGCCCGAAAGTTTGACAACCAGTCTTACCAAGGAGTATCATGTTACGTTGTAACTGGGTTGTGGGGGTTAGATAGCTAGCGTTCCATGTATAATACTGGTATTTAGCTGCAGCCGGGAGACGGGAGAACAAGAAACTTTTCGCGGATGACGTCGTGGGTAGAAACTAGTTGTGTATCGACACGCAAACTTTAACCATGAATTTTCAGCCTAGACGAAGAAATTTTTCGTCAGTATTAAAAAAAAAATCTGCTGTTGTCATAGACAAATGCCAATGACTCGCTCTTGACCAGTTTTTTTTTCAACGATAAAATGAAATCTACGCCATCCTAAGAGACACCCATGGTCCTCAAAACCCTATAACATATGATTTGAATGTACCACTTTATTTTTATGGGGCACCCCATCAAATAGGGTCGGGCATAATATCGGCATGTGGAGGCCATGTCTACCCTAATAGATCCTATTATTATTGTGTTATTTTGGCACTTTCGCGCTTGGGCAAGTGACAATGGCGGCGTAGGGTGAAGTTTGGATAAAAAAATTTGGGTTCGAATCGTGTTTTTATGTTTGTTTTTTTTTTTACAAAAAGTGGTCTAGTTCAGCGACAAAAGTCGATCAGCATTTCAGTTTTTAAATCTTTTTGAAGTGAAACTTCTTTAGGCGCGCTTGACTTGGGGAGTAAACTGGCGAATGCGTTACGAAAACGTGTGATCGCGAGTAGGGAAGGTACGTAAAAAATAGCTGGAAATACCTCTGGTGTAAAAACCCGGTCCCGGTCGCATAAATATGCGACCGGGTTTTTACACCAGGTATTTGCTTCCAAGTACGCACACCGGGTACCGACTCAAAATACTTGCAAGACTATTAAGTATCTTATACGGCTACTCGCTCAAATACGTAGGTACTCAACCGCGTTAGTTTTCGCAAATGCGATCATGCTCCTTTTGGAACAATTTCGTATGCAAGTATAGATAAAATCGGTGGTAGATGGAGAAGAAATTATTTATAGATCTAATCTAGTTACGGTATGCCGTGGTGTTCCTCAGGGATTCGTTCTTGGCCCAATCTTCTTTATTGTATTTTTAAATGATTTAGTGGAGTATATCAAGACACGTGTAAAGGACACAAAAATAATAATCTTTGCTGATGACACAAATGCGATAGTAGCTGCAGACGATATACTAGAATTAGAATCCAAGATCAATGCTCTCTTGAAAGCTTTTGAGAACTGGTGCAGTACTAATAATTTGAAACTTAACATAAATAAAACAAAGTGTGTCTTGTTTAAGCCCACACGGTACGAAATAATGCTAAGTTGGAGATTGTATCTTGTGGCAACAATGTCGAATTAGTTGATAGTGTCAAGTTCTTAGGTGTGCACATTGATTCGTTGTTGAATTGGAAGGTTGAGACATTGTCTTTAACGAAGTCTATTAGCTCGGCATGCTATGCGATTAGGACACTGAGGGAAGAATTAAGTTTACCTCAACTTAGAAGTGTGTACTTTGCCTTGGTGGAGTCAAGGCTAAGATACAGCATCGAGTTTTGGGGCAATAGCTACAAGTACAACATACAAATGGCATTCGTGATTCAGAAAAGAGCTTTAAGGACTATGCTCCGCATGAAACAGACGGAATCATGTAAAGACCATTTTATTAAACTTAAAATCTTGACAGTACCTTGCCTAAATTACATTTTAGTGTTACTTAGCAGCTTAGTTAAAAATTTGCACAAAATTGAGACTGATGAGCAGAGACACACTAGAGCTAGCACACGTAGGAAAGATTTGCTCAATACGATTCAACCGAAATTGAAAGTTGTCAAACATAGCCCGAGGTATCAGTCTGTAGTTCTATATAACAAATTGCCTATAGAATTCAAAACAATATATAGTGTCAACTTATTTAAAAACAAATTGAGGACCTACTTGTTGGGGAAAGGCTACTACAGTATCAATGAATTCCTAGATGACACATGACATTGTAACTTATTTTATTGCTTTTATTTTATTATTTTATTGCTGTTTTTATTATTTTGACATTTATTATTTATAATTTATTGTACTTGAATTTTTTTAATTATTATTGATTTTATTTACTTTTCGAAATGTATTTAATGAATTTTATTTTAATTGCAAATGTAATACGTTATTTTTTTAAATTTCAACACAATGTATTTATATTGTTATGAAATAAATGACTTATGACTTATAGTAAGCAGGTTTTTTACCGACTTCACAAAAAGGAGGAGGTACTATGTTCGGCTGTTTGTATGTTTTTTTTTTTGTATGGTTGTTCATCGAATACTCCGCCAATTGTCGACGGATTTTCAAAATTCTTTTTTTGTTCCAAAGTAGATAGTTTTGAGGTGGTCCCACTGTCACCAAGTTAGGATCTGATGATGGGATCTTAGAGTAATCGAGGGCAACCTTTAAATTTTATAGGCTCACGCTCACTTATTGTTTTTCGCATATTTTACGAAGTATCTTGTGTATTTGCGTATGGTTGTCACCATCTCAGGTAGCTGGGCTGATGATGGAAGGTACAACTCCTTAACAGTAAGAAGTTACTCAAACAGGCAAGGACTGTTTTAGTAAATTGTTTTGCTGTTTGATAGGGCATTTGCCACATTTGGTCTCATGATCATCAAGTCATGACCTGATGCTGCAGTCAGGATAGTCTGCAGAGTACCTAACTCCTCGACAACTAACAGCAGATATATCGTGTTTAGGCTCATTGAAAAGGGCTCGATGTGTGGATAAACGTACTGTTAATGAGGAACACCGAAGTACATAGAGACCTGATGCTGAAGCCAGGAGCATTAGAAAAAGTACCAACCTTGAAATTACAGCACCGTAGTCGTGTTTGGGCTCATTTTAAACAGGACTAAATTTTAAGTTCAATGCAATGTTGACAAGTCTGGCCTGATGCTGCAGCCAGGATTATCAGCATCTAGTCTAAAAACATCAGGGCAGGATTTGATGATGGGATCCTGGAGAAATCGAAGGAACTCTTCAAATATTATAGGCACACCTATAGCGATTTGGGTATTTTTTATAGTAACTCGTGCATTTGCTCTCGGAAAGCACTATTTGGTGATGTGGAACTGATGATGAAGACCACAGATGGCCACCGGAACTACTCAATAATATCTAAGTATTTCACGGGTTGCGATTCGATTACTTTAATATGGTTGCTAAGCAATTTATGCTCGTCACAATGTGAATGGTGATACGGAGCTGATGGTGGATCTGGAGAACTCCTCAACAATTAACTTCCCTGTATCGGGAAAAGCAATATTTTGTTTGTAAAAGGCGATGATCACTAGGCTATTGTAACTTAGATAAATTATAAGCAGACCCACTAAAAAGCGTGAAATAAAAACTTTTTAAGAAAAAAAAAACCGACTTTGAAAAAAACACTACAAAGTGAAAAATATCTTTAATTTCGGAAGTCGGTGGCAAAAAACTAAAATAAATATCCAAAGACACCGACTTCCGAAATTAAAGTTATTTTTCACTTTGTAAAGTTTTTTTTGGAAGTCGGTTTTTTTTTCTTAAAAAGTTTTTTTTTTACTTTAATGGTTTGCAAGTATTTATTTGTAAACGCGATTTTGCTCCTTATTTATTCGAAGTCATTGATCAATTTCCTATGCAAGTACTTTTTACTTCCAACAGGGCTTTTGTTTGATTACGCGATTGTACTTCTTATTTGTATGAAGTTATGGATCAGTTTTCGATGCAGATAGAAAATACTTGAAAGTATCTCGAGCCCTGGTTTTAGGCCCTGGTTTCTTAAGGTGGACGTACTTGGAAGCCCTGGTACTCGATTTTGCAAGTACGACCCATGTCTAAGGGCTACGGGCGAGGCGAACGGGAGTTGAGTGGGGGATATAAGCAAGAGAAAGCAGTGCGCGCGCACATTTTCTTTCTCTCTTCCTCTCATAGCCAAATAGGTTTGAAGTTTCACTTCAGTCGTGTGGTCATAAGCACACTCGGTTTTTTATTGAACTAAATATTTAAATCAAAACAACTAAAATTAACCGAATATTTGTCTTGTCTATTTTATGGAATTCTGTAGTGCAATATGTCAAATTAAATGATATGTAAATGTAGCAGTGTTAGTTAATCGACCATAGTCGCTGACCTAACTATACAGGTTGAAATTGAAAACATGCGACAAAACGAAATGGGAGATTGTACTCATAAACAACTTTTACTATGGGACCAAACCCGAAATCGCGAAAAAAAAAATCAGCTGTTCCCTACATTTATGTTCGCATAACTCGTTAAAATGTAGGGAACAGCTTTTTTTTCGCGATTTCAGGTTTGGTCACATAGCGAAAGTTGTTCATAATGATGAGTACAATCTCTTATTTCGATTTGTCGCATGTTTTCAATTTCAACCTGTATTTTCAAGAAATAATGTAATACTTTTGGCATTCCAACGTCCATAATTTTAAAAGAGGTGGTGTAATTATCTGATAAGGTTTGTAGGGCAAACATGACCAGAGATCGCACTAAACATGGAGGTTTGGAAGGAAAGGGGAGGCCTTTGCCCAGCCGTGGGACAAAATAATAAAATATAAAACTAAAAAAAAAAACAGTGGCATTACGGGAGTGCCGACAGAATTGAAAACAAAACACAAACAAAATACTTTGCAATCACTCACCGACATATCGGATAAACATTAAAACCGAGTACAGTTCCCGAGGACAGCCGAACACATCCGAAGCGGTGTCGGTTACGGTAACAGTGGCGCGAATTTAATGGTTTTTTTTTCCATCTCAAAAAATGCCCAAAGAACTTTTCACTTCAAAAATCATTTTGATTTCGTTTTCATTTGCCTCTATCAAGTTTCCTCACGATTGTAAACTTCTAGAGAAAGTAAGTACTTATAAAATAATCTAATTCTTCTGCCCACACCCCCAAATTAAAACAAACATGAATATAAATAAAATTAATTGCAACAAACGAGTCATATGTCAGCAATCACCACTTTATCTCTATTATTTAGCATTTACACCCTTATCCAAGAACAAATAAAGTTCATTTTAACGAAGCACTCTTCGATTTATACAACACTAAGATAGCTTAGAGGATTTTGAATCTTATACTTATTTTTATAAGGTTGAAATTACAACAGCAACGTTGAACTAGGGGTGCATCTATAGTATTTTCTATGGGGTGATTACAATTAGTGCTATAGTAATTTAATTTGTTTATTTTTATGCTCACTATCACAAATGGTGATATTTTGGTGATTGTTAAGCCGGTGATTAGTGATTTAAATGTGTTGAGTTTTAAATTGTGATTGGGGTGATAATTATTTTATTTATAGCGGAGTGGAGAGTTTGGTTGTAGGCCCGACGGTTGGTCCATGTGTAGCGGTATCTACAACGCCACATGCGAACAACGCGTCATACTGACGTCACGCAAATCCTGCATCTCGCAAGCAGAGTTTACCGCGCAACTAGCATAGATACAATGGCCCAACATGAATCATTGGGGCAGTTGGCCGCCAGACACAACACCCGTCTGGTCGGAGGATCCTCCCTTTTCTATAGAGTAAGAGTGAACTTTACACCCTGTTCCTCATACCTCTATACATGTTTGGAAAATCTAAAGCATCCACATTTGTTTCATTACTTGGCTGCACGGATTCATCAATCAGGTTAAGCTAGGCTTGCCGCGGTCGGTCCGTGGATGGGTGACCATCTTTACATAGCAAGACCCCCCCGTGCCTCGGTTGGTCTGGGCTGTCATTCGTGGTTCTATGACAGTCGACACGGAATATGTTTTTCTTCAATTCGTGCAGAATCTTTATCTTGTAAATACAGATTGGTGGCCCAGTGGTAACGGCCCGACTTACGAGTTCTAGATCGTGGGTTCGAACCCGGACAGGCGCTTTACTTTCATTTCATCACCACTGCTCTCAAAAGGGTGAAGGAAAACATCGTGAGGAAACCGGCATGTCCTAGAACCAACAATTCGAAGACATATGAAATCTACCAACCCGCACTGGGCCCGCGTGGAGGATTACGGCCCACTCCCTCTCACAGAGAGGCCTGTGTCCCAGCAGTGGGAACATTATAGTCCGATTATTCTAATACAGATCTATGGAGAAAACGTTTGTTTATGAATTTGATTCCATTTTAACCGGTTGTATCCCGTAATTACTGACACAATTAAAAAACCCTTGTGTCTCGCGTGGATCTACGCTTAAGCATACGAAGGGTTGAAGACACATAAAGTCAGCCTTTTACAACCCCGTGAAACACACGTTAAAACGTACCTAAAATACCCCATCAAAAACCAGGGACTACATAAAATAATTTAAACATGATATAAAATCTGCTTGAACAAAAGGTTTTCTCAAGAGTAGGGACCGACGCTACAGCGCATGCGTAGACAAACCACGCCTACTTAATATCCACCCCCTGTATGTTATGTTAAATGTATGTAACGTTGTCCTTTCTTAAAAATAGGGGGTAAGGAGAGCGTGGTCAAGTTCCAAACAATTCGTGAATGTCCAGTGCACACAAAACAGTCCACGGTTGAACTCAGTCCAACAAGAAAAAAAAGTGTCACTCCGGGAGTGCCGACAGAAGTGAAAACTTAAACAATTACGTGTGTATTTTTTTTGGAAAAAAAAAAATGTTTATATTGTATTGCCCAAAGGGCAATGGAGAGGGCTATTCTTGGAGTTTGTCTGCGTGATCGAATCAGAAATGAAGAGGTCCGCAGGAGAACCAAGGTAACCGACATAGCCCGAAGAATTGCCAAACTTAAGTGGCAGTGGGCAGGGCACATTGCTCGCAGAACAGATGGCCGATGGGGCCGAAAGATTCTGGAGTAGCGACCGCGTACCGGAAGACGTAGCGTTGGAAGGCCTCCCACAAGTTGGACCGACGACCTTGTGAAGGCCGCAGGAACCCGTTGGATGCGAGATGCACAAAACCAGTCGAAGTGGAGGTGCTTGGGGGAGGCCTATGTCCAGCAGTGGACGTCTTTCGGCTGAAATGATGATGATGATGATGAATGGTAATTTCTAACCATTGAATAGAGTCAAGTTCTTCTAACTGAACAGACAGCTGTGCTGCTGGGGGGTTTGCTGCGCCACTTCTTGCCCGCACCAGAGTGGTGAAGGGAGGGCGTGCCGGGGGACTGTCTTATGAGTGCTGATTCTCAGCCTAGTTTGAGTAAATGACTTTTGATTTTGATTACTAACAAGTAAGCGCCAAGCGATTTTCTTCAATTTCGAGCGGCCATTGTTGTTTACATCTTTGGCAAATTTAGCGCGGCCGGATATTAGTTATTTCACTTACCGGCGATTCTATTTCAATCAGTACAAAATCAAGTTACTCATTATGCAAGCCTCAAACAGTTAAACCCTTATCCAATATGGCGACTATCAAAAGAGCCAGCTAAATAGATTCTTTACCAAAACTGTGAATTTTACCCGCGAGCCGCCCGACGGGGTTTGTTAGTGAGGGGACTGTGTCGATGACACAGATTTTCCTAAATGGTGCTTGTTGTAACAGCTTGATATCGGTATATTGTTATAATAAGCATTATGATGGAATAGAAGAAAGAGAGACAGCACATGTTTTATTATCTTTTTTTACGTCCTTTAATAATTTTATAACTTTCCAAATGTTACCTATTATTAATATTTTAACTTTGTTAGCTTAGTTAGAAAGAAAGAAAGAAAATACGTTTATTTGCGGTGAAAATGACGCAAAAAGAACATAAACACAAAAAATGAAATAAAAAGGTAGGGGGGTGGGGGGGGGGGCTTAGTTGTTAATTTTATTGTGCATGCTGTGGTCCCTATGAGTGAAAGAGTGCACCTACTTAATACCTGATATTGCCCTTTTTTACCCGACTGCGCGACGCAAAGGAGTGGTAATGTGTTTATTATGTGTCATGTATTGTTGGAGATCCTTAATAAATAAATAAACGGTCTTGCTCAGTGGCACCATAGCTTATGTGAAGCTACATTATAAAAGTAGATAACGGATGTTTTTTTTTCATTCAGCCTTGTCATCAGAAAAATGTGAAATTCTGTTGGTTGCAGGTTGTAAACGCCTTTTTGGAACAGAAAATACATTTTGTATTGACCGATAACTTGTATGTGTGATGGATATGCATGTTGGTAAAATAAAAATAAATAAATTAAATAACAAATAAAAATAGCTTTTTTATTTATACAGGGTCCCATTAAAATAGGTGGACAAATTTTAACACAGCACTCAGTACGTCTAACCAAAGATATCCAACAAAAAAAAAACACTGATTAAAGTGATTTTATTTTGACCTAAAATAATAAATTGCCGGCACATTAGTGTATTTTCGTTAGCTGATTATTTTTCTTGTAAAGTATCTAATGTGTTTTTCTTATATATTTTTTTGCCATCGTCCTTATTTTGGTGGTCTGAATGATTTCTAAAAGTTTGTCCACCTATTTTAATGGGACCTTATATAAAACGAAGGTTTTCCGGTTATTTGCTTTTAAAAAGCTCATTATGTTATTTATAATGGAAAAAATCGAAATCTATCGATATTCCTTTAAAAAGCTCATTATTTTGTTTATAATCGAAAAACAACAAAATCTATCGACAACATCACACATCGACACTGCCCCCTCACTCACACACGGGGATCTAATTTGGCAAGGGCTGGGCTTTGTTTGTGAGAACAAATTGGTGCCAGATAATTGGCTTAAAGTCCCCGAGGGATGGGGGAATGGGGGCCTGAGTGCCGGCGGGGGAATCACGCTTGTGATGATTAGTTCGCCTTTTTAAAAGATATTTAAGTTTAAAAGTAATCATCATTACAATTTTTTTTGGTGACAAACATGGTCTGAAGAAGCTATAGGGAGCTATAGAGGACGTGCAGCTCCATCCTTTTCCCCACACCGAAATAACATTTAAAGGCGTTTACGACGTACGGTACATCTCATACAAACTTTCAAGCCCTTGTTTTTCGAAATGAATGAACCGATTTTTGACAGGCCTGATGGTCTAGTGGTTAGTGACCCTGACTGCTATGCCGGAGGTCGTGGGTTCGATTCCCACCCAGGACAAATGTTTGTGTGATGAGCACGATCATTTGTTCTGTGTCTGGGTGTAATTTATCTATAATATGTATGTATTTAGAAAAATATATAAGTATGTTTATCAGTTGTCTAGTACCCATAACACAAGCTCTGCTTAGCTTGGGACTAGATGGCGTTGTGTGATAGTTGTGGAATATTATTATTATATTATTATTATTATTTTAATTAAACTTCGTACGCATAAACATGATACAAAGGTCTAAAAAGTTAGTTAAGAACATTTTCGAAATGTCTTATTTAAAAAAAAGATAACTGGAAATCTCTTTTTCTATGGATAATTTAAAATCGCTGGCTGTAAGCCCCTTGGGCTACTCAAATCTAAGATACTCAACAATTTTCAACGATTTTAGTCTTCAAGCGACTGCCGCCATACAAATCCATTCAAGTTGAAAATGTCGGCGACGCGACGCGACTCGTGTACGAACTTCAATGGATTTGTATGGCGGTGTAGCGGTATCTACAACGCCACATGCGAACAACGCGTCATACTGACGTCACGCAAATCCTGCATCGCGCAAGCAGAGTTTACCTCGCAACTGGCATATATACAACAGCCCGACATGAATCATTGGGCAGTTGCCCGCCAGACACAACACCCGTCTGGTCGGAGGATCCTCCCTTTTCTATAGAGTATGAGTGAACTTTACACCCTGTTCCTCATACCTCTATAGCGGCAGTCGCTTGAAGACTAAAATCGTTGAGTATCTAAGATTTGAGTAGCCTTGTGTACGAAGGGGCTAACACTATGTTTGTGGACCTCCACAACCCAGTTACTGGGTAACACGATACCCCTTGGTAAGACTGGTTATCAGACAGTTGGGTTTTTGACTATCTGTCAAAAGCGCAAATAGCCAACCTGTATATTGTGTTGACATAATATGATCGCGACTGCCTCGGAGGGGTCTCGATATCTATTGGTCCTCCATCCACGGACCGACCTCAGCTAACATAGCTTAACCTGCGGACCTGCTGGACCCGTGCGGCTGTTATTATTTATCCAAGAACGCCTGCTCTTAAGAGGAAATGCGGGTAGTCTATTCACCATAGAAACGCTCTCGCCTGTTTTCTTTCTGGTTAATGACCATAAAGCAATAATTTTTTTTACAGAATAATGAATAATAACTACT
The DNA here is from genome assembly GCA_945859645.1 of Amphipoea oculea. Taxonomy (NCBI): domain Eukaryota; kingdom Metazoa; phylum Arthropoda; class Insecta; order Lepidoptera; family Noctuidae; genus Amphipoea; species Amphipoea oculea. The sequence goes on along the minus strand of OX243888.1, from coordinate 11,060,553 downwards.
TCTATGTCTCTATGTTTTCCTTTTTGATGCTAACTATATACATTATTTTTATAAGCACTAGAACCCTCAAAAAATTCCGATTTAAACCGCTGTCAACAGAGGCCTAATGTACTTTGACAATATTAATGAAAAAAGAAAAACATAAGGACACAGAGCATATCCTTCTTATTCAGTTTATGAAATATCTTTTAAATTGGTCCAATATTGGAGGAAAATAAGGATGAAATCAGGAATGAAATTATCCGGAAAAGAACCGGAGTTACCGACATAGCTTGCAGAGTAAGCAAACTGAAGTGGCAGTGGGCTGGCCATTGTCTGTTGAAGGACTGATGGCCGGTGGAGCAGACGAGTCCTGGAGTGGAGACCGCGTACCGGCAAGCGTAGTGTGGGACGCCCCCCAGCTAGATGGACGGACGACCTAAAGAAGATGGTTGGGGTAGATTGGATGCGGAAGGCGGAGGACAGGGTGCTGTGGCGCAGTCTGGGAGAGGCCTATGTCCAGCAGTGGACTGCGATAGGCTGAGTTGATTGATTGGAGGAGGAAATAGGCGAGAGCCAAACCTCGAATTATGACTTTTTACTTAGACTGTTTCAAAAGTCTCTCCGCTCGCAAACAATCTACAGAATTAATTAAATACAAAATGGCCGCTCCAACTGGAACCACACATCGTCAACAAATTACGCTCTCGTCGGGCCTCTGTTGGTTTTTAAATGAACTTCTGAAGCGGCCATGTCAAGATTTATTTTAATTGCATAATCAAGAAGTTAATTAACTATGTGTTGTGTACGACGCAGTGAGCTTTTATTTGATTATATTATTTACCTGTTTTATTACGAGAGAGAGCAGTGGTGGCCCAGTGGTAACGGCCGCGACTTACGAGTTGTAGGTCGTAGGTTCGAACCCTGGCAGGCGCTTTTAAATTATTTTATCACTATGACCGCTGCGATTTTTTTCTTTTGTTTTTTTTTTGCGTCATGTTCACCGCAAATAAACGTATTTTCTTTCTTCTTTCTTTCTATTAAATGTGATAACGTAATCGTCACTCGGTCTATACTTATCTTTCATCCATCTTTTTACAAAATATTAATGTCTTTCTGCGGCAATTAGGCGGAGAGCTGTCTACCGAAGCTGCAAGTTTATCATACAAGGGTGTAAAAAGACCCATAACAAAGCCGTCAACTACGCATTCTGTACATCAAACGTTGTTTTCGTAAAAAAAACGTCAGTAAAAGTTGGAATTTTAACCTTCAATAGCTCCGGAACCAGAAGGTTCCCAGGTATGGTCCAGTACAAAAAAAAAATGCTTAAAAATGACAGGGAGTACAAGTGACTCTTTTTACACCCGTTAGATATAGTATACACACTTGCAAATTACCTATTATCCTAAAAAATCACACATTCCTACTAAAAAGATAATAATTTATCTCAATTTATCTTTCCAACTAAAAAGGCTAAGCAGGGGTGACCTTAAGTAGGGTGGCGGGTTTATTGCCGCCCCATATGTCGGGGCCGTCGGGTAGCGGCACCTGTTAGCAATCACATAATTGAATGATTTTTATTGCTAGCCAAAGTTGGGATGCTGGACTAATCTTGCGTTAAATGTACGGTTTAAATTGCGGGGGTTGCCCAGCGCTGGGTTGTGAATATTGTAATTGGGAATTTGTAATGGGGTGCTAGATTTAAAATGTTTAAATGGGTGGTTTATTTTTGAGAAACATTATAGTAATATATTTTGACATAATGTCTGAAACGAATCATGGTTACTGTTCAATGTTACCTTTGGACATTGACTCAGCACTCAGCCTGGCTCACGCGCGGCCCAGTTAAAAGAATGATTTGGTTTCATCTTACACGCATAGGACACATAGAATATGTATGTATATTAGTGTGTGTTAAGAAAAGGTAGTATACAGGATGTTACGGAAAGGGTATATCAATACAAACGGGTTGAAGAGTGTATCTGGTCTAGAATCTCTCTACAAAATTTCAGCTCAAAAGGATTAACTTTGAAAATGCTTTATTTTTTTTTTATTTCGACATCACGGCGCTGCACTGGCGCGCGGCGGCGTGATGTGCGTGTACTAGGCGCACAGACACACTACAGATAATGGATAATGACCCTCGTAGTGCGGTGACACGTTTGTTATGATTTCAATTCAATAAACTATCGAAAAAAAAATATTAAGCATTTTCAAAGCAGTAGCTTTTGAGCTGAAATTTTGTACAGAGATTCTAGACCAGATACACTCTTCAACCCGTTTGTATTGATATACCCTTTCCGTAACACCCTGTATAAGCAGAACATTTTGTAAATAAATCAGATTTGAATTTTATATTCTTGTCTCATTACCCCTCGCTGTGGCCAAGACACCTTTAGCCATCTTCGGATTAGTCCCGTGAGTCTGCGGGATTGGCAGTGAGTGTACCCTTCCCGAACCTGGTATTCCTGTCTACTATCCGTCTGTAACCTTAGGTCGCATGGTGCAGACATCCTGAACTTATTTATATATTTATTTATCACATACTAGGTATATGGTAGGTTAGGGCTGTAGGGCTTAGGGTCGTAGGGACTGTTAGGCTTGTAGGTCTCTGTAGGTCCCTTTAGCTTACCATATATTTCCATGTACCATCACACCCTTGCGGCCTTACATGACGTTTGTTAAGGGTGGATGTACAGTTACAAACTATATTTCACGCGGAAAAGCTTTGTTTAGGCCTAAATGATGATTTTAATAAATGATTTTTTTCAATTTATTTTTACATCTTTGTCCTAACCACCTATTTTTAACCGACGAAAAAACGGAGGAGGTTATTTAATACTCAAACATAGTATAAAAAAAAGTCGCCGAAATATCTGTACGCGCGTAACTTTCGAATGACCAAATTGAATGTTTATTTTTTTATTGTGTTCGGTATTGCCAGGACAAGGTTTGAATGAAAGAAAATATCGGAAATTGGAAAACGAAAATTACACCCGTGCGAAGCTGGCGGGCCGCTAGATAAAATAAACTAGACATAGATCTTTTTCACACACACGTCACATAAACTATACAGATTTAACTGACTTTCTCATGTTTTCATTAAAATCGCAAAAAAAAAAACGTTTATTAAACGAAAGTTTTTTTTAAATTCATGCAATGCAATAATTGTGCTAAAGCAATTAAAAATAAAACATAATTTCCACCTAAAAACTACGACCACCACGAAAAAAGACCACAGATTACCACCATTTTTTTTAATTCACTATTTTTTTTAAACAGTTCTTTTTTCATAAGGGGTTGACAGCAAGGGTAGGTGTCATCGCAGGTGGCGTGTTGACTGCAAATAGTGAGGGTAGTCTACAAGCAGGGGTTGATTGACTATAGTGCAGTTAAGCTGTCATGTCGGCAGGTTCGGGTTTTGGATGGGTCGGCAGGCTATGTTTTTGATTCAAAGCGTCATATACCGTAAACCGGGGTTACTTTGAATCACGGGGTTAATTTGATAGAAACTTCTTATCGATATAAAATTGCAAATTGCGTAAAACGGAACAACTTTTGGTAGAATTTTTTTTTCGGATGACTACACTGGTAAACTGTCACAATCCTTTTTGCGGGTGCGCTGGTGATGACACGTTGTTTCATGCAAAAAAAGGTAAGTTTTTTATCAATACCGATTTTTACCAGATAAAATGATTTATTGGGGCTACTTTCAGATTCTATGTTAAAAACGGGGGGTTCCAAAGTAACCCCAGAATCATTTTAAATTTTATCACTTTGTTTTATTTTTTTTTTCTGAAAAACTAATCGATTTTTTTTTTTTTTTTTACTTTTACAGAGAGAACTATGAAAACCGATTCTTACAATTTTTTATAATTTTTTTAGAATCACACATTCAAAAATTACAGTCAATTAAAGTTCAAAATTGATCAAAGTAACCCCGGTTTACCGGTACCTTCTACTTGAAATAAATTATTTGACGTTTTCCTTGGAGTTTCTTACCCGTTTTTCTCCATATTGATTTGTTTTGGAACAGACAACTAGATTCAATTTTCTGACTAACTGACCGACTCCTTGATAATTGAAAAGTGCCTGTAAATGGTTTCATTGAAATAAATGCTATGATTTTGAGACAGTTATTGGCCAATGTAGGGTTACATATATCAGAATTACTGCATCATCATTATCATCATTTTACCAACTATGTTGGGGTCGGCTTCCAGTCTAACAGGATGCAGCTGAATACCAGTATTTTACATGGAGCGACTGCCTATCTGATCTCCACAACCCAGTAACTGGGTAATACGATACCTCTTGGTAAGACTGGTTGTCAGACTTTCGGGCTTCTGACTACCCGTAACGACTGTCAAAGATCTACAAATGCCAGCCAGGACAAAAAGTTTAAAGTGTTTTTCGAGGCACATTAAAGGATATGTTATGAATGGCACAATGACTGCATATTACAATTTATTCAAGTTATATAGGTACTCTATCCCGACGTGTAATTACTAATTAACAATCAGTAAACAAACTATCATGAATTATTGTAACAGAATTATCAATTAATTTGAATTAATTATCATAAATGTAAATAAACTGTCATCAAATTGACATTCTGTTCGAAATGTCTACATTAAGCGATGCGAACATATATGTACGATTTGTCCGATAGTAAGCTTAGGTGCTCTTGCAAGGGTAGCTCACCGTCCGATCAGGACCAGGCCCGTGCCGGACGGCGCGTACGTGTTCCACGCGTGCCTCAAAGTGATGTCAGCAAAAAGGAAGGGGCCTGCCAGGGCCGAAGCCTGCCGGGGGTGCGGGATTGTCCGAAAGGGTTACCGCTACCCCGGAACATAAAGGGCTAAGGAAGGAACACGGATGGGTTTTAGTCAGTAAGAGTCTGACACTCCCTTCCGCTCCACCCAGAGCGGGAGGGGTCATTTGATGATTTCCCATCCATAAACATATCTTTTGTCGATTTTTCTTTAGTTATGTAGTCAACAAAAGAGATAAGTTTGCAGGATCGGCGGACATAGCTGAAGTTCACTAAGTAACCGATGGATGTTCTATTCTCTATAATATCTATAATTTTATTAATAGAAAACAAACAGCTAATTTATCAAATTAAATTTCAGTCGACAACATCCATCGGCTTCTTACTAAACTTCAACTATATCCGACGATCCTGCATACTTATCTCTTTTGTTGAATGTACACAACACATATAAACAGACAAGAAGAAAAGAACAGAAAAATATGTAAAAAACTGCTTATTTTTTAAGACAATTTCTCCACAATACCTGCGATAGAAAGAAAGAAAATACGTTTATTTGCGGTGAAAATGACGCAAAAAAGAACATAAACATAAAAAATAAAATAAAAAGAGGGGGAAACATGCGTCACATCCACGCAAAACGGCTATCGCTCAGCATTATGCTGCGACCCTATGCAAGACAGAGCCCCAGCGCTGGTTTTCAGCGACAGCCGGCGCCGTCGTCCGGTGCAGCAAACAATTTGCTGTAATTTATATGGTGTACATAATAAAGAGTATTCTATTCTATTCTGGTACAGTGTACTTAAAGAAAAACAATTGAATTTAAAAGTGATAGAATAATTATACTAAACAGGAAAAAGACATAGGTACAGTACATAGCAAAACTAGATAAATAAATGTAGACACTGTGTGAGTCTTTAGAAGATTTCGAGATTGAAACTTGAAAGTTTTCCCGTTTCGGAAGAAGTAACTCTCGAATTAAACTAAATACGCTTTAACTTGTTTCTTTTTCATAATATAAATGCATTACGAATATTACGAATACATTTCGAGTTGCAAATTATCGAAATTACTTCAAATCTATCACTAAACACAAATGACCCCATAAAAATAAGTGCCGGCTAATTTATTTGATTTTATTTACCCATAACGAATGTTTCCCCTGTCAACTTTACCCCCCGCATAACATTATTTACCCTTGGGGTTGTTTAATACTGCTAATCATGTTTGACACATATGTCATCGTTTTTACGAATTAAAATCGATAAGAATTAGATTATTCGAATGTTTTTTTTTTTTGTATGTTAGTATAGTGACGAAATCTTGGAGGGGCTTGAGACTAAGGAATAACAGCCACACGGTTCGATTGATCAAGTTAAGCTACGCTTGCCGCGGTTGGTCCGTGGATGGGTGACCATCTTTACATACCAAGAACCCTCCGTGGCTCGGAAAGCACGTTCAGCCGTTGGTCCCGGCTGTCATTCGTGGATCTTTGACAGACGTTACGGGTCGTCAGAAGCCCGAAAGTCTGACAACCAGTCTTACCAAGGGGTATCCGTATTAGGTACCCAATAACTTGAGACCCCTTTACAGTCTCCCCAGGGATATGACCTAACAGGCGTTGCACTGAGGGGGTTCCGGATTGGTCTATTAAGAGGTAACGGTACCTCCTCCATGTACTGATAGTGATCACCGGGGTGGTTTTAGTGAGGTAAGAATCCCACACTACCTGGTTTTTTGCCCCAAAGTCCAGATGCCTTTTAAAGGTTTCCCCCGAAAAAAAAAGGTACCAAATAACTGGGTTGTGGAGGTCAGATAGGCAGTCGCTCCATGTAAAATACTGGTTATTCAGCTGCATCCTCTCAGACTGGAAGCCGACCCCAGCTTAGATGGGAAAAGGCTAAGCAGATGATGAGTAAAGTGGCGAAAAATGGCATATGGTCCACCTAATGTTGGCACCAATGGCCTAGTGGCATCGGCTTCGACTTACGAGTTGTAGGTTGCGAGTTCGAACTTTACTTTGTGTAAGTATTTAATTTCATCACCACTGCTCTCAAAACGGTGAAGGAAAACATCGTGAGGAAACTGGCATGTCCTAGAATAAACATATCGAAAACATCTGATATCTATCAACCCGCACCGGGCCCGCGTGGTAGATTACGGCCCACTCCCTCTCACTGAGAGGAGGGCTGTGTCCCAGCCTCCCAGAGTCAAAAGTGTTATGTTATGTTCAACGTTTTGAGAGCAGTGGTGATGAAATTATTACGTTGGCTTGTTTTCCACAATCCATACTATCACACTATAATATTATAAATGCGAAAGTTTGTGACTGTGTGTGTGTGTGTTTATATGTTTGTTACTTCTTCACGCTCAAACGGCTGGACCAATTTTGATGAAATTTTGTATGGAGGTAGCTGAGACCCTGGATTAACATATAGGCTACTTTTTATCCCGATATTCTCACGGGATCGAGACTTATGCGGGTGAAACCGCGGGGCGCAGCTAGTAATATTATAAATTCGAATGGAACTCTGCCTGTCTGTGTCTATGTTACCTTTTCACGCCTAAACCACTGAACCGATTTAGATGAAATTTGGTATAGAGATAGTTTGAGTCCCGGGAAAGGACATAGGATAGTTTTTATCCCGATATTTCTACAGGATCGACACTTATGCGGGTGAAACCGCGGGGCGCAGTATGACAAAGAAAATGGGCTAGTCTATTTCGGACAGGTGATAAGAATATAATGCATCTTCGATTTAAGATGAAAATAATATTTGTTTCAACATTGATAGCGCGAGTGACATGTTATTTGTCAAATACGGTCTCTGATTCTGTGATAAAAGATAAAAATTGTATTTTTCTTATAAGTATGACAATATGATTAATATACGTATGACATGATAGTTTTTACTTGTGGATATGCCTGTCTGTGTCTGATTTATTTGACCTTAGAGCGTACTTAGTATTTCGAGACATCACCAAGCGGTTAGTCGACTCTTCACGTCTCAAACCCAAACTCAAAGCATTTATTTCAATTAAACCAATTACAGGCACTTTTGAATTGTCAAAGGGTCGGTCAGTCAGAAAGATGAAGCTAGTTGCCCATTCCAAAGCGTGTCGAGAGGGCTGGCCTATTTTTAACCGACTTCAAAAAAAGGAGGAGGTTCTCAATTCGTCGGAATCTTTTTTTTTTTTTTTTTTTTATGTATGTTCCCCGATTTCTCGAAGACGCCTGGACCGATTTGGAAAATTTTTCTTTTGTTTGAAAGGGTATACTTCCCAAGTGGTTGCATGATCATCAGGTCAGGATCTGATGATGGGATCCCAGGGAAATCGAGGGCAACCTTCAAATTTTATAGGCACATAGTACCATTTTCATATATTTTCTAAAGCTGTTTAAGTATTTGCATCTGATAATCATCATCTCAGGTGGATGAGCTGATGATGGAAGGTACAACTCCTCAACGGCTTGGAGTTAAAAGAAAATTCTTTCAAAATTATTTATAGTAACACTCGTGCATTTGTTCTCGGAAAGCACCATTTGGTGAAGTGGAACTGATGATGAAGACCACAGATGGCCACCGGAACTACTCAATAATATCTCCGTACTATTTCACGGGTTGCGATTCGATACTTTAACATGGTTGCTAAGCAATTTATGCTCGTCACAATGTGAATGGTGATATGGAGCTGATGGTGGACCAGGAGAACTCTTCAACAATTAACTTCCCTGCATCGGTAAAAGCAATATTTTGTAAAAGGCGATGAGAAAGTTGACACTAGGCTATTGTAACTGAGATAAATTATAAGCAGACCCACTAAAAAGCGTGAAATAAAAACTTTTTAACAAAAAAAAAAACCGACTTCCAAAAAAACACTACAAAGTGAAAAATAACTTTAATTTCGGAAGTCGGTGGCAAAAACTAAAATACAGATCCAAAGACACCGACTTCCGAAATTAAAGTTATTTTTCACTTTGTAGTGTTTTTTTGGAAGTCGGTTTTTTTTTTTTTGGTCAAAGAGTCAGCATTGCCATACAACGTCGCAATGCTGCCAGCCTTTTGGGCACGTTTCCTGTTGACAGCGATGCGGACGAATTTTTTGATGCCCTTTGATTATTTCCCTTCCATTTTATATACCTACCTACTTGTACTTACATATTATTATTTTAAGACTTTTAGCTTTTTAAATTATGTAAATATAACTTATTGAATACCATTTATTACTTTAGAGCGTTCATCAAAATTGACCCTGTTTTAAGGGGTAAATATTGTTACTTTTTAATAATTTATTGCCTCGTTTTTCTAGTCTTGTACTCCGAGTTGAGCAAGATGTTTTTAGGTTTTTAGATTCCGAAGTCACGACCCAGAAACTATAACGTTTTAAACTTCACAGACTTTGCAGGTCGGCTTTGCTAAAATTGGTAGGTGACCAGAGAGGTTATTAATTATAGTTTTTGAGTAATCATTTTTTTAAATTAATGTTAGAAACGTTAATAGATACTGACTTAGTAGTATAGAGGTATGAGGAACACGGTGTAAAGTTCACTCATTCTCCATAGAAAAGGGAGGATCTTCCGAACACACGGGTGTTGTGTCTGGTGGGCCGTTGTATAGCGGTAAACTTTGCTTGCGCGATGCAGGATTTTGTGTGACGTCAGTATGATGCGTAGTTCGTATGTGGCGGTATAGATGGCGCCACAGTAGAATAAGTCTAGACTCTACCTATGCTGGAAACTTGAACAGACAAACCTATTCCTTGAAACATTATTATTACTATTACCGCCCATTGTGTGACCCATTGTAAAGTTTCTATATTTATGTCTGTAATTTATATGGTGTACATAATAAAGAAAATTCTATTCTATATTACTATTTTGTCTCGAGTTTGATCGATGACATTTACCTCGATGACAGATTAAGTTAAACTTGCTTACAGATCATATATTGTATGTATCTCCATTTGCTTCGTAAAAGATTAGATTAGTTAGTTTAAAAAGATGAATGGTGTGCTGTTGCTAAACTTATGTTATCTTTTGAGTGTCTTGGTATGAGTTTTGAGAGTATTTTGAACTAGCTGCGCCCCGCGGTTTCATCCGAATAGGTTTCGGTCCCGTGGGAATATCGCAACAAAAGGTAGCCTATAGATTAATTCAGGGTATCAGGTACCTCCATATTTTTTTTATCAAAATTGGTCCCGTTTCAGCGTGAAGAAGTAACAAACATATAAACACACACACTCACAAACTTTCGCCTTTATAATATTGGTGTGATGTGGTGAGGCATTTTTTATGCACTTGTTTTGAACATTATTGTTATATAGATGTTTGAAATATTAAACGTAAAGCCGTTGGTCCCGGATGTCATTTGTAGATATTTGACAGTCGTTGCGGGTCGTCAGAAGCCCGAAAGTCTGACAACCAGTCTTACCAAGGGGTTTCGTGTTACTCAGTTGCTGGGTTGTGGAGGTCAAATAGGCAGTCGCTCCATGTAAAATACTGGTACTCAGCTGCATCCGGTTAGACTGGAGGCCGACCCCAACATAGTTGGGAAAAGGCTAGGCTGATGATGATTGATGATGATGTTTGAAATATTAATAATGGCTTTTAGGTACACCTATAATAAATATGTGTGTAGAAGATTTCATCACTTTTTATTATAAGCCTAAACGTCTTATTACCCGACTGCGCGGCGCAAAGGAGTGGTAATGTGTTTATCAGCCTATGTATGTATGTAAGTATGTATGTATGTATGTATGTATGTATGTTTGTATGTTCCTTTGAAGCACTATACAGACCAAACGCCTGGGCCGATTTTTATGATTCACACGTCAATCGATTCCTCTTAGTCCGGCGAGTGTCACTAAAGACATGACGTTAATGAAAATTCAATATGGCGACTACTAGACGCCATATTGTGAAAATGAAAAAAATGAAAGTCAAGAAACTATGTCAAGTGGGGTATCATTGGATAGGTCTTTCAAAAATATCAGTGGTTTGGGAAGACCGTTTTTTGATTAAGTAAACCGTTTGTGACTTATCAAGCTTTAAAGTACCAATTTTCGTTAGAATCAAGTGTCCCCCCCTCTACCAACTAAACGCGGCAGTAGTACCTATATATTACGAAATTTAAAGGGAAACTATCACACTTAAGTGGGATTTACAACTCATAACTAAAAAGAATAAAATAAAAAAATTAAATTTAAAAAAATCAAAAAACCCGACTGCGGTAAAAAACTTAAGTTAAAAAAAACTGAAAAGCTAAAAACAAGCCCATTTTAAATTAAATAAAAGTTGGAAGCAGGCGGGACCCATACCATTTTTCTATTTTCGAACTCAAATGGGTCCCGCCTGCTTCCAACTTTTATTTAATTTAAAATGGGCTTGTTTTTAGCTTTTCAGTTTTTTTTTGGATTGTTGTTTTAAAAATAAAGGAAAATGTAACCGGTGGGTTTTTTATTAGATGTGATGACGTGTCTTGCACCAAATATTAATTAAGTACTTTATTACCAGTGGAGGTCAGATTTGGTGAGCAATAGATCATAAATCCGAATCCCACTAGATGTACTATCGACGTGAACCAATCCCTAGCACATGTGTATAAGCTTAGTCTAAGGTGTTAAAAACCTCTCTGATTAAGATTTACGTTTTAGTTATTTGTAGCATTCGTTTATCAAAATTGTGTCGATACCCTTCCGCCACCTCACGTTCCTAGCACTGCGGGCTGTGCTGGCGCCGCTGCTGCGGCTGCTGCGACCCTCAAGCGGCGCAAATACTGTAACCTTATGGGCAACTACAGCTTTGAGCCGTTTGGGGCCCGAGCGCGCGTCTCCTTTTTAAGGAAATTTCTCGCCAGCTGGTCGATACTTCGCGCGACCAGAGGGCTGGGTCGTTCTTTGGCCAAAGAATTAGCATTGCCATTCAACGGGGCAATGCTGCCAGTCTTCTGGGCACGTTTCCGGATGACAGCGATGCGGACGAATACTTCGACGCCTAAGTGCCCTTTGTTAAATTGACTTTTAAGCCTCTAGCTAGCTTTTGATCCACGAAAACCTGAATATACAGGGTGGTCCAAAAGTCGTGGATCAAACGAAATAGGGAGATGAAGGAGATCATTTCCAACAAAAAATCTTTCTACAGCATGGTCATAATTCAATTGCCCTAAAAGTTATGAATATTTGTGTATACCGAGTTCTTTTACAATTAGACGAATTTAAAAAAAATGTGATATAAAACAATAAAACAAACGGTGTTGTATTACTACTAGATAATGTATCAGCACTACAAAGTTCTATTAGGGCTCTGAGTATCTTTCAAGAGCAATTTATTTTTTTCCAAAAATATTGTAACGTTACCAAAAATTATTTCTCACTTTAAAAGCGTTGGAAATGACCTCCTTTATGCCCCTACTTCGTTTGATCCACGACTTTTGGACCACCCTGTATTTCCGAACATACACAAAATATACCAACCAATATATCAACCTCTCAAAAGAATCTATAATCTCACGTACATAACCACGTACCTCCGAGCTCGGGTATCCTATGATAAAACATGCCGGTCCTGGCCAGCCACTCTAGCTGCATGTGATGCAGCACCCTGTCTCCGGGGTGGTGGAAGGCGGATGGCAGCGGGGTCCCGGGGGGCAGAGCTCCCGGCTGTGACAGCTGAGGGTAGTTGAATAGGGCTGCGGACTGCGCTGCTACGAGGGCCGGGTTTTGAGGTAGGAGGCCGGGTTTTGGGATTATGCCTGTAGGATAGAAAATTCGTGTTTAGTAAAACTTTGATATTTACAACATAAAATATAGAATTACATTTTAAAAGAATGGCACTCCGGGAGTGCCGACAAAAGTGAAATCAAAACACAAACAGAATACTTTGCCATCACTCACTGAAATATCAGATATACATTAAAACCGAGTACATCCCGAATCCCCGAAACTTCTTCAGGCGCGTCGGGCATTTTTTGAGATGGGGAAAAAACCATTGAACTCGCGACACTGTTACCGTTACCGACACCTCGGTTTTAAGTTTTGGCCATTATAAAGACATCAACGAGCGATTTCATTTTCTTTGGGAAGAATGACCTTCAAACATATTTATAGAATTACAATGTTTTTAAAAATACACACGTAATTATTGAAGTTTTCACTTCTGTTAGCACTCCCGGAGTGCTACTGTTTTTTTTTCAAGGAATGTGCTGACTCCTGGCTTATTCAAGTAAGGTTAAGCTAGTATGACCCTCATTCACAAACAAACTATCTTCTAAAAAACTTTTTTACAAAAAAAAACAACCGACTTCAAAAAAAAAATACTACAAAGTGATAAATAACTTATTTCGGAAGTCGGTGTCGCTGGTTCCGCATTTTCGTTTTTTGACACCGACTTCCGAAATAAAAGTTATTTATCACTTTGTAGTATTATTTTTTGAAGTCGGTTGTTTTTTTTTTTTGTAAAAAAGTTTTTACTTTTCACTTTTTAGTTGTACCTACCCCACAAAAAAGTAAACGAAAAGATCGTTAATGTAGACAATGTAAATACATTTTTAGTTTTTTGTTGGTTTTTCAAAAACCGCTTGTCCTATTTCGATAAAATGTTCATGAGACTATTTGGAAAGTATACCCATTCCAACAAAAAAAGAATTTTTCAAATCGGTTGGCAAGCGACGGAGTTATGCGCGAACAAACATAAAAAAAATACAAACATCCGAATTGAGAACCTCCTCCTTTTTAGAAGTCGGTTAAAAAACAAATAAAATTCATCTCACCTGGCCTATAACTCTCGTACTCCTCATTTCCTCCCTCAACGCCCGGCGAAATCGGAGGACTATAGCTCCCAGACCGATTCCCATCATCAGACCCTGGACTCGCAGACCGACTACTCTGCCCAGACCTAGGACTCCTCTGCCCAGACCTTGGACTCTCCCGACCCTCACACTTATTTATCATATTTTGCTCGATTTGGGAGTCATAGTTCTCTTGGTACCTTCCTATATAATTCTTGTTATGAATGATCGTCAAATATTTCTGCTGCGCCATCTTGTCTTGCAAACTGCTTTCAGGCAATTGTCGTGAGAGTAACGCGTCTATGCAGAATGACTTTTTCCCTTGGTTTAGTATAGTTTTTTCTTCGTCGATTTGTTTGTAGTATTTCATGTTTTTGGGGCTGTTGGATCGGCTACGATCTGGGTTGGATTCTGTGTCGATTTCTAGGGGTTTTTCTTGGATGTCACTCGAGTCCCGGCGGTAAATACCGTGTGGTAGGATTTGAGAAGACATTGTTTTGTTGTGGCGGCGTTTTACATCATGTATCTGTGGGAGAAAAGAAATTGTTGTTAGGATGGAGTTGTAATTAGTTGTAAATCAAAATCAAAAGTCGTTTATTCAAAACAAATAAGTCTTAAAACTAAAACCCGACTACTGAAAAGGAGGAAACAAGAAAGTACCTTCCCGTGGTCGCCACCATTGCTTATATGTAAGTATAAACAGCGGCATGCGACCGCGGGAAGGTACCTTCAAAATGGTTGAGCTGAATGGTGCTAATACATGCGTCATGTTCGTGAACGGGCGCCGTCAGTAGGGACTGGTCATCTCTTTGCTGCCATGGCTTATTTTATTTTAATTTAATATTTGAATATTTGAACCAAAAATTCGAAGACATATGACTACCAACCCGCACTGGGCCCGCGTGGTGGATTACGGCCCACTCCCTCTCACAGAGAGGAGGCCTGTGTCCCAGCAGTGGGAACATTTATAGGCTGATAAAAAAAAAAAAAAAAATAATAATTGAATTGAATTGTTGTTTTTTCTCATCTTTTCATTATGGACGCTTTTAACGTTCTGCATCGTTCTCACATGTATAATTTTTAACATGAATGATGTAAACCAAGACTTTGTAACCATATTATTTTGATTTAAAAGAGTGTCCATGGAGTTTCTTGCCCGTTCTTCTCCATAGGTACCTACGCTTTGGAATGGGCAACTAGCTTCTCTTTCTGACTGACCGACCCCTTGACAATTCAAAAGTGCCTGTAATTGGTTTAATTGAAATAAATGCTTTAAGTTTGAGTTGAGTTTATTTTTTATTTAATTGTTTTGGGGCTTATTTCAGTAATATTTATAGTTTTGAAATGTGCTAATTATCCTTTAATTTGATACCCAACACAGCACGATTAAAAAAATTTTTTTTAGGTCATGACTTTATTTCCGCTAGAGGGCGCCATATTCAATTTAATGTGACGTCACATAGCCTATAACCAGCGGACGATCAAGACGCTACGACACCTCATTTGTCAAATTATGACAAGTAGTTTAGTCGGGTAATTAGGCTGAGAATCAGCACTTGTGAGGATGGATGGATTTTTGTTACTCTTTCACGCAAAAACTACTGAACGGATTTTGATGAAACTGTATAAGTAATATAGCTTATACATCCGAATAACACATAGTACTAAGATATGATAGAGAATACATAATAATTAGCAATGTTAATCTTACAATTCAACGATTATAAAAGTGCTACGTAATTAGAGCGTAGGTCTACGGAATTCGTAGACGGTCTACGAGTCTACGTCGCTACGCTACGCTTCGCCTACGAGATTTTATAGAACGCTATTTTTCTGGGCAAAAGTATGAAGATCCTTTAAGCCTTCAGGTTCATATTAACCTTTTTACCGCCCGACTTTATATCAGTAGTCGTGGCCCCAGCGCCCGAAAAAAAAAACGAAAAATAAATACCAATTAAACGAGCTGTGATGATGTAATAATAATACAGATTAAACGAGCTGTGTTATTTGGTCGTATATATACGACCCTGGCGGAATGGACACGAAAATATTTGTCGAATAAATCCGACGTAAGCGGTTAAAAGGTTAAAGAAGGTAACTATTCTCAAAAGCAAACAAAACAACTGAAATATAATAGATTTCATCATCTGCCTAGCCTTTTCCAAACTATCTTGGGGTCGGTTTCCAGTCAAACCAGATTCCGCTGGAAACCAGTATTTTACATGGAGCGACTGCCTATCTGACTTCCACAACCCAGTTACTGGGTAAAACAAACCCCTTTGGAAGACTGGTTGCCAACTTTCGGGCTTCTGACGACAAGTAAAGACTGTCAAAGATCCAAGAATGACAGCCGGGACCAACGGCTTAACGTGATTTCCGAGGCACGGAGGCGTCTTGGTATGTAAAGATGGTCTCCCATCTACGGACCTACTGCGGCAAGCGTAGCTTAACCTAATCGATCGACCCGTGCGGCTGTTATTACATAGCCACAAGCCCAATACAATCTATATATTATATAAAATTCAAAGTCCTGACTGACCACTGTTACAATTTTAATTTTTTTTCTGTAGTGACAAACTATTGGGTATGGTAATATGAAACAACAACTATCTCAAACACTGTTTATTAACAAACTGTAAACTAATATTAATAACAAAATAAGTTTACTAAAAACAAATTGTTGCCAGCCAGCTAATAATTAACTATAGAGAGCGAAGGTCGTGGGGGGTTGGAGATAAACCCCGTACTGTTCCGTTTTAAATGAGTTTAAGTTAAGTGTGCTGATATATCAACGCACAGCCTAAACCGCTGGTCCTAGAGACATGAAATTTGCAGGGTGTGTTCTTAGTGAAGAGTAGGTATCCACTAAGAAAGGGTTTTTCGAAATTCCACCCCTAAGAGGGTAAATGGGGGGAGGGTGAAGTTTCACGCGGGCGAAGTCGCGGGCAGAAGCTAGTAGATATAAAAAAAAATTAAATAGAAGTAAGTTGGTCAACTGGCTACTTCCACATCTAAACTTTTCAAAGTTCTGGGTTGAAAACCATAACCAACCAACCAATATTATTTTTTCCATAACATCGAAATCGGGTCTTTCGTTTAAAAAGAACTTCCTAAAAATAAAAGTTTACTTTATGTTTTTTTTTTTATATTTTTCGCACTGGACCAGCGTCGTGGATTATGGCCCATCCCCTCTCACCGAAAGGAGGCCTATGTCCCAGCAGTGGGAACATTAAAGGCTGATTTTGCTTATGCAAACTTTTTAATTTTCCATTTATCAACCTTCACAAATCATTTAACGAGATAAATAAATATTAGAAAAATATTTAAACAAGCTCGATGCCGGGCGGATTTAGCGCCAATATTTATAAAGCAACCTTCAATCTGTGTTACATTTCCATTTTCCGATATCTTTTCAATATGAAAACACAGAAATGTTGACTGGAGATATTTTGTAACCAACTTCAATGATTTTTATTGCTGCGACTGTCGGCCTGCAGCATAATTATCAATCGGAATCGGTTTCATTTTGTTTTGACAGTTCAACAACATTCATTGCGTTGTTTACGTGTTGATCAGACAAATTATTCGAACTTATGAAGCAAATGGATTAGCAACTTACTTCAAAATAATTCAGATTCCAATTGAAGTGTGTGACGCAATTAGGGTGCAGATGGAAAATGCAGACAACTGCGAAACTAAGGGCTTGCCATCGCATTGCAAGCCTAAAAAATAAAGGTGACGATTCTCATGTGCATGTAATGTCAGTAATATGATTGGCATTTATTTCAGAGGGGCGATTCTCGTAATTTTAAGAACGTTTACGACTGTAAACGTTCAGACTGAGATCGGCGTCGATCTCAGTCTGAATCTGTCAAAAATACCTCCAATTTCCCTACATTAGCATTGCCATACAACGTGGCAATGCTGCCAGCCTTTTGGGCACTGTTCCTGTTGACAGCGATGCGGACGAATTCTTTGATGCCCTATGATTATTTTGTTTATTTTTTCATATAAATGTACATATTATTATAGTTTATATGTTAGCTTATATTATTTAAATATATTTTAGTAATCATAATTAACAATCTTGTTGGAAATAAAAAAAAAAGTAAAATTATTTTTAATCACTGCGCCATACACATGAGAGCAAATATTTACGTTGAACGCCATAGAGCTGTACAAATGTAATTTATTTTATGAATGTGTACTTCGCAATGATATTTATTGCAGTTTAAACACAAACTTTATATTGTTACTAGCTTCTGCCCGCGACTTCGTCCGCGTGAAATTTGTTGTTCCCCCGACCCACCCCGTCGCATCGCATCGCCTGCCCGCGCTATTACTTCGTTTTCGCTTAGCGTAATTTATGTTTTTTTTTTTTGTTTTGCTCGGTTACTAATGGCCGTAGCGTCATGTTAAGTAGCCTATAGCCTTTTTCAAGAATTGGGCTATCAAATACAAAAATAGTTTTTCAAATCCGACTTAGTTCCCGAGATTAACGAGCTCAAACAAAAAAAACAAACTCTTTAGACATGTTATTAGTACAGATTGATATTAAACTATCATGATATACCTATTAAAGACATCTCGATGTTTTGCCAAGCCGTAAAAGCCGTGCGAAGAGGGGCGGGTCGCTAGTTAAAAATTAGTTTTTGGAAAAAAGGAAAATGTTTATGGGATGCATGAAGAAGCCTCCTTGTGTAGCGCAGTTTGTTCCGCCAGTTCCTCAACTGAACGCTCGCGCTCGGCGCATCCTGGACAGTCATACCAACACCTTATTTGACTGGCCAATTATTCCCTTGCGATAGTAGGGCTAACGCCCGCCTGGTTTGCGACCACCCTCCCATCGGAGCCCGGCGTCAAGCAGCCTGCTGCGTTTCGTCGATGCGTGGGAGTTCCAGTGCCTTAGGCATCTTCTGGGCACGCTCGTTCCATCATAGACCTCATCAATCGCTTTCATCAAGAGCGGGCCCATTCAGCAATAAAAAAAAATACAAGGACCCCTTGTTTTAATAACAATGAAGCCACTGTTAATACCGACACGCGACCATACCAAACAGGTACCCATTTAATAGATAGATAACGATATATTAATAATGATAATGTGGTTAATATTGCTTACTGTTGGGGAGAGGGGTCCGTGGCTAAATAATAACAGCCGCACAGGTCGATCGATCAGGTTAAGCTACGCTTGGCGCGGTTGGTGTGTGGATGGGTGACCATCTTTACATACCGAGACCCCTCCGTGCCGCGGAAAGCATGTTAAGCCGTTGGTCCCGGCTGTCATTCTTGGATCTTGGAGCTAGCATTCGTCGATCTTTGACAGTCGTTACGGGTACTCAGAAGCCCGAAAGTCTGACAACCAGTCTTACCAAGAGGTATCGTATTACCCAGTAACTGGGTTGTGGAGGTCAGATAGGCAGTCGCTCCATGTAAAATACTGGTGTTCAGCTGCATCCGGTTAGACTGGAAGCCGAACCCAACATAGTTGGGAAAAGGCTAGGCAGATGATGGTGGGGATAGAATAATCGGACACCTCTTTCCATAGTGTTTATGATAGACAACGGTAGCTTTCGTACTTTGCATAAGCATAAATCAGCCTGTAATGATCCCACTGCTGGGACACAGGCCTCCTCTAAAAGAAAGAAAGAAAGAAAAAGTAATTATTGCGACTAGTACAGTTCCTATCTCAGCATGATGCTGCGACATTTAAAAAATAAATGTCGCGGCTCTGAAGGCCAATTCTCGTAATTTAAAACGTTCAAAATCTAGTCGCAGTCTCATCTCGGCGACAAACAAAGTCAAAAACTTGTCAAATTGCAGGGAAATTAGAGATATTTTTTGACAGATTGAGACTGAGATCAGACTGTGAACGTTCTTAAAATTACAAGAATTGCCCCTCTGGTATTCTGACAGGGCCCGTTGTGTATCTGTCTATGCTATATGGTAACCGATCAAACTCAAACTCAAAGCATTTATTTCAATTAAACCAATTACAGGCACTTTTGGATTGTCAAGGGGTCGGTCAGTCAGAAAGATGAAGCTAGTTGCCCATTCCAAAGCGTACCGTCAAAATGTGTTTCTTAGTTTGGTTTAAGATGATGGAATTAAAATTACGATGTGGATGGACCATCATCATCACCAGCCTACGGATGTCCACTGCTGGGCATAGACCTCCCCAAATCGCGCAGCATTCAACTTGATCCTCGGCAAAATGGACACAGGACCTATGACATCGAAAAATGTTCGGATGGCCTCCTTGCTGAGATAGGAGCCTTTTGGCCTCGTATAGGAGTTTCTGTCTCATTTTTATTTTTGTTACTTTATTTTTTTTTCTATACTTGGTTTATTTTTATTTTTACTGTGTTTAGTTTAGTTTGTGATCTTCCTGTACGTGTCACAATAAATACTTTTTCTTTCTTTCTTTCTTCACGCATATTATGTCCATTTCTATCTCTACTCTGCAAAGAATTGTCTATGATTATCACTGACAAGAAAACTATCGCTTTTTAGCCAAAATTACATTGCCTTTCTTCATTTTTCTCGGGGCACGGAGCCCCGAGATAAAGCAATCCATAAAAAAATAAGTTTAAAAACTAAAACCCGACTACTGAAAGGATGAAACAAGAAAGTACCTTGCCGTGGTCGCATGCTACCATAGCTTATATGTATTTTAATACAGCGGCATGCGACCACGGGAAGGTACTTTCTTGTTTCATCCTTTTCAGTAGTCGGGTTTTAGTTTTTAAACTTTTTTTTTTAATTTAATTATTTTGGGGCTTATTTCATATATTTATTTTTTTGAAATGTGCTAATTAAGCCCTTTCAGTTGATAACCCACATGCCACGATTAAAAAAAAAATTTTTTTTAGATCATGACTTTATGTTCGCTAGAGGGCGCCATATTGAATTTAATGTGACGTCACATAGCCTATAACCAGCGGACGGTCAAGACGCTTCTCAGACCTCATTTGTCAAATTATTATAAGTACTTTTTAAGTTATGAGGGAACAGATACACATACATACATACCGGTCAAAATCATAACCCTCCTTTTTGCTTCGCCGTAGTCGGGTAATTAGGGCTTATTGATAAAATTAGCTCACTGATAGGCGCTAACACGCGACTAAATGTTTGATAACGGTTTATTAATATAGTGATAATGCGCTCAATCATCGCTGAGGAGCTTTTAATATACTTAATTAAACACTCGAAGCGTATCAGTTAATTAAAATCTATTTTTGTTTGTAGACTTAGTTAGCTGGAACTCGGTGATTGATTTTTGTTTAGTAACTAGCTGCGCCCCGCGGTTTCACCCGCATAAGACTCGATCCCGTGGGAATATCGGCATAAAAACTATCCTATGTCCTTTTCCGGGACTCAAACTATCTCTATACCAAATTTCATCTAAATCGGTTCAGTGGTTTAGGCGTGAAGAAGTAACAAACATATAAACACACACACACACACACACACACACACTCACAAACTTTCGCCTTTATAATATTAGTGTGATAAAAACTTCACTAAAATTAGGGTGTAAGTTTTCGATTGTTAAACATATATATGTTTAACAATCGAAAACTTACACCCTAATTTTTGTATATATAGTCCATTTACTATAGCATTAGACAGAAGTTTAAAAAGACTCTTTTAGGGGCACACTTTGTAATAAAAGTACAACAAACATTATTACAGTCAAGATTGATGTGGAGTTAAATATAATCAATTTAAATAACAGCAGTCACATTTAATTGTACTTATTTAACCCATCTACCTTCTGAAATTACATGGCTTTCATTTAGTATTATTTAGTTTTTACATAAAATATTGTCGTGTCAATGTCTGCTACATTTTTTGACAGATTTTTTGCTACAATGTCAATGCTTACACTATAAATGGTGAAAAACGTATTGCATTGCCGTAACCCGTAACCAAAGTCAAATCATTTAATCACTTGACTAGGCCACTTTCGAATTTGTTATCCATACGAATATTTTCTATGGCGTCATCATGTGCCTAGCCTTTTTCCAACTATGTTAGGGTCGGCTTCCAGTCTAACGAGACGCAGCTGAATACCAGTATTTTACATGGAGCGACTGCCTTTCTGACCTCCACAACCCAGTTACTGTGTAATACGATACCTCTAGGTAAGACTGGTTGTTAGATTTTCGGGCTTCTTCACCCGTAACGACTGTCAAAGATCCACGAATGACAGCCGGGACCAGCGGCTTAACGTGCTTTTCGAGGCACGGAGGGGTCTCGGTTTGTAAAGATCCACCCATCCACAGACCAACCGCTGCAAGCGTTGCTTAACCAGATCGATCGATATGTGTGGCTGTTATTGTTTAGCCACGGGACTCTTTTTCTATGGAGTATGATATAACCCCATTAAGAAATATCTTTTTAACATAGGCGTCACAGACAGCCCTCTTTGCAGGGTTTGCCTTGACGCCGAGGAATCAGCCGCCCACGTCATCCTGGAATGCGACGCCGTGGCTCCACAACGTAAAGAAATCCTCGAAACAATGAGGTCGCTCCGTGAAGCCTGTGAAGCTGCCAGGAAGCTTCTGTAATTTTGGGCGGAGCTAGGCTGGCTCTGTTAGCCAGAATCCCCACGCACAACGGACCAAAAATGGGAGTCTAATTGCGGAAAAGGGAGCCCCGCCATCATCATGGAGTATGGTAAAAAAAATAGTTTTACTCTTTAGAGCGGAGAAAACAAACCACCAGTGGTCCACTTAAACAGTAACTCTTTTAGAAAAAGTATTTTACAATGCTTTTAATTACAATTGATTAGAATTAGCACTATTTAATGAAGATGTACTGCGATACAGTTAATAAACTAACGCAGTATTAAAATTAACGTTAACAAAAATTGTAATATGTTTTTGTTCCAATATACAGGGTCCCATTAAAATAGATGGACAAAGGACATGGCTAAAAGTTCATAGACAAAAAACCCAGAATCGCCAGCAACGAAATGTATAAAAATGGGTTCACTATAGTAAACCCAGTACGGTTTCAAAAAATCAGCCTCCTAAACCATATAGTGTAAAAGTTATTATACTTTGTGTGTTTATGTTATTCATACTTACGAGTAGGTACATTGATTACTCGACTTTTATTTTATCACAATCTCTTTAGTATAATTATGACAATATATTAAAATAATGTAAAAAGTATACCCTTCAATACATCTTTTAATATGTTTTATTATTAATAATCTTTATACAGGGTGATTTTTTTTACTTTGTTATTAATGAGCTCTTTATTTTAGTTTGACGTATGTCATTACTTCCCAGAATTCGATCCTTATTAGCGACACTATCGAATGGTGTAATAATACAGTGTGTTTTTTTTTCAAAATGAATAGGTTCGATTCCTGGCTAGAAATATTGATTTTTCAAAAATCCAATGATGCAGTTTTAGTTTTCATCAAAATTGAGCCCGCGACTCCTTTGAGTACTTTTCGCTAGTCCTCATAGTTTCGGATTTGGCCATCCACGCCCACTTGAAAAATTCAGCCTGTATATCTAGTATACCACGTCGTTTTTAAAGTATATTATTATATATTTTTGTTGTACATATTATGCCTATAAAAATGGCATATATGAAATTTCTGGCGATTCTGGGTTTTTTTTAGCCATCTCTTTTTAACACAACGCTCAGTACGTCTAACCAAAGATATACAAGCAAAAAAAAAAAAAACATTGATTAAAGTGATTTTATTTTGACCTAAAATAATAAATTGCGCCGCAGATTAGTGTATTTTCGTTAGCTGATTATTTTTCTTGTAAGTATCTAATGCGTTTTTCTTATATATTTTTTTACCATCGTCCTTATTTTGGTGGTCTGAATGATTTCTAAAAGTTTGTCCATCTATTTTAATGGGACCTTTTAGATTTGTATTTGAATATATGTAAAATAAACTTCAGTCTATAACATACTCTTTGCAGACGGACTATTAAGATAGATACTGTTTTCACGAGTTCCAAAGCTGGTAAACCCTAATTAAATGTCCGCCATTTAGTTTAGAAGTCAACTCAGGATTGTGGGTTCACTCCCCACAGCAAGTCAAATATTTGCATGTCCTTCAGATATTTCTTGCTGTTATGGGTATGCATCGGTAGTCAACGAAATTGCTAGAGTGTGGTTTGGAATGTGAAGTGAGTTTGTCAAGCCCTTCAAATTGTCTTTGGTTATGCTATGTTAGAAGGACTTTTCCGTATTTACCTACAGAAAGTCTCGTCTATGTAAATAAGCTTTATTACATTAGTGTGAGTTACGTCTATACGGCAGGTTCGTGCCGAAAATTAGTTTCACTTGAAACTAAAAGCGGTTTCGCACATCCGACCCAAATCCGAGAAA
Source organism: Amphipoea oculea (assembly GCA_945859645.1). Classification (NCBI taxonomy): domain Eukaryota; kingdom Metazoa; phylum Arthropoda; class Insecta; order Lepidoptera; family Noctuidae; genus Amphipoea; species Amphipoea oculea. Next base: position 11,036,643 of record OX243888.1, on the reverse strand, counting down.
TGCTGGTCCAAAGTGATCATTGTCCTATATGTATGAGGGGTTGCGCACTAGATCCGAACAAATAGGACTATGGACTACTTCTCAGATTTGGATCGGACGTAGTGCGAAACCACCCTAATACCTACCCATACGTGACGAGTTTACGATTTGTAGTTTTAAAATACATTTGTTTTTGACGTGCAAAGCCATTGATAAGTAATGTTTGTTATAACTTTACAGAACTACATAAATATCACAAAAAGCTTGTGAATAAAATTTTGTCAATTTCAAACACGTAGATCTATGACCTCTACAAATATTTTCTTGTAAGAATCTAATAAAGAGACCGAAGAACGTAAATATTTACGAGTAAGTACTTAGAAGCTTATATCAACGTTTAGCAGTTTTTATCAATGACGAAGTCTATAAAAATAAATAGGTACGTAATTTTTATTTTCAGCAGTTTATGGTTTTTTTATTTATTTAAATAAAACTTATCGCTGCAAATATTAACAAAAAAAAACAATCACTCACCTATCAACTAGAAAAAAGAAAACAAAAAAATAGCACAGACAAAAAAAAGTTCACTTCACACTTTTTTTTTAATCAATCAAAAAAACAGGCACACACCGAAACAGTTTAGCGGCCGCGCAATAAAAACGAAATAATAAAATCTAAATGTCGAACGCGTTCGGATATCCACCCGAGAGCAGTAGTAACAAACAACTGAATTATTTTATTAAGGCGACGAGTAGCACCGATTATCGTCATATTGTGCCGTGTGTGGACAAAACGACTGGGCGGTACTCCCAGAAAACGTTGACACTGACATTTCCATTCATAACCTACAAATTTTTAGCCGGCCAAAGCTCAAGTTTCGCTGGTTTTTCGTACGCCCCACCCCTAAAGTGTTCCCTCTCGCTTTTATATTGTCTTTCTCGTTCTAGCACGAAGGGATTCACGCATGAATCGTCTTATTCTACCCGTTTATCCAGACCACAGCAGATTTTGTGTTTGTACAACCAAATAATGTTCTTTAGCTCGCTTATTTTCTCTTAACGACATATTTGAACGGTAGTTTTTTTCTTTTTTTTTTTTCTTACAACGGACTGTGTTGGTTTTTAAAATGAAGAGCAGGTTATGTTTTTAAGAAGGTTTAACGATGAGTTGTTAAATGCTGAGATTATATTTAACTAGCTTCGGCCCGCGACTTCGTCCGCGTGAAATTTCTTGTTCCCCCATCCCGTGGCATCGCATCGCCTGTCCCCGTTTTTACTTCGTTTTCGCGTTGCAATCGTTTCGACTCTTTTTCTTTTTGATCGGCTCCTAAGGGTCATAGCGTGATGTTAAGTAGCCTATAGCCTTAAGAATTAAGCTATCATTACGATAACACTACTTAAGTGACACATATCATATACTATTTTATAGCACGTGTGACCTAAACGTACACTTAAGTCACACAATACTATAATAAAAGACTTTTTCAAATCGGACTGGTAGATTAAGAGATTAGCGCGATCAAACAAAAAAACAAATACACTCTTATAGCTTTATCTATCATTAGTACATATATGTATATACACGAAGATAAATAGATGAGCTTCCGATGAGTCACGGCCGACTTGATTTTAGTATGCGTAATTGAATTTAGCTTTCGTAGATAAATAGGTTCATCAAATAGGTCTGCGATGGCTAACTGGTTTGTCTATGGCACTCGAAAATTACTGTTGAAGCTCTGATTTCTATTGTTGATACCCGTTTGTAAATACTTCAGCAAGACAAAAGACTACTTATGAGCGATTTGATATGTTAAGAATTTATAAACGAAAACGGTAATTATGAAAGAGGCTTCGTCTGTTTCGTAATCCTATTTGGGGTCTATGGTTTTGAGCTAAATGCATCAGAACTCTTTGCTAAATATTTATTACTAGCTGCGCCCCGCGGTTTCACCCGCATAAGCAGTGGCGGATTTACCAATAGGCTGAGTAGGCTGAAGCCTAGGGCGGCTTTGGGGCTAAGATTTTTTTTAAATGTCTTAGGAACTGAAATTAAAAAGATTAATATTTATATACCTACCATGTTTTTTTGGAATTAATAAACAAAGTGAATGCTCAAATCCAGGCTTCTACCGTAGATTTGATCACAGTTGCCGATCTTTACAAATCTCTTTGCAAATTTTTCGTAGCTGAACGAGAAAATTTTAAGTATTTTTAAGAAAAGGCGATGGAATTAAGCGTGTCGAAGCAGTATACAAAAGACATGGGATATTATTGTAGAGGTCGTCAGGGCGGCAAAATTTGAATAGTCTACTGGCGGCAAATGTGCCCCCCCCCTCCGAGCCTCGGAAAGCTGTTGGTCCCGGCTGTCATTCGTGGATCTTTAACAATCTTTACGGGTCGTTAGAAGCCTGAAAGTCTGACAGCCAGTCTTACCAAGGGGTATAGTATTACCCAGTAACTGGGTTGTGGAGGTCAGATAGGCAATCGCTCCATGTAAAATACTGGTATTCAGCTGCATCCGGTTAGACTGGAAGCCGACCCCAACATAGTTAGGAAAAAGGCTCGGCAGATGATGATGATGTACACATGGAGTCCTGCCATGTTTCTTTGATACAAGAACTTGAACTTTTCCTCTACAAACGTTCATGTTTTATTGATTAAGAAAGAAAAATAATAAAAATATGTTTATTTGCGGCAAAAATGAAAGAAAACAGAAAAAGAACATCATAATCAGCCTATATTGTTCCCACTGCTGGGACACAGGCCTCCTCTTTTCTAGAGGGTGTAGGCTATAATCTACCACGCGGGCCCAGTGCGGGTTGGTAGATGTCACGACATGTCTTCGAATTTTTGGTTCTAGGACATGCCGGTTTCCTCACGATGTTTTCCTTCACCGTTTTGAGAGCAGTGGTGATGATATAATTTACATAAAGTAAAGCGCCTGTCTGGGTTCGAGCCTACAACCTACAAAGAACACAAAATAGAACAATTTGGGGGAAAAAATGCGTCACATCCACGCAAAACGGCTATCGCTCAGCTTTATGCTGGGACCCTATGCAAGACAGAGCTCCAGCGCTGGTTTTCAGCGACAGCCGGCGTGATTTTAGACAATAAATATTCTAGCTATACGGTTCAATATCTTTCGTCACTATGTTTGTGGTTTTTCCTATCAAAGTAGAATTAAAGATAATGTTCATGGCAATCTTAGAGCTTATCTGGTTTATCTTTGAGAGTAGCCTATTTTTAAGATATTACTGTTTTGTCTGCATTATTTTAGCTGATGTTTGTGATACAATGATTTTTCCATTTGTACAAACGCCAACGATATACTTTTTTCTGAAATGTTCTATTTTTACTTCGAAAATTGTTTTTGCGCCTATTTTTTTTTTTAAAGACGTGGCATTGCAGCAGGCGTTTTGGACACCTTTGCGCCGGGAACAGTTAGGGGCGGGTTATTTGACTAAGTTAGACGTAGGTATTGAAATTTGAAATACAAGTTGGTATTAAAGCTATGTTTTAATTTACGAAATAAAAAGAAAATAGATACTTACCTATGTATTTTATTATTATTTTGTAAGTATATCTATGTGACGGGAAACTTGCTAGTCGATACTCTGATGGGGTCTAAATCTGTCATATACATAATCCTATTTTATCTCTTTTTTAGCTAAAATAGGTTTATAGAACGTTTGTCTTTATCTGTCACGTTGTCATTTCTGTGTGTAAGAAAGAGACAAACCCCATTTTAACTAAAATAGGTTTGATAAGTTTTATGAATAAATTTTTAAGGCTCTTATAACTATAAGAGCCTTAAACATTTATTTTATTGTAGTGCGTGTTATTTTAATTTTAAAGAATTTATAGTTTTGTTGGGTACCTATATTTTTATGAGTCCTGGGGTAGACACCTCGTATCGGCAAGCGTAGTGTGGGCCGCACCCCAGCTAAATGGACGGACTACCTAAAGAAGGTGGCTGGGGTAGACTGAATGCGGAAGGCGGAGGACAGAGTGCTGTGGCGCAGTCTGGGGGTAGGCCTATGGCCTATGTCCTTGACAATTCAAAAGTGCCTGTAATTGGTTTAATTGAAATAAATGCTTTGAGTTTTTTGAGTTTGAGTTTGACCAGTGGACTGCGAATTGCGATAGGCTGAGTTGATTTTTACCTCATCATCTGCTAGCTTTTTTCCATGTTGGGGTCGGCTCCCAATCTTACCAATATTTTTCATAGAGTGACTGCCTATCTGACCTTCACAACCCAGTTACTGGGTAACACGATGCCCTTTGGTAAGACTGGTTGTCAGACTTTCGGGCTCAAACTCAAACTCAAAGCATTTATTTCAATTAAACCAATTACAGGCACTTTTGAATTGTCAAAGGGTCGGTCATTCAGAAAGTTGAAGCTAGTTGCCCATTCCAAAGCGTAGGTACCTATGGAGAAGAACGGGCAAGAAACTCCATGGACACTCTTTTAAATCAAAATAATATGGTTACAAAGTCTTGGTTACATCATTCATGTTAAAAATTATACATGTGAGAACAATGCAGAACGTTAAAAGCGTCCATAATGAAAAGATAAGAAAAAACAACAATTCAAATATTGAATAAAATAAGCCATGGCAGCAAAGAGATGACCAGTCCCTACTGACGGCGCCCGTTCACGAACATGGCTACTATGTACTACCCGAAACGATCGTCTAAGATCTACAAATGACAGGACTAACTGCTTAACGTGCTTTCCTAGGAACGGAGGGGTCTCGGTATGTAATGGATGGTCACCCATCCACGGACTGGCCTCGGCATGCGTTGCTTAACCTTGAACCCTGTAACCCTGAAATAAATTACACAAAGTAAGTGCCTGTCTGGGTTCGAACCCTCGACCTACAACATGCTTTACCTACTTACTCAAAGACTACTCGGTAGTTTAAGGAATTAGCTTTAAAAGCCGTTTTTTTACGCGTGGGTCATTCAAAGAAACGCTACATTTCGGCTCTCACAAGCAAGAAGTGGCGCCTGTCCATTAGATAAGCTTAAAGTTAAGTTCACAAATACAAATATTGATACCGATATCGTTATTAGATACACAATATTAATGTGTAATGTGACATTTTCCAACTATTTGTCCATTAACCACTGCGCACACTATGCGACATGCGACTGCCGACGACAAGACGGTTACCTGCGACTGTCATCGAGTGTTTTTTTGGCATTTGCAGGTTTTGTTGAATGTTGATTAACATATGATTCTCTCGCAACAAACATGACTTTACAGAATTCATCATCATCTGTCTAGCCTTCCCAACAATGTTGGGGTCGGCTTCCAGTCTAATCGGATGCAGCTGAATACCAGTTGTGCAAGTCTTTTCTTCCTTTTGATATTTTACCTTTCTATACCTTTTGTTTATGCTTTTTCTACCTTTTGGTTTTTATTTTTGATTGACAGATATATACAGGAAGATTTTTTTATCACCATCCAAATTTTTACAGGGTGTTCTACCCATGAATATGAACAACTTTCACTATGGGACCAACTCTGAAATCACGAAAAAATAATCAGCTGTTTAATACAAAAGTTCAATATCCTACTTGACTAAAATGTATGAAACAGCTGATTTTTTTTTTTCGTGATTTCAGAGTTGGTCCCATAGTGAAAGTTGTTCATATTCATGGGTAGAACACCCTGTAAAAATTTGGATGGTGATAAAAAATCTTCCTGTATACTTTGTTTAACTACCAGAACCAGCGCATTTTAATTTCGGTAGTTAATACCAGTATTGACTTTACATAATTATAATCGTTAAAATCATCTATACAACCCTTTAAGTTCATATAATCCTAGAATGACTATCTCCAGCCTGCGTCTAGACCACAGATATAGATAGACCTAGATAACGCAAGTATCACGAACTGTATGAAAACTAAGCGTGCCACTTTTTGACTACCTACTATGACGTCACAAGCTCGCGCTCTCTCGCTCACGCTCACCCAGCCAGCAGTATGCAGGACTGAGCGCGAAAGTGGCAGCTTATGATTTTCGAACGTAAGCTGGTGCGATTTTTGGCACGTGAAGTAGTTGTTCTTGCGTTCAAAGTCAAAGCATTTATTTCAAATAGGCACATAAAAGGCACTTTTGAACGTCAAAAATTATCTTAAAATAGAATTGATTCTAGTCGGCGTTATCTAGGTATATCTATATCTGTGGTCTAGACGCTGCAGCAATTAGCGAGAGCGTGCGACTTCTACAGGTTGAAATTGAAAACATGCGACAAATCGAAATGGGAGATTATACTCATCATTATGAACAACTTTTACTATGGGACCAAACCTGAACACGCGAAAAAAAAGTTAGCTGTTCCTTGCATTTTGACGAGTCATGCGAACATAAATGTAGGGAACAGCTGATTTTTTTTTCGCGATTTCAGGTGTGGTCCCGTAGTAAAAGTTGTTCATAATGACGAATTCAATCTCCCATTTCGATTTGTCGCATGTGTTCAATTTCACCCTGTATAGCCTGTCGTTGCGAATGTTGCGACTCTGCAATTCGACGCCAAATGTGCGGAGGTTAAAAAAAAATATATATATGGAAACTAGCTTCTGCGCGCGACTTCGTCTGCATGAAATTTCTTGTTCCCCCGACCCAGCCCGTCGCATCGCATCGCTTGCGATAACTTTGTTTTCGCTTATCGTTCTTTCTGATTTGTTTTCTTTTTGCTCGGCTCCTGAGGGTCTTAGCGTGATGTTAGCTTATAGCCTTCCTCAAGTATTAGGCTATCAAATGCAACAATATTTTTTTCAATTCTGACTGGTAGTTTCAGAGATTAGCGAGTTCAATCAAACTTCTCAGCTTTATTATTATAGTTCGCGCGGAACTAGTTGGCCGCGCCTTAGGTATGTGAGCGGTGAGACGGAGGGGCGGGGGCGCATTACTCAGTACGTGCGTTGCGAACCGCCGCCTCACCCCCGTCCCCACCTCAGCGGCCAACTAGTTCCGCGCGGACAATAGTAATATAGATTGTCGCAGCCTTTTTTTTTTATGGATGGTAAATCATCAAATGACCCCTCGTGCTCTGGGTGGAGCGGAAGGGAGTATCAGACTCTTACTGACTAAAACCCATCCGTGTTCCTTCCTTAGCCCTCTATGTTCCGGGGTAGCGGTAACCCTTTCGGACAATCCCGCACCGCCGGCAGGCTTCGGCCCTGTCAGGCCCCTTCCTGTATGCTGACATCTCTGATCATGCCTGTCGTTGCATCTAGTTGCCGAGCTGCCGTACTCGTATGTCGCATAGTGTGCGCCTAGTCTTAAAGTGGCAATCAGAATTCACTTTTACGATTGAATACGTCATTGTAGACTCTTTAAGTGCTGACTCTAAACTATTGGCTGGAAAAGCCAAAAAGTCACGAACTCTTGATAAAAATTGACACCCTAATGTGTGTACTGATAAAATTTGTAATATTTGAATGTAATGGCTGTAGGTTCTATGTGGATTTTTGGAGTTAATGACAAAACTTTGTTGGGTCAATATTTTGCAACATGTCAACTGCATTTGCGGACACCAATCCGTTTGGCAAGCGTGGTCTACAATGTTCAGTTTAATTATAGAAAACGTAACAAAAAAAAAAAAACATGTGTCCATTCAGAATATACATACAGAATATCTAGGTTCCCAAATATATAGGTATTTCCTATATATTTGGGAACCTAGATATTCTGTAACCCAATCGGCATAAATACACACTTAACCTTAAGAATATGTTTGATTTACAAATTATTTTGGTATTACGTTTGTATGAACTACACATTAGCATGCGCCGTTTGCCGGCCCCTTAAGGAAGATTTTCCTAGTAAGCAAGATTTCGCCGTTAAAACTGTATTAAGGAGAGCCTGAAGAACTCAGATAGCTGTGTTTAAGAAGTCGGGTACCAGCTTTAAAGCCTGTTGATACGGCTCGGAAACGATAGTACTTAAAGCTCATTTTACAAACAACTTACCTAGTACCTAATTAGCAGTCCTAGCAATTTATTTCGTCCGGAGAAATACTGCCACCGAACTAATTTACCTTCAAACAGCAATTTTGTGGCCCTCAGGATATTGTATTGGCGCTGATGACCTTACCATTGACATTTCAAATGAGTTTCAAAGTGTCGGACGCAATGTAATAACACGAAGATCGGAGGGCAATTCCCGTAATTTTAAGATCGTTCACAGTCTGATCTCATTGCAGTCTCAATCTGTCAAGAATACCTCTAATTTAGGGTACATACCTATATGACAAGTTTTTGAAATTTATTGTCGCTGAGACGAGGTTGCGACTTGAATTTGAAAGTTTTTTAAGTAGGTATGTACCTAAATACGACGATAAATTTTGGCCTTCGGAATATTTAACGTGACTTTAGAGGTACCTATTACAGTATTTGTAGACTGCTTAACATCAGGGATCACCTGTTATTTGTCATAAAAAGTCCGACGAAGACGTAGTAAAGAAATAAATTAATATTTCTACTGACAATGGTAGACAATGGATCTTTAAAATTAAACAAATTGCTTTGTAAATGCACTTTACCGCCACCATTTTATTAAAAGTCAATAATAAATAAACAAACATTAAGAAAAAAACAAAACAAAATCAAAAACAATTTCATAATCTCGCTCCACATATCCGAACGCTGTGCGAGGGAGACGGGCGCTTCTTTTTTCTTTCTTCCAACCATTGTTTTTGACGTAAAGGCGGGAACTTTTCAACCCAATCGCGATGTGCGAGAGCGAGACGGACGCATACTTTTATTTGAATTAAAGAAAGAGTAAGATGGTGTTCTTGGGAACTGGATTTTGAATGCGCTGTGTTGGTTTACGACCGCGGGTTGTCGGCTTCTGAAAAATGACGTGTAGAACATTATTGTTTTTCTGATTATTTCAATGAGTAAAGTAATGTGGTCGCTAAATCAATCTTCAGTTGTTTTAAGTCTAGTAAACAGCTCAAATGTCGCTAATGATACAATTACTTACTTTTTCAATAATTGTTACGGAACTTAATAAGCTTGCCTAATAGAATTATTTGCGTAAGAATTCGTTTAATATTAGTTATTTGGTAGGTTAAGTAAGTAGGTAAAATACACGATTTATGTGCATGGGTCTTTTAACAACCGGTTAAAGGGAAAATAGCAAGATCGTAGGTAGATAGGTATCTTGTTGTCTCCATTTCTAAGAGCGGCACCCTAATTGCCTTTCAATCACAATGTAAATGATTTTGAAGGATATTGCTAATCCATTGCATCATAAGTTGGAAAAATTTGTCTGCTCAACAACGTAATTAACGCAATGAATGTTGTTGAACTGTCAAAATGAAAGCCATTGCTACTGTTAGTCTATTAGGTAGGTACGTAATTACCCCGTGGGACAAACGTCCAATAGGTATTTCAACTTTGATTTTTACAGCATACCTACGACGCGATCACTCGACCTATGTTTTTTTGATGGGCATCAGCATGGTCAAGTTCAAACTTCATGCTTAATTTTACAACGAAAATTAGGAGATTTTTTTTTTCTTTTATTCCTTGTGGAACAGGCAAGGGTCAGGGACCATGCTGCCTAGTCATCCGTTAGTTCGTATTTTTTTTTTGTAAAGTCAGTTAAAACTTAAATTCATCAGTTTACTTTTTGATAACTAAGGGCCAAAGCACACACGCTACTTTTTGCATCGGCGATCGGCGATTTTGCGGCTGTATCGATGCTGCATCGCGTTTTGGCGACTCTCTGCGTTCGGAAGCGGTATCGGAATCGCGCGTTTTAGCGACTGCTCCGATGCTGCACCGCGTTTTGGCGACTCTCTGCGTTCGGACGTGGTATCGGAATCACGTGTTTTAGCGACTGCTCCGATGCTGGCGCAAATGCCAAATCGCTGCGACCGGCATCCGAATGTGTGCGGAGTGTAGCGTTCCGCCGCTGTATCGAGCTTCCGAAAAGCGACTGAATCGCCGCGTTGGCGTTTGAGTGCGGTGTGCAATGCTTGGTCGCTGCATTTAGCTTCTAAAAAGCAGCTGAATCGCCGATCGCCGATGCAAAAAGTAGCGTGTGTGCTTTGGCCCTAAGGTAGATCCAGTCAAAGTCATTAGTTTGATATAAATAAGGGGAAAAAATATGAACTTAAAAGTGACAGCCAAAAACAAATATGGCGCACCTTTCAAAACTCGTTTCGCGCGCAAATCGCAATCTACATAAAATTATATAATGTCGCCGAAATTAGTCTGCTCCGGCTATAATTAATAAACGGCAGTTAGCGAGGGAGCAAGGGATGCTGGGGGATGAGAAATATGGATGAAAATTTCATTTCAACTTAAATTGGCGCCATTAGGGGGATTGCCATAGACAATCGTAGCTCGTTATAGAGGTGTGGAGCTAAGGAGGTTTGATGTAAACGTATTTAATGTATTCGAGTTTTGATATTTGTTTGTTTTGGAGTGGGTAATTAAGATAGGGGTGGCGAATTTTTATTTAGCAAACGTTTTTTTGTTTGTCAACAACTTCATCATCTTATCTAACCTTTTCCCAACTATGTTGGTGTCGGCTTCCAGTCTAACCGGATGCAGCTGAATATCAGTATTTTACATGGAGCGACTGCCAATCTGACCTCCAAAACCCAGTTACTGAGTATACGATACCCCGTTGGTAAGACTGGTTGTCAGACTTTCGGGCTTCTGACGACCCGTAACGACTGTCAAAGATTCACAAAGGACGGCCGACACCAACGGTTTAACGAACCTACTTTCCGAGGCACGGAGAGGTCTTGGTATGTAAAGATAGTCACCCATCTACGGACCAACCGCGGTAAGTGTAGCTTAACCTGATGGATCGATCCGTGCGGCTGTTATTACTTGGCCACAAGCTCCTCCAACTGCTTCATTAACTTATCAACGGAGTATAATAATACCTGCCATACCTATACCTATAATTGTCCCACTGCTGGACAAACGCCTGTTCTCATGCAGAGAAGGCAGGAGCATTGATCACCACGCTTGCTCAAGACGGGATGGTGATTTCAGACTTATACAGGGTGTTACGGAAAGGGTATATCAATACAAACGGGTTGAAGAGTGTATCTGGTCTAGAATCTCTGTACGAAATTTCAGCTCAAAAGCAGTAACTTTGAAAATGCTTAATATTTTTTTATTTCGACATCACGGCGCTGCAGTGGCGCGCGGCGGCGTGATGTGCGTGTACTAGGCGCACAGACACACTACAGATAATGGATAATGACTCTCGTAGTGCGGTGACACGTTTGTTATGATTTCAATTTAATAAACTATCGAAATAAAAAAAATATTAAGCATTTTCAAAGTTACTGCTTTCGAGCTGAAATTTTGTACAGAGATTCTAGACCAGATACACTCTTCAACCCGTTTGTATTGATATACCCTTTCCGTAACATCCTGTATACAGCAAGATTTTTTTATCACCATCCAAATTTTTACAGGATGATCTACCCATGAATATGAACAACTTTCACTATGGGACGAACTCTGAAATCACGAAAAAAAAATCTGCTGTTTCATACATTTTGGTCAAGTAGGTATTGAACTTTTGTATGAAACAGCTGTTTTTTTTTTCGTGATTTCAAAGTTGGTCCCATAAGTAGTGAAAGTTGTTCATATTCATGGGTAGAACACCCTGTAAAAATTTGGGTGGTGATAACAAAATTATCCTGTATATATTTTTTTTTATTGCTGAATGGACCCGCTTTTGACCTCGATCACGCCTGATGGAAAGCGATGGATGAGGTCTATGATGGAACGAGCGTGCCCAGAAGATGCCTAAGGCACTGGAACTCCCACGCATCGACGAAACACAGCAGGCTGCTTGACGCCGGACTCCGGTGGGAGGGTGGTCGCAAACCAGGCGGGCGTTAGCCCTACCACCGCAAGGGAAGAATTGGCGGTCAGATAAGGAAATATATGAAGGAAGGGAATAAATATTAACTGTTAACAGCACCCCGCGGTTTCACTTACATAAGTTAGACAGTTAGTTTCGATCCCGTGGGAATATCGGGATAAAAACTATCCTATGTCCTTTCCCGGGACTCAAACTATCTCTATACCAAATTTCATATTTAAAATCAGTTCATTCAGCGATTTATGTGTGAAGAGGTAACAGACAGACAGACACACTTTCGCATTTATAATATTAGTATGGATAAGTCCAGCACCCTAATTGCGTAACACACTATCAATCGGAATCAGAATAATTTTGAAGCAAATTGCTAATCCATTGCTTTATAAGTTCTAAAAATTTGTCTGCTCAACACGTAAATAACGCAATGAATGTGGTTGAACTGTCAAAATGAAACCGATTCCGATTGATGTGTTACGCAATTGCCCCGCAGGTTTCCTCACGATGTTTTCCTGCACCGATGTCAGTGATGTCCAAGATAAACAAAGAAAGTACAAATGAATTGAAAAAGTCACATTGGTACTTGCCCGGATTTGAACCCACAACCTTGTACACGAGAGGCGAAGGCTTAACAAAAAAAAAATCAACTGTTTAATACAAAAGTTCAATACCTACTTGACAAAAATGTATGAAAGAGCTGATTTTTTTGTGATTTCAAAGTTGGTCCCATAGTGAAAGTTGTTCATGGGTAGAACAGCCTATAAAAATTTGGATGGTGATAAAAAATCAGTTTTCTGTTTTTTTTTTCTCACATATACCTAGAAGCTTAGAAGCAACCATAATTTGATAATGGCGCCGATTCTCTTGTTCACAAACTAAACTAAATTTAATTTCAGTGCATCTTTTTCTTTCTATTTCATTAAGAAAAGGACAGAAGATAAAAATTAGTTGAGAAATTAGTCAGTGTCTGACGTAAATTGACGTATTTTTAATAGCCAATTTTTTAATCACGTCTAAATTGTCTATGGAGTATCTTAATTTGAAAGGACTAAACTAATATTAGGTCCTTACATATGAAATTGGCGTTTTTCGTACTGGCCACTTTAATCACGAATTTCTCCTCTTTGGTAAGGAATTCCAAATTCAAATTTGTACAGCTATTTACTCATGTATTTGTGCTTCGATGACCGTCATTCATTTGTTTTTTTTCTTCTGTTTTTTCTGTTTGCGTCACTCATTTTACAAAATGGAAAATTTAAAATATCGCATTATTTACGAGTACGAGTTCCGCCGTGGCACTAGTGCTGCGGAAACGACTCGAAGGGTGAATGATGTGTATGGCGGTCATGTTGCAAAAGAAAACACAGTTCGTTTTTGGTTCCAACGTTTTCGTTCTGGAAATTTCGACCTGCAGAACAAGCCCCGTGGACGGCCTGAGACCCAAGTTGATAATGGAGAATTGAAGGCTATTGTGGAAGCGGACCCATCGCAAACCACGTCCGAGTTAGCTGCAGGCTTCGATGTTAGTGATAAAACTGTTTTAATTCACTTGAAGCAAATTGGGAAGATTAAAAAGCTTGAAAGCACGACAACGCCAGACCACACACTGCGCAACAGACGGCTACCAAATTAGAAGAGCTTGAATTGGAATGTCTTAGACATCCTCCGTACTCCCCGGACCTTGCTCCAACAGATTACCATTTTTTTCGCAATTTGGATAACTTATTGCAAGGGAAAAAATTCAACTCCGATGGGGCAGTCCAAATCGCCTTCAAAGATTTTATTGATTCCCGTCCGACTGGTTTTTTTAGTAAAGGGATCAATGAACTACCTATAAGATGGCAAAAGTGCATTGAAAACAATGGTTCATACTTTGATTAATTAAATATATTATATTAAAAAATATTCGACTTTTTGTTCCTTCCATACAAAACGCCAATTTCATATGTAAGGACCTAATATTTATCTCCTATCCTTTTCCTAATGAAATAGAAAGAAAAAGATGCACTGAACTTAAATTTAATTTGTGAACAAGAGAATCGGCGACATTATCTCCCAGGATTTTGTAATATCTTTTTTTAAAAGAGTGTCCATGGAGTTTCTTGCCCGTTCTTCTCCATATAGATCTACGTTTTGGAATGGGCAACTAGTTTCAACTCGACTTACAGACCGGCTCTCTGACAATTCAAAAGTGCCTATTAATGGTGTAATTGAATTAAATGGTTTGAATTCTCTTTAAAAAAATGATACTACTCCGTAGGATACAACACATTGACAAGAGTGCATCAGAATTCCCAATTCCCATCGTCTAAACGACATCAATTTGTAACTAGCAAACAAGTTAGCCTATTTAAACATGTTAACTTGTTCAGCATGTCGCAACATGTCTGATATCTGTTATCTTTAAAGATAAAGATAAACACATCTCTTGTCAGATGCAATGAATCACAATGTAATTTCCGAATCGTTTTTGGGTTTTCTTAAGATATGTAATGTTGCCAGGTATGTTTGAACTCTGTAAGTATTTTTTTTAATTTATTGTTTTCTTTCTTTGTTTTGTTATTTACATAAACTCACGCCTTCTTTCCAAGAGGGTAAGCAGAAATTACAGAACGCCACCTGCTACGATTCTTTTAAATACTTAATCCTTTTGCTTCGTTTAAGTTCAAAGATCTGAGGGGCAATTCTCGTAATTTTAAAAACGTTCACAGTCTGATCTCAGTTTCAAACAGGAAACTTACACATATAACGCAAGACGACGAGACAAAATACAATTAAGAAAACCTAGAACTAACTATGGTAGGAAATATATACTATATGAGGGAGCAAAACTGTATAATGAGATACCTGATGATGTGTTTAGCAGTGACAGATGTTATACATATAAAAAAGCTCTAGAAGAATACGTTAGGACGAAGTACTAACATCTGAATGTCACCTATAAAATCTTTTAATTATGCTGTTTTGTATAATTGTATGTGGTCACAGAGACTGTATTTACTTTTATTATATATTTTTATACATTTCTCAATTTTTAAGTGACCTTAATGTTCTTTTTTGAGAAAAAAAATGTATTTAACCGGTCAAGCGGCGCGGTTCGCCGATCGGCGACGAAGCAATAGAAAATCAATTGTGTCTCATTAACGGAGCTTGACAGATTAAACCGAATCTGTCAAAAATACCTCTAACTTGTCAAAAAATCCCTACAAATTTTTTAGCAAAATGATTTCGAGAGCTGGCAACCCCACCACATGTCAGTTAAGGCGGGCAAATTGACAGGTGTCACAGATAACGTCAACGTAAGTATGAATTATTTGCTTTTTAGTGTCGTTCAGTCGTTCTATATCTTCACGATTTGTTGACGGAATGCGCTATCGATAGACGCTTTATTTTTTAAGATATTATCTGCGTGTGAATCTATGGGTTATTTGAATTAGATGATGATTTTCGAGACATTTATGTCTACTTTAGTGAGATAGAGTACAGAATTTCGTTTATCCTAGATTTCTCAGACTATATCATAAACCCACGTTTGTATTTATAAGAATGAGTAATTAGAGATGTATCTATTTAATAGATCACTCTCTCACTTTGATTCCTATTTAATAAGAGGCGAGCCTCTCACACTAATCACGCTAATATTATACCTAAAGGCGAAAGTTTGTGAGTGTGTGTGTGTGTTTATACAGGAAGATTTTTTAATCACCATCCAAATTTTTACAGGCTGTTCTACCCATGAATATGAACAACTTTCACTATGGTACCAACTTTTAAATCACGAAAAAAAAATCTGCTGTTTCATACCAATAGTTCAATACCTATTTGAGCAAAATGTATGAAACAGCTGATTTTTTTTTGTGATTTCAGAGTTGGTCCCATAGTGAAAGTTGTTCATATTCATAGGTAGAACACCCTGTAAAAATTTGGATGGTGATAAAAAAATATCCCTGTATGTTTGTTACTTCTTCACGCTCAAACGGCTGGACCAATTTTCATAAAATTTTGGTTGGAGGTAGCTGACACCTTGGATTAACATAATATAGGCTACTTTTTATCCCGATATTCCCACGGGATCGACTTATGCGGGTGAAGCCGCGGGGCGCAGCTAGTTGCTACATAAGGCGCGTCGCCCACATGACCTAGAGTCGAGGCGGCGACGAGGCGCGGGCGTACGTTTTCTATAGGAATAAATATAGGTATGTATGTATAGGCGACATACCTATACTTATTCCTATACAAAACGTGCGCCCGCGCCTCTTCGCCGCCTCGACTCTAGCTCGTGTGGGCGACGCGCCTAAGGAGTAGGGGTGGCCCAGTGGTATCGCCCCCGACTTCTTACGAGTTGTAAGTCGTGAGTTCGAACCCAGGCAGGCACTTTACTTTGTGAATTTAATTTCATTACCACTGCTCTCTAAACGGTGAAGGAAAACATCGTGAGGAAACCGGCATGTCCTAGAACCAAAAATTTTGAAGAGAATGTGACATTTACTAACCCGCACTGGGCCCGTGTGGCGTGGTTGATTATGGCACACTTCCTGTATCCCGGCATTGGGGACATTATAGGCTGATTATGCTATTGCCAACAACTGGGCACAATTTATGCTAACTCCGGACTGATAAAAATTCAAGGACTCTTTGCCCGATCTGGGCATCAAACCCAGAACACCTTTCTCAGAAATTGCTTGAGCGATCACATACCAACAAGGTATTCACTCTTGCTTCGACACAAAAATTAGGTATTTACCGAGTACAAACTAAATTACCTAGCGTAACTTCGCAGACGTGTCTAAAAAAAAAAAAGAAAATTTCAAAATACAAAAAGAATTTAGCCACCGCATAATAACTAACTAAGTATATAACTATGTTACTTCTCTTTGAAATGTGAATTAATTATAATTAAACTAACATAATTATACAATTGTAATATTAATGCTCAATCTCAACATTTTAATTCTTAATAATTATTATTTTTCTCAAATTTATTCAATGTTTCTCAATATTTTATTCTTATCCTGTCTACACTATTTGCAATATGAATCTCTTGACATGTTAATTTTATTTTTTTTCCTTCACTTTTTATATTTTGTATTCATTAGTCATTTACTTTGTCTATTTTTATCGTGTTTACTCCTAGTTATATGTGCATGCTGTGGTCTCCTGTAATTGAAGGAGCACACGTAAAAGACCTTTTGTATTACTGTAATTTATATTGTGTATGTGTATCCTTTGTTGGAGATCCTTAATAAATAAATAAAATAAATAAAAAACTGCCATAGCAGACTCCAAACACGCCCCAAACACTAAATATTGCCAGAATTTATGTGCCATAGACCACAGAGAGGCTAATTGCTTTCCCACCGCGATTCGACCACATAATATGTGTGCTCGGTATGTTTGATTTGCAGAGATAAGCGCCGCACGGCAAACATGGCGCGACCGATGTTTTACGATTTAGATTTATTAAAATATGATTATGGGAATCGGGCCGTGGGATATTTAAATGGACGTAAAGTGCGATAATAGTTGTGCAGGTTAATTTTATCACGTGCCTCGGAAAGCACGTTAAGCCGTTGGTCCCGACTGTCATTCGTGGGTCTTTGACAGACGTTACGGGTCGTCAGAAGCCCGAAAATCTGACAACCAGTCTTACCAAGGGGTATCGTATTACCCAGTAACTGGGTTGTGGAGGTCAGATAGGCAGTCGCTCCATCTATACTAATATTATAAAGAGGTAAAATTTGTTTGTAAGTTTGTATGTAGGGGGTAATCTCTGGAACTACCAGTCGGATTTGAAAAATTCTTCTTGCATTTGATAGCACAATTCTTGAGAAAGGCAATAGGCTATTTAACATCACGCTATGACCCTTAGGAGCCGAGCAAAAAGAAAAAAAAAAGTAAAAAAGAACGTTAAGTGATAGCGCGGGCGGGTGATGCGATACGACGGGGTGGCTCGGGGGAAACAAGAAGTTTCACGCGAACGAAGTCGCGGGCTGAAGCTAGTGTAAAATATATTCAGCTGCACCCGGTTAGACTGGAAGCCGACCCCAACATAGGTGGGGAAAGGCTAGGCAGATGATAACAGAGTGGTAGCTTACATAGTTTATCTTTAAACAAAACTAACTACATATTGGCGATCATCATCAATGCACGTGCTATGTTAACTAGACACAATCCGAATGATTTTGAAGGATATTTCTAATCCATTACTGTATAAGTTCGAAAAATTTGTCTGCTCAACAATGTAAAGAACGCAATGAATGTTGTTGAACTGTCAAAATGACAGCCATTGCTCCTGTTATTGTAATACGCAATTACCCCGGCGGACGCATTGGGCTGCGGACCCCGGGGGTGCGGGATCCGGGGGTGCGGGATTGTCCGAAAGGGTCACCGCTACCCCGGAACATAAAGGGCTAAGGAAGGAACACGGATGGGTTTTAGTCAGTAAGAGTCTGACACTCCCTTCCGCTCCACCCAGACCGGGAGGGGTCATTTGATGATTTCCCATCCATAAAAAAAAAAAAAAAAAAGTCTGCGGAACCAACGGAGTTTATGCATGTATTTGACTACAATAATAACCAAAACGTTGCATTTTCGAGCATAGCTAAATTGGACTGTACTGATTTAGTGAACAGTTTGTAGTGCTACCTGATCCCTCGCACCATACATGGTCGAGAAGTTCGCTCGAGACATGTTTGTAACTACTTTTTGTAGAACCAACTTAGGCGTACGCTCACCATTGCATCGATTAGTTGACACCTACAATGGGCAGTTTGGCTCAACTGATATTATGTTTCACAGCAAGGCTGTATTTAGAAAAGAAATTGTTATCATTTTAAGTGATCAGAACCCAATTAATTAAGTAATGTTTACTTTATTTTGTCTGTTTTTATATAGTTCTTTCTAACAATTAGTAGATCTGTTAAGTAATATATGGATAACGTTGTGAGTAGTGTATTTGTACATTTATTATTAAGTTTTAACCTATGTTTACATATTATTACACTGCTGTTTATTGTCCCTAAATAAATAAATAAATAGCTCAACGTTATCGATCTGCTGATGCCCCATTAAGCCCCCCGGGCTAAAGCTGTTGACACAAAAACACATGTTATGTCCAAACGGTAGCCATTGTTTGCCATCACTCCCGACACTTTCCGTCACTTACTGTCAATTAACTGAACACTGATAACTGCTGATACGGATAAAACACTGAAAGGTAGGTGTTAGGGATCCTTACTCTTATATTTAATTTCTCGAGGTAGCTCGTGCCTAAGTAGGTAATGGGTAAGTAATATGATATAATTACAAAACCTCTAATATTTACAAGATATAACAACTGAACCTATAATTTTATTTGATATAATGATCAGTTAATATAATAAACGATTGATATAATTTTAATGTAACTAATTTCTATAAGGATAACAGTCAATCGTTTTATATACCACTCAATGAATGAATGAATGAATTGCACCGATCCCAGCGTGGTTAAACCAGACTCTTTATATGATATGAGACGCATCCCTAAGTAATAACGGCCGCACGGGTCGATCGATCAGGTTAAGCTACGCTGGCCGCGGTCGATCATAGAATAGGTGACCGTTTTTACATGCCGAGACCCCTCCGTGCCTCGGAAAGCACGTTAAGCCGCTGGTCCCGGCTGTCATTCGTGGATCTTTGACAGTCGTTACGGGTAGTCAGGAGCCCGAAAGTATGACAACTAGTCTTACCAAGAGGTTTCGTATTAACCAGTAACTGGGTTGTTGAGGTCAGATAGGCAGTCCCTCCATGTAAAATACTGGTATTCAGCTGCATCCGGTTAGACTGGAAGCCGACCCCAACATAGTTGGGAAAAGGCAAGCAGATGATGGTAACGAGAGCCACTGCGCTTACACACACATTCACAATTACGTGTTTGTACACTTGTTACTGTTAGCCTATATCATCCCACTGTTGGGCAAAGGCCTTTCTCCACGACTTTCAGCTCTTACGATCCAGGGCTAAAGTGGACCACTGCTAAGAGGACTACATGACCTAAAGCGCGGTCACTGTCGAACTGCATAGAAAAGAAAGAGAAGCGCGATGACACAACGCTAGTAATTTATTGCAAAATATGAAGCAATTATTTATTTACGAAAAATCTATTGTTTGGACTAAAAAATTAAAACACTAGAGTTTTAGTATGTTGCTTGTAGAATAATCTAACAAAAAATAATAACGATTGTATGTATATTAGTATGGTTTTTATTGTAAAAATAAAGTTTTTAGAGGCATCTTCATGATTTTTTCCTATCAAACCAAATAAGTTGTATTATGTTTTCAACACACTATCTAGCTAGCATATATACTGAAGAATATCATATATTTTTTTGACTTTGTTTACTGTAGTCAATCATATACTTTTATTGTTTCTAAAACTTGCGTTTAGGTCCTGTAAGCCACTTAACACTGTACACTTGTTAACCACAAGGAAAGCGCGACTCGCATCGTGAGATAAAAAAAAAATACTATAGATAATAAAAATTTAATAGCTACAGAACCAATCTCTTTACAATCAGGTTCGTAACACCCACGATATTGTTTAAACAGCTTTGATCCGCGGTGGACGAGTATATGTCGAAAATGCAAAGCTTTTTATGTAAGTAATCAAGATAAAATAATAACAATAAAATACTCTGATATGGATGCAATGGACTTCCATTCTGAGTATTATTTGTGGCAATATCTAATGTAGCAATGCAGGGTCAAATGAAATTAGTTAGCGAGACTGCAAACGTGATGGGTATTGTAGGTACCTAAACGATAAACTAAAACTAACCATTTTTTTTAAGTGAAACCTTCTCTAGGCGCGTGGGGCTATTTTTGAGATAGGGAAAAACCATTGAATTCGCGTCACTGTTATCGTAAGCGACATCGCTTCGGATGTGTTCGGCTGTCCATATGTATATCTCGCTGATGGTGGCGCATGTGTTGGATCATTTAGCTCCCTTCAAAATCGTTGAGCTGAATGGTGCTAATACATGCGTCGTGTTCGTGAACGGGCGCCGTCAGTAGGGACTGGTCATCTCTTTGCTGTCACGGCTTATTTAATTTTATTTAATATTGGAATTGTTGTTTTTTTTTATCGTTTCATTATGGACGCTTTTAACGTTCTGCATCGTTCTCAAATGTATAATTTTTAACATGAATGATGTAACCAAGACTTTGTAACTATATTATATTGATTTAAAAGAGTGTCCATGGAGTTTCTTGCCCGTTCTTCTCCATAGGTACCTACGCTTTGGAATGGGCAACTAGCTTCATCTTTCTGACTGACCGACCCTTTGTCAATTCAAAAGTGCCTGTAATTGGTTTAATTGAAATAAATGCTTTGAGTTTGAGTTTTTGAGTTTGATATGTCAGTGAGTGATGTATTCTGTTTGTGTTTTGTTTTCACTTCTGTCGGCACTCCCGGAGTGACATTGTTTTTTTTTTGTATGGGGTCAGGGCTTGGGGGGCAGTGACATCCACGCGCAAATTGTGACCATGAATTTAGCTCATGATTCTAGACCGAAAATTTCCCCTATACATTTTTCGCTAGTTATCAAAAAAAAAACTGCTGTTTCATAGAAAAGTGCAATACCTATGCCAATATAAGTGTACGAGAAATATATGGTTAAATAACAAAAATAACAAAATTAAAACCTAACTTAACTAAAACTATACAAAAACTAAATATAGCGTTGAAAAATTGATCCGCATCGCTGTCGACTGATAATGTACCCAAGAGACTGGCGGCATGGCCACGTTGTATGGCAATGCTTAGCCTTTGACCAAGGTAAAAGCCAGCCTTTGGGTCATGGGAAGTGTCAACCAGCCATTTTGAAATTTCCTTAAAAAGACCATGAGCACTCGGACCCCACGGCCCAAGGGTCAAATACCTATGCTGTCAAAATGTACTGAACAGCAATTTTTAGGGTTCCGTACCAAAATGCTAATAAAAAGGAACCCTTACGGTGCGACTCAGTCTATCTGTCTGTCACAGCTGGATATCTCAAGAACTACTAGTGCTATCAACTTGAAATTTGAAACAGTTTTAGATGACGTTTGCCCAACTATTTTGCAAATAAGTAAGAAGTTTTTTTTTTGCAACAGGGTTTGAAAAATGTTCTGATTTTTTTTTTCCTAATAACTGACGAAAAATTTGAACGCAGGGAGGTTAAGAAACATTACCTACTGAATCCATGGTAATAGGTTGTGCGACCATGTCCTTGTCAGCCTGTATACAAGGTGTTGGTTAAACGAAGGAAATTCTTCAAGGGGGGGGGGGGTAGTGCACGCAGCACAGCAGACATATTTTTTTTCACATTTCAATGGCCAATGTCGTAACACAGATTAATGCCGGAGTTCACCAACATCCAAACCTCCGGTTAGGTATTTAAACAGTTGGTTTATGTCTTTCCTAAGGTAATTTTAAATATAGAACAGAGCCCTGATTCACAACCATACGACAGGCTATCGTATCGAAAACCTGACATTTTGATAACCTGATTTGACTTGCCCTCAACAACAAATTGCTGTTAGAAGAATAGCGGGCCTCTATTTGATTTAAACTGACAAAATTATCGGGTTTTGGACTTGTGAACAGCGTTTAGAAGACTCCTACGATAACAATAATTAATGTTCGATATGATACGGAAGCGTATCGAGTGTTTGTGAATAGCTATGCTGATTAAATATTTAATCAGTTGATTTAAATGTTGGTTTTACACAAGGCTACATAGACTTATTATATTACCTAGGTAATAAAGTAAGTCAGTGTAAATGTGTATCTATTGTCTTTGGTCACTGGCCCTAACATCAAGCAATCGACAAAATTGTCAACCTTTTATTGCTTGAGTATGAGGCTTTTGGCTAGTTTTTATGTGTATTTTATGTTTTTTTTTGTATTGTGCGTTTTTTCTTTGTGCAAAATAATACATTTTTCTTTCTTTCTTTTTTTTCTAAGTATTATACACTAGCTTCAGCCCGCGACTTCGTTCGCGTAAAACTTCTTGTTTCCCCCGAGCCACCCCGTCGTCGTATCGCATCACCCGCCCGCGCTATCACTTAACGTTCTTTTTGACTTTTTTTCTTTTTGCTCGGCTCCTAAGGGTCATAGCGTGATGTTAAATAGCCTATAGCCTTCCTCAAGAATTGGGCTATCAAATGCAAGAAGATTTTTTCAAATCCGACTGGTAGTTCCAGAGATTACACACCCTGGCGTCTACATACAAACTTACAAACAAATTTTACCTCTTTATAATATTAGTATAGATTTACACTACTTTAAACACCCCTCCCCTCCCCCGTCCCCCTCCCTTCCCTCGTGTACCTACGCAGCTTTCTGTTTTGTTGGTCAGCCGAAAAACTAAAAAAAAACTGCTTTATTAAATTATTTTTTAATAGTAAAAATATCGATACACAAAAAACCCACATACATACTTAATCAGTTTATAACGTTCCCTCTGCTGGGACACAGGCCTCCTCTCTTTTGAGAGGGAGTGGGCCGTTATCCACCACGCGGGCCCAGTGCGGGTTGGAGTTGTCACATGTCTGCGAATTTTTGGATCTAGGACATGACATGCTGATTTTCTCGCGATGTTTTCCTTCACCGTTTTGAGAGCAATAATGATGAAATAAATTACACAAAGTCCTCCGACTTTCCATTCTCAATGGAAAAACTGAGGGGCAATTATCGTAATTTTAAGAACGTTCACACTCTGATCTCAGTCTCAATCTGTCAAAAATACCTCTAAAGTCCCTATATTTTTGACAAGTTTTTGACATTGATTGTCGCTGAGATGAGATTACGTCTAGATTTTTAACGTTTTTAATTACGGGAATTGGCCTACTGGTCAAACCTATTACAATAATAATGCTGAAGAGTTTGTTTCAACACGCTAATCTCTAGAACTACCAGTCGGATTTGAAAACTTCTTTTTGCGTTTGATAGCCCAATTCTTGAGGAAGGCTATAGGATATTTAACATCACGCTAAGACTCTTAGGAGCTGAGCAAAAAGAAAAAAAAGTCAGAAAGAACTCTTAAGCGAAAACGAAGTATTAGCGGGGGCAGGTGATGCGATGCGACAGGGTAGGTCGGGGGAGCAAGAAATTTCACGCGGACGAAGTCACGTGCAAAAGCTAGTTGTTTTTTTTTGTGGATGGGAAATCATCAAATGACTCCAGACGTGAGTGAGAGACACTCCAGAGTGTCAGACTCTTACTGACTAAAACCCACCCGTGTTCCTTCCTTAGCCCTTAATGTTCCGGGGTAGCGGTAACCCTTTTTTTTAAAGCTAAATGGGCGCGCTCTTGACCCCGATCACGCCTGATGGAAAGCGATAGATGAGGTCTATGATGGAACGAGCGTGCCCAGAAGATGCTTGTTCACTCTTGACTTGAAGGCAGACGGGTTAAATGTGAGAGGGAACACAGATGCCGGCAGAGAGTTCCACACTTTGGCTGTGCGCATAATAAAAGTGGAGGAGAAGCGCTGAGTACGACTCGCCGGGATATCAACCAAGTGCGGATGGTACGCTGCAGTCCGTCTGGTTGTCCGGTGGTAAAAGGGCGATGGTGGGATCTTTCGGATAATCCCGCTGACCCGGCAGGCTTCGGCCCACTTCCCTTATGCTGACATCTCATTGAGGCGCGCGTGGAACACATACGCGCCGTCCGGCACGTGCCTGGTCCTGATCGGACGGTAAGCTAATCTAGTAGGCTAATATTATTACTTGTTTTGAAAAGAAATACGTATACGTCTATGGTCAAGGTCATGGTTGCTAAAGACTACAACAGTCTAATCTTCCTCCACTCGTATTTGCGACGTGTCATGTACATAGATACATCTTCATCTGCATGTATACAGTGTCGCTATGTAGCGTCGTATATAACGGTAGGTGAGTGCGATTAAAACAATTAACAGTGAATGAAACGTACAGCGTTTGGTAGCCGTCGCAATGTAAGGGCGGAGAGCGATAAAGGACTTAATATTTTCATTGACTAAGCCACTAAAGCTGTATAGGTACAGAAAGGAAGCTAGCAGCCTACCAGCGCTTATAGGAACCGGTCCACGCAGGTAACCGGCGTAGGCATTTATTTGAACCGCCGAATGTCGCCGACAAGTTCTGACAATCTTCGACAAGCGCCGGTCAGCGCTGGCGCCGCCCGCCATTTAAAAATCTGCTTCATGTAACTGTTACCAGAATGGACCAGCGCCGGCTACCAGCTTCTGTATACGGCCTAATTGCGTAATACATCACAATCTGAATCATTTTGAAGGATATTGCTAATTCGTTGCTTCATATGTTCGAAAAATGTGTATGCTCAACAACGTAAATAACGCAATGAATGTTGTTCAACTGTCAAAAAGCCATTGTTAGCCAGCCAGCCATTATTTACCAGCCTTACCAAGGGGTATCGCGCGTGTTACCCAGTAACTGGGTTATGAAGGTCAGATAGGCAGTCGCTCCAAGTAAAATAATAAAATATTGGTATAATACGCGCCACGAAAGATGAGACTTGACAAACTCAGTATTAGGGAGTTAGCGCAGGTAAGTAGTGTACGAAATAGTTACCCGTAACGTGTATATCTATTCAGGGATTTATCGATGACATTTAGTTTAAAATTCTTAACAATATTATAATACACACATCAACACGGTCTAGGGATATTTCATACTCAATTAAATAACTCGAAAAGTACTGGCCGCATTGGAATCTTTTATACACCGATTTGTTTGTAATTTATCTCAGACTAATTCCAAATTTAAATTTTTGAAAATTCTTTTGTTTCGGTGGCAAAAAATGTCTTGATGTATAGGAGAGGGAATTTTCATTTGTGCGAAATTTAGAAAACAATACGAATTACGTTTAGTTACAGCTTTTTTTCATTTTTAAACGAAAGATAAAGTTAAAATTGAGGTATTGTAGCCATGCAACGCCGACATTTGACGAGGGCGGAGATGTTACGAGCTGTGGGAATGCTGGAAGCTGGATCTGTTCAGCGTAATGTTGCTGAGGCCATAGGGACCCATCAAAATGTAATTTCAAGATTGTGGACACGCTATCGTGCCACAGGTGAAGTAGCGGAGAGGCACAGTCGCATCACTACCCCCAGACAAGACCGATTTTTGCAAATTACCTACTGCGCGAGCACAACCAAATGCAACGGCGACTCAATTGGTCCAAAGGCTGCGAGTGGAACACCAAGTGCTTGTGAGTGACCAAACTGTAAGAAGGCGACTGCATGAAAGCAATCTACGCTCTCGTAGACCACTCCGGGTCCCACCTTTACGGAGAGGCAATCGTGGACGACGATTAGAATGGGTTCGGAACCACGTGGACTGGGGCCGTGAGCAATGGTCCAATGTGCTGTTCACGGATGAATCCAGGTTCGGCTTCCATCCAGATTCACGAAGGACGCGTGTTTGGCGAGTTCCTGGACGATGGAGCCGTCTCCAGAACCCTCAGGAAGTTCACCCATACCAAGGAGGAACAATTATGGTTTGGGCAGGAATTCGTCTTGGAGGACGGACGGATCTCGTTTGGGTGCGGGGCAATATGACGGCAGAACGATACGTCCAACAGGTGCTGGGGCCCGTAAACTTGCCCCACAGAACACAAATGGGGCAAGATTTCCTGCTCATGCACGACAATGCCCGGGCACACACGGCGAGAACGGTAGCAGCTTGGTTACATACACATAATGTTAGGGCCTTAGACTGGCCTGCTCAATCGCCAGATCTAAATCCCATTGAGCATGCGTGGGATATGCTGCAAAGAAGAGCTCTGAAGGAAGTTCCTGAAAATCTGGCTACAGAAGATCAACTTTTTGCGCACCTCAGAAGGACATGGGACAATATTCCGCAGCAAGACATTGACAACCTTGTTCTGAGCATGCCGAATCGTTGCCGATGTGTTATGAACATTATGGGCGCTTTCTCAGACTACTAACTTCAAGTTTATAAACACAAATTAAATGATTTTTCTATTTTTTTCAGTTTTTACTCACAAATTAAAAGTTCATTCATATACGATTTCCGTCTATGCTTAATTTTTTTTCCATAAAATCCTGAAATTTTAATCTAAGTACCTTAACCATTATTAAAAAATGGTAGAATATTAAATAACGTATCTTTTAAATATATACATGTCATATAAATAATTAACACATTGATAGTAATTCGCTTTTTTAAAAATATCCCTAGACCGTGTTGATGTGTGTATTTATTACGAAATAATAAAGTTTAAGATAAAAGTCAAGTCTCATCTTTCATGGCGCGTATTGTATTCTGCATTCGGCTAGACTGGAAGCCGGCCCCAACATAGTTGGCTATAGGCAGATTGACTCATGAAGTCATGACAATGTAACATGTTAAGATCCCCATAATTATGCATATTTTCATCATGGTGGTCTAGACTTCAGCTGTGGGATTCCGACTATGGCCAGTGCAATGTGTTACGGCTACGCGCTACGGACTGTCGGCTACGCGGAACATAGTTACTACGGGCTATTCATATTATAACTTGTTAAAATTAACGGATCGTGTTCGAAACACAATACTGCGCTCCAAAGATAGTTGACGTGGCTCAAAAGGCTGCTCAACTTAAATGGGACTGGGCAGGACATGTCTGCCGCATGCCGGACAAACTTCAGGCCCAAATAACGCAGAATTGGTGCCCTGAGACAGTGAGGCGGGGTCGCGGCAGACCAGTAGGAGATGGCGGGACGAGCTGGATAGGTTCCGTCAAAACTGGAGGGAGGACGCGCGGGATCGCGAAAAATAGAAGGAGTGGAGGGAGGCCTTTGCCCAGGAGTGGGACAGCGCTAGCTAGATAAAAAAAAAAAGGACTTGTCATACAAGCTCTGTAGCTATGGCACAAAGTGCTACCGCCAACGGCTTCGCGCAACATGCTACGAGCTAGAGGCTACTGCTGCGCGCATAAATATAATTATACTTTTTATTCACATACTAGCTGCGCCCCGCGGTTTCACCCGCATAAGTCTCGATCCCGTGGGAATATCGGGATAAAAAGTACCATATGTCCTTCCCCGGGACTCAAGCTATCTCTATACCAAATTTCATCAAAATTGGTCCAGCCGTTTGAGCGTGAAGTAACAAACATATAAACACACACACACACACACACTCTCACAAACTTTCGCCTTTATAATATTAGTGTGATAGTGACATCTACCAACCCGCACTGGGCCCTCGTGGTAGATTACGGCCCACTCTCTCTCACAGAGAGGAGGCCTGTGTCCCAGCAGTGGGAACATTAAAGGATTATACACAAAATCAGGAACCCGCTGGAAGCGAGGAGCACAAAACCGGTCGAAGTGGCGATGTTTGGGGGAGGCGTATGTCCAGCAGTCGACGTCTTTCGGCCAAAATGGGATGATACACAAAAATTTAGAAGACAGCGCTAATCATAATACTAAGATCACAAAATGCTTTCAATATAGATACTACATTATAAAAAATTTATTGTGAATGTTTTTTTTTTCTTTTGAATGAAACTTCTTTACGCACGCTTGACTGGGGGAGTAAGCTGGCGAACACGTGACGTAAGCGTTACGAAAAGTGTGATCGGGCGTGGCGAACGGGAGTTGAGTGGGGGATATAAGCAAGAGAAAGCAGTGCGCGCGCACATTTTCTTTCTCTCTTCCTCTCATAGCCAAATACGTTTGAAGTTTCACTTCAGTCGTGTGGTCATAAGCACACTCGGTTTTTTTTTATGTTAATGTTAGGTGTTTGGTGTTCTATGTTTTCATATTTTGCAGAAGTTGTTGTGTTTTTTTATGTTCTACTGTCAACATTTTTTCTTTTATTATGTATTAGGTACTCGTAGGTATATAATTTGTTAGCTTAGTTGTTCATTTTATTGTGCATGCTGTGGTCTCCTGTATTTGAAAGAGAACACCTACCAAATACTTTGTCGTCCATTAACCATTATGTTTAGTGTATATCTTTTATTGGAGATCCTAAAATTAATTAATATAAATAAGGTTTTTTAATTTTTAATATTCCCCGCTCCCGCTCTCGCTCATGCCGCACGCAGCTGCGGGCGGGGGAGCGGCCGGGCGCGGCTGTTCCACCGTCGAGAGGTAATTTGTTAGGTAATAGCTCCCCCGGCATATCTTTAATCTCATCGCTAATTGGATGGGAGCCAGGCACGGACTCCGGATGGGGGAATTGGGGGATTAGTTGAATTTTGAATTAAGGTTACAGTGAATATTGTATTGTTTCACTGATGTGATATGTTGACTTTTGTTAGGTAGTTGTATGATGAAATTATGGTTAAAAGGTGATTCGTACGATGTTCTAGGTTATCGTAGTTTCTCAAAAAAATTAAGGGGACTTATATTTTTTTGAAGTGAAACTTCTTTAGGCGCGCTTGACTTGGGGAGTAAACTGGCGAATGCGTTACGAAAACGTGTGATCGCGAGTAGGGAAGGTACGTAAAAAATAGCTGGAAATACCTGGTGTAAAAACCCGGTCCCGGTCGCATAAATATGCGACCGGGTTTTTACACCAGGTATTTGCTTCCAAGTACGCACACCGGGTACCGACTCAAAATACTTGCAAGACTATTAAGTATCTTATACGGCTACTCGCTCAAATACGTAGGTACTCAACCGCGTTAGTTTTCGCAAATGCGATCATGCTCCTTTTGGAACAATTTCGTATGCAAGTATTTTTTACCGACTTCACAAAAAGGAGGAGGTTAGTACCTCCTCCTTTTTGGTTCGGCTGTTTGTATGTTTTTTTTTGTATGTTTGTTCATCGAATACTCCGCCAATTGTCGACGGATTTTCAAAATTCTTTTTTGTTCCAAAGTAGATAGTTTTGAGGTGGTCCCACTGTCACCAAGTTAGGATCTGATGATGGGATCTTAGAGTAATCGAGGGCAACCTTTAAATTTTATAGGCTCACTTATTGTTTTTCGCGTATTTTACGAAGTATCTTGTGTATTTGCGTATGTTTGTCACCATCTCAGGTAGCTGGGCTGATAATGGAAGTTACAACTCCTTAACAGTAAGAAGTTACTCGAACAGGCAAGGACTGTTTTAGTCAATTGTTTTGATGTTTGATAGGGCATTTGCCACATTTGGTCTCATGATCATCAAGTCATGACCTGATGCTGCAGTCAGGATAGTGTGCAGAGTACCTAACTCCTCGACAACTAACAGCAGATATATTGTGTTAAGGCTCATTGAAAAGGGCTCGATGTGTGGATAAACGTACTGTTAATGAGGAACACCGAAGTACATAAAGACCTGATGCTGAAGCCAGGAGCATTAGAAAAAGTACCAACCTTGAAATTACAGCACCGTAGTCGTGTTTGGGCTCATTTTAAACAGGACTAAATTTTAAGTTCAATGCAATGTTGACAAGTCTGGCCTGATGCTGCAGCCAGGATTATCAGCATCTAGTCTAAAAACATCAGGGTAGGATTTGATGATGGGATCCTGGAGAAATCGAAGGAACTCTTCAAATATTATAGGCACACCCATAGCGATTTGGGTATTTTTTATAGTAACTCGTGCATTTGCTCTCGGAAAGCACTATTTGGTGATGTGGAACTGATGATGAAGACCACAGATGGCCACCGGAACTACTCAATAATATCTAAGTATTTCACGGGTTGCGATTCGATTACTTTAATATGGTTGCTAAGCAATTTATGCTCGTCACAATGTGAATGGTGATACGGAGCTGATAGTGGATCTGGAGAACTCCTCAACAATTAACTTCCCTGTATCGGGAAAAGCAATATTTTGTTTGTAAAAGGCGATGATCACTAGGCTATTGTAACTTAGATAAATTATAAGCAGACCCACTAAAAAGCGTGAAATAAAAACTTTTTAAGAAAAACAAAAACCGACTTTCAAAAAAACACTACAAAGTGAAAAATATCTTTAATTTCGGAAGTCGGTGGCAAAAAACTAAAATAAAGATCCAAAGACACCGACATCCGAAATTAAAGTTATTTTTCACTTTGTAAAGTTTTTTTTGGAAGTCGGTTTTTTTTTCTTAAAAAGTTTTTTTTTACTTTAATGGTTTGCAAGTATTTATTTGTAAACGCGATTTTGCTCCTTATTTAGTGTAGTTTTACTTCCAACGGGGCTTTTGAATACGCGATTGTATTTCTTATCTGTATGAAGTTATGGATCAGTTTTCTATGCAGATAGAAAATACTTGAAAGTATCTCGCTCCGTCGTGGCTCGACGCTCGAGTACGTAGGTACTCAAATAGTTCAACAACCGCGTTTGTTTTCGCAAATGCGATCATACTCCTTATCAGTAAGAGCACAGAATACTTAATAGTACTACGTACAGAAAGAACACTCCCTTCCTCGCCCTCATATCAGATACCGCACCTCACCCCGCACTTCGAGGTATTCGTCGCCGACTCTTTAGCAAGGGCGCTCGCGAACCGCAGCGCTGTATTGCTGACACATAATTATGCGATTTAAAAGTTTTATTTGAGTTTTAATTACGATTACGAATTATTTACGAATTCGGAAAAGCATCACAATATCCAAATATTGTGATGCTTTTCCGAATTCGTATTTACATATACTGTTTGTATGATTTCGCATTTTTAATAACATGCGATTTAATAACCCATTATGTACAGATAAGTCATTTAAACTAAACTATTTTAGTGTTTTTATTTCATTACGAACCCGACTATATAAATAAACAATTGAACTACATGGTCACTTCATAATAATGCACACGTTCGGGCAGCGCCGCCGCCGACGTCGTTCGGTTCCCCGACACAAATTGCTTTCCGCGCCATTTTTTTTTACGCTACTAGATTTCACGCACACATTTGCACGTATACAAACGTCATTTGTTTATGTAGTAGTAATAGGTAATTATTTTGCGAGCGTTGT
This sequence comes from Amphipoea oculea, assembly GCA_945859645.1. Lineage (NCBI taxonomy): Eukaryota > Metazoa > Arthropoda > Insecta > Lepidoptera > Noctuidae > Amphipoea > Amphipoea oculea. Next base: position 11,004,857 of record OX243888.1, on the reverse strand, counting down.
ATGGAGTGTCCGAGGTGTGGTAAGAGTCTACGGAACAATTTCGTATGCAAGTATTTTTACTTTAATGGTTTGTAAAAGTATTTATTTGTAAACGCGATTGTGCTCCTTATTTATAGGAATTCACGGATCAATTTCCTATGCAAGTACTTTTTACTTCCAACAGGGCTTTTGTTTGATTACGCGATTGTACTTCTTATTTGTATGAAGTTATGGATCAGTTTTCGATGCAGATAGAAAATACTTGAAAGTATCTCGAGCCCTGGTTTTAGGCCCTGGTTTCTTAAGGTGGACGTACTTGGAAGCCCTGGTACTCGATTTTGCAAGTACGACCCATGTCTAAGGGCTACGGGCGAGGCGAACGGGAGTTGAGTGGGGGATATAAGCAAGAGAAAGCAGTGTGCGCGCACATTTTCTTTCTCTCTTCCTCTCATAGCCCAATACGTTTGAAGTTTCACTTCAGTCGTGTGGTCATAAGCACACTCGGTTTTTTAAATTATAATTGCTCTCTCTTGAAAGCGTCGTGGCAGACGCTATAGAAAACACAAACGACCAGTGGTCCACTTTAGCCTTGGATCGAAAGAGCTGGAAGTCATGGGCAGAGGCCTTTGCCCAGCAGTGGGATGATGCAGGCTAACAGTAACCAGTAAATTGCAGTTTTTTTTTTTTAGTTTTTGTAAACTGCAATATGAAAAAAATCAGAGAACTCGTATAAATTGCGTTAGTCTTTATAGATAAGTAGGTACTTAAGTAAAGTCAAAGGAAGTTAATTGTTTAACAAATTACCTACCAACTTATATTGTCCATATACAATCAATACTGTCATTCCTTCACAGTTGTGTAGGTACATATATTGGCTGTAACATTTATTTATTATTATGGTGATGATTTATTTATTATTTATTAATTTAATTAAAACGGTTTAAAACCAATTACTTACAGTAATTAAATTAAAAAAAAAACACACACAAAAGAAACACATAAAAGATCAAATATAAAATCATCATGTAAAAAAAGTCACAAACATGACAAAATGACGTAGAGTAGCAATTTGCTTATCAATTAATTTCCCCACATGGTTTATTAAACAAAACTCCTTTATTATTGTTAAAAAACCTGAAAGAAATTATATTTATTTGACCCAGGTTTAAAACACACAAAAACAGAAAAAAAAACTTAAAAAAGCATTAAGTATCGGCAGTTCTGCAAAAATGTCAGAAATCTAGTGCCTAACGCTGGTTTTCAAGTGGACCCTCTGTCAGTTCCGAAAGACAAGAGTCGTAGCTGATTTTTGTAGATGAGATGAATGAGTAACATTATAGGTACAGCAATGATTAATCCACTTAGTAAATGGCATACAGTATGAGTTCATCCCCTCGAGACGCTCATAGGGGGAGCTAATTGCCATATTTAGAAGACGTAGTAGGTATTCTTACTAATAACTTGGCCAATACATAGGTGGGTACTACATAAACAGTCGAAAAAGTAGCCCATTAGAATCGATCAATCTTAGTCGATTTCCAGAATAAATTAATCTGTCTGCATTTGCCCAACTATGTTGGGGTCGGCTTTCAGTCTTACCGGAGGCGGCTGAATACTAGGGTTCTACGTAAAGCGACTGCCTATCTGACCTTTTGGCATTATAATCTTTGTTTTCTGTTTTTATAGTTTTAAGGTGTATTTTTTTTTGCAGCAATGACAACAAATGCATATATCTTTCTTTCTTTCTTTGACCTCCACAACCCAGTTACTGGGTAACACGGTAGTCGATTCCCAGTATGTAAGACTGAAAATTTTGAACGATGTAAAAGTTGTGCGTGGTCATACACCAAAATAAATCACACTAATATTATAAAGGCGAAAGTTTGTGAGTGTGTGTGTGTGTGTTTATATGTTTGATACTTCTTCACGCTCAAACGGCTGGACTAATTTGATAAAATTTGATATGGAGGTAGCCGACACCCTGGATTAACACATAGGTTACTTTTTATCCCGATATTCCCACGGGATCGACACTTATGCGGGTGAAACCGCGGGGCGCAGCTAGTAAAATATATATGCGTCTACTCGAGAAGACTCTTTTTATGTAATTGGTTAAAAAAATTTTTAACTTTTAGTTACTAATATATTGCAAACCTTTTTAACAAACCTTAATCCCAAATAACAACTTAAAAGTCCCAAATAAAGCAAACAAATCACTATTACACCGCCCACCCATCCGAATCCAAACCTTGCTGCAAACCGCACAGATCTAGCGATTGTAGTGTCCATAAGTCTATGTAATGTGACATTATTGCCTAAATCCCCACTCGGGGGGTGAGGGAGGGGGGTGGGAGGGCTGCCGTCGAGTTTCAGCAATGAGAGAGCATTTTCAGTAATTGCTACAATTAGCAGGAGGCTATGTGTAGGTATAGCGGCGCACGGGAGGTGGGAACTGCTTTTCTGAGTTTTATTTTTTGTTGATATTAAATTGGAATGTAATTTCGTTATTCACAAGATTTTGTCTGGACTTTAAAAGAGACTGTGACCTCTGAGTTTGTTTCGGCCTTTCTTCTCAGAGTAGTCAAATAGGAAACGCCGACCTCATCTAGCTTTAAAAAAATATGATTGACGTGTAAAAGTGTTTGTACAAACCTACTTACGGAAAATAAATCATTTATCATTTATTGAGTTTCATTTGCTTTGTGGATTATTTTCAAAGTCGAAAGTCTTTCATCAAGATTAAGGTTCAAGAGAAACAAGAGAGACATCAACTTTATTTGAATGGCAATTAAGTTGATGTCAGTGTGACTAACACTATTGAAACAATAAAAAAATTTTGAAGTTGTAGCGTAAACTGAACTTTATAATGTAGGATTTAAAGTTATTTTTCCATAAACTCATATTTATTTACATTTTTAAATCGCGAATGCAGATTACATCATCCAAACTCCCGGTATAGCGAGTGTCGTGGGCCGACAGAACGAACGAATTAAAGATGAGACGTAACGAAACAGACGATGTACTCACAGTTACTGTGGACGAGGAGGGTAGGAGGTACGGTGGAGTGCCGGTTCGATTACCAGCTGATGTTACGGCTAGGTTTAGTTTTTTAAATGATAAATGATTTATTTTCTGTAAGTAGGTTTGTACAAACACTTTTACACGTCAATCATATTATTTTTAAGCTAGATGAGGTCGGCGTTTCCTATCTGACTACTCTAAGAAGAAAGGCTGAAACAAACTCAGAGGTCACAGTCTCTTTTAAAGTCCAGACAAAATCTTGGTCAGATCATGTGAAGACCATGTAGATTGGTGTCTGAAATGGTCTTTTGAGGAAAGAACCACACAGATTGAGCGGACCTGTCCAGTCAGTGCACGCATTTGTCAAAAATCGTGCAGCTCAACTTAGAACTTGACGAGCTCAACGATTCGATGAACAACACCAAAGAAAGGACGCTTTATTTTATGATAATACTAGAGTAGTCCGATATATGAAGGGCTTGTTGCTAAGTAATAACAGCCGCACGGGTCGATCAATCAGGTTAAGCTACGCTTGCCGCGGTTGGTCCGTGGATGGTTGACCATCTTTACATACCAAGACCCCTCCGTGCCTCGGAAGCACGTTAAGCCGTTGGTCCCGGCTGTCATTTGTCGATCTTTGACAGTCGTTACGGGTCGTCAGAAGCCCGAAAGTCTGACAACCAATCTTACTTACCAAGGGGTATTGTATTAGGTACCCAGTAACTGGGTTGTGGAGGTCAGATAGGCAGTCGCTCCATGTAAAATACTGGTACTTAGCTGCATCCGGTTAGACTGGAAGCCGACCCCAACATAGTTGGGAAAAGGCAGGCAGATGATGATGGCGAGTGATATTCCATGAAACCGTTTTTTTTTAGTTTTCACACCAATTATTCCAACATTGCGTTTGATTTGAAAAACACAGAACCCCTTGTGGTAAGTATATAAAAATATGTACATAGTTATGTATTTTATGTTACATAGGGTACCAACACAAAAATGTCAATTAAAAAAATATATAGACAATAGAAGTGAAGCTACTCCCGTGCGAGCGAGACAGAGCACGATGCGTGTACAGGAGTGAGCGAGGCGGGTGCAGTGGTAGCGTTAATCAAGTGACTGTTGTTGTGAGCCAAAGGGGACGGACTCGGGAGTCACAGTTAACCGACTGACGGAGAAGAAGGTTGTGTGGTTGCTTGGGAAAATTAATGGCCGATTCCTATAATTTACGGACCGTTATTGGTTAAAATTAAATGAAATTACCATTAATACATAATAAAGGCAACAAATAAAACTACCATTGCCATGGTCTTTTTACAGAAATTTCAAAACGGCTGGTTGACAATTCCCGTGACCCAAGGGCTGGCTTTTACCTTGGCCAAAGGCTAAGCATTGCCATACAACGTGGCAATGCCGCCAGTCTCTTGGGTACATTACCAGTCGACAGCGATGCGGATGAATTTTTCGACGCTATATTTTAGTTTTTGTATAGTTTTAGTTAAGTTAGTTTTTAATCTTGTTATTTTAGAAGTATATAGATTACAATAATACCATTGCATTCCATTGCCAATGGTAGCTTTTTTCCGAACGAATCGTTTTACTTACCAATGATTAGTAAATAAAACGATTCGTTTTTGTTTATTTATAGGAACCGAGCATAAGACGGTTGTGATGATAAAACCCTGATATTTTTTAAATGAATTCGGGCTCCGTCGGTAGCAGTATGCACTATGCTGCAGTTTACTTGAGATTTTGAATACCTACTAACTAAAACCTAAATTTGGTTTAGACAGCATCTTGGCAGTCGGGGATCATTAGACCGAAGAAATCATGGATGAGAAAACTATAAGAGAGGGAACTGGTGTCGCAAGTGTTACCAAATACATAAACGTCGTTATGTAAAGGAAATAAAACTGACTGATCTTACAAAGAGCTGAGTACCTAACCTAGGTACTTGCATCTAGTTATTGAATTATTGTGAACTAAAATAAAAAAAATATTTGCCAAATCAATATAACAAACTTGCACAATTTCAGTAACAAATAAGCATGTTATCTAATGGTAGGTCCTGTAACATTTTTGTATGGTATGTATCGATACTTGGTTGTTACTTGTTAGCACGGAACATATTCACTCTGTTCCTCTTACAAGTTGATATAAACTGTAAAAAAGTGTGGCGATTACAAGCAACCGGTGTCTCAAATTGAACACTGAAAAAGGATCTAAGCTTTTCCTCTATAGAAACCTGCTAGGCTTTAGAATGGACTGCTACATTTCTTACAGACCAGCCTCCTTGACAATTCTAAAGTTTTAAATCTAAAACAGAATTAAATTGCCATCTGTTGATAGTTTTCTTAAATTAAACAAATATGTAGTACAACTTTTCACTACTAGATGTCACTATTTCAAATTAAATTTTGCAGCTATTGACCGATAGATGGCGCTAATTTGTGTCAGTGGTTAATGTGCGGCGCTAGATGTCACTGTTGTGTTTGCTTATAGTTCTACTTTAACAATATAGATGGCAGAGCCATTTATTTTGAACTTCAGTCGTGGCTACCAAAAGGATCAGCAGTTACCGCAGTAGTTTAGGATATATAGAGGATAGTATCTCTGTTAGCTTGTAATTTAATTTTAACAAGTTTTAATACTAAATTGTAATTTCGTATGCTTACTTGATATTCAAAGAGATCTCTGTACCTATTCTATTTTAAATACCTCTGTTTAACAAATAAAAAACTTTGACTTTAGTTGTTCCAAAGCGCAACTTCATTCGTCATTATTATATCATCGGGTAGGTACGACAGTTTTCGCTTATTTCTACTTTCGCGTTGAAAGACTTTTTGTTTTTCTGGCAGCACTCTTTTTGTGCCGCACAAAAAAACTGAATGGAGTCAGTAGCTTCGGATGTCTTGTTCCAGTAAAATAATATATGTAATTGATTATTTACTACATTATACACCATAGTTTTCAATAGAATGTGCCTCCTAGAATATAGTAACAAAATGATAATAATAGGCATACCTAGTATTTCAGCGTCGCAGGATTATTATTAAGCCTTAAATAGGTAATAAGAGTTGAAAGTAAGGTTCTTTTGCCCAGCAGTTGCCAAGTATAAGAAGTAAAATAAACACACAAGTTATAGGCTAAAATCTTTATTATTAACAATAATATACTCTACATGTTACAATAAACTTTCTTACAAATAGCGTCCTACGATCTTACGCCATGACAGTTCAACTGTCAAAGTTGTTGTTACGTAATCATTATTATGACAGGACATTTTTTGGCGGTAAACTAAAAGATATTTATTATTTTGATGATTTTTTCGTTTATTTAGTAGTAATTTTTCAATAATTGTACGTAAATTAACGACAACACACAAGTAGAAAGTTAAAAAGGTACAGTAGGTAATCCCCGTTTTCACTAACACTAGACAACATCTAAATGTAAAGCCTAAACCAAAATGCATTATTAGATTTTCAACGATTGGCTGAGTGCCCAGAGTTGAAAATCCAACGTGCAATAATATATAGGCTTTTATTTATCCCGTAGTGTTAGTCAAAACAGCCAAAAGATACAAATCAGTAAGCTACAGGAAAACGTTCTTAGGAGACTGTCCATAACTTTAGAAGACATTGCCATCTGCGTTAATTTTTTTACGAGAGTTCAACTAGTATTTTCTGCTGCCATACCTTGGGATTTAAATAGGTTGCCACACTCAACTTTTGTCCTGACTTTTTCAGTTCAGATAACAGTAGCTCACATGCAAAATACTGATATTCAGCCACATCTGATTAGTGTTGAAACCAGTCACAACAAAGTTCAACATTATTAAAATTTGCTACTAAATAAAAGAGTTATCCTTTATCAATTACAATTTGAAATGAATCAGTGTTGCCAATACCGCTAAATCGAACGGTATTTATTTATAATTTTGTTGGTATTCAATTCCGCGTTGTGATGGCAGGCTACGTTAGTTCGAGACTACAGTTTCTAAGAGCGATGATCGCCGCAGTATCCGCCGTGTGAATGACGTCACTGAAGCGTTATTTATTAAAGTTGTAAGTTGGTATGTGTTCTTAGAGAGCGTTTTTTGACAACGTTAAGTCAAACCCCGGTGCTATCATTTTCGTGACATCATTGCGGCCAGTTAGTGGCAGCCACTATATCAGAATTGGCGCTGGTATGTGTGACACAGCACAGCTTGCGTACTGCCAAACGAAAATGAACTTTGCCCTTATTAAAAATAACGTCGAAAATTATATGAACATTTACATTGAGGAACGCTTTGATTCTCTCGCAGATCTAGTTATGACTTTATTTCAATAAAAGCAGTGTAGATATTTCTTTGGCAGTGCAAACTGCGCTACACTCACTAAACACTGCTCTTTGTCAGGTTTTGGAGAATGATAGTTGTGATTCGAATACCCGGACAAATAAAGATGGTAGCCAAGTTTGATGTGTTAATAATGAATTTCCCTAACTTTATCTTTTGACGGGTTTTCGAGATCGTATCTAAGAATCTAAGATCCTCAGAATCATGCCTCTAGATACTGGAATAAAGTAGCCATATCATCATTTTGCGGTTGATACCAATTATTTCCAAAATTTACGAATAAAAATGTGAATTTTATTAAATAAAAAAAAAATTAAATACAGGCGTTTGTTTTATGTGAAAAGAATACCTAATAACAATGGCATTCGGATAATTCATTCGTAAAATGATGAATTTCTTGTACAAATATTTGTGATATTTTTTTTGTTTAAAATATTGTTTTAACAAAAAACAAACGCCTATACTAGTTTGGTACATTGAAAATTTAATAATTATTATTGTTTAATTTAATTATTTCCATTAATTTCGTGTTAACTACAGAAAGGTAAGCAGAGTGATGAAATTAAAATCACACAAGAGCTATAATTTGACAGTCATTTGAAATTATCTCCTAGAAGATTTTTACATCAGATCATTCAGAAAATCCTAGGAAGTTCCTAGGAGAAGGCTAGGTAAGAACAGATCTAGGTCCGGTTTATCGCAGTCCTTCAGTCCGTTCATAGTTATTTTATTTATGCACGCGCACCAATCAGCGTTCAGACGTGCAAATTCCGTCGAAAATGTGCGAATTCGTGCGTCTTCTTTTATCTCAGAAGAAATATGTGCATTACGTTGTGGAGATAAGGGTGAATTTGCTATGTCGATGCACTTCGACACTGAGCTAGTATGAATTGACCCTAAGTTGGTGTGTTTTCCTAGAGGTTTTTGACATCGTAAAGTCAAACTCCGCTGCCATTATCTTCATGACAAACCGTTATGCGGCGGTCACCGGACTTCTAGGAGACGTTAGCTTTAGAGGAAGAGATTTGAGTTTAAGAGAGTGTTGAGGGTTGAAATTAATCTCTCAACTTCCTTTGATTACATACATTTATATTGTAAAATACTAAAAATGAGACGGCACTTTTCAGATCACATTCAGCGTTTTCAGCGTTTGCGCACACACGTCGATCTTTAACGTCGCGATCGCGAGTGTCCGCCATTACAAATGTAATCTGAAAAGTGCCGTCTCATTTTTAGTATTTTGAGTTGAGAGATTCATTTCAACCCTCAACATAGAGACTGAATTCTATCCATTATGTTCATGACACCAAAATCTACTGTCTAACATTTATTAAATTTCATTTTCTTACTCTCTGATACCCATAATTTTTCCGGGATTTATATTAGAGTTCTATTATTTATATCAAAGTGCGACAACCAGTCTTACCAAGGGGTATCTTGTTACCCAGCAACTGGGTTGTGGAGGTCAGATAGGCAGTCGCTCCATGTAAAATGCTGGTATTCAGCTGCATCCGGTTAGACTGGAAGCTGACCCCAACATAATTGGGAAAAGACTGGACTAATTACGATATTGGAGATCTATTAAATCCGAGATACAAATGTAATTATACTTTTTAGTACAGACGCCAGCACATCAAGCTACCCGAAACTGTCAAAATTTCCCAATCAACTTTGAACCTTATATCTTAGGAATAAAGTTGAAAATCTATTAAAGAAATTTGACAGATTGTAGTAGCTTCAACATTTTTCTTTTTAAAAACTCTGCTTACTTTCATTAGTTTGATTTACATTGTCGTAAAGTTACATTTTATTTAGTGAACATCGCAAAGAGAGAGTTGATTCAAGTTTCGAGCATTTATGAGTCTACCCGTGTGTTTGTCTATGCCACTGTAGCTCAGGTCTACTCCTTAACCACGAAAGCACGGAATCAGTAGTTAAGGCGAAGTTAAGACTGGATATAATATTAGTTTGAGGCCCAAACTAAGAATGAATAAAAAACACGGTTTGTCCAATATTTCCGATGTGTTTTTGCTAGTTCGAAAAAGTTAATTAATCGGGTGTAGGGTTCATTTCGATGTTTCGAAATACTTTCCGAGTTCCGACGGCCCGTATCTTCATTGACGGATTTAGGGCCGACCTTACCAAAGTCAGACATTTTCTACCGTGAAATAAAATTGACGAGTGACAGTTCTAGTATGGAAAAACTGTCAAAAAAATAAAAAAAACTTTTTTACAAAAAAAACAACCGACTTCAAAAAAAAAAACACTACAAAGTGAAAAATAACTTTAATTTCGGAAGTCGGTGTCTTTGGTTCCGCATTTTCGTTTTTTGACACCGACTTCCGAAATTAAAGTTATTTTTCACTTTGTAGTGTTTTTTTTTGAAGTCGGTTGTTTTTTTTTGTAAAAAAGTTTTTATTTTTCACTTTTTAGTTGTACCTACCCCACATAAATTCAATTAACACTAGTGCATTGAAGAATTGAAGACACAACTCGAAGAATCATCAAAATTCGCATAGAAATGCCGGAGATGCAGTACATTTAGGCATATAACTTCGTACATAAGAATAATTACCTAATGTATTATATACTAAAACCTTCCTGAAAGTATGTAGATCACACTAATCAAGGAATTATCAAAATCGGTTCAGTAGTTTTTGAGATAATCGCGGACATACAAACATACATACGTACATACGGGTCGAATACAGAACCTCCTTTTTTAAAGTCGGTTAAAAAGGTCTATTTCTAGTATAAAAGTTTGGTAAAATTCGGCCTTAGAGACAAGGACCTCTGAAACGGATGAACCGTTATCACTACGATGGCTACTATACGAAGATCTAGATTTTTGTGTCCAAGATAAGTTCTGTGTTTGTGACAGCTGTCTCATCTTTTGACAAGAGTTCACTAAATAAAATATAACTTATTTATCATGTGTATTAAGTTTTTAACTTAACTGTAACTTAGGACTAACATTAAGGTGAGTTAACGTGGCTTTGAGTTTTCTGAACGATTTAGTGAGAAGGAAATCATTATTTAATCAGATTATTAGATTAAAATAACAGATATTTAGATGATTAATTCATTTTCTTAGCGTGTCGATAGCAATCTAAATGGACTCGGCCCAGAATTCGGCTACTTGTTTGGCGCCATCACCAGCGTCCATCATTTCCTGTAACGTGCAGCTGACAGGACACGCAGGGCACGATATTAAGTGTCCCATCGTTTGTGGAACAGCACCACATTTACCGTCTAAGGCGGAGTCGTCTATGAATCTCCACCTGAACCAGTTTTCTTTACACGCCCCTTCTCATTCCTGAACTTACGCTTATCGCCGAGATAATTAATTTTTATGTTGATTTCTTAACGAAGAAAAGAATCAATTTAAAGGCGTTTTTGGGAGTTTTAGAGCGGTTGATGTGTTCAGACCTCCGGTGCGCATGCGGCGTCTCTCCACAGACAATGGCTCACCTCCCATCTTGCACCGCATGGGCATGCCACCTGCACACGTGATGACCTGCTGCGTCAGAGAACGGTATTCGCGTTGCTGAGTTTTGGGTCACTTTTGCTCGGGAGCTCGGAAGCGACAGTGGTATATAAGTGGTGTTCGAAGGGTGAATTTATGACATAGGTAAGCCGGAGAAAAAAAATATGCCAAAAAAATTTCAATTATGAATTGACTATAGTATGGTTATGTTCTGAATTTTCGAAGGGAAGCCGGTGGGAATCGAGTTGTACCTTCGCCACTGTCGTATATTAGTAAATGTAGATTTCGAAATATTTCGATGTCTAACGGTTTCACGTTGTTGTGATTTATTTTCTATTCTGTTATTTTTAAATAAATACCTCTAGGTAGTATTGCTTTTCCTTAAAAAAATTAAATGAGCTTCTGATCTATTAGAATACTTAAAAAATACAGTTTTAATGTTTTTTAAAACATAACCTATATCAGATAATGTAGTTTTTTAATCCGCCACTGACGTTCTCGTTCAAAAAACTCAATCCCACGCGAAATTAAACTAAAAAGGGAAGAACGTAAAGTCTTAAATAAGTTAAACTTATTGTACACTAACTATAGTCAAAGGATATTTCGTAGTTATTAAAAAAAAAACATAGTTTTATTAAATGACTAATCTATGATTGTTTTAATAAAAAAAAATGACTAGATCCGGTTTATGCGTGAGATCTTTAAAGACTACGTAGATTCCTTTGACTTGTTTTTTGTATCACTATGTAGGAGGAGAGGCAGAGATATATAGCTTTTTTTTTTTTTTAAGAAATGGTCTTTTTTTGTTTTTTTTTTTTAAAGTCACCCAAATCAATCAGACAACCGAGGGGCAATTCCCGCATGTTTTTAAATGTTCGCATTGTAATGTCAAAAATACAATCAATTTCCCTACATTTATTGACATCGATCGTCGCTAAGATGAGATCGCAACTTGTATTTGATCGTTTTTAAAGTACGAGAATTGGCCTTCTGAATTGAATAATAGGGCTTTCTCGCTCATTTACCGTATACAGGAAGATTTTTTTTATCACCATCCAAATTTTTACAGGCTGTTCTACCCATGAATATGAACAAATTTCACTATGGGACCAACTATGAAATCACGAAAAAAAAACCGCTGTTTCATACAAAAGTTCAATACCTACTAGACCAAAATGTATGAAACAGCTGACTTTTTTTGTGCATGTCCTAGAACCAAAAATTCAAAGACAAAGACATCTACCAACCCGCACTGGGCCCGCGTGGTAGATTACGACCACTCCCTCTCACAGAGAGGAGGCCTGTGTCCCAGCAGTGGGAACATTATAGGCTGATTATTTTCGTTAGATTTTCCGTTAATATTTAATAGAAAGCACAACCTTTTTTAACGTTCTTCACATAGCACAACCTTTTCTAAGCGTATCTTTTTTCAACGACCTTCACAAAGTACAAACATTTTCTACTGTTCTTTAAAAAGTACAGACGCCAGCACATCAAGTTACCCGAAACTGTCACATTTTCTCAGTCAACCTTCAACCTAATGCTTTAGCGATAAAGTTGAAAATCTATTAAAGGAATCTGACTTGATGTGCTGGCGACCCGTTCCATCGGTAAAAGGTGTTGTATCTGAAGCGACCATCGATGTTTGTCTCTGCATCACCCAAAGGTTGACTGGTAGAAAATGCCTATGGCATTAAGTCCGCCTCTGTACATTTATGTGCTTGAAGTATTAAATAAATAAATAAATAAATAAATGAACGGTGTTTTCTGCGAATAGTCCTATCGGCGATGGATTTATTCGTGGAACCGACCGTCGACTAAAAGTGATTTCGGCGAACCGTACCATCGGCGAAGAGTGATTCGCTATACCGTTCTGAGCTCATAATAAATCTATAGACGAGGCGTTTCTACACATTGAAATTATTTCCAAAAAAAAAAAAAAATTAGGGTGTTAACTAACAGATTGCATTTCTTCAATTTCTGTCTGTTTGTCTATTTAAATGTGAGTAAGATTAAGTTGTGGACGTATCTCGTTTAACAATAATAATGTAACATATTTTATGGGGTGACAGGACTTATAATTATGTAAAACTTTAACCCCCTTACTAATAAACGTACAGCGTGAAATTTTAATCACCGTTTTCCTCTTAAGGGGTCATTGTACTCATCATTATAAACAACTTTTACTACGGGACCGAACCTGAAATCGTGAAAAAAAAAATCAGCTGTTCCCTACATTTATGTTCGCATAACCCGTCAAAATGTAGGAAACAGCTGTTTTTTTTTTCGCGATTTCATGTTTGGTCCCATAGTAAAAGTTGTTCATAATGATGAGTACAATGACCCCTTAAGAGGAAAACGGTGATTAAAATTTCACAGTGTATCAGAAAAATAGTTACACACCGATTTCTCTTTTTCAGTCGTCAGTAATTTGACATTCGAAAGAAGAAGACAAAGCGTTATGTAACTATACAGACGCTATACAACGTTTATTAGTAACGGGGTAGTGTATTACGTAATCACCCCGCTGATTTTATAGCAAACGTTGTTCGTACAATAACCGCATAAAATATTTTCCCTTTTTTCTTTCATATGTTTACGTTGGACCACTATCTCATCTGATGGCAGGTGGCATGTGGTCGAAGATGGTGTACTGGTCTAAGGACCGCCTGCGCTAAATTTGCCAAAGATGTAAACAACAATGGCCGCTCGAAATTGAATAAAATCGATATACAAGAACATTTATTTTAAGTAATGTTTGTTTTCGTCTAAATCTCCGAGCTAACTATACTCCAATTGTAATAAGATTAGACATATAAATAAACCTTTTTTACAGTCCATTCAACCGATTTTGAATTGGTGGCATGACAAATGACAGCTGCAGTAAACAGTTGGTATTGTAACCACTTTTTTGCTTTTAACGCCATCCTTATGCCTACGTTATAGAAGTCAAAATCGGTTGAACGGACTGTAAAAAAGGTTTATTCGAATATCTAATCTTATTTCAAACTAGCTTCAGCCCGTGACTTCGTTCGCGTGAAACTTCTTGTTTCCCCCGAGCCACCCCGTCGTATCGCATCACCCGCCCGCGCTATCACTAAACGTTCTTTTTGACTTTTTTTCTTTTTGCTCGGCTCCTAAGGGTCATAGCGTGATGTTAAATAGCATATAGCCTTCCTCAAGAATTGGGCTATCAAATGCAAGAAGAATTTTTCAAATCCGACTGGTAGTTCCAGAGATTACCCCCTACATACAAACTTACAAACAAACTTTACCTCTTTATAATATAGTATAGATATAATATTAGTATAGAGCAGTGGTGGCCAAGTGGTAACGGCCGCGACTTACGAGTTGTAGGTCGTAGGTTCGAACCCAGACAGGCGTTTTACTTTGTGTAAATTATTTCATCACCACTGCTCTCAAACCGGTGAAGGAAACCGGCATGTCCTAGAACCAAAAGTTCGAAGACATGTGACATCTGGCAACCCACACTGGGCCCGCGTGGTGGATTACGGCCCACTCCCTCTCACCGAGAGGAGGCCTGTGTCCCAGCAGTGGGAACATTATAGGCTGATTATGATAATATTAGTATAGATGGAGTGTAGACGAAAACAAACATTAAACAAATAAATAAACTACTTAAAATAAATGTTCTTGCATATCGATTTAATTCAATTTCGAGCGGCCATTGTTGTTTACATCTTTGGCAAATTTAGCGCGGTCGGACTTTAGAAGTACCCTATTCACACGAAACTTGAAGATTACTAGATTATAGCGTCCCAAAAGTTGCTGCTAAGCTATATCTCTGCCTTCCTTTTACGATACGAGTATGTACATGTATTATTGCTTGTGAATATGTGTTTGTTTAGTTAACGGCGAGGGTTGCGGGTGTCCGGGTGTGGTCGCCGAGGGTGGTTCAGTACTGAAATAGAAATTATTGTATTATATACCAGTTTATTCCCTCTCACAGAGAGGAGGCCTGTGTTCCAGTAGTGGGAACATTATAGGCTGATTATACTGCAGGCTGACTTTGAAAACATGCGACAAAATTTAAGGGAGTGTTCTACCCAACAATATTAACAACTTTTACTATGGGACCAGTTTAGAATTCGCAAAAAAAAATCGACATTCTTATACAAAATGGTCCAACCAATGGTCCAAAATGGACCATTGAATTCGAAGGAATGTCGAATTTTTTTTTTTGCGAATTCTGAGTTGGTCCCATAGAAAAAGTTAGTAATATTGATGGGTAGAACATCTCCTCAAATTTTTTCGCATGTTTTCAGTCAGCCAGTATACTTTGCTATATTAGTCATTTTACAGCTCTGTGTGATGGAGTTCTGATTGAGCTGAGACCAGAAGGCCAATTCTCGTAATTTAAAACGTTCAAAATCTAGTCGCAGTCTCATCTCGGCGACAAACAAATGTCAAAAACTTGTCAAAAAAATATAGGGAAATTAGTGGTATTTTTGACAGATTGAGACCACAGATATAGATACACCTAGATAACGCAAGAGCACCTACTTCGCGTGCAAAAATCGCACCAGTTTACGATCGAGAATCATAAGCCGCCACTTTCGCGCTCAGTCCTGCGTACTGCTGGCTGGGTGAGCGTGAGCGAGAGAGCGCGAGCTTGTGACGTCATAGTAGGTAGTCAAAAAGTGGCACGCTTAGTTTTCATACAGTTCGTGATACTTGCGTTATCTAGGTATATCTGTGATTGAGACTGAGATCAGACTGTGAACGTTAAAAAAACGTTAAAATTACGAGAATTGCCCTTCAGTTATTTTATGGCTCTGTGTGGAGCTCTACGTAAAATAAGTGTGCAGTACTGCATAACCTTACCCTATTTCAAATTAAACAAATATCAACTTTATTTCAATGATAATTAAGTTGATTTCAGAGTGACGAGCATTATTGACAAAGTTATAAAAACGTTTGAAGTTGTAGCGTAAACTGAACTTTATTGTGTAGGAATTAAAGTTATTTTTCCATTAATCCGTTTACATTTTTGGCAAATAAATCGCAAATGCACGGTAGATATGTGGTAGTACATCCTTGGACGATCTCGTTAAGCAATTGATCAGGATTTTCTCTGTTTGGTGGTCATTAGGGTATTGACGAGACGCTTACCTGGATGTACGGGTCCCGGCGAGCGGCGGCACCACGTCCCGGGTGTCATCTGTAAAACAAACCGAGTTTATAGTTACTTTTTTTGAAGTGAAAACTTCTTTAGGCGAGTTAGGCATTTGTTGAGATGGGAAAAAAAACTATTGAACTCGCGCCACTGTTACCGTAATCGACACCGCTTCGGATGTGTTCGGCTGTCCTCGGGGTGTACTCGATTTTAACGTATATCCGATATGTCAGTGAGTGATGGCAAAGTATTATGTTTGTGTTTTGTTTTCACTTCTGTCGGCACTCCCGGAGTGCCACTGTTTTTTTATTGCTGAATGGGCCCGCTCTTGACCTCGATCACGCCTGATGGAGAGCGATGGATGAGGTCTATGATGGAACGAGCGTGCCCAGAAGATGCCTAAGGCACTAGAACTCATCGACGAAACATAGTAGGCTGCTTGATGCCGGATTCCGGTGGGAGGGGTGGTCGCTAACCAGGCGGGCGTTAACCCTACCGGCGCAACTACTGTAAGTTATGATTGGTCTGATGGTCGCAAGTGCGACTCCCGAGTAAGAGCGATGCCACACGAGGTTGCCAATGCGTTGAGTCATCGCACCGCAATAAGGGCGAGGCCACACCACTGCGTTGCGGCGTCGCATCGTAAAAATCTACATTGCATTGTAATGCTGTGCGACGTCGTTTTTGCGATACGACGCCGCAACGGAGTGTTGTGGCCTCGCCCTAAGTGCCACACGAACGCTGCGATGTCGCAACGCAACGCCGCTTATTCCGACGTCACACCTTCATGACGTCGTTCGCCCCCTTCGACATTTAAAAAAATACTGCGCTGCTTCATTCCGATCTTTGGAAAATATTCTTATCTTATCTTATTAGCCTGTGACGTCCCACTGCAGGGCAAAGGCCTCCCTACTGTCTCATGAGAGAGTAGGGGTTTAGACAAATTAACCCACCGCGAAAATATTCTTAATGGAATCAATAATATTGTAATGCTGAATGCAGTACAATCTTTGAGACGTTGAATCCAGCTATCTATTGAAAACAATGGTCATCATTTTGAACAATTAATCAGTTAAGGTTTAATAGGTAGGTAAAAGAAGAAAAATAAAAAATAAACTATTTTGTTAAAAATGACCTCTTTTCTTCAGTTTGCCGTATGTCTAATGACATCTCGAATGACTTCCCAGAATTCGATCCTTATTAGCGACACTATTGAATGGTGTAATAATACAGTCAGTAAATCGATATAAAAGAACATTTATTTTAAATTATGTTTTTTTTTTTTTAATAAATGTTCTTGTACATCGATTTTAAACAATTTCGAGTGGCAATTGTTGTTTACATCTTTGGCAAATTTAGAAACGGCCAAACTATAGCTTCTGATGTTTTATAAGTGCCCATGTAGGTTTACGTGAAATAAAATATTTTGATTATGAAAGAATCCTTCACGTTAATCTAAAATCAACACGCAGCAAGCGTGGTGATCAATACTCCGTTCCGTCTCATATCCATCCTTTCTCATTCCCAAATAATAATAAAGCAAATCAGCTGTTACCGGTCCGCCATGTTAAGTTAGGTGTGTTTTTAATCAAACGGCAAACGGCGAAGGAATGCAAGGTTATGCCTGTCACGGAATATTTAACGTTAATGATGTCTACTGAGCGGGTGTTCGTTTTAATTTAGAAATCGATGGTGAAGGAGAATCGTGAGGGGAAAGTACTTACTGGTCTAAGTAGATAAGGCTGCCTATAGACAGGCATGTTGAGTCCCCTGCTCCTTGCGTCGTACCGCTCGGGCGGCGCGTCCCCGGCGCGCGGCGTGTCCTTGTTGTCGTCACGCTCCCGGCGGCGGTAGTCGGGTCTGTCGGTGCGCTCGTACTTGTGCTCGTAGCGCTGGTACTCGCGGCGGTTGTCATGATCTGCGAATATTTTGAAATAACCGATATAAAGGGTGTTACGGAAAGGGTATATCAATACAAACAGGTTGAAGAGTGTATCTGGTCTAGAATCTCTGTACAAAATTTCAGCTCAAAAGCAGTAATTTTGAAAATGCTTAATATTTTTTTATTTCGATAGTTTATTAAATTGAAATCATAAAAAAACGTGTCACCGCACTACGAGGGTCATTATCCATTATCTGTAGTGTGTCTGTGCGCCTAGTACACGCACATCACGCCGCCGCGCGCCAGTGCAGCGCCGTGATGTCGAAATAAAAAAATATTTAGCATTTTCAATGCTAATGCTTTTGAGCTGAAATTTTGTACAGAGATTCTAGACCAGATACACTCTTCAACCCGTTTGTATTGATATACCCTTTCCGTAACACCCTATAGAGGTATGAGGAACAGGGTGTAATGCGTAATGCAGGAAGGCAGCCCAAGGAATATGCGCCACTAAACCGTCGCAGCCGCGCGGGCGAGCGTCTATAGCGCACATTACAAGGAGCGTTGCCTAGCAACGAGCGCGTGACGTCACGTGCTGTAGACCTTCTAACGAGAGCTAGTGATCTATATACAGTTGTAACATCACACTAAAGAACACACTTCCAAGGAATAGGGTGTAAGATTCACTCATATTCTATAGAAAAGGGAGGATCCTCCGACCAGGCGGGTGTTGTGTCTGGCGGGCAACTTCCCGATGATTCATGTCGGGCCGTTGTATCTATGCTAGTTGTGCGGTAAATTCTGCTTGCGAGATGCAGGATTTTGCGTGACGTCAGAATGACGCATTGTTCGCATGTGGCGTTGTAGATACCGCTACACCGTGATAGAAGCAAAGGAATGTGTTTTTGTGCTGGCAACACAGAGTATGAAACAATAAGTGTTTTTTTTTTTTTTAAACCACTATCTGAAATACAAGTGTACTAGCAAACCCGTACAATTAATATTGTATCAATTTTATGCTGACATCGACGCGTAGTGAATGAATAAAACATACACGTTTGGGTTAGCAAATTAGTAGTTGCATAGCATCGATTGACTGATTCGCCGCGGATCGATCATTTTTATCAGTTTTTGGACATTTGTGTTTTCTATCAATACACAAGTCGAACATTTATCAGTTTATTTTATTTTAAATGTACATACCTTACCCATACAACAAGGTTATGGCTAAGTCAGTCGCACGGGTCAATCGATCAGGTTAAGCTACGCTTGTCGCGGTTGTTCGATGGATGGGTGACCATCTTCACATACCAAGACCCCTCCATGCCTCGGAAAGCACGTTAAGCCGTTGGTCCCGGCTGTCATTCGTAGATACTTGGCAGTCGTTACCGGTAGTCAGAAGCCCGAAAGTCTGACAACCAGTCTTGCCAAGGGGTATCGTATTATCCAGTAACTGGGTTGTGGAGGTCAGATAGGCAGTCGCTCCACGTAAAATACTGGTATTCAGCAGCATCCGGTTAGACTGGAAGCCGATCCCAACATAGTTGGGAAAAGGGTCGGCAGATGATGGTAATACCACACCCCGGACACTCCATACAACGCTCGCAAAATAATTACCTACTACTACTACATTAAAAAATGACGTTTGTATACGTATGAATGTGTGCGTGAGGTACTTGTGTTTGCGAGCGCTCTTGTTAAAGTACTGCGACGAATACGCCGAAGTGCGGGGTGAGGTGCGGTAACTGATGTTAGTGCGGGGAAGGGAGTGGCCTTTCTGTACGTAGTACTTTCTGTACGTAGTACTTTAAGTATTCTGTGATAATAGTACAGATAAGTAGTAAACACTTACATGTACTTTTCGCCTGCATATTCCTTATAGTATCGACGATGGCGCGCGCGGCCGTGGTGAGGTGCCGGTCGTCGCCGGGGCCGCGCCTGCGGGGACAGAACATTATATTCCACAGATATAGATATACCTAGATAACGCAAGTATCACGAACTGTATGAAAACTAAGCGTGCCACTTTTTGACTACCTACTATGACGTCACAAGCTCGCGCTCTCTCGCTCACGCTCACCCAGCCAGCAGTACGCAGGACTGAGCGCGAAAGTGGCGGCTTATGATTTTCGAACGTAAGCTGGTGCGATTTTTGGCACGCGAAGTAATTGCTCTTGCGTTATCTAGGTGTATCTATACAGGGTGTTACAGAAAGGGTATATCAATACAAACAGGTTGAAGAGTGTATCTGGTCTAGAATCTCTGTACAAAATTTCAGCTCAAAAGCAGTAACTTTGAAAATGCTTAATATTTTTTTATTTCGATAGTTTATTAAATTGAAATCATAACAAACGTGTCACCGCACTACGAGGGTCATTATCCATTATCTGTAGTGTGTCTGTGCGCCTAGTACACGCACATCACGCCGCCGCGCGCCAGTGCAGCGCCGTGATGTCGGATTAAAAAAATATTTAGCATTTTCAAAGTTAATGCTTTTGAGCTGAAATTTTGTACAGGGATTCTAGACCAGATACACTCTTCAACCCGTTTGTATTGATATACCCTTTCCGTAACACCCTGTATATCTGTGTTATATTAATTATGGCTTATAGCGCGGTAGGGACA
Source organism: Amphipoea oculea (assembly GCA_945859645.1). Classification (NCBI taxonomy): domain Eukaryota; kingdom Metazoa; phylum Arthropoda; class Insecta; order Lepidoptera; family Noctuidae; genus Amphipoea; species Amphipoea oculea. Next base: position 10,984,390 of record OX243888.1, on the reverse strand, counting down.
TCGACATGCAACCTTGTTACCCTGAATTCAGCACGTGATTCTATGATCTATGCTGTGCACGACAGGGTCCATAATTGTGACTAATATAATTATTTCTCTACCAACTATACAGGGTGAAATTGAACACATGCGACAAATCGAAATGGGAGATTGTACTCGTCATTATGAACAACTTTCACTATGGGACCAAACGTGAAATCGCGAAAAAAAAATCAGCTGTTCCCTACATTTTGACGAGTTATACGAACATAAATGTAGGGAACAGCAGATTTTTTTTTCGCGATTTCAGGTTTGGTCCCATAGTAAAAGTTGTTCATAATGACGAGTACAATCTCCCATTTCGATTTGTCGCATGTGTTCAATTTCACCTTGTATACATTATGGTACGCAATAAAGAATTGAGAATTGATTCTGAAAAGCTCTATGTTGAAAATTACCGTAGACAATTAATAAAAAACGTTTTGCTTTTTAGTGTGACCTATTATGACTGTCGCTTTTTAGTGTGACTTATTTTTGACCGTCGCTTTTCAGTGTGACCCATTTTTGCCTGTCGCTTTTTAGTGCGACCTATTTTTGCGTGTCGCTTTTTAGTGTGACCTATTTTTGACTGTCGCTTTTCAGTATGTCCTATTTTTGACTGTCGCTTTTCAGTATGTCCTATTTTTGACTGTCACTTTTTTGTAACCTTTTTTGACTGTCGCTTTTTAGTGCGACCTATTTTTGACAGTCGCTTTTCAGTATGACTTATTTTTGACTGTCATTTTGTGACCTTTTTTGCCTGTCGCTTTTCAGTGTGACATATTTCTGACTGTCGCTTTTCAGTATGACCTATTTTCGACTGTCACTTTTTTGTGACCTTTATTGACTGTTACTTTTTGTGATCTATTTTTGAATGTCGCTTTTCTGTGTGACCTATTTTTGACTGTCGCTTTTTAGTGTGACGTATATTTTGTCGGACAATTTTTGCGGTTACCTTTAAAATGAAGTAATATAAAAGGACTCACCCCATAACTCTAGTATTAAAGTTATTAACGGGACAGTTCCCCAATATTCCGCTGCCACTGTTGCGCCTGCGCCACTCTCCTCTCTTATCCTTATCAAATCTATAGTCTCTGGTATCCAACTGAGCCATCTGAGACTTAATCTGTTGAATTGTCACTGCTATCTCATTATTTTGTCTATTGCCATCTTCATAGTTCACTTTTTCTTCGCTAGAAGGCGTGGCTCTAGCGGAACCGGATACGGAGTTCCGTTTTGACGGCCGGTTTGATAGACTGTTTCGTCTTTGGTCTGGTTGCTTGTCTATGACTGGGTAGACTGGCTGGCAGATGGGGTAGGGCTGTTGGATTACCTGGAAAAAAATGTTATGTTTTAGGGGTTATCTGTGAAATTAACTTCTTTGTCTTTTCTACAGGGTGTTACGGAAAGGGTATATCAATACAAACGGGTTGAAGAGTGTATCTGGTCTAGAATCTCTGTACAAAATTTCAGCTCAAAAGCAGTAACTTTGAAAATGCTTAATATTTCTTTATTTCGACATCACGGCGCTGCACTGACACGCGGTGGCGTGATGTGCGTGTACTAGGCGCACAGACACACTACAGATAATGGATAATGACCCTCGTAGTGCGGTGACACGTTTGTTATGATTTCAACTATCGAAATAAAAAAAATTAAGCATTTTCAAAGTTAATGCTTTTGAGCTGAAATTTTGTACAGAGATTCTAGACCAGATGCACTCTTCAACCCGTTTGTATTGATATACCCTTTCCGTAACACCCTGTATATTAGGCTTTCTTGATTTGCAAGAATACAAGTGATCATTCATCCGTTACACTTTGCTAGTTACAATGTGTGTATGTGTGTGTGTGTGTGAGTGTAGTTAAATCGTGTTATGTGTGCAGATTGTGAAATTCAAGTGTGATTTTATTAAATATCGATTAAAAGTGGAATATACAATTCGAATTACATTACTGGGTTGATGCTCGTGGCTAAATACTAACAGCCGCACAGGTCCATCGATCAGGTTAAGCTACGCTTGCCGCGGTAGGTCTGTGGAGGGGTGACCATCTTTACATACTGAGACCCCTCCGTGTCTCGGAAAGGACGTTAAGCCGTTGGTCCCGGCTGTCATTCGTGATCTTTGACAGTCGTTACGGGTCGTTAGAAGCCCGAAAAACTGACAACCAGTCTTACCAAGGGATATCGTATTACCCAGTAACTGGGTTGTGGAGGTCAGATAGGCAGTCGCTCCATGTAAAATACTGGTATTCAGCTGCATCCGAATAGACTGGAAGGCGACCCCAACATATTTGGGTTAAGGGTAGGCAGATGATGATAAGAGAACAGTTCTCAATCTCTCAGCACTTACTTGTGGGTAGACAATATTGTAATGCTGGTAGGTAGGCTGCTGGTACTGCATGATGGGGTACAGCTCCGGCAGCACCAGCTTCTGCGGCGCCAGTCCGTGCGGCGGCACCGCCCAGGGGAGCTGTTCTTGATATTGCTGTAAACAAACATATATCATGTTATCATTTGAGTAAGTAACAACGTCGTTACGTACGCGCTTGGACGTGGGGTTGCGGACACCAGCCCAATATACAGGGTGAATTTTTCAAGTGGGCGTGGATGGCCAAATCCGAAACTATGAGGACTAGCGAAAAGTACTCAAAGGAGTCGCGGGCTCGATTTTGATGAAAACTAAAACTGCATCATTGGATTTTTGAAAAATCAATATTTCTAGCCAGGAATCGAACCTGTTGATTTTGAAAAAAAAAACACACGCTGTATTATTACACCATTCGATAGTGTCGCTAATAAGGATCGAATTCTGGGAAGTAATGACATACGGCAAACTAAAGGAAAGAGCTCATTTTTAACAAAATACTTATTTTATTGTTCTTCTGTTACCTACCTCATCATCTGTTTAGCCTTTTCCCAACTATATTGGGATCGGCTTCCAGTCTAACCGGATGCAGCTGAATTATTTTAGTACCAGTATTTTACATGGAGCGACTGCCTATCTGACCTCCACAACCCAGTTACTGGGTAATACGATACCCCTTCCCCTTGGTAAGACTGGTTGTCAGACCTTCGAGCTTCTGACTACCCGTAACGACTGTCAAAGATCCAGGAATGACAGCCGGGACCAACGGCTTAACGTGCATTCCGAAGCATGAAGGGGTCTCGGTATGTAAAGATGGTCACCCACAGACCAACCGCGGCAATTGTGTTGACCTGTGTGGCTGTTATTATTTAGCCGGGCCCGGGTTATGTTACCTACCTACTAAACCTTAACTGATTAATTGTTCAAAATGATGACCATTGTTTTCAATACATAGCTGGATTAGTCTCAAGGATTGTACTGCATAAACTGCATTCAGCATTACAATATTATTGATTCCATTAGAATATTTTCCAAAGATCGTAATAGAAATTTGAATTCAGAACATAATGTTGTGAAGGTGGTGACTGCGCTGCGGGTGTGTTTATAAAAATATTGAGCATCATTTCGAACAAGGTACGTAATGTAGGATACTTTAAAATAAGAAGAAGTTTATTGAAATTCAACATTTTCCTTAAGTTTGCCGTATGTCATTACTTCCCAGAATTTGATCCTTATTAGCGACACTGTCGAAAGGTGTAATAATACAGCGTGTGTTTTTTTTTTCAAAATCAACAGGTTCGATTCCTGGCTAGAACTATTGATTTTTCAAAAATCCAATGATGCAGTTTTAGTTTTCATCAAAATCGAGCCCGCGACTCCTTTGAGTACTTTTCGCTATTCCTCATAGTTTAGAATTTGGCCATCCACGCCCACTTGGAAAATTCACCCTGTATAATACAACAGCAAAATCTACTTATATAAAACAAAGTCGGGTTAGTTACACCATTTATAACTCAAGAACGGCTGGACCGATTTTTCTGATCTTTGATTTTTTGTATTTGTCTTCATCCCAAATAGCAGAATAACTAATTAAAACATGGGTAAAATTCACGAAAAAAATATAATGAAAATAATTATTTTTTTTCATATATTTTGTATTTATGGATTATGGAGGCGGTACAAAGTTCGCCGGGTCAGCTAGTTAACAAATAAAGTAGGTATCTTACAAAATGGGAAAGTCGAAAGGTGGTTTATACATTACCTTGAGGTAATTTATAAAACACTACAATATACTACATGAAAATGACGTGCGAATTGCAAAAAACGCAAGAACAATTTAGATTTCGCGGTCTACCCTGACGCTTTCACCTTGTAGCGGTATCTACAACGCCATATGCGAACAACGCGTCATACTGACGTCACGCAAAATCCTGCAACTCGCAAGCAGAGTTTACAGCGCAACTAGCATAGATACAACAACACGACATGAATCATCGTGCAGTTGCCCGCCAGACACAACGCCCGTCTCGTTGGAGGATCCTCCCTTTTCTATGGAGGATGTGTGAACTTTACACCCTGTTCCTCATACCTTTATAACCTTAAGCAAGAACATAACGCAAAATAATATTGACAGAATTGACAGTTGTCTAAAGGGGGTAGAAGAATCTTAGTGTCACTTTCACCCCATCGCCATAATATTTTTTTCAGCTATGTCCCTAGAAACTGTTTTGTGGAAGTTAGATGCCTATTTGAACTCCGGCCCATGTAAAAAATTGGAATTCAACTGCATTCGGTTGGACTGGAAGCCAACCTGAACATATTATGTAGTTGGGATGCTATTCTAGGTTTGCAATTTAGTTTTCGACCATGTGTTTTGGAAAACTTACTTTAATGGCCAGACAATAAAGTTCAGTGTGTGCTACAACATCAACATTTTACTTCAAATTACTTTTCCAAAGTACTAGTCATTCTGAAATCAACTTAATAAACACTAAAATAAAGTTGATATTTGTTTAAGTTTTAAGAAACAAAGATTTGAATATTTAATAGGCAGATGCCGATGACTTACCGGGTAAGGTGGTAACTGCTGTAAGTGTTGTTGTGGTAGCAGCACGTTGCCGACCGGGTAGGGTGGCAGCACCTGTTGTGGCACCTCCATCTGACCGTATGGCACGCTGTAGCTGGAATCAGAATAATAATAATATAAGACTAGGGCTCAAATGGGATTGGGTGGGTCACATCAGCCGCGAGCAGGATGACCGCTAGGCAGCAGCCTCCACCACAGATATAGATAGGCCTAGATAACGCAAGTATCACGAACTGTATGAAAACTAAACGTGCCACTTTTTGACTACCTACTATGACGTCACAAGCTCGCGCTCTCTCGCTCACGCTCACCCAGCCAGCAGTACGCAGGACTGAGCGCGAAAGTGGCGGCTTATGATTTTCGATCGTAAACTGGTGCGATTTTTGGCACGCGAAGTAGGTGCTCTTGCGTTATCTAGGTCCCCCAGAAAGAGATGGCGAGACGATCTGGGCGCGTACCGCGAGGGCTGGTTCGTCAGTGGCGCGGGAAAAGAGTTCCTGGAAGGATTTGGGGGAGGCCTTTGCCCAGCAGTGGGACAGTACAGGCTAACAAAGAAAAAAGTCTATACTCCATAGGTTTAGGTAGTAAAATAAAGGTCTATTCAGTAGTCATGCTACGGCACAGTTGTACTCTTCAATTTAGCAACGTTATTAGCAAATTATAATTATATCACACTCATGTGATACTATTATTACACGAGGCTTTTAATACCCCTTATTATACAACAGTTGCATAAATAACTAAAAGAAGAAAACCTCAAACTCCAATCTCTTTGGAACTTACATATTTGAGCCGTTTGGGGTTGAAACACTAGGGCCATGGGGCCCGAGTGCCCACTTAGTATTCCAAGACATCGCCAAGCGGTTGGTCGACTCATCACGTGACCAGAGGGCTGGCCTATTTTTTGGCCAAAGAATCAGCATTGCCATACAACGTGGCAATGCTGCCAGCCTTTTGGGCACGTTTCCCGTTGACAGTGATGCGGACGAATTTTTTGATGCCCTTTGATTATTTTCCCTCCCTTTTTATATACTTGTACATATTATTATTTTAAGATTGTTAGTTTTTTAAATTATGTAAATATACAAAGAATAAATACAAACAGTTTATTTACTAAAAGAAGAGAATTGTAAAATGTAATACCTTCTCTGCTGATGCTGCTGCATGGCCTGCATGTTGTTGGTGTCGACGCAGGCGCCGCACGCGGCCGCGGTATAGTCTACCGCCGCGTACGGGTAGCTGGGGTCTGCAATAAGAAGTAAAATAGTTCAAAATTATATTTACGGCTCGTATTCACACGTACACTCATTTAAGAGTTCACACAAGGTCAATAATCTGAAACCAGTACCTGTACAGTTATGATGCTATGATGTGAATTTCAACAAGCAATAAATTTTCTCCTTGTGGATGTGGCAAAAATAATCTATAAAGGTTAGGAATTATATTAAAAAGATTGGCAACATTATATTCATTCATACTTACTTTAAATGTTATGCCAAAAAACTTTTTTACAAAAAAAAAAAACAACCGACTTCCAAAAAAGACACTACAAAGTGAAAAGTAACTTTAATTTCGGAAGTCGGTGTCGTTGGGTTCGAGTTTTCGTTGTTTGCCACCGACTTCCTTATTTTTCACCTTTAAGTTATACTTACCCCACACAAATTCGTATAACACTAATTGCTATGTAAATATCATTGACAGGAAGTCATTATAACATCATCATCATCATCATTGTGGGAACATTATATGCTGACTAGCTGCGCCCCGCGGTTTCACCCGCATAAGTTTCGATCCCGTGGGAATATCGGGATAAAAAGTAGCCTATATGTTAATCCAGGGTGTCAGCTACCTCCATACAAAATTTTATCAAAATTGGTCCAGCCGTTTGAGCGTGAAGAAGTAACAAACATATAAACACACACATACTTTCGCCTTTTTAATATTAGTGTGATATACACCGTGTTTCGGACGATATACATAAACTTCGACCAGATGTTCAGACCATGGAAATAAGCATTTTTCATTATGGACACATTAACGAATTCTTATTTTTTATTTTTTTGTTAATTTTCATACTAAATACCTTGACGTAAATCGCCCGATATGCATGCCTCTTTATCCGAATTGGCAACGATGACGTATTTTCATTCATAAGATTTGGCGGGCTGCAACTTGTCAAAACTGAGTTCAATTTAATTGAGCTATGAAGTAAGAAAGGGTTAGGTACTGCATAGCTCAATTAAATTTCAGTAAATGAAATTACAAATATCTTTGTAACGAAGCCTTTTTAAGTACTACTTCCTTTGTTAGATTTAATTTGTAAAAGCTATAGAAGCGTTTGACAAAGTTAATGGATATCGTGAAGAACACGGTGTATAATATATATAGCGTGATTATAAAACTCACCGATTCTGAAAGCAGTTTCGTTGGGATGCGGTGAAGGAGCGAGCTTGTGTTCCTCTGTCGGTAGTACTTGCGAGTACATCTGAAGAGACGGCTCCTAAAGAAAGAATAGTTTATTGGTAACGTGTTTTTGCATAAATTCTTAAGGCTGGTTCAGTTCACAGCTGTCCGGAAGACCCGTATGGGCCGACCGTACACGGGAGACCCGTACGGGTAGTACCCGCAGTGCTCTGAAACGATGATTCAGTACGATACGGTAGCTAGCAGGAGACAGATGCGCTGTACGGGCTTAACCCGGAGCGGGTCGTGTACGGATCAAGCCGCGTCGCTGTGAAACGATGTTCTAGCGCCTAACATGTGCGCCCGCTCCGGGCGCCCGTACTGACAGCCCGTACGGGTCTCCCGGATAGCTGTGAAGCCAGTCTTAGACAGCGATTCTTCACTAACTATTTATTTAGTAAAAGTAAAGTAAAATCGTTTATTTCATCATTCAAAATTACAATATGGAGGTATCGTTGGTCCTAAACTAGGCACAGCCTTTGTCTTGGGCACCATTACAATGGTACAACATTTTGATTTCAGTAGAACAAAATTTGCACCTAAAGGCCAAAGCACACACGCTACTTTTTGCATCGGCGATCGGCGATTCAGCTGCTTTTTAGAAGCTAAATGCAGCGACCAAGCATTTTACACACCGCACACTTAAAAACGCCAAACGCGGGGATTCAGTCACTTTTCGGAAGCTCGATACAGCGGCTGAACGCTACACTCCGCACACATTCGGATGCCGGTCGCAGCAATTTGGCATTTGCGCCAGCATCGGAGTAGTCGTTAAAACGCGCGATTCCAATACCACGTCCGAACGCAGAGAGTCGCCAAAACGCGATGCAGCATCGGAGCAGTCGCTAAAACGCGCGATTCCAATACCACGTCCGAACGCAGAGAGTCGCCAAAACGCGATGCAGCATCGGAGCAGTCGCTAAAACGCGCGATTCCGATACCGCGTCCGAACGCAGAGAGTCGCCAAAACGCGATGCAGCATCGGAGCAGTCGCTAAAACGAGCGATTCCGATACCACGTCCGAACGCAGAGAGTCGCCAAAACGCGATGCAGCATCGAAGCAGTCGCTAAAACGCGCGATTCCGATACCACGTCCGAACGCAGAGAGTCGCCAAAACGCGATGCAGCATCGGAGCAGTCGCTAAAACGCGCGATTCCGATACCGCGTCCGAACGCAGAGAGTCGCCAAAACGCGATGCAGCATCGGAGCAGTCGCTAAAACGAGCGATTCCGATACCACGTCCGAACGCAGAGAGTCGCCAAAACGCGATGCAGCATCGAAGCAGTCGCTAAAACGCGCGATTCCGATACCACGTCCGAACGCAGAGAGTCGCCAAAACGCGATGCAGCATCGGAGCAGTCGCTAAAACGCGCGATTCCGATACCGCGTCCGAACGCAGAGAGTCGCCAAAACGCGATGCAGCATCGGAGCAGTCGCTAAAACGCGCGATTCCGATACCACGTCCGAACGCAGAGAGTCGCCAAAACGCGATGCAGCATCGAAGCAGTCGCTAAAACGCGCGATTCCGATACAGCGTCCGAACGCAGAGACTCGCCAAAACGCGATGCAGCATCGATACATCCGCAAAAACGCCGATCGCCGATGCAAAAAGTAGCGTGTGTGCTTTGGCCCTAAATGAATGGCTACTTTACTGCCTTTTAAGCTAAGTAACTCTTGTGCCACTCAGTGCGATATGGAGTCGGCTATGCTTCGGAGTCTCTTTGAAGGATAAAATCAGACCCCCCGACACGAAGAGCAGATAACATTAAGCAGATATAACACTGGGCTACGTTCGCCAGTTCGGCGAATGGCAGCAACCTACAATGAAGTGTTTGAAGACATAGACATATTTACATGCTCTTTGAAAAGGTTTCGTAGCCTATTGTATGAGACACTTGAACTCTTAGACTAATGTATTGTTTGTTGTTTTAAAAATACTGTTTTCTTTTTTCATTTTTTTGTTATTATTATAATATTTAGCGTAACTCTCATGCATGAACAGTTCGACTCCTAGTGACTAAGGTTTTTTTTTTTAATGGTAATCTGTGAACAGTTGTGGGTTACAGTATTACTTAAGGTGAATGCGCAGTTGTAGCCCGCGAAATTCAATTTTTCTTACGTTTTTTGCAATTTTCAGGTCAGTGTCAGGTTGTATCTTGATCAAAATATGATTCGCGACTATAACTGGTACGTATTTACAGAATTATAATAATTAGAATCATTAATACATCTTTCTAAGTTAGATTTCTACCGTTAAGAACAAATCTCGTATGGAAAAGTGTTTATGGTAGAAATCTAACTTAAAGAGATATATTAATGATTCTAATGACTACGATTCTGTAAATACGTGTCTATTATAGTCGCGAATCATATTTGGATCAAGATACAACCTGACACTGATCTGCAAATTGCAAAAAATGTAAGAAAATTTAAATTTCGCGGTCTACCATGGCACATTCACCTTAAGCAGATATAACACTGGTCTACGTTCGCCAGTTCGGCGAATGGCAGCAACCTACAATGAAGTGTTTGAAGACATAGACATATTTACATGCTCTTTGAAAAGGTTTCGTAGCCTATTGTATGAGACACTTGAACTCTTAGACTAATTTATTGTTTGTTGTTTTACTTTTCCCTAAGGGTTCATTAGAAAACCAGCGTGCAGCGTCAGGCAGCATCTGTCTGGCATTAATGCTGAAATGAACCTTTTTGGCGCAGCCGCGAGGCACACACTATTGTTGTTAGAAACATTATTTTTTATTAATTTTGAATTTTGTGTTTCACGAACTGTGTCGAAATAAACATTTTTCTTTCTTTCTTTCTTTTCAAAAAATACTGTTTTCTTTTCTTTTTTCATTTTTTTGTTTTTATAATATTTAGCGTAACTGTCATGCAAGAACATTTCGCCTCCTAGTGACTAAGGTTTTTTTTTTAATGGTAATCTGTGAACAGTTGTGGGTTACAGTATTACTTAAGGTGAATGCGCAGTTGTAGCCCGCGAAATTCAATTTTTCTTACGTTTTTTGCAATTTTCAGGTCAGTGTCAGGTTGTATCTTGATCAAAATACGACTCGCGACTATAACAGGTACGTATTTACAGAATTATAATAATTAAAATCATTAATACATCTTTCCAAGTTAGATTTCTACCGTAAAGAACAAATCTCGTATGGAAAAGCGTTTATGGTAGAAATCTAACTTAAAGAGATATATTAATGATTCTAATGACTATAATTCTGTAAATACATGTATATTATAGTCGCAAATCATATTTTGATTAAGATACAACCTGACACTGACCTACAAAAAACCGAGTGTGCTTATGACCACACGACTGAAGTGAAACTTCAAACGTATATGGCTATGAGAGGAAGAGAGAAAGAAAATGTGCGCGCGCACTGCTTTCTCTTGCTTATATCCCCCACTCAACCCCCGTTCGCCTCGCCCGATAACACTAGACATGGGTTGTACTTGCAAAATCGAGTACCAGGGCTTCCAAGTACATCCACCATAAGAAACCAGGGCCTAAAACCAGGGCTCGAGACACATTCAAGTATTTTCTATCTGCATCGAAAAATGATCCATAACTTCATACAAATAAGAAGGACAATCGCGTAATCAAACAAAAGTCCTGTTGGAAGTAAAAAGTACTTGCATAGTTAATTGACCCGTGAAATCCTATAAATAAGGAGCACAATCGCGTTTACAAATAAATACTTTTACAAAGTAAAAATACTTGCATACGAAATTGTTCCGTAAACTCTTACTGATAAGGAGCATGATCGCATTTGCGAAAACAAACGCGGTTGTTGAACTATTTGAGTACCTACGTACTCGAGCGTCGAGGCACGTCGGAGCGAGACACTTTCAAGTATTTTCTATCTGCATAGAAAATCGATCCATAACTTCATACAGATAAGAAGTACAATCGCGTATTCAAAAGCCCCGTTGGAAGTAAAAATACTTTAATCAGAAATTGATCAATGACTTCCTATAAATAAGCAGCAAAATCGCGTTTACAAATAAATACTTGCAAACCATTAAAGTAAAAAATAGTAGACTCTTACTGATAAAGAGCATGATCACATTTTGCGAAAATTAACGCGATTGAGTACCTACGTATTTGAGCGAGTAGCCGTATAAGATACTTTATAGTCTTGCAAGTATTTTGAGTCGGTACCTGGTGTGCGTACTTGGAAGCAAATACCTGGTGTAAAAACCCGGTCGCATAAATACGTACCTTCCCTACTCGCCCGATCACGCGTTTTCGTAACGCGTTCGCCAGTTTACTCCCCAAGTCAAGCGCGCCTAAAGAAGTTTCACTTCAAAAGCAAAAAACTTAAGAAAATTTAAATTTCGCGGTCTACTACTGCGCATTCACCTTAAGTAATTTATGTTTATTCTGTTTGTAATATTGCATAATGTAGCTGTTTGTTGTTCCTATTTAATAAAATAAAAATAATTAAACTTAGGTACTTACAACTCTACATTGATAGGGGTTGTATCCCTGCGCCATGGGGGCCTGGTACACCATGTTTGTCATGTTCGTTAGTGGCATTTGTCCTGCAAATATAGAAAACTTGAAATTACCACTGAGCGTTTATAACTGGATAGGTTTATGGGTTCTTGGCACGGTAATGCATAGACAATGGCCCATAATAGAAAGGGGTTTGAAGATTTTTATATGAAGCCGCCATACCTACTGTCGCGCCATTTTAAAAATGGCGGCCGCGCATGAGACCGAAGGCCAATTCTCGTAATTCAAAACGTTCAAAATCTAGTCGCAGTGCACGCATTTGTCAAAAGTCGTGCAGCTCAACTCAGAACTTGAGGAGCTCAACGAGTAATTAAATAAATACTTACGTATATTCGGGTCGGGTAGAGGCAACTGCGCCACCTTCTGCTGGGACATGACCTGCATGTTAACTTCATGGTGAACGAAGTGGTTCACCGTCTGAGGCGGTGATGTGACCTGGTGATGAGCGGTTACTTCAGAGATAAAGTCAAAGTGAAACCTTTATTATATAGGGTGAAACTGAATTCATGGGCATCCTTTTAAGGGGTCATTGTACTCATCATTATGAACAACTTTTACTATGGGACCAAACCTGAAATCGCGACAAAAAAATCAGCTCTTCCCTACATTTTGACGAGTTATGTGAACATAAATGCAAAGAACAGCTGATTTTTTTTTCGCGATTTTAGGTTTAGTCCCATAGTAAAAGTTGTTCATAATGATGAGTACAATCATACAATGGCCTCTTAAAAGGATGCCCATGAATTAAATTTCATCCTGTATATGAACAGACGCCAGCACATCAACCTACTACAATCTGTCAGATTTCTTGAATAGATTTTCAACTTCATCACTAAAGAATAAGGTTCAAAGTTGATTGGGAAAATTTGACAGTTTCGGGTAGGTTGACGTGCTGGCGTCTGTACAAGGTGTAGTAAATAATCTATACTTATAATAAATCTGTAGAGAGGTCAATTCTGTACATGAAATATATTTTCAAAATAACTATCAGGGGGTGATTAGTGATCGATACTGATGCCAAAAATGCAATCAGTAAAATTTTTGTCTGTCTGTCTGTCTGTCTGTCTGTCGGTCTGTATGTTCCTTATAGAAACAAAAACTACTCGACGGATTTTAACGAAACTTGGTACAATTATTCTTCATACTCCTGGGCAGGTTATAGTATACTTTTCATCACGCTACAATCAATAGGAGCAGAGTAGTGAAGGGAAATGTTGGGAAAACGGGAGAAGTTACTCCATTTTTTAAGCTTCCGTCGCGTGTGCAGCCTTAATGGTTAAAGTTACATAGAAATCATGTATGACGGAAATATTCTACATAAAATTGTCTAAAAAATATCCCGCAACGGCATATGTCTATCTTTTATGGTTGACTCACAATAACACGTGTAACTCCTGATAGCTTAGCAGTTCGGAGCATTCTGATTATATTTGTTTACTCTTGCGTTTATAATACTCTCACTCATCTCTAATTTAAAAAAGTTAACATTATTACCTATTCAATAAAAAAAGAATCATAGAAATCGGTATAGAAACACCAAACTTATACATGAAATAAGCCATCGCGCCGTCGCACGTCTGAATCATGCTATAAGGATTATTTTTGTGTAACGGTTGCCGCGCTCGACAGTCGCGGCGGGTATAAAAAGGCGGGAGGTCCGAGAGCGAGCCTATGGAGCGAGCTTCATTCAATATTTGGCTGTTGATGCGTTCAGAGCGTTCGACCTTATTGACAGACAATAATTTATTGATATTGAGAAACCGTGCTTATCAGCGCGACTTTTTGTCTTTAAATAGTTTATTTGAATTTATTTTGTTGTTATTTTGTAAAATAGGTACCTATGAGTTGTTTTGGTAGTGTTTAAATATTCGTTCAAATTAAAAATTATTAAGCGTAGGTACTTTTATTAATTAAAGTAGTTATAAGTATTTATTTTTAAGTGAAGTAGGTATAGGTAGATAGTATTGCACAGGCGTTTCAGCTTTATTTTCATTTCTTTTTTGTTGTGTAGGCAAGGAATAATGAAGGATTTTTTGAAATTCAACCCCTAAGGGAGTTAAATAGGGGATGAAAGTTTGTATGAAAGTCCGTCAGTTTTAAAGTTAGGATCATCAAATTTTGTGTTTAGGCTGACGACTAAAAATTAATTTATACGTGTCTCAGCGTTTTTGATAATTCTACCCCCAAAGGGTTAAAAGGGGGGATGAAGTTGTGTATGAAAGTCCGTCAGTTTAAAAGTTAGGATCTTTAAATTTTGTATTTAGGCTAACGATTAAAAATTAATTTATACGTGTCTCAGCGTTTTTGATAATTTCTCCCCCAAAAGGGGGATGAACGACCTGACTGAAATATCAACGCACAGTCTAAATCGCTGGTCCTTCCTAGGGACATGAATTTTGGAGGGTGTGTTCTTTGTGAAGAGTAGGTACCTATCGAATAAGAAAGGGTTTTTGGAAATTAAACCTTTAAGGGGGTAAAAAGGGGGGATTTTGTTGGTATGAAAAATCTTATTTCTTGAGTTAATAACCTTGAAACTTGGCACGAATACTTATCTAAGTAAATTATGAAGTTCGGAATTTTTCGTTTTTCTAAAATACCTACCCCCTATAAAAGAGGTATTGGGGGGTGTCAAAATTTGTATGGAAGAATTTTAACGCCCTGTCCGATTAACTTGAAACTCAGTATTTATACTAAGGACTAAAAATAATTAATAACATGTATCAGGGTTTTTCGAAAATCTACCCCGAACTGTGTGAAAAGAGGTAGTTAATTTTAAAGGGGAGGATTTTACCGCGTGGCTTGATTAGCTCGAAAATTGTTATAAATAAACTGAGTCAAGTTATAAAATTCCACCCCTGTGGGGGTGAAAAGCGGGGATACAGTTTATTTGAAAAATCTGATTCCTTTGTTCTATAAACTTAAAAATTGGCCCGAATACTTATTTATCTAAATTAATTATAAAGATCATACCAACATACATTTTCGAAACTTTTAGAGGAAAGTACGAATTTCACGCGGACGAAGTCGCGGGCAGAAGCTAGTGTATTATTATAACTGATAAAAGTGCCTCGTTGGTCTAGTGGTCGAGAGTGCGATTGCTGAGCATAAGGTCCTGGGTTCGTTTCCCACGTCAGGCAAAGTAGTTATTGGGTTTTTCCATCAATAATTTCTCAGTGGCAGCTTATGTTATGATATGGTCGAGGGACCTTGGTTGGATGCCACTGCTGGACGTAGTCTATTCAAACTTATATTTCAAATTAAACAAATATCAACTTTATTTTAATGTTAATTAAGTTGATTTCAGAGTGACTAGCACTATTGAAAAAGTTATAAAAATGCTTGAAGTTGTAGCGGAAACTGAACTTTATTGGGTAGGATTTAAAGTTATTTTTCTATAAGCTCATATTTGTTTACATTTTTGGCAAATATATTGCGAATGCAGAGTAGGCCTCACCCAAGCACCGCCATGCCAACCGGCACCCTAATTGCGTAACACACTATCAATTGGAATCTGAATCATTTTGAAGCAAATTGCACACTGCTTCATAAGTACGAAAAAATATTCTGGTCAACACGTAAATAACGCAATGAATGTTGTTGAACTGTCAAAATGAAACCGATTCCTATTGATAATGTGTTACGCAATTGCCCTGCTGTTCTGTGCTCCCCACATCTAACGGATTCCTGTGGCCTTCACAAAGACATTTCGCTAGTTATAAATTCGCTAACCCATGTAAAAGCGGCAAGCCTACCACTAAACCAAACGAGGCAGTATTTTTTTAAACATTATTGTTTTATTACTTTTAAATAAAAAATATGTAGGTACCTCTTCCGTCCTATATCCTTGGTGATAAGACTGATACTGAATCTCCTGTCCCTCATTGGTCAATTTCACCGGTCGGTTATTCACAACGTTCTGATTGGCCGGTTCAAAGCTCCGTGGAGGCTCATACGTCTTCTGATTGGTCGGTGGTTCGTATACTTGTTGCTGATTGGGTACTTCGTATCGTTCTACTTGCTGATTGGCTGGTTCGTATTGCTCCGGTTGCTGATTGGCTGGTTCGTACTGCTCTGGTTGCTCATTGGTCGGTTGTTCGAATTCTGGTTGCTGTTGTAGTTGTGTTGTTTCTTCTTGTGCGATTATTTGTGTGTTCGTTTCGAAGGGGCTTGGCGGTTTTGTGTTGGTTTCCTAGAAATGAAGATAATAAGATTAATATTTTATACATTAAGATAAAAAGGGCTTGTCGTTAAGTATTATCAGCCGCACGGGTCGATCGATCAGGTTAAGTTACACTTGCCGCGGTTGGTCCGTGGATGGGTGACCATCTTTACATAACAAGACCCCTCCGTGCCTCGGAAAGCACGTCAAGCCGTTGGTCCCGGCTGTCATTCGTGGATATTTGACAGTCGTTATGGGTAGTCAGAAGCCCGAAAATCTGACAACCAGTCTTACCAAGGGGTATCATATTACCCAGTAACTGGGTTGTGGAGGCAGTCGCTCCATGTAAAATACTGGTATTCAGCTGCATCCGGTTAGACTAGAAGCCGACCCCAACATAGTTGGGAAAAGGCTAGGCAGATCTTCTTCTTAGCGTGTCGATAGCAATCTAAATGTTCTCGGCTCACAACTCGGCTACTTGTTTGGCGCCATCACCAGCGTCCATCAGTTCCTGTAACGTGCAGCTGACAGGACACGCAGGGCACGATATTACGTGTCCCATCGTTTGTGGAACAGCATCACATTTACAATCCAAGGCGGAGTCGTCTATCTCACTTAAACAGGTTTTCCTTGCTTCGGCCAACCTGGGTCCGGACTCTGTTTAACCCTTTGAACGCCAACGACGCTTACAAGCGACAAACGTAATCGGTCGCGGTAGGGGCACGGCAATTGATATTTAGCCAAGCGCTTAAAAGGTTAATTTGATTATTTCATTTATGTAATTTAATTAATGCTACTATTGTAACATTTATATTTTGATAAATTTAACACTTACATATGGAAATTCGATTGTAGTAGCAGTGATAAAGGTTTATCGATATTTGTGAATACCCCATCACTAGCATTTTGTAGGTATTTAATAGTAAATAAATGGGTCGGTGTAGAGAGCATACTTCCTATGAGCTGCGCTTGGCGTTCAAAGGGTTAAAGACTTCCAGGTTAACCAAGGTAACTCGTGTCCTATCCAGATAGGCAGATGATGAAGTACTAACCTTTTCAGTCGCGGTCTTCAGTTGACATCCCTCGTCTCTGCGACAGTTGCAGCAACACTTCTCGCGGCACTCTTCATTCGGTTGACATTCGCTTTCTGTAATTTGTTTGCATTGAGATTTTAGTCAGAGGGTTTGTATTTGGAGAAATTTTATTCTGTGGCAGTAGGCATGTTGATATTTTTATTTTATGTAATACTAGCTTCTGCCCGCGACTTCATCCGCATGAAATTTCACCCTGGCCCCATTCACCCTCTTAGGGGTGGAATTTCGAAAAACCCTTTCTTAGTGGATACCTACTCTTCACAAAGAACACACCCTACAAATTTCATGTCTCTAGGACCAGCGGTTTAGGCTGTGCGTTGATATATCAGTCAGTCAGTCAGGACTGAATTTCATATATTATAGATGGGTTTTGCAAATTAAATGCCTTTTTTATAGACTCAACTGGTTTTATGTAAAGCTATTTAGGCTCATAAATACAAATTTATTTTCATTTTATATCCATTTATTCGACATGAAAAGTAGATTTAAAGCTTGTTTTTTTTTCTTAATGTTTTATAAATGTATAAAACTTGTTTTAATTTGTGTTTTTAAACGTGTGATAAAAAAACATGGTTCAAATTCAAACATTTTTAAACATGTGTTAAAACAACTTCGATGGTCATACGTTGACAACTCGTAACCCACAATTTTTTTGGAAAATGAGTTACATATCGTACCTTCGGTGCAACAAAATCACAAATAGCCAAAACTGCGAAATTGAGGTAAGTATGCCAAATTGTCTCTGAACCATGCCTATACTTTTAAAAGTCCTCTCCTGTAAAATTAAAAAACCGGCCAAGTGCGAGTCGGACTCGCCCATGAAGGGTTCCGTAGCAGCAAGTAACATAATATAAAAGTTCTTGTGAAACTGTCTGTCTGTGTGAACTTTGTGAAAGGTAAATTGTGGTTTTCGATTTACGACGTATTAAAAAAAAAACTACTTACTAGATCTCGTTCAAATGGTGCGGGATTGTCCGAAAGGGTTACCGCTACCCCGGAACATAAAGGGCTAAGGAAGGAACACGGATGGGTTTTAGTCAGTAAGAGTCTGACACTCCCTTCGCTCCACCCAGAGCGGGAGGGGTCATTTGATGATTTCCCATCCATAAAAAAAAAAAAAAAAAAAAAAAAAAAAAAAAAAAGAAAAGATCTCGTTCAAACCAATTTTCGGTGGAAGTTTACATGGCTATGTACATTATATATATTTTTTTAATTTTATCATTCTCTTATTTTAGAAGTTAGAGGGGGGGGGGGGGGGCACAAATTTTACCACTTTGGAAGTGTCTCTCGCGCAAACTATTCAGTTCAGAAAAAAATGATATTAGAAACCTCAATATCATTTTTGAAGACCTATCCATAGATACCCCACACGTACAGGTGTGATGAAAAAAAATTTTTGGAGTTTCAGTTGTAAGTATGGGGAACCCCAAAATTTATTGTTTTTTTTCTATTTTTGTGTGAAAATCTTACTGCGGTTCACAGAATACATCTACTTACCAAGTTTCAACAGTATAGTTCTTATAGTTTCGGAAAAAAGTGGCTGTGACATACGGACGGACGGACAGACAGACAGACATGACGAATCCATAAGGGTTCCGTTTTTTGCCATTTGGCTACGGAACCCTAATGAAATGAAATGAAATTTGAACCATTTTTTTTTTTATTTGAATTTGAATTTTTATATACTTACTAAAACCTTCCTAAAAGTATGTAGATCACATGAACGAAAGAATTATCAAAATCGGTTCATTAGTTTTTGAGAAAATCGCGGACATACAAACATACATACAGGTCGAATACAGAACCTCCTTTTTTAAAGTCGGTTAAAAAAGAAAATCAACGTCACATCAGCGTACTTTCCATCAGTCTGCTGTCAGTCTAGAATGACCGTGTAACCATCGAAAATCCTCCATCATTCTGGCATCAGTCACGTCAATCCAGAATGATGGACCAGAATGACGCCAGAATGAGCGTGTAACCTTGCTCTAAGAGCAAGGTTACACGCTCATTTTTTTCTATTTTTGTGTGAAAATCTTACTGCGGTTCACAGAATACATCTACTTACCAAGTTTCAACAGTATAGTTCTTATAGTTTCGGAAAAAAGTGGCTGTGACATACGGACGGACGGACAGACAGACATGACGAATCCATAAGGGTTCCGTTTTTTGCCATTTGGCTACGGAACCCTTAAAATGAGCTGTTGTGACTTTGTTGCACCGAAGGTGCGATATTTCAATAATTTTTAAACTAAGCGCCAAATCTTTCCATTGATAACTCGTAATGCACAAAAAATGTCACTCGAACAATTTATGAAACTTACTTTTTTTCGAAATTATACAGTTTTTCCACTCTCCTGTAAAATTTGAAACATTGCAGTTACGTGGTGTCAACCTGTGACCATCGACTTGTTTTAATTATGCCAACTCTGGTCATAGGTTAACTTCTCATTCACCATTTTGGAATGTTGAAGTTATCTAGTGATCTTACCATTGTCTATAAATGAATGCTGTTTCTCCAACCTACCGCGGCGTTTTTCACTGCACGGATCCAACTGTGCCTTGAAAGAAAACAACAATTTTATTAAAATACTAGCTGGTCCGGCGAACTTCGTGCCACTTCAGATTCAATGTATGAGAAAATGAATTATTTCCCATGTTTTAATAGTAATTCTGATATTCGGGGCGGAGACAAATCCATCAAATCAAAGATCACAGAAATCGGTGCAGCCGTTTTCGAGTTAAAAACCGTGTAACTAATCCGAACTTGTTTTATGGAAGTATACAGGGTGTTACAGAAAGGGTATATCAATACAAACTGGTTGAAGAGTGTATCTGGTCTAGAATCTCTGTACAAAATTTCAGCTCAAAAGCATTAACTTTGAAAATGCATAATATTTTTTTATTTCGACATCACGGCGCTGCACTGGCGCGCGGCGGCGTGATGTGCGTGTACTAGGCGCACAGACACACTACAGATAATGGATAATGACTCTCGTAGTGCGGTGACACGTTTGTTATGATTTAAATTTAATAAACTATCGAAATAAAAAAATATTAAGCATTTTCAAAGTTACTGCTTTTGAGCTGAAATTTTGTACAGAGATTCTAGACCAGATACACTCTTCAACCCGTTTGTATTGATATACCCTTTCTGTAACACCCTGTATAGAAGCATGTATAGAAGATATATATAAATATTATCACACTAATATCTTAAATGCGAAAGTTTGTGAGTGTATGTGCGTGTGTTTATATGTTTTGTTACTTCTTCACGCTCAAACGGCTGGACCAATTTTGATAAAATTTTGTATAGATGTAGCTGGCACCCTGGATTAACATATAGGCTACTTTTATCCCGATATTCCCACGGGATCGACATTTACGCGGGTAAAACCGCGGGGCGCAGCTAGTAGGTTATAAAGGGGTAACATTTTTGATTTTGTATACAGGGTAAATTGGCTAGCAAAACTCTGCATGCATGATGGGTATCGATTCTATCGATATCTAAACAAAAAATAAAATATGCTGTAAAATTCGCTTTAGACAAAAATGATTTAATTTAAAAAGAAATGGCAACCACAAACACTCACTCTCTGTTCAAGACACTGCTGTTCAGTCTGTGCGACAGCCGGGTCGTACAGCACGGGCGGGTTGGCCGGGTCGAACTGGTACACTGTGCCGTCCGGATTGGTGAGCGGACGTCCGGTCTGCGAGATACAGAGAAAATCTTATTAAGGTGGCACTAGTCGATATTTTTTCTATACAAATTTCGGAAGGGACCATCCAACAATTTATTTTTTACCGACTTCAAAAAGGAGGAGGTTCTCAATTCGATTGTATTTTAGATTGCTAAATAATAACAGCCGCGCGGGTAGATCGATCATGTTAAGCGACACTTGCCGCGGATGGTCCGTGGATGGGTGACCATCTTTACATACCAAGACCCCTCCGTGCCTCAGCTAGCATGTTAAGCCGTTGGTCCCGGCTGTCATTCGTGGATCTTTGACAGTCGTCACGGGTCGTCAGAAGCCCGAAAGTCTGACACCAGTCTTACCAAGGGGTATCGTATTATCCTGTAACTGGGTTGTGGAGGTCAGATAGGCAGTCGCTCCATGTAAAATACTGGTATTTAGCTGCATGTTAGACTGGAAGCCGACCCCAACATAGTTGGGAAAAGGCTAGGCAGATGATGAAACATTCATCTATGGTAAGAGGTTGCGATTCGATGTCCCTGCCACCCTGTACAGTCACCAAAAGAGATAAGTAACCAGGGTCGTCGGATATAGTTAAAGTTTAATAAGAAACCGATGTATGTTTTCGAATAGAAATTTAATTTGATAAATGAACTGTTTGTTTTCTATTAATTAATATTCGAAAGAGGCCGACCCAGAAAGGTGGCGAGATGAAATGGACGCGTGCCGCGAGGGCTGGTTCGAGGTGGCGCGGGAGAAGAGTTCCTGGAAGGATTTGGGGGAGGCCTTTGCCCAGCAGTGGGACAGTAAAGGCTAAAAAAAAGAAAAAAAAAAACCGAGCGTGCTTATGACCACACGACTGAAGTGAAACTTCAAACGTATTTGGCTATGAGAGGAAGAGAGAAAGAAAATGTGCGCGCGCACTGCTTTCTCTTGCTTATATCCCCCACTCAACTCCCGTTCGCCTCGCCCGATCACACTTTTCGTAACGCTTACGTCACGCGTTAGCCAGCTTACTTCCCAAGTAAAGATGTTTCACTTCAAAAATCTGAAACATACATCGGTTTCTTACTAAACTTCAACTTTATCCGAAGACGCTGGTTACTTATCTCCTTTGCTGACCGTATATTACGCTGACCAAAATTAATTGGGGAGAAGGTAGCAGGATCAACATAATATCTTACATGTGGGTGTATGACCATAGCGCCGGGTGGTACCGCAGACATGTCGGTAACACACCAGACCACGCCTGCGTTTTCTACGTTAGTTGTAACGGGTATGTTCGCGTTTACAGCCGGCTCGGGACTAGCGCCACCTGTGGACAAATTAAGTAAATTAAATATATCGTCGGCTAAGTATTCTAAGCTGCTAACTCCATTTTTGGCTTAACTGACTATTTAGTATCAAATGAAAGAGAAAATTCTATTTTTATTCTAAAGATACAGTTAAGCAATGTTATGCAATATCGTTGGCACATATACCTACCCTTCCAGGTGAGTTACGGCAGAAATAGGTGAGGTTTCTCTTTCATTTGATACTAAATAGTCAGTTAAGCCAAAAATGGAGTTAGCAACTTAGAATATTTAGCCGACGATATATTAGGTTATGTCTATTTGTAATTTATATGGTGCGAGCAGTGGTGGATCAGTGGTAACGGCCACGACTTACGAGTTGTAGGTCTCAGGTTCGAACCCAGACAGGCGCTTTACTTTAATTCATCACCACTGCTCTCAAAACGGTGAAAGAAAACATCGTGAGGAAAATGGCTTGTACTAGAACCAAAATTTCGAAGACGTGTCATCTACCAACCCGCACTGGGCCCGCGTGGTGGATTACGGCCCACTCCCTCTCACAGAGAGGAGGCCTGTGTCCCAGCAATGGGACAATTATAGGCTGGTATGTTATGTATTATTGGGGTCCGTTCACACAGACCGGCTCGGAGAGCATCGGCGCGCATTTTTCTTTTCACACAGACCGGATCGTATACGCTTGGAGTTGGTCGGAGTGGAGCCGCCAACTATTTCACATAGACCGGCTGGAAGCTATCTGAAAGCGGATGCGCTCGGAGCCGGTCGGATGCGCTCGCAGCCGGTCGGATGCGCTCGGAGCCGGTCGGATGCACTCGCAGCCGATCGGATGCGCTCAGAGCCGGGTGGATACACTGCAAATGGCGGTCGGCGTGGGGCGGCGTGCACGCAATCGGAGCCGATTGGCTGCGCGAGCGAGAAAGAGCACGCAATCGGAGCCGATCTGCTGCGCGAGCGAGAAAGAGCACGCAATCGGAGCCGATCGGCTGCGCGAGCGAGAAAGAGCATGCAATCGGAGCCGAACAGCTCCTCTTATTATTTCACACCAAGCGCGTTCAAGCATTCTTAATGACAAAAGCAGTGCACATGCAAAAATAAACCTTACTACAAATACTAAAAACTCTGTTTTCAACGTGATAAGAATCTGCTCTCCTCTCCGAGCCGGTCTGTGTGAACGGACCCTTGAACTTACCGGTAGGTGAGGGGGTGATCGAGTCAGTACTGCGAAGACTGAGGGTCTTGTACCCAGAGCTGGATGGAGACAGGCGCCAACTGCTGGACGCCAGGTCACCTGGAAGAACATTATAACATGATGTATAAATGTAAGACGTTAATAACTCGTTAACGGGTTAATGAGCAAGCAATCATCTCATCCCCATCTCATCAAAAATAAGCAAAGCAAAGACCCCCCTGCCCCCTGTAGTGCTTACGTAATACTTGAATGGCCCCCTGACTACTCTGAGAAGAAAGGCCGAAACAAACTCAGAGGTTAGTCTCTTTTAAAGTCCAGACCTTGGTCAGATCACGTGATTGAAATTCAGCTCATACCTTGTCTACTAAGCAGCCTTGGAGTATGCGGCTCTGCTGCAGCATATCCTCCGAAGCTGTGACTCTTCGAGACAGGACCCCGGGCACCACGCCAGGATCCACTCGATCCTGGAACACTGCCTTCGAGGGATTGCACCTGGGGAAGGATAAAATGGTTAAAATAAACTTCTGAACAGACTCTAACGGGTAAATGCTCAAACGCCACTTAAATTTAACTTGTTGCGGGATAATTGCGTAACACCACACCCCGGACACTCCAAAATAATTACCTACTACTACTACATTAAAAAATGACGTTTGTATACGTATGAATGTGTGCGTGAGGTACTTGTGTTTGCGAGCGCTCTTGTTAAAGAACTGCGACGAAAACGCCGAAGTGCGGGGTGAGGTGCGGTAACTGATGTTAGTGCGGGGAAGGGAGTGTCCTTTCTGTACGTAGTACTTTAAGTATTCTGTGGTAACACGCTAACAGTCGCAATGGCATTCATTTTGACAGTTCAACTACATTCATTGCGCGATTAACATTGTTGAGCAGACACATTTTTCGAACATATGAAGCAATGGATTGTCCATTTCTTATTTTATTTTTTACTAGCTGCTGCCCGCGACTTCGTTCGCGTGAAATTTCTTATTAGAAAAAAAAATAAAAATGTTTATTGCAATTACATACAAATGAAAACAAATTAGATGGAGATCACCTTTTAAGCAAGAAGATGCTTGTGTTAGGTGAACTCCGCTCTTCCACTTATCATAATAATAAGTATGCAATTGAAAAACGAAAAAAAACGAAAAAATTATTCCCTCGACCCATCTCGTCGTATTGCATCACTTGCCCGCGTCCCCTGCTCTATCACTTCGTTTCCCCATAGCGCTTTTGCTCGGCTCCTAAAGGTCATAGCGTGACGTTAAATAGCCTATAGCCTTCCTTAAGAATTGGGCTATCAAATGCAAGAAGAATTTTTCAAATCCGACTGGTAGTTCCAGAGATTACCCCCTACATACAAACTTACTAACAAATTTTACCTCTTTATAATATTAGTATAGATTATTATAAGCCTGTGTTGTCCCACTGCAGGGCAAAGGCCTATTCCCTCTTTCCAGTTTTCCCGGTCTACTACGATTCTGCGAATGCCAGCCGCGACCAACGGCTTAACGTGCTTTCCGAGGCACGGAGGGGTCTTGGTATGTAAAGATGGTCACCCATCCACGGACCAACCGCAACAAGCGTAGCTTAACCTGATCGATCGACCCGTGCGGCTGATATTACTTACCCACAAGCCCCTCTCTATATTTACAAGAAAATACTAATTTACCAAAATTTAGTGAGACCTTCAGAACATACCTTTAACAGTTTATTCCTGCCGCCACCTTCGGGTGTGAGCACCTTGATGGGCCCAGAAGCAAGCCACGGCCATTGCGACTCGTCTTGCTGCAAACAAATAAATCAGGTAAAGTCTATTCAAACTTGTTTCGAATTAATATTATTTCATGTTAAACAAATATCAACTTTATTTTAATGGTGATTAAGTTGATTTCAGAGTACTATTGAAAAAGTTATAAAAATGTTTGAAGTTGTAGCGTAAACTGAACTTTATTGGGTAGGATTTAAATATATTTTTCCAAATACTCATATGTTTACATTTTTGGCAAATAAATCGCGAATGCAGTATAAATGAATTTAAATAGAAAATCATACATTTTACTGGTTTTTATTTTATTTTATTTTATTTTACATCGATACCAGTGTCTGAGAACCCGATGTCTGAGAAGTTTCGCCAATTATGTATCATATTTGAAGGAAATACGTTAGTATATCGCTTGACTAATCGAGACGCCAGCGCCACCAAGCGGTGCTCGACAGAGTCTACAACATACCGCGCGACCTGAGTGAAGTGCAGTTTATCGGAGGCGGTCGATCAGTGAACACGTTTAGAAACTGTCGCGCGTTCGTGTCGTATCGTTATGTCGTGTACCTACAGTGTGTGATTAATTTGTTCGTAAAAAAAAACAGTGGCACTCCGAGAGTGCCGACAGAAGTGAAAACAAAACACGAACAGAATACTTTGCCATCACTCACTGAAATATCGGATATACATTAAAACCGAGTACATCCCGAGGACAGCCGAACACATCCGAAGCGGTGTCGATTACGGTAACAGTGGCGTGAGTTCAATAGTTTTTTCCATCGCAAAAAATGCCCAACGCGCTTAAAGAAGTTTTCACTTCAACGATAATTTGATTTGAACTGCAAACAGTTTTCCTATTGCACAATAACCAACACTACCCATAGTACGCCCACAGCAGTTAAAATATGGCTGATGTTAACGAGAGAGACGTACCTTCTCTGTCATATTTATAAAGACAGAGCTTGTTCGTGAGGAAACCGGCATGTCCTAAAACCAAAAATTCGAAGACATGTGACATCTACCAACCCGCACTGGGCCCGCGTGGTGGATTACGGCCCACTCCCCTCTCAGTGAGAGGAGGTCTGTGTCCCAGCAGTAACAGGAACATTATAGGCTGATTATGATGATGATAAGAGCGTATTTGCAAGACCTACCGTCCTATTCGCACATTTTATGACCGCGACTTTCCGAATGTTTACTTCGTAGTGACCAAGATAGTTACCGAGCTGAATATCCTCCGTCTCACTTTCTCATACTCCCTCTCCCTCTGCTCCAGGGACTTGCTTCTGTTGTTAGCGAGCGAACCCGCGCCCGGCTCGTCCAGCGAGTGGGTGTCGCGTTTCAGTATGGACCTGTTGATGAAATATTCAATTATAGCCATTTTACAACCGACCTCTTAGGCAATTAGTGTTATTGTAGAATTCAAGTCACCTTGCTAAACCTCTTAAGTCGGATAAATCCGACCAATATTTTCGTGTCCATTCCGCCCGGGTCGTATACAGGGTGTCCCTGGAAGTATGGATCAAATCGAATAGGGGCGTGGGCAAGGTCATTTCCAAACTTTTTAACCCTGAGAATGTCGGTCAATTTTTTTACGGTTCAAAAGTTATGACCAATTTTAATTTTTTTTTTCAATCACTTCGCATAGTGCTCAAAGAAAATAATCATAAAAAATACTATCAGGGCTATCTAAAAAAAATAAATTGATAGCCCTGACAGATTTTTTTTAAATATATTTTTTAAAACGATTCGAAATGAACTTGCCCACCGCGCCCCTATTCGATTTGATCCATACTTCCAGGGACACCCTGTATATACGACCAAATACCACAGCTCGTTTAATCTGTATTATTTTTACATTATCACAGCTCGTTTAATCGATATTTATTTCTCGTTTTTTTTTTGGTCGTTGGGTGCATGACAACTGATATAAAGTCGGGCGGTTAAAAGGTTAAAAAATACAAAAATTGTTGTTTTGTTGATGTGGAACATCACAATATGTGGTGGGTCAGACCGGCTGTTGAAGTGGCGACGCGGCCAACAGCCAACATCCAAACGAAATTCAAATAGTTTTTTTTTTTAATTATCTCTTTTTTATCATTATATTATTTAATTTGATAAACCATCCTTTCATGCATTTTTCTTTACAAAATAAGTTTTCGATGTTTCACATCTGCCGGGCGGCATATAAGCCAAGTCCACCAACTGAGTTTCGAATATGGCTTCTGATTGGTCGATAAACTCTCGTAGTAGACTTTGTCTACAAAATGCACCGATTGAGTTTGAAACAATCTTGCATTCTATGTCGACGGTGTAAATATATCATATATTATAGTACTAGCTGCGCCCCGCGGTTTTACCCGCGTAAATGTCGATCCCGTGGGAATATCGGGATAAAAACTATCCTATGTCCTTTTCCGGGACTCAAACTATCTCTATACTAAATTTCATCTAAATCGGTTCAGTGGTTTAGGCGTGAAGAAGTAACAAACATATAAACACACACACACACACACTCACAAACTTTCGCCTTTATAATATTAGTGTGAAGTGTGATAGTGTGATTGTATGGAAGTATGGATGGATATGGATTTTTACTAGTTTAGTCGATCGCGAAGTTCTTTAGTCGATCTTACTTGGCATGCGGCACGTCGGGTTGGTGTCGGAGCGGACTGGGCGGGAACGTAGCCGTACACCATTCTTTGAAGCTGGTGCACGGGATTCTTCCTCCCGAGGTTCCTGTGAAACACAAAGGTTTCTTTATTGGATATGTTTTTTTTATACAGGGTGTCGTTTTACCCGACTGCGCGACAGCAAACACAGGGTCATGTTTTAATGCAGGACGTGGTCTTTTATATCTACAGGGTGTTACAGAAAGGGTATATCAATACAAACAGGTTGAAGAGTGTATCTCGTCTAGAATCTCTGCGCCACAGCACTACGAGGGTCATTATCCATTATCTGTAGTGTGTCTGTGCGCCTAGTACACGCACATCACGCCGCCGCGCGCCAGTGCAGCGCCGTGATGTCGAAATAAAAAAATATTAAGCATTTTCAAAGTTAATGCTTTTGAGCTGAAATTTTGTACAGAGATTCTAGACCAGATACACTTTTCAACCCGTTTGTAACCCGTGTGTATACCCTTTCTGTAACACCCTGTATAACGTCACATGCGAACTCCGCATCAAAGACCAAAGATAAATTATTCTGCATCGCTTAAGTAGGTATAGTTTACCGCGCGACTAACATATATGTCGCAGCCAACTGTATAGAGTAAGTAACGTTCATTATAATTATGTAAGAAGAGACGGGAGTCCCATAGAAAAAGATGAAAAACGTCGCTTGTATGAAACTTGCACTAAAACTGAATACCAACATAACAAAAATGACACAGGCTGCACATGTTAAAGCGAGACAGCGATAGCCGCCATTATGTTTAGTACACGTTTCATAGTTTCTTTTTTTTTTTATTAGACAGTTGCGTCAGACTGGCCAACTGGTTAAATTAGCCGTTTAGTCCGTTGGCTGCGACATATACACAACGTCCCGACGCCAGGATTCCTTCTTTTCGCATAATGTTCTTTGTCCTAATATACTTCGGCATAACGATTTTGGCACAATTTGTTTTGGCATAATAATACTTCGGCATAATTTTTTTAGGCATACATTTTATGTTGGCATAATCATCTTAAAGACTAATTTGTTTTGGCATAAATTTGATTCGCATAATACTAAACGACGTCAGGGGCACCCCGAGGTTCGGTTTGGTTAGGTTCCTTTAAACCCTGCAGACAGAAATAAAACGCTCATGCTAAATTTTATGCTTTAGAATGTTATGCTTAATCATTATTATGACTAGAGAAATTATGCTTAAAAAAATTATGCGTAAGCTGTTATGCGTAATTATATTATGCGAAAACATAATTATGCCAAACAAAATTATGCAAAGTTATATTAGGTCTTAAAATGTTATGCAAATGGATAGGGAACCCCCGACGCGAACCGTCGGGCAGTTGCCCACCAGACACGACACCCGTCTGGTCGGAGGATCCTCCCTGCACTATAGAGGATGAGTGAACTTTAAATCCTGTTCCTCATACGGTCATACCTCTATTAGTTATTTATGCAACTGTTTTAATACCTAATTATGTACAGGTGCATACAAGACCTTTTCTACACCCATGATATGAATCTTCTATAAAGGTTCTGAAAGTTTTTTGCAATACTAATATCGAACAAAAATGGCTGCCGGCGGGATTCGACGTGAATTAGAATAACCTATAAGTTCTATTTTTAAATTACGGCGCTGTGGTAGTGAAACGCGCGTGCATGACAAGGTTCTTTTTTTGAAAAGGAGTTTCATAATGAAATTTAGTACCACATTATAACACTCATTTGGATGATATTATGGTTACTATGACACTGGTTGTTTTAATGTTGGCAATAAGCTAACTGTTTTAGAAACTTTTATAGAGGATTTATAGCATGGGTGTAGATAAAATATTTTATTCTAATTGTAATTTAGCAAATATAACTTACCGCTCTTAGACACTAATACGGAAGTCTTGTTCGTCATATCGAGATGATGCGACAGTTGGAACAGCGCGGCGCAGCGGTGCACCAGCATGCGGCCGTATGACGTCATCACTGGGAAGCGGACTATGCAGCGGCTGTCACAGGAAAAAAACAAAAAACCGTCAGTAAAACGGAACGATTTGTTTGAAAGAAAGAAATCATCATCATACGTCATTATCCATCGCTTTCCATCAAGCGTGATCGAGGTCAAGAGCGGTCCCATTCATCAATAAAAAAAAAAAATTAAAAAAAGAAAGCAAATTAATTTATTGTGACTCGTACAGGCAGATCACAAATTAAACTAAACGCAATCATAAATAAAAATAAAAAACCAAATTATATAAAAAAGAAAGTAAAAAAAAATAGAAACTCCTGTACGAGGCCAAAAGGCTCCTATCTCAGCATGATGCTGCGACATTTAAAAAAATAAATGTCTATATAAATGTATTTCCTCCTCCAATATTGGACCAATTTAAAATAAAGAAGGATGTATACTGAGTCCCTATGTTTTTCTTTTTTCATTAACAGTTGTTGTGGCGTGACGACTTAGACTCATCCTAACCGACTGGACGGAGAAACACAGCACAAGGAAAAGTGGAAAAAAATATATCTACGCAGGAGTGACAGAGACGGGTAATAACAGGTTAATGTACGAAATTCTTCCTGCTCAGCGACCGGACTATAGTCACTTTCCTGGCCGCCCGAGTATTACGAAGAAATTATGACGCTAGTAAGTGTCTGCTTACCCTGTATCATTAACAAGCGCATGTAATTCTCGTTCTATCTTCAGTAGCGCCATTCTGTCGCGCATATTTTTATTGAGAGTATCCCTTATGAAGTGCACCAGTTCGGGACCCGTTGGCTCGTAGCGGTCGTCTGAAACGGGATGATACATAGATTTAATATGAAGCGGAAGTGACGATGATGACGTCACGCTGGAGTAGGTGCACGAAGGCTGCGCTGACGATCACTTAGGGGTCAGCAAGTATACAGGGTGTAAAGTTCACTCAACCTCCATAGAAAAGGGAGGATCCTCCGACCAGACGAGTGTTGTGTCTGGCGGGCAACTGCCCGATGATTCATGTCGTGCCGTTGTATCTATGCTAGTTGCGCGGTAAACTCTGCTTGCGAGATGCAGGATTTTGCGTGACGTCAGTATGACGCGTTGTTCGCATGTGGCGTTGTAGATACCGCTACAGATTCAAATAAAATTAAAACAGATTTCAGCCTGAAAGCAGAATGAACAAATATAAGTTAGAAATCTAATAAAATGAAGGTCTCACCGGAATCATTTCTAGTCAGCATCCTTGGTCTGGGCTCTTTACGTTCTGGACATCTGAAAATAATAAACATACCGACGTGAGTTTGTTAATTTGACATCACACTTATCACACTAAATATTATAAAGGCGGAAGTTTGTGAGTGTGTTTGTTACTTCTTCACGCACAAACGGCCGAACGGATTTGGTTGAAATTTGGCACACAGATAGTTTATAACCAGGATTAACACATAGGATACTTTTTATCCCGATATTCCCACGGGATCGACACTTATGCGGGTGAAACCGCGGGGCGCAGCTAGTTTGACATATTTCATACAAGCTGCACCCTGCGGTTTCACCCGCATAAGTCTAGATCCCGTGGGTATATCGGGATAAAAAGTAGCCTATATGTTAATCCAGGGTGTCAGCTACCTCCATACAAAATTTTATCAAAATTGGTCCAGCCGTTTGAGCGTGAAGAAGTAACAAACATATAAACACACACACAAACTTTCGCTTTTATAATATTAGTGTGATAGTATGGA
This sequence comes from Amphipoea oculea, assembly GCA_945859645.1. Lineage (NCBI taxonomy): Eukaryota > Metazoa > Arthropoda > Insecta > Lepidoptera > Noctuidae > Amphipoea > Amphipoea oculea. The sequence goes on along the minus strand of OX243888.1, from coordinate 10,952,829 downwards.
TTTAGATTTTAAAAAAGTTTGGTGATTGGCATCTTTCGTGAGCGCACCCCACTTTGATGATGCGACGTGTAGTGACAGAAACTTTTCTGTCACGGAGACAAAAGTCACACGTACGCGCCTGCTCGTCCGCCGCGACTTTGTCCGCGTGAAATGTCACCCTCCCCCCATTCACCCTCTTAGGCGTGGAATTTCGAAAAACCCTTTCTTAGTGGATACCTACTCTACGCAAAGAACACACCCTCCAAACATGTCTCTAGGACCAGCGGTTTAGGCTGTGCGTTGATATATAAGTCAATCAGGACTTTGAATTTTATATACAAAGAAGATTCAAGATCTCTGTGAATTTGACAAACTTGTCAATGGCAGCTACCATATTGCAATGGCAATAAAGATCTCTGTGAATTTGACAAACTTGTCAATGGCAGCTACCATATTGCAATGGCAATAAAGATCTCTGTGAATTTGACAAACTTGTCAATGGCAGCAACCATGTTGCAATGGCAATAAAGATCTCTGTGAATTTGACAAACTTGTCAATGGCAGCAACCATGTTGCAATGGCAATAAAGATCTCTGTGAATTTGACAAACTTGTCAATGGCAGCAACCATGTTGCAATGGCAATAAAGATCTCTGTGAATTTGACAAACTTGTCAATGGCAGCAACCATGTTGCAATGGCAATAAAGATCTCTGTGAATTTGACAAACTTGTCAATGGCAGCAACCATGTTGCAATGGCAATAAAGATCTCTGTGAATTTGACAAACTTGTCAATGGCAGCAACCATGTTGCAATGGCAATAAAGATCTCTGTGAATTTGACAAACTTGTCAATGGCAGCAACCATGTTGCAATGGCAATAAAGATCTCTGTGAATTTGACAAACTTGTCAATGGCAGCAACCATGTTGCAATGGCAATAAAGATCTCTGTGAATTTGACAAACTTGTCAATGGCAGCAACCATGTTGCAATGGCAATAAAGATCTCTGTGAATTTGACAAACTTGTCAATGGCAGCAACCATGTTGCAATGGCAATAAAGATCTCTGTGAATTTGACAAACTTGTCAATGGCAGCAACCATGTTGCAATGGCAATAAAGATCTCTGTGAATTTGACAAACTTGTCAATGGCAGCAACCATGTTGCAATGGCAATAAAGATCTCTGTGAATTTGACAAACTTGTCAATGGCAGCAACCATGTTGCAATGGCAATAAAGATCTCTGTGAATTTGACAAACTTGTCAATGGCAGCAACCATGTTGCAATGGCAATAAAGATCTCTGTGAATTTGACAAACTTGTCAATGGCAGCAACCATGTTGCAATGGCAAAAGAAAGAAAGAAAGAAAATTTTATTTGCTCGAACATGTGTATACATACAGAATTAAAATAATACATGCAATAAAGATCACTGTGATTTTGGCAGTGATGAGTAGACAAAATCGTGGTAAGAAATGAAGATCGACTTACCTACAGTAATAAGATTGGTCATCAACATCGAGACTGCTCGATTTTCTCATCGTTTCGTTATTGTTATTAGATGCACCTGTAAATAAAAAAAAAAACAAAATTACTTTGTTAAAAATACAATGCAAGGCATTACTGGTAAAACTTTTTTTAATGAGTTCGGTTGGAGAATTTACACTCGCGGGATGAAAGGAGGATTACAACACGATGATGTACTTCGAATACAAAGTGTTAAAAAATTAACCCAACAAACTTTAAGAGGTGCTTTTTGATTTATAGAAAAGTGCAATATGTACGCGGTCAAAAAGTATGGAACAGCAAAGGGGTTTGAAGATTTTGGCCCTAAAATCAGCCGCCATTTTGATTTTTTTTCAGAATCGCAGTGCACAACAAAAGTTATATATTTAGATAGAGGACACTTATACAAACAAAAAATGTAATTAACATAATATCCTAAAGCGTCAGGTTTCGGAGTTATTCACCGAAATATAAGTCGAAAACTACTAAGATTATTTTGTTTTTTTTCCTTCCAGGTAAGCATATTGAACTATTGAGGTAATAGAAACGTTATGAAACCTTTATGGAGAAGAAACAAATGAAAAATAGACATTTTTTAAATAAATAATTAAACACGACAATTTATAGTTCGTTTTTAAATCCCAGAGACTAATCTGACAAATGTAATGTCAAAATTCTATACTAAAAAAAACGAAAACACAAAAGACTTAAATGTCAGATTAGTCTCTGGGATTAAAAAAAGGATCAATAAATTGCCGTGTTTAATTATTTATTAAAAAAAATATCTATTCTTCATTTGTTTCTTCTCCATAAAGGTTTTATAACGTTTCTATTACCTCAATAGTTCAATATGGTTACCTGTAGGGCAAAAAACAAAAAAATCCTTGTTGTTTTCGACTTATATTTCGGTGAATAACTCCGAAACCTGACGCTTTAGGATATTATGTTAATTACATTTTTTGTTTGTATAAGTGTCCTCTATCTAAATATATAACTTTTGTTGTGCACCGCGATTCTGAAAAAAAATCAAAATGGCGGCCGACCTTAGGGCCACCCTCCATACAAAAATCTTCAAACCCCTTGTTCTTAATAACCGACGAAAAATTTCAACGCCCCCTGTGTTGTGGCTCAGAATCATGTACATATATGTGTCAAATTTCTGTAATAGATTTTCAACTTTATCGCTAAAGCATTAGGTTCAAAGTTGATTGAGAAAATTTGACAGTTTCGGGTAGCTTGATATGCTGGCGTCTGTACTAATCCTGACATGTTGCGCGTCGATGTTTTCACCCTATATATTTCTGTGAAATCTTAAAATATTTTTTTTTTTTTGTTTCTTTCTTGTTGTGGTTACCTGTATCATTATCGGAGGAGTCGGGACAGTCGTCGGGGCACACGATGCCGGAGTCCTGCTTCGTCGCGCAGTAGTGGCGGCGGCGACGTCCTCTGAAATATAAACATTATTGATAAATGATTTATTTTCTGTACTTATCATATTTTTTTTTAAGTAGACGAAGAAGAAGAAGTAGCCGTGTCTGCAGACTGTAGATGCCTTAACTTTGACACAACTGCATTGAGTGGTTCATTGATAGTGGGGTGAACATTCATAACTCATGTAATTTAATTATAAGCTGTTGAGTTTCCAAATAAATAAATAGATGAGGTCGGCGTTTCCTATCTGACTACTCTGAAAAGAAAGGCCGAAACAAACTCAAAGGTCACAGTCTCTTTTAAAGTCCAGATAAAGTCTTGGTTAGATCATGTGAAGACCATGTAGATTTGTGTCTAAAATGGTCTTTTGAGGAAAGAACCACACAGTTTGAGTGGACCTGTCCAGTCAGTGCATGCATTTGTCAATTCAGTCAGTTATTACTTATAAACATACTATTTTTAATAATATGTAGGTGACTGTAGGTCCGGCATAGAACCAAGTTGTCGACATACATAGCTCACAGAATAAGCAAGCTGAAGTGGCAATGGGCCGGCCATTTTAGCCGTAGAACTGATGACCTTTGGGGTCGACGTGTTATAGAGTGGAAACAGCGAATCGGTAAAGTAGGACGCCCTCAGGGCCGAAGCCTGCCGGGGTAGCGGGGTTGTCCGAAAGGGTAACCGCTACCCCGGAACACAAAGGGCTAAGGAAGGAACACGGATGGGTTTTAGTCGGTAAGAGTCTGACACTCCCTTCCGCTCCACCCAGAGCGGGAGGGGTCATTTGATGATTTCCCATCCAAAAAAAAAAGGCTAGGTGAAGCGACGATCTTCGCAGGGTGGCTGGTAGCAGCTGGATGAGAGTTGCCGAGAGTAGAGCTGAATGGTGAGCAATTGCAGAGGTCTATGTCCAGCAGTGAACTGGCGTAGTCTGATGATGATGTAGGTGACGATTACCTCTCTATGTATCTGGGTGTAGGTGTAGCGGTATCTACAACGCCACACGCGAACAACGCGTCATACTGACGTCACGCAGATCCTGCATCGCGCAAGCAGAGTTTACCGCGCAACTAGCATAGATATAACAACAGCCCGACATGAATCATCGGGCAGTTGCCCGCCTGACACAACACCCGTCTGGTCGGAGGATCCTCCCTTTTCTATGGAGTATGAGTGAACTTTACACCCTGTTCCTCATACCTCTACAGGGTGAAATTGAACACATGCGACAAATCGAAATGGGAGATTGTACTCGTCATTATAAACAACTTTTACTATGGGACCAAACCTGAAATCGCGAAAAAAAAATCAGCTGTTCCCTACATTTATGTTCGCATAACTCGCCAAAATGTAGGGAACAGCTGATTTTTTTTTCGCGATTTCAGGTTTGGTCCCATAGTAAAAGTTGTTCATAATGATGAGTATAATCTCCCATTTCGGTTTGTCGCATGTGTTCAATTTCACCCTGTATAGAGAGGCTTTTGCCGCTTTTTGCTGGCGACTTGCGACGCGGCACGCGCGCGCGTCACCTTTTCCTGTCCGTCGCTCTGCGAGTCGAGTCGCGATGACTCGTGGCATGGTCTTTACTACTTCTTTTTTGTTTTCTCCGCAGTCTCAAAACGCGTATAGCTTGTCGGCCACGGAGTGTCACCGAGAGGAGACCTGTGTTTTAGTATTGGGAACGTAATAGGTTGACTATGAGGTACCTGCAGTGTACGCAGGCGGCGCAGTAGCCGCACACACAGCTCACGCGCGGGTTGTTTGACAGCAAGTCGCGCGGCGCGTCCGAGTGCCAGCGGCGGGTGCGGTGACGCTCGTGGTGCGAGTCTTCCCAGCCGCCTGATGTTATCTGTGGGAGAAAGAGATAATAATAATCATAGCCTTTATTAACAATAATTGGGTAATAGACATGATAACAATTCATTTTTCTCTAAAAAATATTTTTTTTTGCTAACAGTGCAAAAAATATTACAAAAAAAAAGCTTCAAAGACGGGAATGTTGGCTTGTAATTACCCTTACAAATCCGTTACACAGAATTTATTTAGTTAATAAGAAAAGTTTATTCTCCAGACATCGGTTTCGGAAGATTATTTTGCTTTTGGATAGCTTTCTCGAATATCGAGAGAAAGAGATACTGCTGTTAGAAAGAGATAAAGACAAATTCAAAATCAAAAATTATTTATTTCTCCAACATAAATTAGTCTAAACAGAGTAGTGAACTTATGATGGAATAATGAAAATCGCGGCACAGATTCTGTGTCGCGGAGAGGACTTTGGACTTTCGAGACTAGTTGAAGAGAAGGTCCTATACAAGTCTATACGCGTAGACGGAAGCCTGACATCTTCTCTGCTGAAGTTGAAGAAATTACCTTCGAGTCAGGATTTTTCAAAGTTCAGATTGCAAAAGTCAGATTGCAGCAGCTCATTGGAAAATACTGAATGATTTTTTTCAAAATAGAAGCATAATCTAACAGAGGAAAGGCTAGACTGATGAAAATTAAAGACTTGAATGAAATAATGTCCAAAACTACAAATGACAAATAATAATAAGTACATATTCATTTAAATTCAAGAAAAAATAAGCAAGGTATCTGGGCAAGCTCCGCGCGTAACCTATGTAGCACGATACAATAGAAAATCAAGTGTCTCATTAGCGGAGCTCAATTAGCTGGATCCACAACAGACGATCCAGTGCGCACTGGATCGTCTGGTGTGGATCCAGCTGAGTTGAGTATTGCAACACTCACCTGAATCTCAACGGGCAACTTCTTCTTAAAATCATCACTATCACTATGTTTCACATCACTACTGTTAACCACATCACTACACCTAACACTAACATGACTAGAATCGTCACTCACACTCACAGTTCGTTCATTACTCGCTTCCTCTGCTGTAGCGACGGAGTTCACTACGGTAGGCGACGAGTTTCCCACGCTAGGCGGAGAGTTTTCTACGCTAGGCGACGTTGTGATATTACTCGCGGCGTTTCCCACGTCATTCGTACCGTTCTCGATGTTACTCGCGGCTTTACCAACATTATTCACTGCGTTACCGATGTACGGTGAAGAGTTACCGACGCTAGGCGAAGATATATCGACGCTAGGAGTCGAGTTTGTGACGGTAGTGGGCGAGATTGTGACGGTAGGAGTGGTTGGTTGCGCGGGTGATAACGCGCGCGGCGGTGAATGCGTTTCGCGTAACGCTTGACTGCGTACCAATTGTTTTGATTTGAAGCTCTGGAAAGAAAAAAAGGCTCATGAAAAAGTATATAACGCAATAGTAAGAAAAGTTTTTATCTATACGATTTTTTGAGTATATTACGAACACTAGCTTCCTGTCTCTGAAAACCTATGCAATTTACTTAAGGTCCGGCCGCGCTAAATTTGCCAAAGATGTAAACAACAATGGTAATAAATAACTTTAATGTCGGAAGTCGGTGTCGTTGGTTCCGCATTTTCGTTTTTTGACACCAACTTCCGAAATTAAAGTTATTTATCACTTTGTAGTTATTTAAGTCGGTTGTGTTTTTTTGCAGACAAGTTTTTAATTTTTTACTTTTTAGTTGTACCTACCCCACACAAATTCTATTAACACTAGTGCAATGAAGAATTGAAGACACGTGACTAGAAGAATCATCAAAATTCGCATAGAAATGCCGGAGATGCGGTACATTTATGCATATAACTTCGTACATAAGTATAATTACCTAAAGTGTTTATACTAAAGCCTTTCTGAAAGTATTTAGATCGTATTAATGAAAGAATTATCAAAATTGGTTCATTCGTTTTTGAGAAAATCGGGGACCTACAAACATACATACGGGGTCGAAAATAGAACCTCCTTTTTGAAGTCGGTTAAAAACATAGAGCTCCCTCATTTGCGAGACGTAACACCTACATATAGCGTTACAGCCTTGTCAGATAACACGTAACATTAATATACTCTAGACCTTACTTCAGACCTTGTGCCTTCACCTTGGCATTGAGAATGAGGGTGGTACGGTGTTTTATTGTGCTTGTAGACTGCAGAATTGGTAATATAAGCTCTGACGTTAGGAAGTTTTTAATCTGGATTAGTAGGGCTAAGAGTATTGTGAGCTGGGGGCTAAGGGCTCCAACACATAAACACGATACGACGTCGCGTCGTGCTACGACGAATATACAGGGTGTTACAGAAAGGGTATATCAATACAAACGGGTTGAAGAGTGTACCTGGTCTAGAATCTCTGTACAAAAGGAGATGTTTGATTTTGGGCTACCACCATGTACACTACATAGATAAATAGGAAAAAAATAGGGGATTTTCATAAAAATACAAAGAAATTCATTTGCAGTAAAGTACAGGTGTACAGCAAATGATTATTGGGAAGTTTTTTAATAGGATAACCCTATTTTTATGGTAGCCATGACAGTTGTTTGACATGACGTTTGACGACTTTGACAGTTTGACTTTTTGTCTGTCTTTGAATCGTTGTGTTCGCGCGTGTTGTATTGGATGTGTTTCGGAGTTTTTAGTGTTTTTTTTTTGTTTTGCGACAACAGTTTGCTACTACGGACATTGATGGATTGCTTCCCTGTTGACCTCAGCTTTGTTAAATGGTTTCTGATTCGCCTGTGATTTCATAATGACCATTGTGTGGTATTTGGGTTGGGCTCGGTACCAAGAGAGCATAGCAGCACCCGGCGTCATTCCTGGATGGAATATTAATAAGAGATGATCTTGTGGAAAATGAATAAAGTCATAAGTTGTTTTATTTATATGTATATCTCTCATAACTGATTTCTCATCCTAATACTAATACTAGGAACTAAATATCATAGAACTTGTCTGAAAAACTGTTACTGCCTAGTTGGTTGGTTGGTCGTAGTTCTTTAGTTGGTTGTCGCTGTAATATAGTTGGTTTCTTCCCAGCTGTTACCGTCAAACAGGGTGAATCGGGACAAAACTTTAAAAGGGATTTTAACAATTAAAATAATATAGTTTGTGGCCAAAAAGGACCCTAATGTGTTTACTGTAATTTAATTAACGATTACGTGCCCTTATTGACAACAAACTATATTATTTTAATTGTTAAAATTCTTTTTAAAGTTTTGTCCCGATTCACCCCTGCATCCCTATTCACCCCGTTTGACGGTACTGTGTTATAAGAATAGTTCACCATTGTAACAATAACGTGCAGTTGTCAGGTACTGCACAGCTCACTACTCTCCTATGAATTATCATAGTCCAGGGTATATTAATAGGCATTAAAGAATGAAACACCAGGACAGTTTGATCAACAAAACAACGTTCAAGCTTTCGTTTCTTGCTCCTCTTGACACCGATATAACCAATAGTTTAAATAGGTAATATAAGATGTACTGCCGCAATCGAGTAGAATATTCTGTAGTCCTATTTTATTTTAAGTAACTATAACGAAACTCGAGTATTTTCGGAATTCGTGTTTTGTTTTTATTCGCAGATATTATGTAGACCACAGAGCAGACACCATAAGTTAAACGTCATTGTCATAGTGACATTTCGCATATTGCTGATCCACCATATTTATTTTATGTTGCTCTCCTTGACCGAGTGAATTTTAATGTACAGACGCCAGCACATCAACCTACTACAATCTGTCAATTTTTTTTAATAGATTTTCAACTTTATTACTGAAGCATAAGGTTCAAAGTTGATTGGGAAAATGTGACAGTTAGGTGTAGGGTGATGTGCTGGCGTCTGTACATTAAAACGAAGTCAAATTATAGAAAATTAACATTCAAAAACGGTTACTATATTGTATAGCGATATTTACATTTAGTGTACATAGTGCTAGCCCAGGCTCCATACATTTATAGAACATCTCCTTTCAGCTCAGAAGCAGTAACTTTGAAAATGCTTAATATGTTTTTATTTCGATAGTTTATTAAATTGAAATCATGACAAACGTGTCACCGCACTACGAGGGTCATTATCCATTATCTGTAGTGTGTCTGTGCGCCTAGTACACGCACATCACGCCGCCGCACGCCAGTGCAGCGCCGTGATGTCGAAATAAAAAAATATTAAGCATTTTCAAAGTTAATGCTTTTAAGCTGAAATGTACAGAGATTCTAGACCAGATACACTCTTCAACCCGTTTGTATTTATATACCCTTTCTGTAACACCCTGTATAGTACCTATATGATTGTAGTAACTTTTCATTCAAACGTCAAAACGATGCCGCGTCGTAGCACGGCGTGACGTCGTATCGTGTTTAGGCGTGGGAGCCCTAAGGGCCGAAGCACATACACACGTTGCGACGTCGTGTCACGATGGGATGTCGTGTCACGATGCGATGTCGTGTCGTGAAAATCTACTACGTGCATAGTAAAAATTCACGACACGACATCCCAACGGTAAGAGCCCTAAGAGAACTTTTGGTGAGAATATTTTGATGAAATCAAATGAAATTATTTACGAGTATTCTGTAAATAGAAGAAAGGCCGAAACAATCTTGGTCAGATCACGTGAAGACCATTTCGAAAGGTAGGCGGGCAAATGTGTGAGAAGTTAAGGAGGCCTACTCCTAGTAGTCGTCTTTCAGCTTATAAGATGAGGCTAATGATACTCTTTAGTCTAGTTCATGGGAAGGATTTCCACCTACCCTGTTCCTGCTAAGCTGGCTGGTATCTTCGGAGCCGGCGGCGACGCTCTTCTCCACTTCCGTAGTCTCCATTGCTAATGTATTCACACTGGAATTTTAATAACAACTGGTTTAAAAACTTAATACAACGAGAAATTGGTTTTGTACCATTACGTCAAAATTAAAAGTCATTTATTCAAATTATGATCTTACACAGTAATACCCCGCTTTACGCGAGGGATATGTTTTGGAAAAAATCGCGTTAAGAGAAATTCGCGTATCGGGGTTTACGATTAAATATACATGTCAAAACTTAATACAAAAAAGGACGAATCATTTGTTTACGCTCTTTTTTTCTCATAATAGGCGGCATTTTTGACGTAGCGTTAAATTATGTATTATGTATCTCCAACTAACATTAAAACACGACTGCCAGCCGAAGATAAACATCACATGGAACAAACGAGGGAATCCCCAATTCGTCAATCAAAATGTTTAGAGAAAGCGGGGATTCCCGCGACCAAAGAGATACATGTACATTATGTTCATTCTTAATTAAGGTGATTGGATACTGACACTTTTTCATACATTCTTTCGGGGTACAAATCTCGAAAAATAAACGATTTTTGCAGAATAAAAGCACGTATATTAAGTTGTTATGACTTATTATTGACGCATATCGACAAAAACCTATAAAAAAAACACTATTTCCAGGATATCTAGGCCTGACAAAATCGATAAATTTTTCTATGTGTGCGCGGCCGGAACACGCCCTCTGCAGGATATTTCAAAGAACTATCGAGAAGCAGAACACAAATTTTTGCTAAGGTTATCAACAACAATTGATCTTGCTCGTTAGATGGCGTTGTTTGTCAATGTCAAACAGGTTGGTCAATTTTATAATAAATCGTTGAATTATGCGTGTTTTTTTTGACAAGTTGCGAATCGTTGGTAGGTATGCAATATTTCTTACAAGGCTGGCGCGGTGGCTCTGCCCGCGCAGTTATATATTAAATCAATTTATCAATTGAATCATGAAGTGAGAAAAAATGCTTTACCTACTTATTGATAGTATTTGCGATCTACCCTGGGTTCGATATTACTGTAATGAATGTATGTACCTACATACTAAGTTTATGTACCTAAGTACCTACATAAATGTAAGTACTAACTTACACTTGAACTGTCTTCAAAAAATTTTCTGAATTAAAAATCTTTCTGCATTAGGCTGGTAAGTACCTATTGAGAGAGCCCTTCCCAGTTCCCACTGTTCCCAAACCGTCTATCCTATCGTCAACGCGGGCATAGTCAAAAGCTTGTTCACAGAACACTATTACCTTTCCCTAGCGGAGCTAAGCTTGTTTTTGTTGTTCAATCCAGCGCATTGTTTGAAAAAGAGGCAAAGCAAAAAGAGAGAGATAGCGCCTGAACGCTCGGTTGGCGTTCGGTTCGGGTTCGGTAACTTCCGCCGCTCACTCGCAGGCGGCAGCATGGACTTTGGGCGGCAGGCCCGGCCGGCACTATTGGAGCGCTTGGGTGGGTTAGCCATTCATTCATGATGTCGCATCGCACCTCGCACGCGCCTCGCTACTTGGCCGCGCGCATAAATGCACTAGTTTTGTAAATGGCTCTGCATGCAGGTACATATAACTACATACCTATAGTACGGACGAAGCACTTGGCCCCGCGCCGGGGAGATGTGTGTTTGAATTTTTATCAATCTAGGTACCTACCTACCGAACTAGCGTTATTTTTGACTATATGGAAATTATTTATAATATACACAAATACTTTAGCTTTTTCATATTATGTTTGTTCCTAACTAATATTGTAAATGCGCAATTGACTTTGTTTGTTCCACTTTCACGCTAAAACGGCTGAGCTGAACGGATTTACTTAGATGAAATTTGGCACATGGGTAGACCATGACCTGCGGGGTAATTGCGTAACACACTATCAGTAGCAATGGCTTTCATTTTGACAGTTCAACAACATTCATTGCATCATTTACGTTTTTGAGCAAAAACATTTTTCGAACCATAGAAATGATATACATATGTTTCGAACATAGGTAATGCAAAGCAATGGATTAGCAATATTCTTCAAAATGATTCAAATTGAGATTGATAATGATTGTGTTACGTAGGTAATTAGAGTGCTGGGTTAGGATTACGACATAGGATACTTTTTATTCCGGTAGTACGATTCCGTGGGATAATCTCCGACATCCACGCGGGCGAAGCTGCGGGAAAAATCTAGTACCTCCATAAAGTACGATAAAGTAAAAGTAAATAATTTTATTCTACCTATGGAGTAGAGTAGCAGTACCTACCTAAATAAATTCTTAATTCCGCGTTCCGTTACCTAATCTCAACTTCTTCAATAGACGTATTGAAGAAGTTGAAATTAGGCAACGGACTTGTATAAAATGTAGGTACGTACCGTATATAAATGTAATACCTAGTACCTACTTGTACCGCGCAGTACCTACAGGCACAAAATATAGAGAGTACCTACAGACTGCCATCCGCGCGAGACACGCGTAGCTGTGAAGTGCAAAAAACCGGCCAAGTGCGAGTCGGACTCGCCCATGAAGGGTTCCGTAGCAGCAAGTAACATAATATAAAAGTTCTTGTAGTTCGTTGTAACTTTGTGAAAGGTAAATTGCGGTTTTCGATTTATGACGTATTAAAAAAAAAACTACTTACTAGATCTCGTTCAAACCAATTTTCGGTGGAAGTTTACATGGTAATGTACATTATATATATTTTTTTAATTTTATCATTCTCTTATTTTAGAAGTTAGAGGGGGGGGGGGACACATTTTACCACTTTGGAAGTGTCTCTCGCGCAAACTATTCAGTTAAAAAAAAAATGATATTAGAAACCTCAATATCATTTTTGAAGACCATCCATAGATACCCCACACGTACAGGTTTGATGAAAAAAATTTTTTGGACTTTCAGTTGTAAGTATGGGGAACCCCAAAATTTATTGTTTTTTTTCTATTTTTGTGTGAAAATCTTACTGCGGTTCACAGAATACATCTACTTACCAAGTTTCAACAGTATAGTTCTTATAGTTTCGGAAAAAAGTGGCTGTGACATACGGACGGACGGACAGACAGACAGACAGACAGACAGACAGACAGACAGACATGACGAATCCATAAGGGTTCCGTTTTTGCCATTTGGCTACGGAACCCTAAAAATGGAGTAACAAAAAAAAAAGTAATTATAAGTAACTGTTGAGTGGATGGTTGTTTAAATTCAACATTACGATGAATTATCGTTTTTTAAGCTACCAGTTGTTTCAGAGAGGTAAGTAGGCATTTGCTTGTATTTCGAATAGTTAGATAGGTAGGTAAGCGCCCCGGCCCCCGGTGCCGAGCCGTAAAAGCGAACATGACTTTGTGGCGTTGTAATATTTTTACAATTTATATTAGATATTTATTGTAGTAAGTACCTATAAGCTAAAAAAATACGATCATTTCCTTTCTTGCTGTTTCATTCTCAACAATGAATCAAATAACTAGATACGAGTACCACTACTACACTAGTTTTTTGTGTTTTTTGTTTTGTGTGTTTTTTGCCAAAGTTGACAACCCCAGCGCGACCGCCGAGCGTAGGTATGAAAAGTGCAAGTACCAAATTACCTTTCTGTTTTGTGCGGTTGATCAAATAAAGTAATCTGAATACAGTCATTTATATTTACGGTACCTACTTTGAACAAAAAACATTTGTTGTTAATTTTTGTCTCTGTCTGTTTATTCCGGCTAATCTCCGAAACGGCTAGACTGATTTTGACGAGACTTCCACTGGCAGAAAGCTGATGTTATAAGTTCCGCGAAAAAAAATAGGTGAAAATGAATGAAATTCAATACTGTACAGACGCAAGTACATCAATCTACTACCGCGGTAATATTATTATGCGAGTCATACCTACGCGCCGCGGCCCGCGAGTTCGGTTTACACTCGGTAAACAAACAGTCTCGAATGCTCCACAGTGACGAACGGACGCCGGACGATGTGATGGTTTTGTACGCAGTTACGAGCGTAGACCATATAGGTACATACCTACTGTTTGACAAATTGTACATAAGACCGAGGAGTACAGTCAGCCACTGTGTATGGCATTTGTGGACTACGAGAAAGCCTTCGATTCCATCGAAGTATGGGCAGTTCTGGCCTCTCTGCAATGATGTCGAATTGACTGGTGCTAAATCGAAGTGTTGAGATGTTTGTATGATGCTGCAACGATGACTTTCCAGATCCAGGATCAGAAAACCAGCCCCATCCAACTGCTCAGGGGGGTGATACAGGGGGATGTCATATCCCCTAAATTGTTTGTGAAATACTAGAAGAAATACTAAAATTCACGGCAGTAGTACTTATATGTCACGAAATCAAAATCACAGCTGAGTAGACTTTACGAGTAATAGTCGACCAACTTTTAGTTGCAATGTATGGGAGGACATGATTTTCAACTACAATGTTAAGCTTGTTCTTGGGATAAATTCATTTCGACTACGGAACTCTTCATTGTGGTCCGACATGGACTTGGCCGGTTTTTCCTTGCTAATTTTAATGTAACTTAGGGTGTAAATAAGTACCTAATAAAAGATGTATAGAATCTTCAAAACAAAGTCGGTACCAACAAAGCTCAATTATCGAAGAGAGAGAAGAGTTCAATAAACTTTATTTGCAACTAGCTGCGCCCAGCGGTTTCACCCGCATAAGTTTCGATCCCGTGGGAATATCGGGATAAAAACTATCCTATGTCCTTCCCCATACCTACCAAATTTCTTCTAAATCGGTTCAGTGGTTTAGGCGTGAATAGGTAACATACAGACAGACAGGCAGAGTTACTTTCGAATTTATAATATTAGTATGGATATAATATAGTATAAGTATATACAGGGTTATTGGAACAACACTAACATGGTCATTGTACTCATCATTATGAACAATTTTTTTTACTATGGGACCAAACCTGAAATCGCGAAAAAAATCAGCTGTTCCCTACATTTATGTTCGTATAGGTATCATCATGCGTCAAAATGTAGGGAACAGCTGATTTTTTTTCATTTTCTCATTTGAAATTGGAATTGTTGGTTTGAGTGGACGCTGGTGTATGTGAATTTGTTGGTTTTTAGGCTAAACATACAAACACACGTAAATAGTAAACACATAATACATATTACACATAACACTTATATACATATACATACACATACACACAACAGTAATAAAATTACACTAATAATTAAATACCCACAACCGTGTGTACACGGCCTAATAATTTCACGCGTCTGTACACTGCCTTACTGCCTGCGACGGCGGGCACGCTGGGCTGCGGTTGAATGATACATTATTATTATACCTACGAGTGACCGAAATTCGCGGAATTCCGTCGCGCCGCTGCATCTCTCGCGCACGACTCAAATAAACATTTTATATATTTTGTTTTATAGTAGCGTTTAATTATACAAAGAATCTTAACTGTCCCGTTGGTTTCGTGGTCACAAGTGCATCTGCCGTTCTCGGGGTCCTGGGTTCGATTCTCAGGTCGGACAGTGTTATTAAAATTGGGTTTTTCCCGTTAGGAGTTTCTTTACTCTTTTTCTTTTTTTTTTTGCCCGGAGTTTGGAAATTGGTGGCGTAATACCCCCGTGCCTCGGAAAGCACGTAAAGCCGTTGGTCCTGCGCCTGTTCTCTCTCCTGTATTTGCGCACACACTTGTGCACTATAATATCTCCTGCAAACCTGGCTAATCTTCTTTGAAATTGGCCACCGTGACCGAAATCGGTCAGGGGATTTATTATTATTTTATTATTTTTAAACCTAAACCTACCCTAACACACTACAAAAGCACCCTTAGAATAATTGAATAAGCAACTGACAACCCTTGTAGCAATCAAGTATTCTTTTCTTCGGTTTTTACTATAAAAAGTACGCTTTTCTTTAGAGAATGAAGGACAGTCATAAAAATATTTTCGTAAAAATATTTTATTTTAATTAACGCCACCTCTGGAAAACAAGTTCACAAACCAAGTTTATGAATACAACGCCATCTAGTTATATCGCAAGTAAAACTATACACGTAGTGTGTAACTGTACATGTGTGTGTAAAGACATAGTAAAGATATAAAGTGAAACGGCTAAATGTTTAGGGGTACAAATCTTTGTATGTGACGAGTTAACAAGCAAAGTGAATATCTAAAAAGATTATGTTAATGCGTTAGTTGACGCATATAATAAAGTTGTTTCGCAAAGCTTTCTGAGTTAGGCGTAAAAATTGAAAATGTTCGAAGTGCGAATGTGCCGCCATCTAGCGATAAAGTGGCTGGGAGATCATGTATTGAATAGCCTTAAGTAAGAAATACGCGTAATGCGAGGCATTTTAACGCGAAATTTGAAATTCGCATTATAGTGAAACCGCGCATAACGGGGTCGCGTAAAGCGGAGTATTACTGTACCTATATAAAAATCTCGTATCACAGTGTTTGTTTATTATCGAACTCCTCCGAAACGGCTTGACCGATTTTTATGAAATTTTTTGTGTATATTTGGTAGGTCTGAGAATAGGTCGTAGGCTATTTTTTTAAACCCCTGAATGATAAGGGTGGCCCTTTCCAGATTTTTTTTAGGAATCGAAACTTACGCGGGTGTAACCGCGGGGCGCAGCTAATTGTACTTTTCTACCTAATGCTAAATTAAGATCTTTAATCTGTATACAGTGCAATGTACTTGATCTTTATGGTAATAAACAATTTATTATTTACTAGCTGCGCCCCGCGGTTTCACCCGCATAAGTGTCGATCCCGTGGGAATATCGGGATAAAAACTATCCGATGTCCTTCCCCGGGACTCAAACTATCTCTATACCAAATTTCATCTAAATCGGTTCAGTGGTTTAGGCGTGAAAAGGTAACAGACAGACAGACAGAGTTCCTTTCGAATTTATAATGTTAAGTATGGATGATGAGGTATTATAGGCTGAGATTTGAGACTTTTTGATTGTCAAAATTACATAAGGCAGTCCCTCAAAACGCCCGTTCTACGCACTTCCTAATGCCACACCCCGGACACTCCATACAACGCTCGCAAAATAATTACCTACTACTACTACATTAAAAAATGACGTTTGTATACGTATGAATGTGTGCGTGAGGTACTTGTGTTTGCGAGCGCTCTTGTTAAAGTACTGCGACGAATACGCCGAAGTGCGGGGTGAGGTGCGGTAACTGATGTTAGTGCGGGGAAGGGAGTGTCCTTTCTGTACGTAGTACTTTAAGTATTCTGTCCTAATGCTTTAACTGGGAAGAGTCAAGAGTGGGGAGAAGTGGCGCAACAAACTCCCCAGCAACGTAGTTCCGCCTGGGTGGAAATTAACTTATGATTCCGAAGTCAAGGCTGTCTAGACATTAACTTATATAAAAAAAGGCTTTGAATTAATGTTTCTGACTGTATTCAAAGGCTCAGAACATTTTTATTTTTGAAGTGAAACTTCTTTACGCACGCTTGACTTGGGGAGTAAGCTGGCGAACGCGTGACGTAAGCGTTACGAAGAGTGTGATCGAGCGAGGCGAACGGGAGTTGAGTGGGGGATATAAGCAAGAGAAAGCAGTGCGCGCGCACATTTTCTTTCTCTTTTCCTCTCATAGCCAAATACGTTTGAAGTTTCACTTCAGTCGTGTGGTCATAAGCACACTCGGTTTTTTTTATTTGAAATGGGTTTGCTGTTGACTCTAGTTTAGACCAGAGGTGACAGAGACAAAGTCGACGATGGAGCGAGCTTACCCAGAAGCAGCCTGTTCACTCTCACTTTGAAGAGATTCGGGTTGTATGCGCTCGGAAACACAGACGCAGGCAGAGAGTTCCACTCTTTTGCCGTGCGCATTATAAAAGACATTTGAAAACGCTTAGTGCGAATTGGTGGAATAGCAACCAGGCAGGGATGGTCGCTTGCAGTGCGTCTGGATGTCCGAAGGTAGAAGGGGGCCGGTGGAATGAGGTCGTGGAGTTCAACACATAACATATCAAAACCGACTACTGAAAAGGATGAAACAAGAAAGTACCTTCCCGTGGTCGCATGCCGCTGTACTAACATACTTATAAGCTATGGTAGCATGCGACCACGGGAAGGTACTTTCTTGTTTCATCCTTTTCAGTAGTCGGGTTTTAGTTTTTAAACTTATTTTTTATTTAATTGTTTTGGAGCTTATTTCAGTAATATTTATATTTTTGAAATATGCTAATTAAGCCTTTTAATTAGATACCCAACACGGCATGATTAAAAAAAAATTTTTTAGGTCATGACTATTTCCGCTAGAGGGAGCCATTTTCAATTTAATGTGACGTCACATAGCCTATAAACAGCGGACGATCAAGACGCTTCCAATGATACCTCATTTGTCAAATTATGAATTTATGACAAGTAGTTCAGAAGTTGTGAGGGAACAGATGAACATACATGCATACCGGTCAAAATCATAACCCTCCTTTTTGCTTCGCCGTAGTCGGGTAAAAATGGGATAGGACAGTAAAGCTCATATCTCACTAAGACACCATTGTGGCGCAACCATGGTCACGCTGCCAGCAAAATATACACAGCTTTATGGTGGGTATCTCACCAGGCGTCCAAGCGGTTGCGCAACCAACCATACATTTTTTGGACAGTACGACCATGGTTGCGCCACCATGGTGTCCTAGTGAGATATGGACCTTAGTCATGCGAGCGACGATATGAAGCAATGGATTAGCAATATCCTTCATAATGATTTAGATTGAGTGATTGTTTGTTACGCAATTAGGGCTCTGGACCATCTAGAAATGGGATTCGAACCCAGTTGTGGAAAGCCATTTAACAAAGTTCGTAATTATATTTCTGTTATGTTGGTAATACTATAAATACTAAGAGATACTAACCTTCAGTCACTCTTTAAATAACACCTCTAAAACACAGTTTTTTTTTATATAAAGGGGGAAAAATGATTACTTATTATTTATTAAAGAGATTGGACCAACACTGTCTACTACTAAGAGAAGGCAACTATTTAATATTACATCCATAAACTACAGAGTTAAAGCCTCTTTAGTCAAAAAACTTCTTTTTTCAAACAAAAAAATTCGCGCGCTTTATTTGGTAACTATAGTTTAGAACACAGTATTATTTTTATGTTGGTAAGCTCGTGTTTCTTTTTTATTTTTAGTTTTTTTATGACTTTCGTTCTGTGAGTGCGTGGACGGCTGTTGACGGAGCGCATTTTTTTTTGTAAATTCGTTATTGCAAGATGGTGGAAAACAGGAGACCGGATGAGTTTAGTTGATGCTTCTTCGGTATCGCGGACGCCATGTATCTGTAACAAAAAGAAAATATATTATTAGAAACATGTTTATTTAACCTTTTAACCTAACATAATCAGCCTATAATGTTGCCACTGCTGGGACACAGGCCTCCTCTCTGTGAGAGGGAGTGGGCCGTAATCCTCCACGCGGGCCCAGTGCGGGTTGGTAGATGTCACATGTCTTCGAATTTTTGGTTCTAGGACATGCCGGTTTCCTCACGATGTTTCCCTTCACCGTTTTGAGAGCAGTGGTGATGAAATAATTTACACAAAGTAAAGCGCCTGTCAGGGTTTGAACCTACGACCTCGTAAGTCGCGGTCGTTACCACTGGGCCACCACTGCTCCACCTTAACCAACTTTTAACCTGCGACACATATTTCCGTGCCCCTACCGCTCGTGTCGTATTTCTGCGACAGAGAACATGCATGTTTTTTTCGTTCTATTTTCGTTTTATTAACTGCGTGGTACAACTAAAACCATTATTAAATAGAGAAAAAAACTTTTTGATATTTTTTAATCGATACAACGATTTCTCCTCCTTATTTATTAAAGGTATTATTTTATCTTGATTTTATCGATATTTAGCCAAGCGCTTAAAAGAAAAGTGTTAACAAGTATAACAACCTAGTGCTGCCCAGGCTTTTTTCCAACTATGTTGGGGACGGCTTTCAGTCTAACCGGATGCCAGTATTTTTCATGGAGCGACTGCCTATCTGACTTCCACAACCCAGTTACTGGGTAATACGATACCCCTTGGTAAGACTGGTTGTCACTTTCAGGCTTCTGACGATCCGAAACGACTATCAAAGATTCACAAATGACAGCCAACGGCTTAACGTGCCTTCCGAGGCACGGAGGGGTTTTGTTACGTAAAGATGGTCACCCATCCACGGACCAACCGCGGCAAGCGTAGCTTAACCTGATCGATCGACCTGTGCGGCTGTTATTACTTAGCCTAAATGTTTCAATTGTAGGTACAGCTGGAATTAGCACTAAGGGTATTTCATTAAAGTAACTATCCGCACCTAATTACTAACTACGGTAGACAGAAGCCAAGCAATTACAGTCCTAGTCTGTGTGACTCACACTCTAACTCAGTGCTTGGCCAGACTGCAAACGCGGGCGCGGGGCGGGCGCGACGCGGCGTATCTAGTACCTACTCAACCATAAGAACTTCATTTGAGCGTCCATAGTGGATTAGTGGGCACGCGGGGGCGGTGAGCGGCGCGGGCTGCTTGACGCGGGGAGCGCGCGGGCAACTCACGCCATAGCTCGTTCATACAAGTGGCCGCAGTGAGTGCGCGGGCGGCCCGCGCGGGGACCGGGGTTCTTAAACTAGTTCGAGCTTTTTTCTAGTAAAAATAAGTCTTCTTCATCCATATTATAATATTATACTTTGACAAACACTGGACACGACAACGCTCAGAACGAAGCCGCGCTCGACTGCGGACAGGCAGATCGCGCGCGTTCCCGCACCCGCGCCGCTCCCCGCCCCGCGCTGCCAGTCTGGCCAAGCACTTAGTGCCTATAAGCCGCTTCTATTAGCACTTTTTGTTTGCTTTTCTGTTTTTGCTATGGCGTCCGCAAAATGGAGTAGCGGTGGCCCAATGGTAACGGCCTCGACTTACGAGTTGTAGGTCGTAGGTTCGAACTCAGACAGGCGTTTTACTTTGTGTAAATTATATCATCACCGCGGAAACCGGTATCATGATACCCAGTAACTGAGTTGCGGAGGTCCGATAGGCAGTCACTCCATGTAAAATACTGGTACCCAGCTGCATTCGGCTGGACTGGAAGCCGACTCCAACATAGTTGGGAAAAGGCTACGCAGATGTGGAGCATACCCATTTAATCGAGTTGTCTATACACACATGAACATATAAAATATCGCCTTGATATTTGCCGGAGTTCGAACTTCGAATCCTCTGCCACACGAGCTACACGTGCTTACGTACGCGAGCTACACGTGCTTACCATACGAGCGGCACGCGTCAACGGCAGAGCCAACTGCAGCTGTCGACAAGACAACGTGCCGCTCATGTACAGACGCCAGAACATCAAGCTACCCGAAACTGTCAATGTTTTCCAATCAACTTTGAACCTTATGCTTCAGAGATAAAGTTGAAAATATATTAAAGAAATTTGACTGATTGTATAGTAGCTTGATGTACTAGCGTCTGTACCTAAGCACCGTGCTCAAAGGCTGCAGTTGCGTCTGGGCTCTGCCGTAGACCTGCGGGGCAATTGCGTAACACATTCATGCGGAATCGGTTTCATTTTGACAGTTTAACAACATACATTGCGTTATTTACATGCTGAGCAGACAAATTTTTCGAGCTTATGAAGCAATGGATTAGCAATTTGCTTCAAAATGATTCTGATTCCGATTGATGGTGTGTTATGCAATTAGGGTGCTGTGTCCCTCGTGTGTATGAGCACTTTAACCCAACACAGCATATTAAAGCAACTGCTAACTCAAATATAATTTATAACCCGCAGCACAATGACGTCACAGTATGGGTATCAGCAGTAAAGCAACGCGCTCACCGGCCGCTATCGCAGGTTATGTAAAGCGGAACGAAACGCGGCAATCAGTCAGCGCTATCGAACGATCTGGGGCTCGTGTGCATTGTCGCACGATACGGTAAGTATTGTGATTCATTTGTAAATTTAACAATATTTAAATGATAGGACGTAACGAATACAATAACATGAAAGAAAGAAAGAAATGCGTAGCAAGGTGCATGGTACAAAAGTAACTCTATGTAGTTTCATTTTACTGAAAAACCCGGATTCCAAGGAATTCACATTATTATTATTATTCACAAATTAGTGAATTTTGGGGGTAAGTCGATAACTGTTACTGTTTAAATACTAAACAAGTGAGAAGCGGGTGATTGTGTATTTTCATATTGTTTGTCAATTTATCAACTTTTCAATAAAACTATCACAAATCAAATACACCTCAAGTATTCTCGTACCGTAAAACAATGGAAACAGCGCCGTAATCGCGGTAAAGCCATGACCTAATGCCATGGTCGTAGACTCGTAGCAAGTTCAGCTGCTACGGGCTACGAAAATGAGTCACCGACTACGTGAACATAATGATGTATTATGTAGCAGGATCAGATGTTACGGTTGAGCTACGAGAATGACTCACCAGATGCCAGAATATTATATTGTGTAGACTAGCTGCGCCCCGCGGTTTCATCCGCATTAAGTGTCGATCCCGTGGGAATATCGGGATAAAATGTAGCCTATAAGTTAATCCAAGGTGTCAGCTACCTCCATACAAAATTTTATCAAAATTGGTCCAGCCGTTTGAGCGTCAAGAAGTAACAAACATATAAACACACACACACAAACACGAACTTTCGCCTTTATAATATTAGTGTGATTAAACAAAAAATAAAATTAGATCTGTAACGTGTTAGTCTCGTCAAATCTCATTTCAAATGATGATCGTTTTTTTTTTTTAATCAACGAAAAACAATGATTTTCTCAAATTATTGTTGAAATCGGAGCAATAAATGTTGTGACAGATAACACAATGGATATAAGTCGGCTACGGCTACGCGGCTACGGCGTAGAGCCGTAACCTAATCGTAGCAAGTTCAGGCGCGTAGGCCCGTAGCCGTAGCATAGTCTTGAGTGACTCATTGCTTAGTTGCGTAGCGGCACAGTTTCAGAATAAGTAGACCAGTAATTTTATAAGTTCAATGGTCCAGTATTCTATTTTTTCCTAGAATTATTTAGTTCTAAAATAAGTTATTATTATTATTTACTAGCTTCTGCCCGCGACTTCGTCCGCGTGAAATTTCACCCTCCCCCATTCACCCCCTTACGGGGGGAATTTCGAAAAACCCTTTCTTAGTGGATATCTACTATTCACAAAGAACACACCCTGCAAATTTCATGTCTCTAGGACCAGCGGTTTAGGCTGTGCGTTGATATATCAGTCAGTCAGTCAGTCAGGACTTTGAATTTTATATGTATAGATGTATGCAACGATGGAATGCGAGGAGAACCGGGCTATTGCAAGCATTAAAATGTTGAAGTACCTATGCGACTTTTTTGAGCTCGTAGGTACTCAAAATTATGGTATACGAACAAACCTACACATAATACTTGATAGACAAGGAACAAGCATAGAACGATACGCTTATTGTTTCAGTAGTATTCAGTTTACTTGCAAGTCTTTCCTTCAACATAAATTACGTCCAAGATTCATTTTTAAACTTCACACGAAACAAAAAAAAAAAAAAATCTTGTGCCGTCGGGGGACCCCCGTCAGGAACGAAATCCCTTACGCGAGACTCGCACGCACATACACTTTTATAGGTATAATAGAAACAGAGAGAGAATGTTTCCGTAGCCGCCATCTTGGATTTTCATTTTGACCTCACTATCGGCCTAAGCACCCTCGAAAACCATGAAAGCGACACCCATGATGAAAAATTATAAAATTTTCGCAATTTTTGAAGTGAAAACTACTTTAAGCGCGTTAGGCATTTTTTGAGATGGGGAAAAACCATTACATTCGCGCCACTGTTACCGTAACCGGCATTGCTTCGGATGTGTTCGGCTGTCCTCGGGATGTAGTCGGTTTGAATGTATTTCCAATACGTCAATGAGTGATGGCAAAGTATTCTGTTTTGTTTATATATGACGATTCAAAAAATACACACATAATTGTTCAAGTTTTCACTTATGTCGGCACTGCCGGAGTGCCACTGTTTTTTTTTTGTAATAACTGCTTGAACTGCAGAATAATGTGCTCCACCATATAATAAGAAACATTTTGGACACGCATGTATAATGGAAACAACCCGCTAAAACAAATAGCCGTGACCCAGTGCCCTTGACGCAAGTTCAGAGCGCCTATGACTCATCAGAACCATTAAATATAAGAGGTTTATAAGGAACGAAAACTTTTAGTATAGTTGGTGACTGCTATGGTTCTTTATGACTAGCGATCTCGGTAGCACGCAGCAGTGCTGCCGTGCTCGGAATGTAATCTCATACAAACCCATAGAAAATGTATGAGGACCAGTAGTGCTGCGACCGCACTGCCGCGGCAGCACTGCTGCGTGCTGCCGAGATCGGAATCATACCTTTGAGAGTAAACTAGTCGCGAGCTCGAACTCACTGGTGTTCATGGCTAAAAAGCACGCTGTCTCACCTGGCTTCGTGTCCGACAGAGAAATCAATTATAGGTAAAGTTTATTGAACTCTTCGATAACTGAGCTTTGTCGGTACTGACTTAGTTTTGAAGATTTTACAGTTCTTTTTATTACTTATATTATTTACATCCAAAGTTACGTTAAAAATAGCAAGAAAAACGAATCTTTGTTGGCTCATAAATTTTTAATGGCTTTTTATTTTACTATTCTGTTTCCGTACAGACAAAATTACAATAAATCAAAACGAGATCATGTTTAACTTCGGATGTACAGACCAGCACATCAACCTACTACAATCTATCAAATTTCTTTAATAGATTTTCAACTTTATTACTAAAATATAAGGTTCAAAGTTGATTGGGAAAATGTGACAGTTTCGGGTAGGTTGATGTGCTGGCGTCTGTACAATTTCAAACAGTGGAGTAATACTCTCCCGAAAGGACAATGAGTAATGGTGGGCCCACCTCTCAATAGAAATAAGATACACATGAATGAATAGGTATTTTTATGCAGAATAAAACTTAGTATTACGACTAAGCTTAAAAGTCAGTACTTTCGGAGTTATACTAACTATTATACTGCCATGAAAGTGATCCCATTCATTCCATGATCATATCTCCGAAAGTACTAACATTTGACCACAGTATTATTCGTAACTAATATTCCGCTTAAAAAGCCCTATCCAACGGTATATCGCATGTTACTATTGAAGGGGGGCCCAGAACCCATATATTTGTTTCCGACTTTAAGACGTCATTTCTCCGAAAGTACTAACATTTGACCATAGTTTTATTAGTAACTAATGTTCCGCTTAAAAAGCCTTATCCAACGGTATATCGCATGTTACTATTGAAGGGTGGGCCCATATCCCATACATTTGTTTCCCAATCTACTTTGTATGGAAAAAATATCGACTAGTGACACCAATCAATTAGTAGTAATTAGTGATTGCCAATCAGCAACCATCTAAATACAGCCTGGTTCTGCAACCAGGTCACCAGCTACATTGCACCGGGGCGGGGTGCACGCTGACCTATTTATAGAGGTCACCGGCTTGCCCGGGACCAACCGGGAAAACCTTCTGAACTGGGATATGGGCTAGTGGGGAAATGATGATTATAGGATTTTATGCAATACCTGTTGTTAGCTTGGATGGTGGGATGATCTTTACAAAAAAAGGCGATATTTATTTTGCAAAATAACAGTCGAAATATGGATGTATTATAGGTACAGACGCCAGCACATCAAGCTACCCGAAACTGTCAAATTATCCCAATCAACTTTGAACCTTATACTTTAATGATAAAGTTGAAAATCTATTAAAGAAATTTGACAGATTGTAGTAGCTTGATGTGCTGGCGTCTGTACAACATCCCTGCCTGACCCTTCGGGGAACAGGTGTGATGTTATGAATTTTTCATTTCCGACCGGTAATTCCAGATATTAGCGCGTTCAAACAAACTTTTCAGCTCTATTATTAGTATCGATATTGAAGCTTTATTTATTTATTTACTAGCTGCGCCCCGCGGTTTTACTCGCATAAGTGTCGATCCCGTGGAAATATCAGGATAAAAAGTCTCCTATGTCTTATCCTGATGTATAAGTTATATTACTGTAAAGTTTCATAAAAATCCGTTCAGTAGTTTTTGCGTGAAGGAGTAACAAACATCCTCACAAACTTTCGCGTTCATAATATTAGTAGGAGTAGGATTAAGATAGACAAGGACCAATGTTCGTTAATTTTCTGCACAGCAAATAGTTCCAGCCCTGCATTGAAAAACCGGCGTGTGTAACTGCACTGTACACCAGGGAACATCTCTATTATTGGGCGTGAGTCTATAGTCGATGCGAGGGGAGCGAGGGGGGGTACGGGGGGTTGTACAGGTGACCTAGATACAGGATCCAGCCCATCTAGGCTATGTAGGTGAGCTATCTATCATACATTCAGGATTTTTGTGACGTCATAGTTGAGTTTCTTTGTTTGATTTATTTGAGGGTGCTTTAAAATATTTGCTATGAGTGATTAGAGTCAAAAGGGAAATATGCAAAACTTTATTGACCTTCTAATGATGGACACTTTTTTTAATTAATGAACCTCTAAAAACTTTTTGCGCTTCTAATGATGCACAATTTTTTAATATAATTGAGCCTCTTTTTAACTCTCTGACCATAGTAAGGTTGGTCGCAGTAACTTAGTTATAAGAATTATTTGACGTTCACAAAAAGAGGTGCAATCACTATATTGGAGTGTTCAATAATATTTTTAGGAGAGCAAAATGGGAAAGATTAGAGGTTCGATTAATTACATGCCGAGTGAAATGTGCGTAAGGTCATCTGGGGCCAATATTTTTTAGTACGGAAAGAGCTATTCTTGTAGTCTTGAATTCTTGATACGAGAAAAGATTTTATTTAAACGGATTCGATTTTTATAATGATAACCCTGAAGTCCAATTCCCGTAATTAAAAACCTTCAAAACCTAATCGCAATATATCTCAGCGACAATCAATGTCAAAAACTTGTCAAAAATTTAGGGAAATTAGAGGTATTTTTGACAGATAGAAACTTAGAGATGAGGCTGTGAATGTTCTTAAAATTACGACAGTTGCCCCCCTGTTTTGTTTATTGATGAAAAAGTATGTTGTCAGAAGTTTTTTTAATATCGACAGCATTGTAAATCTAACAGTTTTTAATGCAAGTGCTTCGACAGCTATAGGATTCTCAACTTTTTTAATGCGTGCCATAATTAATATACTTAGTTGGTAGAGAAATAATCTTATTAGTCACAATTATGGACCCTGTCGGGCATAGCATAGATAGTAGGAGACAGGAGGAAGAACACTGGGTGTTTATTACGATAAATATTAGTTAAGTATTTAGTAAGTTATATTACTTTATGAATACAAAATTGAATTAGGCTGAGACGGCTGACATAAAAACTATCATGTTATTGAGAAAAAAGTATCGTATCACCCCTTTATAGTTTAACTTCTTCGCGGACGAAGTCGCGAGCAGAAGCCAGTGTTGGATACTTTGAAAACTATAACTACCAAGCTAATAAAGAGTACATTACACGGCGCTAGAACATGCGAGAAACACATCCAAACCCACCACTGGATTCTTAACAATCTTGAACTTCAAAACCTGACACAAGGTGGCCCCATTTCACCTTGGAAGAGCTGACTCATACGGCTCTGTCCTTGACTTCAACCAATGGGGTTCGTTATAGCCTTTTAACCAACCTACACACTATGCGACATGTGATTGCGACCGACAGTTCGACAACACGACGCTAACCTGTCGGGTGCGACTGACATCGGGTCGCGCATTCACCGTTCCTCTAGACGCTGCGAAAATTAGCGAGATGGTGCGACTCCCTCCCTAGCCAATCGTTCATAATCAGCCTATAATGTTCCCACTTCTGAGACACAGGCCTCCTGTCTTCGGAAGTTGGCTGTAATCTACCACGCGCGCCCAGTGCGGGTTGGTAGATGTCTCATGTCTTCAAATTTTTGGCTCTAGGACATGCCGGTTTCCTCACGATGTTTCTTTCACCGTTTTGAGAGCAGTGGTGATGAAATTATTTACACAAAGTAAAACGCCCGCCTGGGTTCAACTCCACGACCAACAACTCGTAAGTCGTGGCCGTTACCATTGGGCCACCATGCACTGCTCCCTAGCCCGTCGTTGCGACTCTGCAACTCGGCGCAAAGCTTTGAACAAAATTTGTATGTCGTTGCGTCTAGTCGCCGATCTGTCGGGGTCGCATGTCGCATAGTGTACGCTCAGTCTTAGGTCACAAATTATAGACTTTTATTGGAAAGTTAGTCATGGTTTCCAAGGTAAACTACGGAGGTTCCGAGAAAAAAGGTTTTGGGGGTAGAAATGAGGTCGTTACTGGTGCTGTAATAAATCTTTTTTCTTTTTTAATAATAGTTTTGTTAGAGTTGTAGATTATGGTGAAATCTATGTAGGTTAGGAAAGTGAATTACCATTTATGACTCAGAGGTGAAGATCGATGAACAATATGGAAATGGAAAATTGATAATGATGCGATGGGGGGGTAAATGAAAAGTTTTTAAAAGCTTTTATTGTTTTGAAAGCTACTTTTATTTAAGTAAAATTTTTCATCGATGTTGTCCTTCGATGTCCCTGGCAACCAGTAATCACCAAGTATTTAGGTATCACCTAAGTACTTGGTGATTTACCTACGCTAGAAAATGGAGTCTCTCCACATACAATTACATACGTCATACAACAATATCGTAAAAAAAAATGGACGATTAACTCAGACACAATATTATTTTAATGTTAACTCGCAGGAGCTCATTCGAACTGTTTCCTGAAAATATTTATATAGGCAAATTGTTAAGCGTTATTTGCATTCAGTGATTCATAGTTAAATATAATTTAGACTATATTAAAGGAAAGATACCCGTATTCAATTCAACATAATAATACAAGGGTACATTATAGAAGATTCATTTCGTCCTGAGATCGTCTACGTCGTTCTCAAATGTATAATTTCAACGTGAATGATGTAACCAATATTTTGTAACAATTTTATAATTTAAAAAAGAGTGCCCGTGGAGTATCTCGACAGTTCTTCTCCATAGATACCTACTACGTGTATTACCTTAAAACTATAAAAACAAAGATTATGATGCCAAAAGGGCCTCAGCTCAGCAGAATTTTGACAATTCAAAAGTGCCTGTAAAAACCAATTACAGGCACTTTTGAATTGTCAAAATTCTCAAAAACTCTGAACGTTTATTTGAAATAAACGTTCAGAGTTTTTGGATTTCGTTTCGCCATTTTTCCTCAGGGGCAGTCAGATAGGAAATCTCGATTCCATCTAGCTTTTTTTTTAATGATTCCGATACAATATTTACAGAATAAACAATTTAATTTAATTTCTACTTAACACCACTGCCTACCTTTTTGAGAAATAAAGTCGTGATGTTTTGAATATCAAACCTCCCTAGATATTGCACAGAAACTGCATATAAAGGACAAAGGGCTGGAAAGATGTACCGCGCGTGTGCGTTGTCCCAATAACCTGGTAACCGGTTTGAACCGGATCGTTCGGCTCTCCCGAGCGTCCCCGAACTCTCCCGAACGCTGAGAGGGCATTTTATTGGGTACAAATTAGCGGATTTTTAGTGCCGCTTCATTTTAATGGTGCAATGTTTGTAGAGTGGTGAATTGGTGATAAAAGGTTTGGGTGTAATCAAAATGGCGGGGTTCTGGGTTCGAAAATAGGTCAAAGCTCGGTGAGATCAAAACTTTAGGCGTGATCGTGAAAGTCTTTGTTAGTTTCAGTAGCATACTTTTGCTCTCGCGGCAGGCCTAGACGGAGATGTCGGGACAAGCGTCCTATGCAAGTCTAGACAAAGAGACGAATAAGGAGAGTAGGGGGGCCCATCAAGAAAGAAAGAAAAGTACTTATTCATAAACTAAAGCTAAATACAACCACAAAAATATAAAAACAAAATAATCCACACAAATATTATAAATGCGAAAGTGTGTCTGTCTGTTACCTCTTCACGCTTAAACCGCTGAACCGATTTAGATAAAATTTGGTATAGAGATAGTTTGACTCCCGGGGAAGGACATAGGATAGTTTTTATTCCGATATTCCCACGGGATCGGAACATGCGGGTGAAACCGCGGGGCGCTGCTGGTATAAAAATAAAGTAAGTACTGTGTGTGTAAAAAACAGAAAGTCCTGTACGAGGCCAAAAGGCTCCCATCTCAGCATGATGTTGCGACATAAGTGTCGCAGCGCTGGTATTCTGATGGGGCCCGCTGGTATTCTGATGGGGCCCGCTGTGATGACACGGGCAGTTACAGAAATAACTATGCTACGAGTTCGCAGGGTTTCTGGTAGCAGCTGGATGAGAGTGGCCGACCCGAGTTCAATTTCAAACTCAAAACTCAAACTCAAAGCATTTATTTCAATTAAACCAATTACAGACACTTTTGATCAAAGGGTCGGTCAGTCAGAAAGATGAAGCTAGTTGCCCATTCCAAAGCGTAGGTACCTATGGAGAAGAACGGGCAAGAAACTCCATGGACACTCTTTTAAATCAAAATAATATAGTTACAAAGTTTTGGTTACATCATTCATGTTAAAAATTATACATGTGAGAACGATGCAGAACGTTAAAGTGGCGTGCAATTGGCTATTTGACAGTTTTCGAAAAGATATTTTTAAATATACGTAGGTTTATTTTATACCTCTTACAATTATTTTTTTCTTAAAAAAGCGTTGTTTATTCGAAAAAAAATGTTTTTTTTCATTCCGTATTTTGAAATTCGCGCGGAAACAGCCGATCACGTGACATTTATGGCTGTGACGTCACATTTCAATAAACTAAGTAAAGCTAACTACGACGCTTCAACTCTTAAACATATTTTGTGTGGAAAGTTTGCATAAAAAGTTGCATAAAAAGTATATTTTGTGTGGAAAATCAGCAAACTGCCAACGATGATAAAACACAGTAACACACAACGTTTTATTTATTGTGATGTGACGTCATACGATGCTCGATCATGGCCGTTCGCGTTTCAGTTTTTGTAATCCACAGATAAAAAATCTCTAATTTATTTTTCAAAAATAAAATATTTACAATTTATTTTAATGCATAAAACCTATTGTATGATTATTGTGAACCTATATGCTACTATATCTAACATATTATATATTTTATCGTTACAACTGTCAAATAGCCAATTGGAGAGGCCTATGTCCAACAGTGGACTTCTATAGGCTGAGTTGATTTACTCGTAAATTGCTATGCAGATGTAGGTACTGTATACGAGTATAGGGTTATAAGAAAACAACATGCTCTATCAAGCATGAATGTAAAATCGTTTTAATTTAGCCATTTACCCAAATATGTTCAGTTATTCAGGCGTTTTTCTGACTTCGAAACTATTACAAAGAATGCCATAGTTAGACCAACTGGTACCAACGTGTAATCAAAAGGAGGGAAGTTGAACCCAGTGACTGTATTAATACCCCTTGGTAAGACTGGTTGTCAGACTTTTGGGCTTCTGAATACCCGTAACGAAGATCTACGAATGACAGCCGGGACCAGCTGCTTAACGTGCTTTCCGAGGCACGGTGTGGTCTCGAATTCTCGATTTTTAATGGACGGTCACCCATCCACGAACTGACCGCGGCAAGCGTAGCTTAACCTTCCATCGACCCGTACACGGCTGTTATCTGTTATTATTTAGCGAAATGACTGCAAGCGTCAGCACATATTCTCTAGAAAACACCTTCAGACACATTCTTAGCACTTCATTAAGCAAGTCAACCATTTTGTGAATTTCAAAAACCCTATAGAGGTATGAGGAACAGGGTATAAAATTCACTCATACTCTATAGAAAAGGGAGGATCCTCCGACCAGACGGGTGTTGTGTCTGGCGGGCAACTGCCCGATGATTCATGTCGGGCTGTTGTATCTGTGCTAGTTGCGCGGTAAACTCTGCTTGCGAGATGCAGGATTTTGCGTGACGTCAGTATGACGCGTTGTTCGCATGTGGCGTTTTAGATACCGCTACAACCATCATTTTAGAGCGCATCCGAAACACTGGATGGGGTTGAAAGTGGTTGTAAAGGGCATGGGGGGGGTGATTATACAGAGTCGGCGGTCGGTAGCGTTAACTTTTATTTTTAGTCCCAAGGGCAGGGGTGGTGTGCTATCGATAGGGACACACGTGTTTATTGAAAGACTAACTTCTGCCCCGCCTTCGACCGCGTGAAATTTCGGCACACCGCGTCGCATCCCATCGCCCGCCCGCGCTAAATACCTAGTGTTCGCTTAACGTTCTTTCTGAATTTTTCTCCTTATTGTTAGGCTCCTAAAGGTCACAGCGTGATGGTAAATAGCCTATCCGTAACCTTCCTCAGAAATTGGACCACCGAATGAAAAATATTTTTTTTTTAGAGCCAAAGCACACACGCTACGTCGCTACTTTTTGCAACGGCGCGCGGCGATCGGCGATTCAGCTGCTTTTTAGAAGCTAAATGCAGCGACCAAGCATTCCACACCGCACACTTAAAAACGCCAAACGCGGCGATTCAGTCGCTTTTCGGAAGCTCGATACAGCGGCTGAACGCTACACTCCGCACACATTCGGATGCCGGTCGCAGCGATTTGGCATTTGCGCCAGCATCGGAGCAGTCGCTAAAACGCCCGATTCCGATACCACGTCCGAACGCAGAGAGTCGCCAAAACGCGATGCAGCATCGATACAGCCGCAAAATCGCCGATTGCCGATGCAAAAAGTAGCGTGTGTGCTTTGGCCCTTAAATGCGACTGGTAAGTAGTTCCAGAGGTTTTAGTGCGTTCAAACAAACAAATTCTTCAGCTTTATTATTCAAAGTAGATTATCACTTTTCTGGGTACAGTCACGAGCATAAATACTTTACACTAAAGCTAAGGTTTCCTAGAAAAGTGGTGACCGCACATAATGGTCGCAGTGACTGCTGTTAGGAACATGATGACAGCGGCAAAGATTTAAATCGTTAGATACGTTCCACCCCGTGAAAAGATAGTCGCGTCACAGATTAGTAATCTGTGGTCGCGTTTCTGATTCGTTTTGACACCTCTGTCACACAGTGACGCAGCGACTTGATTGTCATGGAAACGCTATACAATAATTACGTGAGCTCTCTCTTCTCATTATGGACACTTTTTCGGGTGATTAAGTACGGTGAGGGCCAAAGAGAATCAAAGTGAGGGCAAATCTAGAAATTTAAAATTTTGGCACAGGGGTGTAACTTTGTTTGCGGGATTGTCCGAAAGGGTTACCGCTACCCCGGAACATAAAGGGCTAAGGAAGGAACACGGATGGGTTTTAGTCAGTAAGAGTCTGACACTCCCTTCCGCTCCACCCAGAGCGGGAGGGGTCATTTGATGATTTCCCATCAATAAAAAAAAGGGGGTTTAACTTTACGGTATCAAATACGCTCCCTAGGAAAACACACTAACTTAATTTCATAAATAACGTTTCAGTGACGTCATTCACAGGTAGATAAATTGCGGACGCTATGTGGATTGTGGAAGGTCACCGCACTTGTAGTAAACTGTAGCTTTATGCAAGATTCAGAAGCTATTTTCTTCTAAAGTCATCATCATCTGCCCAGCCTTTTCCCAACTATGTTGTGGTCGGCTTCCAGTCTAACCGGATGCAGCTGAGTACTGAGTATTTTACATGGAAGGACTGCCTATCTGACCACCACAACCCAGTTACTGGTAAGACTGGTTGTCAGACTTTCGAGCTACTGACGACCCGTAACAACTGTCAAAGATCCACGAATGACAGCCGGGACCAACCCCCCCCCCCCCCCGCCAACCAACCCCGGGTGGCTTAACGTGCTTTCCGAGGCAGGGAGGGGTCTTGGTATTTAAACAAGGTCACCCATCCACGGACCAAACGCGGCAAGCGTAGCTTAACCTGATCGATCGACCCGTGCGGCTGTTATTATTACTAAAGTATTGATAGAAATTATGTGGTGTTACGAATCCTTTCGAACCATCCTTACATAGTATAAAACAAAGTCGCCAAAATGTCTGTACGCACATAACTTCCGAATGCCTGCACCAAATTGGATAATTCTTTTTTTTGTTGTGTTCGGTATTGCCAGGACAAGGTTTGAATGATTTTTTTTTCTGAAGTTCGAAAAAAGAAATTGCACCCGTGCGAAGTTAGGGCGGGCCGTTAGTGCTATAATAATATAGATCTTTTCACAAACATAATCAGCCTATAATGCTCCTACTGCTGAGAGACATGCCTCCTCACCTTTTGAGAGGGGCCGTAATCCACCACGCGTGCCCAGTGCGGGTTGGCGAATGTTACATGTTTTCGATTTTTTCTAGGACAAGACGGTTCGATTATAGCCACCACAATATAGTTTTTTTTTTCACTAAAGACAATAAGTAAAGAACGATTCATTACATTCTCTCTACATCAATCGATTTACTAGCAGGCTTTGTCCAAATAAAGATGGCCGGATTCAACTATGCTACACTAATGGCGTTGTGGTTATAGGTAATTGGCATATCATTTATAATTGATTCGCAGTAGCTTGTTATAAAACATACGTCATTTATTAATTTGTTGAACATAGGTACAATAATGATGTTATAATAAAGATAGAATTATAGGGCGTACAAATGTTTGTGATTTAGCAATCAAGCCGGCCAAGTCTCGACAGTGAAATAAAATTAAAATAAGCCTGGACAATAAAAAAATAATTATAAAGAATAACACATTTTGACAAATTAATAAATAGCAATAGAAACCAATGTCAAAAAAAAAAAAAAATACAAAATAAAATGAAAACTAATAATACGACTATGTCAATATACAATACAGATGTCAAAATACAATACTAATGATGTCAATATATAAAACTTATGTCAAGAACAACAATAGATATAATTTATTAGCATGTCAACATTCTGACATTAGATTTTCGTCTGCTATGAATTTCGAAATACTGTAATATGATTTGTTCACATGTAAGGATTACGTCATGTGAACAAAGTATATTGTGTGAACTAAAGCCAATGGTATTAGGCAGAAACTACAGACCGCCAAGTGTTCCTTGGTGTATTCTTTGTTCACGTTTATACAGGGTCCTATTAAAATAGATGGACACATTTTAACGCAGCGCTCAGTACGTCTAACCAAAGATATCCAAGCAAAAAAAAAAAAACACTGATTAAAGTGATTTTATTTTGACCTAAAATAATAATTTGCCGGCACATTAGGGTATTTTCGTTAGTGAATATTTTTCTTGTAAGTATCTAATGCGTTTTTCTTATATATTTTTTTACCATCGTCCTTATTTTGGTGGTCTGAATGATTTCTAAAAGTTTGTCCATCACTAGCTTTTGTTAGCGACTTCGTCCGCGTGAAATTTCTTGTTCCCTCAAACCACCCCGTCGCGTCACATCGCCCATTACTTCATTTTCGCTTAGCGTTCTTACAGATTTTTTGCTTTTTATCGGCACGTAAAGGTCTTAGTGTGAAACAGCCTTTCTCAAGAATTTGGCTATCAAACGCAAAAATATTTCCGACAAAATAAAAAGATGAGTCCGACTGGCAGTTTCGAAGATTAGGGCGTTCAAAAAACAAATTCTTCAGCTTTATAATTAGTTTATAGTATATTTGTACAGATGTTATGTTAAACGTAAGCCAAATTAATAATCCACCAAAAGGTGCACGTGCAGATTTCACAACCCCTAATTTGCAAAGTACCTACCGTTAACATCCCCTTTCTTCGAACCTAAAATACCGTGAATGTTATTCGAAATAAAATTAAAACAACCGGCCAAGTGCGTGTAGTTGGGATGAATATATCCCAAGAACAAACTTAACTTTGTAGTTGAAAATGTTCTCCTATTCATCGATATACGTTACGGTCAATTTTCCAACTGCAAGTGTAAGTTTGTAATCGCCAAAATATTATTTTTATGTGATAAACAAAATTATTAACGATTTTCGGGTTTTCTTATTTACTTGTGCTGTGAGACCTAGCTTCTTGCCAAATTTTGAAGCTTAATTATTTTAGAGACCGTAGACTTACGAGTACCTACGTATTCGATATTAATTTCAATTTGATACCTCCACGCGTTCCTGAGGAAAAGGGTCTTGACAGACAGACAAACGGACGGACCACGAAGTCAAACGCAAAATTTCATGATTCTAGGTCAACGGGAAGTACCCTATATGTTTTGATTTATTTTCGAATATCAAAATATGTCGCAGAAAGGTTCCGTTTTTCTCCTTTGAGGTATGGGACCCTAAAAAAGAACAAGTTACCTTTCATTTAAAACCAGACAGTGTCCGTTATAAATCTACCCTCTCTACGGATGCTGCATGGAGGGTGCTACACAATCTAGATAGACAGATGGACCGGTTGCGATTGCAACAGGGAGATTAGCAGACGAAACGGTTATTTGATGACCGTTGATTTTCAAGGATAAACATGAACCCCTTTTTAAGCATCGGACATGGACAAATATTGCTAAAGATAGACGGATTTAATTTGTGGATAAAATATTAATTTCCAATAATAACGGGACATTTAAATCGAATTGTTTTATTTGCTATTTTGTATTTCATATTTTTTTAATACAAATATACGGGATAAAAAGTAGCCTATGTCCTTTTCCAGGTGCCAAGGTAACAGGATAGAAAGACAGTTATTTTCGCATTATGATATTAGTATGGGCTTTGGATTGCCATCGTGGTGAAAGGATTAGCCAATCAGCGTGGGTAACTCGCTGATTGCCCAGGGTGCGCCGGACGTATAGTGGTTCTGTAGATACGTCGCTCGAGGAGGCTCCTCTCATGTCCACCCGCTGAGGACCTCCCACCTGGACATGAGTTACCTTGGGTAACCTGGAAGTCTTTAAACAGACTCCGGACCCAGGTTGGCCGAAGCAAGGAAAACCTGTTCAGGTGGAGATTTATAGACGACTCCGCCTTGGAGTGTAAATGTGGTGCTGTTCCACAAACGATGGGACACTTAATATCGTGCCCTGCGTGTCCTGTCAGCTGCACGTTACAGGAACTGATGGACGCTAGTGATGGCGCCAAACAAGTGGCCGAATTCTGGGCCGAGTACATTTAGATTGCTATCGACACGCTAAGAAGAAGATTAGTATGGACTAGTAGTATATGTATTATGTTCGTAACATTGTTGTTATTCGTTCAAGTCTTTGTTCTGAATCTTAGTGTTTATGCATTTCTGATTTGTGTTCGTTACCTACCGCATACACTTGGATTTTGGAGATATCTAGTTTTAGGATTTTGTATCGTCTTATATCTTTTTTCATAACCGTACCACTCAGTATTTCATATTTTTTTCATATTTGTTTAGCAGCAAACTCTCTTCAAGCCACAACAAAGCAAAAATCGTGACCCACCCATCAATTTCTCGACTACAAACCACAGTTATTTAAAACATTCGCCGACACTCGACAGGAAATGCCAGAAGTGTATTACACCCACACAGACAAGGTCAGCATATCCACGTCAACCACAATACACGTCACCAACATACACATAGACAAAACATGGACACAAACTGTGCCAATTTTTGTGACACGCGGCGAAATATGGAACTAACGCCAAAATGTTCTGAATTTGATGGCGTTGGCTTAGACAGTGGCGCCACCCCGAAGTGTCCACTTATTATGGCCGGGTCATTCTAGCGTCATGCTTGTATTTACGTATGCACACATACAATCAGTACATATGGGAGTACCTACGTCATTTTCTGAATGAAGTTCTCTCTGTTACTAATTCACATTTTGATATATTAGTAGCCTGTTTTATTTTTATTTGCATTATGTCTGTAAACATTGAAGGAAATTCTTGAAGTTTTTTTTTCATGTTTATGTAATTTCGTTCCTGTTTCATGTTTGAAAGATTATTTAGAATACTGTTTTGTCTATGTTTCGTTTATGACTGTTATGAGGAAGCTGTGTTTTGATCGTTTTAAGATCTGGTTAATTAAATGCGTCAGCTTTTAAAATGAATTCAATGTTCGTGGCGTTGTATGATTATTATATTTCGGTAATGCATCCGGAGACATGGGCAAAGATCGTCACTCACTGGACGCCCGAAGGAGGACATCGCCGTCCAGGTAGACCACGGCGCAAGTGGTGTGACGACAGTGGCGGATTTACACATTTGCCGCCAGTAGGCTATTCAAATTTTGCCGCCCCTACCGACCTCTACAATAATGTCCCATGTCCTTTGTATACTGCTTCGCCTTTTCTTCAAAATATTTAAAATGTTCTCGTTCATCAGCTACGAAAAACTTGCGAAGGGATTTGGAAAGACCAAAAAAAAAACATGGTAGGTATATAAAAATATTAATCTTTTTGATTTTAGTAAGACATTTAAAAAAAATGTTAGCCCCAAATTTGCCGCCCTAGGCTCCAGCCTACTCAGCCTATTGGTAAATCCGCCACTGTGTGACGATCTGATAACGTTTGCACGGCCAACATGACCAGAGATCGCACAAGACAGGTTTGGAAGGATAAGGGAGGCCTTTGAACAGTTATAGTGAGAGTGAGTGGGAGTGTCTGAAAACCAGCGCTGGAACTCAGTGTCGCATAGGGTCTTAGCATAATGCTGAGCGATGGTCGTTTTGCGTGGATGTGACGCATATTTTCCCCCAACTTGTTATTTTGTCTTGTGTTTGTGTTCTTTTTATGCGTCATGTTTATTGACTTTTATTGATGTTTATTCACCTGATCCATCGACCGGTGCGGCTGTAAATTTGGGATCCAACGGAAATACATAATAATTTGTTTTGTGGGATCCAACGCCAAAAATATTAAAGTGGGATTCAAAAGTGGGATCCAATGAAAATAAATCGTTATTATATAGCCACAAGCCTCTCGATAATGGTTATTTATACAACTGTTTTATAATAAGGGGTATTTAAACACGAATGTGGGTTTATCACACTCGGCTTCGCCTTGTGTGATAATAGTATCACATGAGTGTTTTAATACAGTTGCATACAAGATTTTATCTACACCCATGATATGAATCCTCTAAAAAAGGTTCTAAAACAGTTTTTTTGCAATACTAATATGGAACAAAAATGGTGGCCTGCGGGATACGACGTGAATTCGAATAACCTATAAGTTCATTTTTTAAATTACGGCGCTGTGGTAGTGAAACGTGCGTGCATGACAAGGTTCTTTTTTTGAAAACGAGTTGCATAATGAAATTTAGTAGGTACAACATAATAACACTCGTTTGGATGATATTATGGTTACTATGACACTGGTTGTTTTAATGTTGGCAATAAGCTAACTATTTCAGAAACTTTTATAGAGGATTTATAGCATGGGTGTAGATAAAATCATTTATCAAGCAGAAAAACACAAAAATCTAAAATCTACAACAAGTTAAAATTACATTCACTTATTGCACCGCCCGAACCCTATTCAGCTAAAAATCAATACACGTGCCGAAAATAAACCACTGAATAGCTTAGGAGATGAGAGCTTTAAATGGAATACAATTTGAGCTCTCATTTGCTGTAGGGATACGAGGGGCTCAAGTTTAAATGATAACAGCCACTTCGTAATAAGAGAGGCTCGTGGCTAACAGCCGCACGGGTCGATCAAAGGTTAAGCTACGCTAGCCGCGGTCGGTTCATGGATGGGTGGCCATTCGTTACATATCGAGACCACTCTCCGTGTCTTGGAAGGAACGTTAAGGCCGGGGGGTAGGGCCCGGCTGTCATTCGTAGATCTTTGACCATAGATATAATATGAAAGTTTTTTCTATGTCTTTGACAGTCGTTACGGGTAGTCGCAAGCCTGAAAGTTCGACAACCAGTCTTACCAAGGGGTATCGTGTTAACCTGTAACTGGGTTGTGGAGGTCAGATAGGCAGTCGCTTCATGTATAACACTGATTTTTACCTGTATCTAGTCAGACGGGAAGCCAACCCCAACAATCCAGAAGTAGTAGAGTTCCTTGTGAAAGAAGAGATTTGGATGACCCACAGGTGAATTCTCAACAAAGATGATCAACCCCCCGGTTTCTTAAAACCTGATAAGTCTCTGAGACTAGCTGTTGTACCTAACAGGTTGACCGATATAACAACAACTTAGCACAATTTACATGACATGGTTCGAGCCCTGACAGGCGCTTTACTTTGTGTAAATTATTTCATCACCACTGCTCTCAAAAGGGTGAAGGAAAACATCGTGAGGAAACCGGGATGTCCTAGAACCAAAAATTCAAAGACATGTGACATCTGCCAACCCGCACTGGGCCCGAGTGTTAGATTACGGCCCACTCCCTCTCACCGAGAGGAGGCGCCTGTGTCCCAGCAGTGGGAACATTATAGGCTGATTATGATGAATGAATGAAAAGCATGTAAAGTTGAAAAGAAAGAGAAAACACCCACAAGAATGAACGGAAATACAAGTTTTGACAGCAGATTATGAATGAGGAATTATAGATCCGTCCAACGCCCAGCGCAAGTGTGGTGCTCCTGACTATACTATATTACTATGCCCCACTTGCTGCAAGTGTCCTTAAACCTGCACTTTTGACAAACTCAAGAACGCCACTAATGAAGCGAGCGATTACCGTGGCCCCCTCCTTGGCCTAAGTATAAGAAAGTACAGACGCCAGCACATCAAGCTACTACAACCATTCTTTAAAAGATTTTCAACTTTATCGCTAAAGTATTATGTTTAAAGTTGATTGAGAAAATTTGACAGTTTCGGGTAGGTTGATGTGCTGGCGTCTGTACTCTGTACCATCAATTCAAAGCGTCAGCAGATTCAGTTAAAAGCAACAGGAGATTCAGTTTTAGGACTCAAGCTGAGTAAGACCAAAAGAACCCGGAGAGAAGAAAACGTCACAAATCCATCTTCCGATAAACCGATAACTTCGCACCAAAGCGTGGTATTTGTAAACACGTATACATAGTTGGCACGCTGCTCGGGCCGGTGAACGCGAATTATTAATAGAAGACCAAAT
Organism: Amphipoea oculea; assembly: GCA_945859645.1. Taxonomy (NCBI): domain Eukaryota; kingdom Metazoa; phylum Arthropoda; class Insecta; order Lepidoptera; family Noctuidae; genus Amphipoea; species Amphipoea oculea. The sequence goes on along the minus strand of OX243888.1, from coordinate 10,912,224 downwards.
GTAACGTGACGTCACGTGCGCTTGCGCTACATGTATTACAAGACGAGTTACGATGGGTAATTAGCTTTATGGTTGAGGATAAAACGCCTTTTGACAGAGAGAAGATGCTAGGAGGTAGAGAGAAGGAATGGCACATCTTTTTGCAAGATAAGTCCATTCGGCTAATGGCGCAGTGGTGGTAGCGGTGGTGGTGGTGGTAATTGAGTTGGATGTCATGTAAAAAAAGGAAGGCTAAGCCCAACAGTAGATCTGATCAGTACAATTTAGGTTGTTGTAAACACATTAAATAAGTACCCAAACAGAGAATACATTTATGAAAAAAGAAAGAAAGAAAAAATTGACGCACATTACAAAAAAAGACTAAATACACACTATAGTACAAAGTAATCAAAACCGTTTGTATTCAACAAAAATAAAAGTTCGAAGTTGAAGCTTGATTGTTGAAGCTGTGCAAAAGGCGCTAGAAGCGATCACTACCAGTAAATCTTTCAATCAATCAATCAACTCAGCCTATCGCAGTCCACTGCTGGACATAGGCCTCTCCCAGACTGCGCACAGCACCCTGTCCTCCGCCTTCCGCATCCAGCCTACCCCAGCCACACAACACTGCCAGTAAATCTTTGGATGGACAAGAATTGCTTGACACACTGATAGGCATACCACAACTTTGTGGTGATAGACTTGGTTGGGGTAATACTATTATATGTTTAGTTTGTTGTAGAAAAATAGGCTGCTAAGACCAGTAACTCATTTCAAGAATGATTGTGGCTGAAAGAACAGTAGCATCTGACTACTTTCGCACGATGATACTCTTGCCTGTCACTGGCTTACAGCAGGAATGGTCGAATAGGGTTAGCGAGCTACAATAACTGCAAAAGGTGATTATTCCCGATGACCACCACTTGTTTGGCCAGCACTGGGGGACAGCGAAACAACTTTTAAAAATCATTTTCGTTGTCCTCCACTGAGGAACGCTTCATGGCTTGAATCTGTTCCAAAGCAGAATCGGGGCACCCCCGACTTCACGTAGTCTTTTGGCTGCTACCCCTAGAGTGTAATATACAAACCGGAGGGGCGAAGGGAGAGCAACTCCCGCCCGCTGTTAACAAAGCAAAGGCACCCGTACGGGCAGTAGCGGCTGACGCTCGCATGGGTGCCTATCCATTGTTACGTAAGGGCGGAGGGGTTGCACTTCCCGCAGCGCCGGAGATGATGCAGAAGCAATTTTAAAGTGTTTTAAAGTTAGATTACAACAATTTCTCCCCAGTGGTGGACAACGAGAATAATTTTTAAAACTTATTTCTGTGTCTCCCAGTGGTAGCCAAACAAGTGGTGGACATCGGGAATAATCGGCAAGTCGCAAGAGAACTGCCTCCTAAGGGCTAACAAGTAATAAATAAATACGAGGAAATTTGACGATAGAAATTAGTCATACTCTGGCAAACGACCAGAATTCTGTCACTGTTCGCGACTTATAACAGTTTTTAAAACATGTCGTTGAAGCACGTGCCTTTCATGTCATTCTACACGTGCTGCGAAAACCGAACTTCGAGGTTAACAAGGCCCGGATTTCGAAGGGTGAATAATGAGTAGATTCAAGACTCCCTCAAGGTCGCCCAGAGCGCTATGGAGCGGGCTATGCTCAGAGTTTCTTTGAAGGAAAAGATCAGAAATGAAATTATGCTGAAAAGAACCGTAATTCAGCGTAAAACAGCTTGCTTACTCTGCAAGCTGAAGTGGCAGTGGGCTGGCATGTTTGTCGAATGACCGATGGCCGGTGGAGCAGACGAGTCCTGGAGTGGAGACCGCGCATAGGCAAGCGTAGTATGGGACGCCCCCCCAGCTAGATGGTCTGGCAACCTTAAAAAGGTGCCTGGGGCAGACTGGATGCGGAAGGCGGAGGACAGGGTGTTGTGGCGTAGCCTGGGAGAAGGCTATGTCCAGCAGTAGACTGAACTATGCTGAGTTGATTGAAGACTATTTAGTTTCTTTAAGAACACTAATGCTGTCGTGCAAATTCTTTGTTTAGCGACTGGGGTAAAAGATATATGTAGTAGATCAAATGTCTCTTTTAAATACTGCTGGTATTTCTACGTGTATGGTTGCGAGTTTGCGACGGGAGAACAGTGGTGGTTCTCAGGTTCAGGAGTACCTACAGTGGCCAAGTGCTAACGGCCCCGACAATCCGACATACAAGTTGTAGGTCGTGGATTCGAACCCAGGCAGGCGCTTTACTTTGTGTAATAATTTCATCACCACCGCTCTCGAAACGGTGAAGGAAAACATCGTGAGGAAACCGGCATGTCGTTGAACCAGAATTTCGAAGACATGTGATATTATATCTGCCAACCCGCACTGGGCCCGCGTGGTAGATCATAGCCCACTCCCTCTCGGAGAGAGGAGGCCTGTGTCCCAGCAGTGGGAACATTATAGGCTGATTACGCTATTAAGTTAGTTTGTTCCCAACTATGCGGAGTCCCAGTCCCAGAGATCCAGTCTAAGCAGATGCCGCATAAGCATTTTTGTCCCGTTAACACTATGCTTCTGAACACCACCACTGTTTTTGGGTTAAACCTGTCCTGTTAGCCTAGAATGACCAGGTGCTCATATCGTGGCAAAAAAAAGATGACCAATCAGAAAACTTGCGGGGCTGACTGCCTAAAACGCGCAGGATGCAGGCTCTTTTAACGCATCAATTAAGGTAGTTCGTGGCCAAATGATAAGAGCCGCAGGGGTTGAACGGAGGTTGCTACGTTTGCCGCGGTCGATCCGTGGATGGGTGACCATTCATTACATATCGAGACCCCTCCGTGCATCGGAAAGCACATTAAGCCATTAGTCCCAGCTGTCAATCGTAGATCATTGACAGTCGATACAGTTAGTCAGAAGCCCAAGTCTGTACAACCATTCTTACCAAGTTGGATCGTGCTACCCAGTAACTGGGTTGTGGAGGTCCGATAGGCAGTCGCTCCATGTAAAATACTGGTATTCATCTGCATCCCGTTAGATTGGTAGCCGACTCCAAGATAGTTGCGAAAAGAATAGAATAGAATACTCTTTATTATGTACACCATATAAATTACAGACATAAATATAGAAACTTTACAATGGCTGACACAATGGGCGGTCTTATCGCTAAGAGAGATCTTTTAAAGACAACCTTTGGATGGATCAAAAGGGGAAGGACAGACAAATACTGTAGGTAGTCTATGGTGTACCATTTACACAATACAATAAATACATATACACATGTAAACATGAAACAGGAGCAAAGAAAATATAATGATGCTGTTTAAGGAGAGAGAGGAAGTGTTTTTATATCATAATTTTAGAAGTGGACAAAGATAAAGTCGATCGATCATCGATCTTTGGAAAGAGACAATCGGCTAATTTCGGCTTCGTAGAGCGTTATCTCTGTCGCACGAAATACAAATAGTCCGGTATCTATTAGGAGCTGTTAAAACAATTATGATTTGCTTCTTTTGATAATTCTTTTTATTCTTTGTATAAAATACACCAATTTTTCTATAAATGATTGCTTTAGGTTAGGGTAAAATAAAAAGGTTCCCCTCCTTTTCCTAAAGATGCCATACTACAACATTAAATTATTTAAATTTGGGGGTGTTAACAACTCTAAATATATATTTTGAACTGGACGCGACCGCACTCTATCGCACTTGAACAACGACTGACAAAACGTCACATAGGTAGTGTGCGACAGAGATAACGCACTACGAAGCCGAAATTAGCCGATTGTTTCTTTCCAAAGGTCGATGTGCAATATTTATCGCCGGGTACTGTAAGTTAGTGAGAAAAGGCTAAGCAGATTGACTTGGTGAGACTATCCATCTTGTCCGCTACACCTCAATAAAATTTTATGAAAGGTAAGTCAACGATTATGGTACTACGTAGTATGGCTTGCTGCCAAGAGCTCTCATCAGATCGCGTTGTTTGAATTTTATACATATTGGTAATACACATACTTTTACCACGTATCTTGTATCTTGCACGTGTTGTTTGGACATCTGCTCGTGATTTTAATGAGTAATATCTGGAACCAAGTCTGTTAACGTAGGGACTTGTTTAGGATACGGACCTAGATGACACTACCACTTTTTAAATGTAAGCGTAATAATAAAAAACGTAATAAATAAACACAAATTTTTATTGATAAACGCAGCATTCTGGGTGTTAAAAGACAGGACAGAATTCGGAACACCACGCTGCGTTCCAAAACAGGCATACTAGATGTAGGAAAGAAGGCTGCCAGGCTCAAATGGGATTAAGCGGGTCACAACAGCCGTATGCACGATGACCGCTGGGCAAATATCTCCATACAATGGGTGCCTGAAGATGGACGGCGCCGCCGAGGCCGACCCAGACGAGATGGCGAGATGACCTGGACGCGTACGTAAGTCTGTAAAACCATTCTTACCAAGGGGTATCGTGCTACCCAGTAACTGTGTTGTGGAGGTCACATAGGCAGTCACTCCATATAAAATACTGGTATTCAGCTGCATCCGGTTAGACTGGAAGCCGCCCCAACATGTTGGGAAAAGGCAAGCAGATGACGAGGATCTCAAAAACAGATATTCGCATGATTACTTGGCATTAGCTTTTATTTATCGTAACTACAAACTATATGCAAATATTGCAATCTTCAATAAGGTTAGTGCAGTTACCAAGCTAGCATGTAAAACTATAAGGATTGTAGTCTATAAGAAACTGAATATCGTTAGCGTTACATCACTAGCAGGAATGGGAGCACCAGCAGCGGTCAATGTCGAGTTATGTGCTAGTGAGGGGAAGATGTCGTCGGTTGGAATGTTTATCGATACTTTCACGTTTGTGCGATAGTTATGGGCTGTGGTTTTGTGTTGAAATTAGGCGTGAATTTTAAGTTACTAAGTTTGGAGAGTTTTGAGTAGGACCTGACGCAAGGCGATGGTTCTAAAACTACATACATATCTCTCAACGTCATCTGCCTGCCTTTTCTCAACTATGTTGGGGTCGGCTTCCAGTCTAACCGGATGCAGCTGAATACCAGTATTTTACATGGAGCGACTGCCTATCTGACCTCCACAGCCCAGTTATAACATCAATTTGAAACATAAGCTGGAATAGACTTTAAGTTACGATACTGAAAATAAAAAATAAGCACAGTATCAGCACTTTTTAGAAGTCAAAGTTACAAGAGATAGCCCCCGACACGGCTCCCTGCCACTTCTAAAATGTTAGGAGACGATTTCACGACTATCGATAAATCATAGCACAACACTACGTCATAAACGCCGGAAATATCGCGTAAAAGCTATCTATCAACAGATGCCCGTTAGTCGCAGACTCGCAGATAATCGCAAAAACTATATTCAAAGTATATTATTGTTTGTGACGAAACACTCACTCACAACATACACAGATCAAAATAAATATTTTTTGTTCAACGGTTTTTTTTTTCAATGAATACTATCTATCTTAAGAAGACAGGTGACAATCAGGGGACAGCCGTTGTTTAAAATTCTAAATAGATAAATTAGTGTCACGCACCGGCTTGGAACCGGTACCAAAATTAGAGGTTCTGTATCGGTACTAAGCGTATCGGTTCCAGACGTATACTCCACTTAAAAAGTACAGACGCCAGCACATCAAGCTACCCGAAACTGTCAAATTTTCCCAATCAACTTTGACCCTTATAGTTCAGCGATAAAGTTGAAAATCTATTAAAGAAATTTAACAGGTAGTAGTAGCTTGATGTGCTGGCGTCTGTACATACCAGTACCAAATTCAGGTACACGGCTCGTACCACAAATCTCATATTTGTATTAGGACCAGTGGCATGATTGCATATAATATAGACATATAAGCAGTGCCTACCTCGATATATCAACATAAGTCTGTCAATTTCATTTTAGTGTGTGTGCCCCATTAAGAAACTCACTAAATTATCATACCTAACAAAAAACAAAATCTTATACAAACACGCGCGGCAGTAGGCAGTCGCCGGACGGCCTACTGGCTCGCGTACTATTCGCACATTGTCATTGGTCTTTACTCGTTCAAGTTAATACGACAAAATTAAAAATACGTACGTCTCACGCGTAATACCATGACGTTCGACCTTCGCAATTTATCACCCTTAAGTTGGCATGCCTTCTCAAATGACCACACTTTTGACCTCACTTTTTTTCTGATTAGTGACCGCGTTTGCCTAGACTAGACTCGGCCTAGTGCCTACCTATTTTGAAAACCAATGCACGCTACTGATAAGGACCCTCGTACCCCGTCGGTACTGGAACCATTTGCTGTAGTGGACGTATGAGGGCTAACTAACTGCTGCAGATTTTACACACTCGAATTTGCATGTATAGTTTGTGTGTTATCAGTAGGTCAGTCGGTCACGAAATTGTTTTAAATACTTATATAAAGATAATAAGATACTGAGGTAACTGAGGAGGTCTTCGCATCCTCTAATCAATTTTTTTGACAACAACAAGAACAGATGGGGAGACACAATCTTGACACCACATAAGATAAATAAATAAATATCGATGACATCAGTATAAATTCTAAAACATTTATAACCTTGACAGAGTCAGTCAGATCGCCGCCATTATAAAAATGAAAGTCAAAATAATGTTATGTCGATAATAAACGGTATTTTATAAACAATCGTTCATGAGTTTATAATTAAATCTGTGTTTGGCGTAAACATTGTTCTACTTGCTTGTTATTAAAAATATGAAGATAGGGATGGCACTTCCGAGTCTTGGAAGATGTATATATTACTAGCTGCGCCCCGCGGTTTCACCCGCATAAATTTCGATCCCGTGGGAATATCGGGATAAAAACTATCCTATGTCCTTTCCCGGGACTCAAGCTATCTGTAGGATACCAAATTTCATCTAAATCGGTTCAGCGGTTTACGCGTGAAAAGGCAACATACAGACAGACAGAGTTACTTTCGAATTTATAATATTAGTATGGAAGTATGGATGGACGTTTGTTTGATAGATCAGAGAGCCATATACCGTATTTTTACGAAATTTCGCTTTCATAATTTCTAACGTGACGTTATTTTGTAGACGTCCACGTCCAAAAATTGTAGGGAAATATGTGCGCATTATAACGTTAATGTGGACGGAAATCAGTGGCGTGCATTGCATATAGGCATATAAGCAGTGTCTACCTCGATGGTCCCAGTTTCGAGGTGGGACGAGTTGACCCCTAGTAAAATTAGAAAGGTGGAACTGGTCCCTGGTCCCAGTTTCGAAGTGGACGAGTTGCCCCCTAACCCGATATATCAACATAACCCTGTCAATTACATTTTAGTGTGTGTGCCCCACAATTAAGAAACCTACTAAATTATCATACCTATAGTTCGTTTTTTAATCTCAGAAACTAAACTGACATTTAAATCTTTTGTGTTTGCGTTTTTTTTAGTATAGAAGTTTGACATTACACCTGTCAGATTAGTCTCTGGGATTAAAAAACAAACTGTAACAAAAAACAAAATCTTTAATAGAAACACGGCTCCCGTACTATTCGCATATTGTCATTGGTCTATACTCGTTCAAGTAACCACACTTTTGACCTCACTTTTTTTTCTGTTTTGTGACCGCGTTTGCCTAGACTAGACCCGGCCTAGTGCCTATATTCTGAAGACCAATGCACGCAATTGACGGAAATTTAATTTAAAAGCGTCTTCATAAAATATTTCCATTATTTTACCTGCCTGTGTTATCGTGATGCCGGCTGTGACGTGGACGTGGAAGTCGACGACAATACCGTGACGTTAGAAATTATTTACGCGCACATTCTGATTCACAATCTGTCAAAAGAACCTCCAATTTTCCTATATTTTTAATAAGTTTTGACATTGATTTCTCATATCCTTTGAACGTTTTCATTTAAAAGAATTGATCGAGAGATGACAAGGGCTGAGAGAGGAGAACGGAAGAAAACGTGTTGCGCCGACCCCAAGTAACATAGTGCCAAGGCAGTAAGATGATGGTTATTTGAAAGAAAACCAAAGAGATGCCGATTCTCCCTTTACTAGAAAACAAAGGGGCAATTCTCGTAATTTTAAAAACGTTCACGGTCAGAAGACTAATTCCCGTAATTAAAAACGTTCAAAATCTAGTCGTATTCTCATCTCAGCGACAATCAATGTCAAATACTTTTCAAAAATGTAGGGAAATTACAGGTATTTTTGATATATTGAGACTGAGATCTGCCCCCTTATTCACAAACACTCGATATGCTTCCGTATCGTATCGAACATTAATCATTGTTATCGTAGGAGTCTTCTCAATGCTGTTCACAAGTCCAAAACCCGAAAATTCTGTCAGTTTAATTCAAATAGACGCCCGCTATTCTTTCAACAGCTCCTTGCTGTTGAGGGGAAGTCAAATCAGGTTATCGAAATGTCAGGTTTTCGATGCGATAGCCTGTCGTATGGTTGTGAATCAGGGCTCAGAAGGCCAATTCTCGTAATTTAAAACGTTCAAAATCTAGTCGCAGTCTCATCTCAGCGATAAACAAATGTCAAAAACTTGTCAAAATGTAGGGAAATTAGAGGTGTTTTTTGACAGATTGAGACAGAGATTTAACAGTGACCGTTCCCTACATTTTTAACATTGATTGTCAGTTTTGAACGTTTTTAATTACGGATATTGGCCTTCTGGTTCCCGACGCATTTCGATACCTGCAATGCTGGTGTAAATACCGAGAATCACAGAGGGAGGATGAATTAATCAATAGTTTGCATATAGCTACTAGACGGGTTGCAGAGCTCTGTGTAGAGGAGCCGGGGACGTACTACACAGGATCGCCATTCAAGGCACAAGCTCGGGAAGCCCGCGAAATATAATTTTTCTTACGATTTTTGCAATTTGCAGGTCAGTATTAGGTATTATATTGATCAAAATATAATTCGCGATCGTACAAATATGTATTACAGAATTGTAAACAATCAATACAATTCTCTAAGTTCAAATGACACAGAAAGGCGTATCACAAGACATAATCTATATCTATACTAATAACTAGCTTCAGCCCGCGACTTCGTTAGCGTGAAACTTCTTGTTTCCCCCGAGCCACCCCGTCGTATCGCATCACCCGCCCGCGCTATCACTTAACGTTCTTTTTTACTTTTTTTCTTTTTGCTCGGCTCCTAAGGGTCATAGCGTGATGTTAAATAGCCTATAGCCTTCCTCAAGAATTGGGCTATCAAATGCAAGAAGAATTTTTCAAATCCGACTGGTAGTTCCAGAGATTACCCCCTACATACAAACTTACAAACATACAAACTTACAAATTTTACCTCTTTATAATATTAGTATAGAAGTATAGATAAAATAGAATAGAATAGAATAGAATAGAATAATTATTTATTTGCATAGAAAGTAGGTACAAAAAATGCAGATGTTTTTATAATTAGAGATCCTTATACATTCTACCTTAAATTAGGCATGCAAACATTTAGCACAAGTGCTTAATAGTCTAAAATACTGTGAAAATTCTTACAATATGGTCAATAAAATAAAATAAAGAATTAAAGATGTCAGGATTAATTAGATTAATTAGGTAGGTAACTAAAAAGTTTTATCATTTAAAAATTCACTAATGGAGTAATAACATTTATCAATTAATAAGACTGACAATTTCTTTTTAAACAATGGAATGGCCTCGTTTTTTTTTTTTTTCGAAAGACAGACATTTAAAAAAATCTTTTTTCCAATAGCCTAATTCTTGAGGCAGGCTATATGCTGCTTTACACCAAGAGCTAGGACGCTTAAGAGCCGAGTGACAAGAAAAAAAGTCAGAAAGAACGCTAAGCGAAAACGAAGTTATATCGCGGGCAGACGATGCGATGCGATGCGACGGGGTAGGACGGGGAACAAGAAATTTCAAGCGAAGTCGCGGGCAGAAGCTAGTATTTATTATCTTCGGACAACAATATAGTATATATGTGGCAGTAGCTTTACGTACCTACCTGCTCAAGTGGGAATAAGTAACCATGAGGGGAAAACTGTAAAAAAAGGCTTTATTTCTGGCTGCCAATGAAAGACAAAAATAAATGATAATATTCTATGCAAAACTCTCAAAGGTATCAGCTAAAACGCTACGATCCCTTGAATTCGAAAAGAGGTTCCCTCTCCTTCAGCCAGCATTATTTTCTTCTCAAGCCCTTTTGTGCCCAAGAAAGTTTGCGAAGTTCTGAGGAGAACATACCATGGACAACTGACGAGCATAGACGCATAGTACACCATAGTTAACGTACAATAACAGTTCCGAGATTAGCAATGACGTCACAACACCCGGATCTACCAAACATTACGCGTAAACTAACGACTGTTTATACCATCAAAACATTGAACTGGAGTAATTTACGGCTTGATTTGAGAGGTAGTGAAAACATGGAGTGGTTCTGTTGGTCTTTACATGAACATTTCCTAGTTAGCCTATTCCAACTATCCCCAACATAGTTCTGCTCGTGATCCAGTTTGACCAGATGCAGCTGAATACCAGTATTTCCAACAAAATAAGCCAATAATGTTCCCATTGCTGGGACTCATGCTTCCTCTTTGCGAGAGGAATAGGAGGTACACCGGACGTACTTAGCAAGAAAAGATTGAAAACACCCAAAAGATATGAAAACTTGATCCCAGACGATCAGTAGGAGCATGTTTGGCGTACCTTCTGAAAAACAGCGGATAGAAATTGGATACAACCAACATGGATGAAGACTGTTGCCGCAGAAGAAACGAGGTATGCCTCCTTCAGGCAGCTCACCGTTCGATCAGGACCAGGCCCGTGCCGGATGGTGCGTATGTGTTCCACGTGCGCCTCAAATAAGCAAAGTCAGCAAAAGGGAAGGGGCCGTTAGGGCCGAAGCCTGCCGGGTCAGCGGGATTGTCCGAAAGGGTTACCGCTACTCCGGAACATAAAGGGCTAAGGAAGGAACACGAGTGGGTTTAAGGCAGTAAGAGTCTGACACTCCCTTCCGCTCCACCCAGAACGGGAGGAGGCATTTGATGATTACCCATCCACAAAAAAAATGCCTCCTTCAAGCCCAAGTACGGGATATTGGACGGTGGTAAACTGATAGCAAAAACGACAGATTGCAAATACCCATAAAGTACGAAAACTACACCTTTTACGAAAACTACGATCAGTAAAGCCATTTATCTCGACTATCGGCAACTCTCATCCAGCTGCAAAGATCGTCGCACCACCTACTTAGCCTTTTTTTTTTTTCTCGCGGTGGGAATCCTCATGGACTTCCTCTATCGTGGGGGTGACAGAGGGGCATGCCAGACTCTCACCGGCTAAAACCACCGCGGTGTTCCACCTCTACCTATAGCCGGGGGTGCGGGGTTCGCAACAGCATTCACCGCTCCACCTAGCCTGAGGGCTTTCTACCTTACGTTTGCCGATTCGCGGCCTCCACTCAAGAAAACGTCTACCCCAACCAGTAATCACTTCTACGACTAATATAGCCGGCCCATTGCCACTTCAGCTTGCGTATTCTACGAGCTATGTCGACAACTTAACAAACTCAATCAATCAATCAGTGATGGCCCATTATCCAGCTCCAACCTACCTCAAATGACCCTCCAATCACAACATAATGTCACGGCCAGTTGACTCATTGCATCTGATTCACTGGGGGGGGGGGGGGTTCCTCCCCCCCTCTCCCCCTCCTTGGTAAAACTACGAGTAGGCGTGGTAAAGGTTAAAGATCAGATGATAAAACATTGTTTATTGCCTGGTAGAATTAAACTGAAAGTTTCCCAGAAAAGTGGATTAAGGTATTAGGTAATGCTTTAAGTGTTCTAGAAATTAAGGGAGCTACAAAAGCCTGGCAGGTTTGTGATTGTGTTATTTTTGAGCCTGGCAGAGATAGCAGAGCCCTGATTCACAACCATACGACAGGCTATCGTATCGAAAACCTGACGTTTCGATAACCTGATTTGACTTGCCCTCAACAGCAAATAGCTGTTGGAAGAATAGCGGGCGTCTATTTGATGTAAACTGACAAAATTTTCGGGTTTCGGACTTGTGAACAGCGTTTAGAAGACTCCTACGATAACAATGATTAATATTCGATACGATACGGAAGCGTATCGAGTGTTTGTGAATAGCTATGCTGGTCAGCAATAAATAGGCCTCACTTATTTATTAAAAGGTGTAGGGACTAAAATAGCGTTCATGAGTGTTGGTACTTGTGTGAGGAGCTTGAACTTAACAACCGCACGGGTCGATCGATCAGGTTAAGCTACGCTTGGCACGGTTAGTCTGTGGATGGGTGACCATCTTTACATACGAAGACCCTTCTGTGCCAGAAAGCACGCTAAGCCTTTCTTACCCATTCTTCTCCATAGAGATCCTTGTTTTGCAATGGGCACCTAGCTTCAACTTTCTGACTAACTGACGGACTATTTGACAACTCAAAAGTGCCTTTAAATGGTTTAATTGAAATAATGTTTTAATTTTGAGTTTGAGGAGCCCCTGCCCTTTGGGCTTTTTGAAATGTTATGGGCTTTTTTACGACCCATCATGAATAATACGTCGTAGGTTCGAACCCAGACAGGCGCTTTACTTTGTGTAAATTATTTCATCACCACTGCTCTCATAACGGTGAAGGAAAACATCGTGAGGAAACCGGCATGTCCTAGAACCAAAAATTCGAAGACATGTGACATCTACCAACCCGCACTGGGCCCGCGTGGTGGATTACGGCCCACTCCCTCTCACAGCGAGGAGGCCTGTGTCCCAGCAGTGGGAACATTATAGGCTGATTATGCGTATGAATAATACTGCAGAGAGATTATATTTTTCCAAAAAGGGCATTAAAAGTGAGACAGAATAATTTTTATAATGTACACCATCCGCCCCTAAGACGACCCACTGACCAAAAATTACAGACATAAAAGTAAATGCTTGCTATAAACAAAAATGAATTGTTTTGTATTTGTAAGTTCATTTTACCTGTGATAACTGCTTCCATATGGGAGGGTCTACTATGCAAACCTATGAGGTCTTTGCTTCAATATTGGCAAAGACACAAAAGTCTTCATTTTAACCAATAATTTTCTGTAAATTATAGGAATCATAACGGTCCATAAATTATAGGAATCGGCCATTAAGTGAGAAGGAGAGACAATACTGCAGGTAGTCAGTGGACTTTAGACACTATCCCCCTTATTCATAATCCTATTTTATCTCTATTTTAGCTAAAATAGGTTTAAATAGAGTGTTTGTCTTTATCTGTCACGTTGTCATTTCTGTGTGTAAGAAAGAGACAAACCCCATTTTAACTAAAATAGGTTTGATAAGTTTTATGAATAAGGGGGTATGTTTTTAGTAAAACCAGAGGGGCAGTTCTCGTAGTTTTAAGAACGTTCACAGTCTGATCTCATTCTCAATCTGTCAAAACTACCTCTAATTTCCCTACATTTTTGACAAGTTTTTGACATTGATTGTCGCTGAGATGAGATTGCGACTAGATTTTGAACCATTTTAATTACGGGAATTGGCCTTCTGATATTGAGAGCAGCGGCCGTATTATGAAGTATTAATGCCATTATGATTCCAGTCTGAAAAAGAGATGGTGCTATCTGTAATGTATAGCTCCGTCTCTCTCTTGCACTGGAACCAGGTTTGGATATAACATAGGACTACTTAACAATACTGTTTGTTATCAATGACGTTGGCTAATTAACAAGGCTACACTAATTATTTTCACACTACAGTAAACTTCCATCATGAAATCAATGGAAAATGTACTCTGAACCAGATTTTGGTGTTAATTCATTTAATTAACAGTGGTTTCGTTAATGAGAGATACGTAGTAGTTTGAAATCACATGGTTTTGAATCAGGTTTTAGATATATCCGATAAATTTCATATGAACCGGTGTTTGGTCATAAGAAAAATACACTTGAAACAACAACAAATATTAGCATAAACAATATAGCATATTCAGCCTATAATGTTCCCACTGATGGGAAACATGCCCCCTCTCTATGAGAGGGATTGGGCCGTATCCTTCCTGCGGGCACAGTGCGGGTTGGTGGATGGAATGGAACAATAAATATAATCATTAGAATCTTTGAGCGCTTAAATGTAAATGGCTTTTAGTAGACAATTGTTTGACGGGTTAAATTTTAATATTAAAATTTTTGTAACATTTACATTAGGATCAAATTTGCTGACGTGGTTTAAAAGACTGGCCAAGTTAGCCGACTACTGAACTGGGGACATGTCTGCTGCATGCTAGACACTTTGGGCCTAAATAGAACGGTGCCTTAAGATTGAGATAAGTAGGTGACACGCCACAAATCAGACAGCGGGAGAAACTGGATGGATTCCGTGAAAAATTCGAAGGTGTGCGGGATCACAAAAGATGAAAGGAGTGGAAGGCCTTTGTCCAGGAGAGGGATGGACGGGGTAGCAAAAAGACAACCACATAAAATTAAACAATGTTGGATAGATATAGATAGTCATGAAGACACTCTAATAATGATAGATGTCTGTTACCAAACATGATACAGTGGGGAAAATTAAGAATCATGATAGACAAACAAACTGATACCGGAATGTTATCACCAATATATGAAACATTCTTATAGGAAAAGCATAGCCAACTAGATTTGTAAAGATTTAAACTGTCAAAACATTATTTTTCTGTAATTTTAAGATAAGTACTTACAAAGTTGTAAATGTATTTTATTTAATGTTTTGTTTTTATGAAATTTTCTAATTTTTTTTATTGTGTTTAGTAATTGCAAAAATCCTTTTAATTGTCCAGCTGAAATTCAGTCTGCCTTTGTGTATTATGTATGTAAACCAAAAGTAAACATTCTTCTAAAATTATGTACTTTTAAGCATAAATTCATGTTCCCTTGCATTAGCAATTGCAACCAAAGGGCTAATTAACGTACGGACGCTGAAATATCGAAAACAAATGTGCAACTTACGCAATTTGCGAGTCTTCATACAAGTAATTCAATAAAATGGAATCACTGTCGTTAAATATAGATCGAAAATGTAGTCAAAAATAGACAATAAGTTATCCACTATACACACCAGTTTTAATACAGTCACATCATCTTCGGAATGTGAAACAAAACAAGATAAATTAATGATCAGAACGCACCACACGGAAATTCAGGGGGAAACTGCAATAAAGTCGATTTTCCTTTCAGGATTTGACCACCATGATACACTCCCGTTTTATCGTCCACTAGTACATTGTCCAGGTTTTTCTACTTAACACAATCGTTCTTTTATATATGGCACTCATGCCCGAAGACACCACGTCCATATATTTTCACAAATTCAACTCGTTTTTACGATATCACTAAATAAAATGATGTGTGATTGTGTGAATGACATGAATTTTTGACATGCGCACTCCATTATGTCTAGCTAGCGACATCTAGTTTTTAAGTCATGCGAAATTTTGTAAACCTCTGTTCCAAACATTGAAAAAGCGCTGCTACTCGCTGATAGATGTCGCTAATAAGATTGTTTTAGATGACCATCCCTAGATGACGTTACAAAACAATTAACGTGCTGATAATTGGCATTACAAATCAACCACAATCGACAAATTAATTATCTAACTTCTATTAGAAGTAATAAGAACAGTTCAATGTCAATCTCTCAGTTACATCACATCTCGTATCAATTAGTATTCTACGAATATATTTACATCCAATAAAGCATAAAAAAGGGTAATTCAGTTATAATTAATCCGTTAATTACTAGCTTGGACTAATAAAGCTTGTTAATAATGTATTTTGTTCGTTTCTCTGTTTTATTTCAAAGAATCTGTTAAAAGTCTTTGTGTTGACAAACCTGTGGCCTCACATATCAATATGGCGGATCAAACGCGCATATTTGTCCCAAAAATACGAATGACCAAGAACGCGTGGTCGGATTCAAGGATGTGTGAAAATTGGATGTGGTATTAACTGACATTGTGACACAAATCGATTGATTGCCAATCGATTTTTGTGTAGGTACAATTATCCAAGTCTTAAGCTTACTTGACAAGCATTTAATAATCAGGCTTTATGTTCCCACTTCTGTGACTAACGTCAGATCCTGACCAACTTGACCTTTCTGGTAACTGTCTTATGTACAGATGTCAAATTTCTTTAATAGATTTTCAACTTTAACGCCAAAACGTGAGGTTCAAAGTTGATTGGGAAAATTTGACAGTTTCGGGTAGCTTGATGTGGTGGCGTCTGATGAAATTGACATAGCTTCATTGTTTTCGTATATTTAAGCCGACCCCAATATAGTTGGGAAAAGGCTAAGTAGATGATGATGATGATGTATACAGGCTTATTTTTTTATCACCATCCAAATTTTTACAGGGTGTTCTACCCATGAATATGAACAACTTTCACTATGGGACCAACTTTGAAATCACGAAAAAAAAATCTGCTGTTTCATACAAAAGTTCAATACCTACCTAAGTACTTGACGAAAATGTATGAAACAGCTGATTTTCTTTTCGTGATTTCAGAGTTGGTTCCATAGTGAAAGTTGTTCATATTCATGGGTAGAACACCCTGTAAAATTTGGAGTCACCTGTTCACAAATGAAACACCAAAATTTCAAACCATCCTGTCTCTGCCGTTTCTCAAGTTAAGAGTCTAATTTTTTGCTTCAAGATAGACAATTTCATTAGTTATCTCATCGTATTATATTTTTTTACTGTACTTTTATAATTTATGCATAAAAAAGCTTTTTTAAAAAAATGAACTTTGTTTCATTGTGTCCATATATGTGTATTCAATGAAACACCTGATTTTTCACAATGAAACAGGGCTATCAACAATGAAACAGTATTATTAGTAGGTAGTGTTTTGTTTGCTTTTAATCAACCAGGTAGATATCTATGCATTAACCCATTGAATGTCGTAATTACAGACACAATTAAAAAGCCATTGTGTCTCGCGTAGATCTACGTTCCGACAGACGAGAGGTTAAATTAAAGAAATTTGAATGAAAATAATATGTTTTATTCATAGTAATAATTGTCTACGATATTAATCAGACTTACACATTAACAATCACAGAGGTACCTAATACCTGCTGGTTCAGGATTAACAAAAAAACAATTACCCTGTCTCTGTCTTACAGGTCTTAAAAACTTATAAAATAATAAAATTTCAAAACAAATAAGTAGGTATGTTAGCTGCCGAATGATCTCCTTTTTTTCTTATAATAGCTTTACTACGTGCCATCTGAAAAATAATAAATGAAATAACTACAAAGTAAGTAGGTAGTTACTGTAGACAGCCAATAGAAAGGTTTAAGAAAGTTGCTTGTGTTTAGAAAAATTATTGTTATGGTTATTTTCCACATGGCCTACAATGTAACAAGATAGTACACAATGACACACTGTTTCATTGTATACAACATACTTTTGTTTCATTGTAAACCAACAAGGTATTTTTTAATAACCTATCGAAAAATTGCAACAATGAGTGAACCATTTTCATATGGATTCAAGTCAAAAGACACTTTGAAACATACAGAATGCAACGTAATATTGAACAATACGAAATTATCTTCTATAATTTGCTAAAAAATCACCAAATATGACCAAAAATTCTTACTTTTTC
The DNA here is from genome assembly GCA_945859645.1 of Amphipoea oculea. Classification (NCBI taxonomy): domain Eukaryota; kingdom Metazoa; phylum Arthropoda; class Insecta; order Lepidoptera; family Noctuidae; genus Amphipoea; species Amphipoea oculea. The sequence goes on along the minus strand of OX243888.1, from coordinate 10,894,576 downwards.
GCATCTAAATATGTTATGCGTCACTAGAGACGTCCTCTTCCACGCGGCGCGCTCGCAAACTGGGCGTGTGCGGGGGGGGCCTGAGAAGGTTCTTTCTTGCTATCCTGCTTTATCTGGCAACGTCGCGTTTTAAAAATATCGCAAAGTTTCACTGTGTACGATTGTTTCAATGTTGGACAGGTGACCCTAGTGCTAAAAAAATAAGCCTGTATAAAGTTTCGTCCGTCGCTATTTAAAATACAGGGTGACAGGAACATTGATGCACAACCAGTTACCAAGGATTCAGTACCTGCGGGGTAATTGCGTAGGTAACACACTATCAGTAGCAATGGGTTTTATTTTGATAGTTCAACAACATTCATTGCGTTATTTACGTTGTTGAGCAGACACATTTTTCGAATATAATATGAAGCAATGGATTAACAATATCCTTTAAAATTGAGCCTGATTCAGGAACCACTGGGTTAGATTTTTTTATAACAAAATAAAATATATAACTCATTACCTATCTGGATAACAGAACTACCTTACAAAAAGTTCTGTGTGGTTTTGAAAAAGTGGTTGATATCACATAGTTTTAATTCTGTCGACGAATTTCTGAACAAAAAATCTTATCAGTCCTGCCACTTCAGAAATGCATTGTAATATTTTTTTAATTATTTACCTATGTTAATTTGCTAATTTAATTAACTGTACAATATTATTATGTTACTGCATGTTGTTAATACCTACTTCATGTATTAAATATTTGCATGCCATCATTACATGGCGGAATGTGTCTTAGCACTACAATATTACGTTATCATCTTTTGTACAACATTTTATGCAAATAAACGATTTTGATTGATTTGAAAAAAAATCTGCAGTTTCCTACAAAAGTGGGTCTTTGGTCAACTGGACCCACTCGAACTGGAACCGCGGGTCCAGTCGACCAAGTCAAATTTTGAATTGGTCGACTGGACCCGCTGTCAAATTTCATCATTAGTACAGTTAAGGAGTAAAGCCGAATCTTTTAGTTTTATTTCTATGACTTAAAATATACATAATATTATTCAATTAGGTACACTTAATTTTTATTTACTTATTTTTACTTACTTACTGTCTGCAATGAGCTAAAACAACGTTACAGGATTTTGAGATGCCGTAGTGAGGTCCGGAAGATATCAATTACTAATATGTATAATATATAATAGAATTTTATTCCTCTTTATAATATTAGTGCAGAAAAAATAAATTATAGCCTATGTTATTCTGTGATAATGTAGCTTTCTAATTTTTTCTTTCTTTTTTATTTTACTATTATCATTAAAATAAGTCCTCCTTAGTATTTGTTACAACGGAATGCATGACCGTTGCTGATTTGTCAATGTCAATTATATTTGTCACATCAAATTAAAGTCAAAATTGTAGTTTGTTTACATTGGTTATCTACATAAATTAAGTAATAAAATAAAACAGAATTACTGCAAATGTTATATGTAAGCTGATGACTACCACAATAACATCAAGGTTTATCAAGACGGAAAAGAAGAAGAGGAATTGTGGTTGTCGTAAAGAGTGCGGTACTGAACCAACTGGACCGTCCTGCTGCATGTTGTTCCAATGACGTGGCTATACGTGACCCGGCTACATTACTTTACAAAATCCTAAAAGATTGTTGAGAAATCCTTGCGAAAACAATTTTTACCCTGAGGGTCGCATTAGGAGTATCGTCACATCATTAATTTAAATTTATTTGTGTTCAAATTGCCGCATTCACATCTGTTGAAGTTCATGAAGATATTGGGCGAGAGGTGAAATGGTCCGCCGATTCCTAAGCTCGCGGACAGCGCGCGACTCATGACGCCGACCATTCATATACACTAGTGATTATTATAATGTATTGTTTGTGTTAGTTATGTTTTATATTGAAAAAAAATAAAATATCGTTTGAAATTTTTATTGTTTGAAATGCTTTCGAAAACCCCATCATGCTTGATGGCCCTGTTGTAATACAATAATAATAGGTATATCATAATATGATAATCAGGTGACAAAATTCCTTTTACATAAATATGTCGCATGTAAACTAAGGCATGTCGCGTGTCTTTCCTGCGAGAATAGCTCGGCTTGATTGTTTCGAGAGAAAAGTTCGAATCGAACGGCAATAACGAATGCGAGATGCTTGAGAATTGGCCTCCAGCCCGCACCGACGCATCGTAGGAAGAATATCGTCCATGGTAACGCAGACGTCCGATTCGAGGCCTTTGACATATATGTATGTTGCAACTGTGAATATGAAAGCCTCATACCTTTTCATTTTTTAATAGACAGCTCATCAAATCAGCAATTACCTACCTCTCTGGACGACGGAGTTTTTTCGTTAAGAAAAAAGTGGAAAAAGGCTCTTCGCCTCTCTAAGATTTTTTGGAGCAGGTGGCTCAAGGAATACTTACTTAAGACCTACCCCGAGGAGTGGATAGGTCCCCTAACTTCCGGAGAAACTGCGAAAATGTCAAACAGAAAGTGCATACCTACCAGAAATCACTTACTCCGTCGCCTAACTTCCACCAGATGGGTGGCATCTGCTCAAGTCCTGCGAACAACTGGAATGGCGCTTTGTTTCTCCGCAGGCCTGTCCAGTATGGAACCGATCAGCCCACGATAAGTAGGTAAGTGGATACAGCTCTAAATAAGACATTAATGATTATTACTGGTTGCTTAAAACCGACCCCGTTGCGAATGCTGTATCCACTGACTCGCATCGCGCCTCCAGAAATTCGCAGGACTATACCCAGCTGCATCGAGAGGGCGAAGCTACAGGATGACCCACGCCACTCATTGCACAATTTTAATTCAGTACCACAGAGGCTTAAAAGCCGCATGTTTATGTTCCCTAGATGTCTTAGCTGAGAAATACCATCATACCCTAAAACACACTAAAAGAACTCTTGTTTAGTGAGAAGTTTGGCCTCGGTTTTATAATTTAGTAAAATAGTGCACTGTTCAGTAATAAATAGTAGGAATAACGGTTCATGAAATCAAAAATCACATAATTTTCAAATTATTTTTATAACTTTATGTAGGATATCAATTTCAACGTCTGACGACATAAAAGTAAATAGTATTTCATCTAAAATTATGCAGGTCGCTCCATTTCTCATCTTGATACCATGTCCAAGAGCTCTACCATGTGCACAACAGCCAACGCGAACAGTTCAGTTGAAATCTTACTCAACAATTAACACAACATTCTTCTGGAGTACATGCTGTACCGTCTTGAAGATTCCATGTTCATTAAAATCCTTCAATTACACACAGGAAAACAGAAATATCAATTTCATGCAATTCGAAAGAAACGGAATAAATAAATTAATGAAATGTTGTCACTTGACATGACAGTCTTGACACTTATCTTTTTAATAGTGTCAGATAGTGCTGCGGCTTGATTATATGTAACTCATTACTCTAAATAAAATAAAGGCTCGAGTTTATTTTCTCTCGATTTGCCACTTGATGTAGTAGTACTAGTCGGTAATAAACCAGGGAATAGATATTATATATTTCATGTGATACTGACTGAAATACCTAGGTACCAATATAGAACGGTTGCTTTATTCTGGATCTTGCTATTATTCTTTCCTTTAATTTTTTTTGTGTGCTTTTCAAACACACTGTTGCTAGGTTTGGATTTAAGGTAGGTACTGGAGGGAGGTAGTACATGATATTTTAGATTCAACTTGAATTGAGTTTTCGAACTACATAATCGGGATGGGTATATAATTATATTCTGTGATCGAGCTAATCGAGTGCCTGACCGTTAATTACAGAGTAACAACACTAGAGTCCAAACTGACAAGAAACCAAAAACTGCAATACGTTTCACGTTGATTTTTAAACTAATTTACGCGAGAGTAAGCAAACTTAAAAATGGGATTAAATACAGGAGGACCTACTGCAGCGTTAATGGTAAATTTTTCTACTTAATAAAAATAGTTTTGGTTACCACCTCGAACTGTAATTAGGTATAATTTTAATTTGTTTTTTTATTTTTTATTATATAAAGTCGTTAAATACGCTTCAATACACGTATTTATTACACTGACGACCTTATCGGGAATTGAATCAATTGAGTGCATTATCAAAACATTTTCTTTTTATTACGATTTCGTGATCCCGGTTAAACTTTATTTCAAAAATCGACCATTTTAAATGATAATATGTTTTTTTTTTAGCTATAATACAACTTCATTAATAGATCAATACAGGGGGCCCTAAAATACTATCTCTCTGCAACCTGCAACCCTTTTCCACATTAGTTTGCTATGCTCCCATGCTTGGGTGGATTTGTTATACATATTTCAATTATTTCTCTAGGATCATTTAAGAACTCCCGGCGAAGCAGTTGGGTCATACCTCTTAACTCACCGATGGTGCTAAAATCGACACTCATGATGAAAAATTTGAATATTTTTCACATCCGCCATCTCAGATTTTCAGTTTGACCTCACATCAGTTTCAGCACCCTAGAAAACCAAGAAAACAACACCCATGATGAAAAATTTGAAAATTTTTCACATCCACCATCTTGGATTTTCAGTTTGACCTCACCATCGGTTTCAGTACCCTAGAAAACCAAGAAATCAACACCCATGATGAAAAATTTGAACATTTTTCACATCCGCCATCTTGGATTTTCAGTTTGACCTCACCATCGGTTTTAGCACCCTAGAAAACCAAGAAATCAACACCCATGATGAAAAATTTGAACATTTTTCACATCCGCCATCTTGGATTTTCAGTTTGACCTCACCATCGGTTTTAGCACCCTAGAAAACCAAGAAATCAACACCCATGATGAAAAATTTGAACATTTTTCACATCCGCCATCTTGGATTTTCAGTTTGACCTCACCATCGGTTTTAGTACCCTAGAAAACCAAGAAATCAACACCCATGATGAAAAATTTGAACATTTTTCACATCCGCCATCTTGGATTTTCAGTTTGACCTCACCATCGGTTTTAGCACCCTAGAAAACCAAGAAATCAACACCCATGATGAAAAATTTGAACATTTTTCACATCCGCCATCTTGGATTTTCAGTTTGACCTCACCACCGATTTACATATCTGGCGAGCGAACGCCTATTTACGGTGTCCCAGAAGGGAGCGTGCTTGGATCTCTATTATTTATCCTATATATCAATGACCTGCCTGATGCTATTGACTACCACATGACCCTAATCTTACTAATCTTACTTTAGTCAACGGGTACATGGTGATATTGACATTAAAGCCCTCTACAATGACACAGTATTAAATAAAGTCGACGACACAAAATTTCTTGGTGTAATGATAGACGCAAAACTGAACTGGAAAGCGCACATTGAATATATAAACAAAAAACTGAGCTCAGTCACATATGTCTTGTACAAACTGTCCTCAGAAGTTAACCCAGATGCTTAAGTGATGGCCTTTCATGGAATGGTGGCATCACTTCTACGCTACGGTATAATATTTTGGGTATATTACTTTGAATGGTGTTAACTTGGATAGGGTGTCGCAGTTTAAGTACCTTGGGCATTACCTTACCGACGGCCTTAAGGATGATGTTGACATAGAGAGGGAGCGCAGGGCTCTGTCAGTTCGTGGCAACATGCTGGCCCGTAGATTCGCCCGCTGTACGGACCAAGTCAAGATCACACTATTTAAAGCGTATTGTCAGGGTCTGTACACGGGTAGTCTATGGGTTAGTTATACCAAAAAATCCCTCGACACACTGCGCGTCCAAAACAATAATATTTTTAGGATGATGTTGGGACTTCCTCGTTTCTGCAGTGCCTCCGAAATGTTCGCACAGGCTCACACTGACGGTTTTCAGGCCGTCATTCGGAAAACTATAGCTGAAGATGTGCGTGCACCTGTGTTGAGGCATTTCGTTCGTCTGATGATCTTGTAGGGAGGTATCTCCCTGTTGGTTATCTTGTCGGGGCGGGGTGTCTCAGCACAGGTGCCTTGTGTGATTTTTTTTTTTGTGTGAATTGTGTTGTGATGTTTATTGATGGATGTGTGTTGTTCTTTGTTATTGTCATTGATAGAACTCAATGGTTATTGTATTTTAAGTACTAATAATAGTTTCTAAGTTATTGTATACTAACCGGTGGATCTAGTTGTCCCGAATAAATCATTTTGAATTTGAATTTGAAAAGCTTTTTTTGTATGGCCCCGAAAATATACAACAAAATACCACAGTCATATAAAGCCATGACAACAAAACAAATTAAAAATAAGATCCGAAATCTACTAACAGAAAAATGTTATGTAAGTTACGCATGTTTCACAAATAAATTATCTTTTATCTTTATCTTTAGATTTTGAGGTACTCGTAGATTCTGTACCAGATTCGTGCCATTGTCTTTTTGTTTCGACTGTATCCACGGGTAGCTTAAAACAAAAGATATTTGTCTAATTTTGACAGTGGGTCCAGTTGACCAATAAAAATATAGAAAATTTTTCCTTTGGTCAACTGGACCCGCGGGTCCAGTTCGAGTGGGTCCAGTTGACCAAAGACTCCAAAAGTTCAATAACTACGTGGTTGTTGTTTTTTTTTTTATAACCGACGAATAATTTCGACGTACGGGTGTCCAGAATCATGTAAGTAGGTACTGAATACATCATGGTAACTGCTGCACCCTAATTGCGTAACACACTATCAATCGGAATCTGAATCATTTTGAAGCAAATTGCTAATATTAGGTCCTTACATATGAAATTGGCGTTTTGTATGGAAGGAACAAAAAGTCGAATATTTTTTAATATAATATATTTAATTAATCAAAGTATGAACCATTGTTTTCAATGCACTTTTGCCATCTTATAGGTAGTTAATTGATCCCTTTACTAAAAAAACCAGTCGGACGGGAATCAATAAAATCTTTGAAGGCGATTTGGACTGCCCCATCGGAGTTGAATTTTTTCCCTTGCAAAAAGTTATCCAAATTGCGAAAAAAATGGTAATCTGTTGGAGCAAGGTCCGGGGAGTACGGAGGATGTCTAAGACATTCCAATTCAAGCTCTTCTAATTTGGTAGCCGTCTGTTGCGCAGTGTGTGGTCTGGCGTTGTCGTGCTTTCAAGCTTTTTAATCTTCCCAATTTGCTTCAAGTGAATTAAAACAGTTTTATCACTAACATCGAAGCCTGCAGCTAACTCGGACGTGGTTTGCGATGGGTCCGCTTCCACAATAGCCTTCAATTCTCCATTATCAACTTGGGTCTCAGGCCGTCCACGGGGCTTGTTCTGCAGGTCGAAATTTCCAGAACGAAAACGTTGGAACCAAAAACGAACTGTGTTTTCTTTTGCAACATGACCGCCATACACATCATTCACCCTTCGAGTCGTTTCCGCAGCACTAGTGCCACGGCGGAACTCGTACTCGTAAATAATGCGATATTTTAAATTTTCCATTTTGTAAAATGAGTGACGCAAACAGAAAAAACAGAAGAAAAAAAACAAATGAATGACGGTCATCGAAGCACAAATACATGAGTAAATAGCTGTACAAATTTGAATTTGGAATTCCTTACCAAAGAGGAGAAATTCGTGATTAAAGTGGCCAGTACGAAAAACGCCAATTTCATATGTAAGGACCTAATACATTGCTTCATAAGTTCGAAAAAATTGTCTGCTCAACATGTAAAAAACGCAATGAATGTTGTTGAACTGTCAAGATCAAAACCGATTCCGATTGATAATGTGTTACGCAATTGCCCTGCAGGTTGTGCGTCAATTAATTAGGATTTTGTAATATTATCTTGATTTAAAAGAGTGTCCTTGGAGTTTCTTGCCCGTTCTTCTCCATAGAGATCTACGTTTTGGAATGGGCAACTAGCTTCCAAACTGACCGACACTTTGACAGTTCAAAAGTGCCTGTAAATGGTTTAATTGAAATAAATGCTTTGAGTTTGAGTTCAATGTCTGCCTGTCACCGTGTATACCACCTCCTCAAATCTTTGTACCTCCACAAAATCAGGACTGGTCTAAGTCGTTAGTTCTTAGAACGTGTAAAGGTAGACTGACGTCATACATACAAACATCCACACATACATACATACTGTGTAGGAATGCAGTAGGTATTATTAGCTTTGGTTATGGGGTCACTACTTGATAGTGTAGTAGGCCCAAGGTCAGTTGATTATCGTGAGGTTCTGAGTTCAAACTAGGCAGGTAGGTACTTATATTAATGAATGACAAATTATTCTAGCAAATACAGGGTGACAGGGACGCCGACACGCAACTTGTACCTAAGTCAAAGCATTTATTAACCGACTTCAAAAAAGGAGGTTCGGTATTCGACCCGTATGTATGTATGTTTGTATGTCCGCGATTTTCTCAAAAATTTTATTAATAGAAAACAAATTTTCAGTCGACACCATCCATCGGCTTCTTACTAAACTTCAACTATATCCGACGATCCTGCATACTTATCTCTTTTGCTGACTGTACATGGGACTTAATTGACGTGAATCTTCCAATGGAAATACTGTGGCGCCACAGATATAGATATACCTAGATAACGCAAGAGCACCTACTTCGCGTGCCAAAAATCGCACCAGTTTACGATCGAAAATCATAAGCCGCCACTTTCGCGCTCAGTCCTGCGTACTGCTGGCTGGGTGAGCGTGAGCGAGAGAGCGCGAGCTTGTGACGTCAGTAGGTAGTCAAAAAGTGGCACGCTTAGTTTTCATACAGTTCGTGATACTTGCGTTATCTAGGTATATCTATATTTGTGTGTAGCGCCAACACCACTGCCTACCCTGTCGGGGAAATACAGGCCTGATGTTAAACTGTATCAGTATTCCACTCGTTCCTCTCACCGCGAGGTTTGGCGATCTTAGTCTAACAGCTGACATACCAGTCATGTTTTATGCATGAGATGACCCGGATGTTCTAGTCTAGGAGCTAGAATTCTGTTGGGAAACTTGACATAACTATATTATTTATATTCAAAATTACGTATTTACAACACCTTAACAGCTATAACGCCAATGCAATGTTACTACCACACAGATACATACATCTAACTGACATTTTTGGACATTTTTTTCTGACATTTTTTTGGGTAATCACCCAAAAATACAATTAAAAATACAAAAAAAAATACAATAAAAAATACAATAAAAATTACAATAAAAAATTGGTTGTTTGTAAAGTCAGTTTACTGACGATAATTTTACGTGATAACGTCTAAGAAAACATCAGATAGATGCGTCACAAGCCGAAAGCTTAGGCCGATCGTGCCGCTCTATCGCTTGTTCCGCGCTCTCGCTTGCACGCTTGGCTCAGGCGGAACGTGACAATGAGTCATGCTTTTTCGTGCGTGCAGCCGGCGTACATCGATTTATAAGACGTTATCACGTCAAAAATATAATCAACAAAATACAATTAATATCACTTCTCAACATTTTCAATGCACTTCAATGCTACTCCTGTTCATAGTAATTCAGTTCATGGTAACGAATTATTGTAAAAGAAAGGCTCTATGGCGAAGAAAACAATTTGGGGAGTTTGTTACGCAACTTCTTCTCCCCAGCGAAAGCACTAGGAAGTTGTAAAGGGCGGGCGTTTTGGGGGACTGTCTTTTGTAATTTTGACGTTCGAAAAGAAAAAGTGCTGATTCTCAGGCCAATTTGAAAAAAAAAAAACACTGATTAAAGTGATTTTATTTAGACCTAAAATAATAAATTGCCGACACATTAGTGTATTTTCGTTAGCTGATTATTTTTTTAATCTAATGCGTTTTTCTTATATATTTTTTTACCATCGTCTTTATTTTGGTGGTCTGAATGATTTCTAAAAGTTGGTCCATCTATTTTAATCGGACCTCATATATAGATGTATTTGATTTGATGTACCTTATTCTGTGTGTTTTAGTCTATGTTAAATAAATGTATTTTCTTAAAAATGCTTATAGTTCTTTCTAAACTTCACATAACATTATAAAGATGTCTCCTAGCTCCTAAGCCTAATTCATTAGATCTCAACGGTGTTTCTTCACGATAAAAACTTCGCAGCTAGCGCCCGCGCCCGCGCCTGACGTAGTGACGTCACAATATTAACCTTGCTATTCACACGATACCTACTCAGTTAACGGATTAATAGTTACAATGGTCTTAGCATAACGCCTACATTCCAAGAAGGAGTAAGCAGAGGTTTAAATCCATCCAGAACCCGATTTCACACACTGCTGAGCGAACATAGCCCTCTCTTTTTAAACGACATCAAAAAAGGAGGGGGTTCTACGTTCGTCTGTATGTATTTTTTTAATGTTTGATATTTCTTCTTTCTTTCTGTTTGATGTTTTTTCTTTCACTTAAAAAAAAAACACTTCAAAGTGAAAATTAAGGTGATATGTTGAAAAAAATGTGGTAAGTATTTCTATTTCGTGTAACTTGTAAGTAGATATATGGAATAGGGATTTAATATTTTGGTATATAATGTTTTTTGACTCTTTGGTCTAGTATCGTGCAAAAGGAATACACAATTCAATGATTTTTTCTCGGTACAAAAAAATTGCAGAGTTATTTATATCTATTGTTTTACTTTTTTCGACATCACGCCGTAACGCTTAAGAATTCAATGGAATTTACTTTAAAATATAGAGAATTATCATATCAAAGTTTACTCAAAGTAGTTTTAAATTTTATTTATTTATTTTGTTAAAAAAAAGAGTAAATTAGTTTTGGCTTATACGTCGTTTTATTCCGAGCGCACGCACACTATAGCCATCACTCTTCTTTTGTGTTTTCAAAAGTAATTGCATCACTTTTGCTCGCTTAGTAGGCTTTCGAGGATTTTAGATTTTCGAGGTCACTACCTCGAAAATCTAAAATCCTCCTCCTTAATTTTAATTTCGGAAGTCGGTAGCAAAAAGCGAAAACTCTGAACTAGCGTTGAAAATGCCGAAAATAATAACAATTTGTTTTTTTCACGAAAAAAAACAAATTGTGTTTTTTTCCGTTTTTTTCGCATGCTACATAGAAAAATTAAAGGAAGGTATCCTTTGGAAAGAAACAGGATTCTTTCGAATGTTTCGCTTGATGTTTGATTTTTGTTGAAAAGTTGAAAAAAACAAGTTTTATTGAAATTTTTTTCATTCTACCCTCCATTTTATTAGTAGGTACGTATTATTGTGGAAAGAGATAAAGCATAGAATATCTTAAGTTAAATACTTATAGTAAGAACGGATTTGAATAAAAAAAAAACATGAAAGTTTCCCGTTTCTTTCATATTTTTCGGTTTTATTGAAAAAAAAACATGAAATATATACCTACTGACAAATTTTCTTGAAACTTTCAAATGAAACATTGAAAAATACAACGGAATTGGAAAGAAACGGGAATTTTTCCTGCTTTTTTCAACGCTACTCTGAACCAAAGAACTTCTTCTTATGCCAAGCCCCGCGCCCCTGTGCCAGCCTCATCCACGTTATGCCTGCGATGGTAACAATGCCGTCCGCCCGTCTCGCCGCTGGATGACCGACATTCCGTCTTCCAATCCTTAGACGCCACTCGGTCACCGCCTTACTCCATCTGCCATCACCGCGCCCTGCCAGGTGTCCTGCCCAACTCCATTTGACTTCCATAATGCGTTTTCCTATAATCAAAAACCTTCGTACGAAGGTCTTTGGATTATTTGCACATAATAAAAACTCTATACAGAGTGAAATTAAATTCATGGGCATCCTTTTAAGGGGTCATTGTACTCATCGTTATGAACAACTTTTAATATGGGACTAAACTTAAAATCGCGAAAAAAAATCAGCCGTTCCTTGCATTTATGTTCACATAACTCGTCAAAATGTATGGAATAGCTGATTTTTTTTCGCGATTTTAGGTTTAGTCCCATATTAAAAGTTGTTCATAATGATGAGTAGGTACAATCTCCCATTTCGATTTGTCGCATGTGTTCAATTTCAACCTGTATACTACAGGATAGTGTCATCAACTCGTCATCGATATTTATAATAATAATGTATAATAGCCAGTCAAAAAGTCAAAGTAATTCGGAATTAAAAATCTACATATTATTTCACACAAGTCAGATCAATTTACTTGAATATTATACATAATCTCAATACCTAATGAATTTAAAACAACAAATGTTATGTGTCCATCTATTTTAATGGGAACCTGTATAATATGTAATCCGGACACCATAACACCATCTCTCCCTTACAATATTATACATACCGACTTGAAGCACATTATATTTTGGGCTCAAAATGTTGTAGTTTTATTTTATGCATACTGTTGGCCCATTAAGATTCCAGAGTTGCTTGATATACAAAAAAAAAACGGTGAAGCGCGACCGCTTGCTATAATTTTGAAGGTTCCATATTGATGTTATTATAATGTGTTCGTTTATCTGCTAGTTTGGTACGTTCCAACTACGAACTACTGGGTGAAATTAAATTCATGGGCATCCTTTTAAGATTGTACTCATCATTATGAACAAATTTTACTATGGGACTAAACCTAAAATCGCAAAAACAAAAAAATCAGCTGTTCCTTGCATTTGTGTTCACATAACTTGTCAAAATGTATGGAAGAGCTGAGTTTTTTTCGCGATTTCAGGTTTGGTCTCATAGTAAAAGTTGTTCATAATGATGAGTACAATGACCCCTTAAAAGGATGCCCATAAATTCAATTTCAACCTGTATAATTAGAAGAGGTATGGACAGAAGAGGTAGATTTATGTTCAATCCTACCGACTTACGTGCAGTCAGTAAAATCAGGCTTTTCATAGTTTAGAAGTGGCCTTGCCACCACAAAATATGACCACACATTTCTAACACACGCTCTATTGTAAGACCTGAGCCCTGATTCACAACCATACGACAGGCTATCGTATCGAAAACCTGACATTTCAATAACCTGATTTGACTTCCCTTCAACAGCAAATAGCTGTTGGAAGAATAGCGGGCGTCTATTTGATTTAAACTGACAAAATTTTCGGGTTTTTGACTTGTGAACAGCGTTTAGAAGACTCCTACGATAACAATGATTAATATTCGATACGATACGGAAGCGTATCGAGTGTTTGTGAATAGCTATGCTGTCTCGCCTTCCGCCATGTTGTGGTCGGTTTCCAGTTTAATTGATGCAGCTTTTGGGTTTCTTCGTTGGATGGGATGCTTCGTAGTTGCTTTTTCGGGTTCCGTACCCAAAGGGTAAAAACGGGACCCTATCACTAAGACTTTGCTGTCTGTCCGTCCGTCTGTCTGTCACCAGGCATCTGTATCTCATGAACCGTCTCAAGGATCCCCACTCGCTGAGTCTAATAATGGTATTCGTCCATATCCGCTCAGCGCAACATTTTGAATATCAAACGATATTTACGTGCGCGAGCCTGTTTGAGGAGATATTTTGTTAGATCTGGAAATATGTCTGAATGTCTCGTGTGGCTAGAGAAATAAATTAACAAAAACTTGATTTATAAAAAAAGAAGTGATACATTCTTCCATGTTGTGATTCGCAAAAAAGTCGCATCACTGATGCGTAGAACGCGGGTCAGTGACAATAGCATCCTGAAAACAGTGGTGGAGAGTCTTTACTCCCCTTTTCTGAGGCGTTATGTGGGGAGAATGGACAGGTAGTTAATTCTTTGCGTTATCGTTCCCTGCACATGCAGCCTCTGTCACCTACTATTATTCTCCTTAGTGTTCTTCTCCTTGTTATGTGTGCTACTAACACTAGTTATAAGATATTTTACTAACAAAATGGACTATATTGTTGTCCGAAGTAAATGAATAAATAAAATTAAGTAATAATTATATGTATTATCTTACTAGCTTCTGCCCGCGACTTCCGTTTTTTCTATTTTCATGTATTTACTTTAAGAAAGAATGTAGATACGCAATATGAAAGGACATATGTAGAACTAACAGTATATTATTACTAAACTCAGACGTTTATTACCGTTGGATCCCGTTTTTTGATCCCGTTTTTTAGGTATTACCGATGGATCCCGTTTGCTATTTCCGTTGAATCCCATATTATAACAACATGTGTACATTTCAGAAGAAAAGTGATTTACCTTTATCAAACACTAAAAAGAGATTATTTTTAGTGGGTCACCCGGAACCGAACTAGTTAGATTAGGTTAATTATTAAAAAAAAACAATGTTAGGTTAGGTTAGGTTAAAACTGTGACCCCTACGCACGAGCCGAGCGAGCGAAGCGAGCGGTGCCGCGGCAGCGGCCGGCGAGTGCCAGAAACGACTAGATTATATAGAAAATGAGTTGTTTGTGAAATAAATAGTATACGAAACGTTGGTTGTAAACTAAAAATTTGTCAATGGAGTTTTGGTGAAACATTAGTGAACCCCTCATTTTATTATAAACAATTTTGTTGTTGAAAGTACCCGCATTCATATTTTTTTAAGCATTCGGGATCCAACGGAAATACTTTTCGGGATTCAACGACAATAAAACGTAATTATCTTGCATTTTTTAAATTCGGGATCCAACGGAAATACATAATAATGTTTTGCGGGATCCAACGCCAAAAATATTAAAATGGGATTCAAAAACGGGATCCAACGGTAATAAATCAACTCAGACCATAATCATTATTTTCATTGAGAAATAATGTTAATGCCAGTTACATACTGAAAAATTTGCATGGTTATTATTATACTAGCAGCGCCCCGCGGTTTCACCCGCATAAGTGTCGATCCCGTGGAAATATCGAGATAAAAAAACAACCGACTTCAAAAAAAAACACTACAAAGCGAAAAATAACTTTAATTTCGGAAGTCGGTGTCGTTGGTTCCGCATTTTCGTTTTTTGACACCGACTTCCGAAATTAAAGTTATTTTTCGCTTTGTAGTGTTTTTTTTTTGAAGTCGGTTGTTTTTTTTTGTAAAAAAGTTTTTATTTTTCACTTTTTAGTTGTACCTACCCCACACAAATTCAATTAACACTAGTGCATTGAAGAATTGAAGACACGACTCGAAGAATCATCAAAATTCGCATAGAAATGTCGGAGATGCAGTACATTTATGCATATAACTTCGTACATAAGAATAACTACCTAATGTATTATATACTTAAACCTTCCTGAAAGTATGTAGATCACACTAATGAAAGAATTATCAAAATCGGTTCAGTAGTTTTTGAGATAATCGCGGACATACAAACATACATACATACATACATACATACGGGTCGAATACAGAACCTCCTTTTTTAAAGTCGGTTAAAAAGCATCCTATGTCTTATTATGATGTATAAGCTATATTACTGTAAAGTTTCATCAAAATCCGTTCAGTAGTTTTTGCGTGAAAGAGTAACAAACATCCTTACAAACTTTCGCCTTTATAATATTAGTGTGATTAGTGTGATATAATATATAATAATAATAAATTAATTGATAGCCAAGAGCCTCGAGCAACACCTGAGGAGGCTCTCGTTGGGCAGCTTGATCAAGGGCTTGATTTAGAAAGCGGTACTTCTGGACACGGCTCGCATTGTCAGGAGGTTCATCTCTGCGGAGTTCTGACCGCCGTACATTGGACCCTGTTCCCGATACCGGTGGGCTACTATTTTTTATATTTTTAAATGTTTTTATATTTCTTTTATATTCCAATATTTAAAAATATAATTTATGTGTAAATAGATATAAATAAACGAAATAATATATAATATAATATATTAGGATATGTAGTTACGAGTATGGAGAATAGTCTTGACGCTGCGTGAGCGTGCGTGATCCATCGCCGCCCATACATCTACCGTTTTGAGAGCAGTAGTGATGAAATTAAATACACACAAAGTTAAGAGGAAATGCGGTCGGAGAAACTTTTGAAAAAGCCTAAGTAAAAAGTCATAATTCGAGGTTTGGCTCTCGCCTATTTGCTCCTCCAATATTTCATAAACAGAATAAGAAGGAAATCCTTCTTTATATTCCGTGTCCCTATGTTTTTCTTTTTTCATGAATAGTTGTCAAATTTGTACAATAGGCGTCTGTTGACAGCGGTTTAAATCGGCAATTTTAAGCATTTTTGAGGGTTCTAGTGCTTATAAAAATAATGTATCATCAAAAAGGAAAACATAGGGACTATACAAGTAAGTAATATTTATTATTCTGTAAAAAATCATTGCTTTATGGTCATTAACCAGAAATAAAACAGGCGAGAGCGTTTCTATGGACAAAAGACCACCCGCATTTCCTCTTAAGTACCTGCCTGGGTTCGAACTTACGACCTAATACTCATAAGTCGTTGTCGATACGACTGGGCCACCAGTGCTCTACATTGTTGACTTACCTAAATTATTTGGCGATTTCAGAAAATGGTCCCTTATCGCAAATTTGTGTTCGACAGTCGATGAAAGCCCATTCAAAATAAATAGTCACATTGTATTGAAATTGTTTTGTAATTTGTAAATGCAAGGTTTTAAAAGCTGAGAATCTAGACAGTGACATTCTAATACCGATAACGATAATGGAAATAATAATTGGCGGGAAATAACAATAAAACTAACTTCTGACATTACAAAATGACAGATGAATGTCACATCTAAACGAAACAATAAGTCATTCAATAATAATAACACCAAACGGCATTCAAAGTTTACCTTTTTGCAATAAGTTGCAAAATGTCAATTGAAGAATTATTACTTATAGGAGACAAAAATAAACGAAAAATCAGTTTTGATTATTATTTCGTAGCTATTCATAAATAAAACACGGTGCTAAAGTCCGGCGTTTCTAAATTTGCCAAAGATTTAGGTAAACAACAATGGCCGCTCGAAATTTAATAAAATCGATATATGAGAACATTTATTTGTTGGCAAATTTAGAAACCGGACTATATCTGATCTATGTTTAGCACTTTAGCATTAAGAAACTTGTAGGTATAGTGTTACATCTTTTGGCGCCTGAATGACAGTGACAGGGTAAACATTTGTGAAATTGTCATAGCAACTGCACAAGTAACTTGTTTGTTAGTTTTTTTCGAGAATTATAAACTTATTTTGCGGTCGATAATATACAAACTCTGCATGTGTGAATATTCATTTGTAGTCCGACACGCACTTTGCTGGATTTTGTCGCTCTTTATTCTTTTACTTAAAGGGACTATAGCACTTAAAAGCAAAAAAACGCAAGTTGTATAATGCCTTAAAGTATATGATCGACTACAGTAGGTAAACAAAATTAGAAAAAATACATGACATTCTTCAGGATATAATTATGCTAGTTAGATAGTGTGTTGAAAAAATAATACAACTAATTTGATATGATAGAAAAAAAATCATGAAAATACCTCTAAAAACTTTCTTTTTACAATAAAAACCATACTAAAATACATATCATTCTGATTTTTTGTCAGATTATTCTACAAGCAACATACTAAAGCACTAGTGTTTTAATTTTTTTGTCCAAACAATAGATTTTTGTAAATAGATCTTCTTCTTCTTCTTAGCGTGTCGATGGCAATCTAAATGTACTCGGCCCAGAATTCGGCCACTTGTTTGGCGCCATCACTAGCGTCCATCAGTTCCTGTAACGTGCAGCTGACAGGACACGCAGGGCATGATATTAAGTGTCCCATCGTTTGTGGAACAGCACCATATTTACACTCCAAGGCGGAGTCATCTATAAATTTCCACCTGAACAGGTTTTCCTTGCTTCGGCCAACCTGGGTCCGGAGTCTGTTTAAAGACTTCCAGTTTACCCAAGGTAACTAATGTCCAGGTGGGAAGTCCTCAGCGGGTGGAACGAACGGTTTGGGTAAGGAAGCAATGTAAATAGATAATTGCTTCATATTTTGCAATAAATTACCAACGTTGTGTCATCGCGCTTCTCTTTCTTTTCTACGCAGTGCGACAGTGGTGACCGCGCTTTAGGTCAAGTAGTCGCCTTAATAATTATCACAGAACATTTAAGAATCTTTTACAATGTGCAGATGTAGGTGTCCTGCCTACCTCGGTCGGATGACCTAGACTTACAACTAACCTTTAGACGAGAAGTCTAGACTTTAGACACAAAGACCTAGGCTCTTTAGCTCCACCTTACCTACTTTTAATTATAGCGTTCAAGTTGACGTGGGTTGCATGATGATGATGATATTTTTCTAATATCGTAGTGGCACAGAATACTTAAAGTACTACGTACAGAAAGGACACTCCCTTCCCCGCACTAACATCAGTTACCGCACCTCACCCCGCACTTCGGCGTATTCGTCGCAGTTCTCGCTCGCAAACACAAGTACCTCACGCACACATTCATACGTATACAAACGTGATTTTTTAATGTAGTAGTAGTAGGTAATTATTTTGCGAGCGTTGTATGGAGTGTCCGGGGTGTGGCAGTGGCAAGAAAAACGGGCCTACCTACATTTTTAGGCACCATCAATATAATAAAACAAGCGGCCCCAACTTCGCACGCGTGCAATTTTTTTTTTCGAATTTCCGAAATATTCTTTCATATAAACCTTGTCCTGGCAATACCGAACACAACAAAAACGAATTATCCAATTTGGTGCAGTCGTTCGGAAGTTATGCGCGTACATACATTTCGGCGATTCATTTTTATTATTTAACTAGCTGCGCCCCACGGTTTCACCCGCGTAAATGTCGATCCCGTGGTAATTTCGGGATAAAAAGTAGCCTATATGTTAATCCAGGGTGTCAGCTACCTACATGCAAAATTTCATCAAAATTGGTCTGGCCGTTTGAGCATGAAGAAGTAACAAACATTTAAACACACACACTCACAAACTTTCGCCTTTTCAATATTAGTTTGATACTCGTATAGATTCAAAGTCCTGACTGACTGATGTATGAACGCACAGCCTAATCCGCTTGTCCTAGAGACATGAAATTTGGAGGGTAGAGGTTGGAGGAAAGGCTTTGGGGAAAGCTGATCGCCTTGCTATACCCTCTTCTCTACTTGAAATGTTGCTCGTCTTGAGACTAGACGTACTCTTGTTGTGCTTCTCAAGTAAATCGCTTTGATAGTTCCAAAATAAACTGCCTAGCCTTTGCCCAATTATGTTGGGGTCAGCTCCCAGTCTAACCGTTTGCAGATGAATTCCAGTATTTCACATGAAGCGACTGCTTATCTGCCCTCCACAACCTACCAACAGGATAACACGATTCCCCTTTACCATCGATTTCTAAATTAAAACTAACACACGCTCAGCAGACATCATTAACGTAGGTATATTAAATATTCCGTGACAGGCATAACCTTGCATTCCTTCGCCGTTTGCCGTTTGATTAAAAAAAACACACCTTAGTTAACATGGCGGACCGGTAACAGCTGATTTGTGATATTATTATTTGGGAATGAGAAAGGATGGATATGAGGCGGAACGGATTATTGATCACCACGCTTGCTGCGTGTTGATTTTAGATTAACGTGAGGTATTATTTCAGAGTCAAAATATTTTATTTCACATAAACCTACATGGGCACAAAATGAAACGTCAGAAGCAATGTGCACGGTTCCAATTAGTCGTTTCCTATGGAGAAGAGCCGCCGAGTTTTGGAATTTTTCGGTCATACAGCTAGGAAAGATGGCAATAACCTCGAACAACTGATGGATACCGGCAAGGTGGATGGTAAACGACCAAGAGGTCGCAGCCCTTTGCGATGGTCTGACCAGATAAGCTCTTCTCTTGATACGAAATTTCATGATGCGCTTCACTTGGCCAAGGATAGACAGAGATGGCGAAACATCGTCAGGGAAAAGTTGTTTTCAATCACGACCCTCAGTAATGAGGAGTACGACTTGAGGAGGAGGATGGAGAAGAGCCGCCAAGAAAATCCACGGTTACTCTTTTAAAAATAATTGGCTTTTACAATGTTTTCAAATTACAGTGTTAATAGATATTCAGCTGCATCCGGTTAGACTGGAAGCCGACCTCAACATAGTTGGGAAAAGGCTAGGCAGATGATCAGTGTTAATAAGTATGGGAGGACAGTGTAGGCCTGTCAACAAGCGCCAGGTATTTAATAAAGTAGAAAACGGTCTTCAAATCTACATTCTAAAAGGCCTGCAACGTTCTCACGTTCACAAAATAAGTAAGTATTAAAGAATCTATCAAAAAGACATTAAAACTTATAAAACCAAATGCTACGAATGCCATTGCAACCACTAATACACTACCTGTACATGTTTTACTTCACCATAAGAGTCCAACTTAAAACCAACTTAAAAAACACCAGTACAGGTATGAGGTGTTCCTCATAGATGTTTTTAAAGGTGTAGTTCACTCATTTTTATTTTAAGTACTTGCAAACACAGGCTTTGGCCTAGTTTAGGAGGCAACAGTTCGCCCTTTAATGTGTCTCTATTGTAAATGTACCTAATCCTGTGAGTGTGTACTTATGTATGTTTTTCAAAGTGTGTACAAATAAAATTTATTATTATTATTCTCCATAGAAACCTCCTAAGACGAAATCACTGTATGTTATGAAAAGACCTAAACCAGGAAGCTGATGTGAAATGATTTGTGTGTGAAGTATTTCGGCGACCCGTTCCATCGGTAAAAGGTGTTGTAGCTGAAGCGACCATCGATGAACGGTGTTTTCGGCGAATAGTTCTATCGGCGATGGATTTGTTCGTGGAACCAACCGTCGACTAAGAGTGATTTCGGCGAACCGTACCATCGGCGAAGAGTGATTCGCTATACCGTTCTGAGCTCGACCAGACGGGTGTTGTGTCTGGCGGGCAACTGCCCGATGATTCTTGTCGGGCCGTTGTACCTATGCTAGTTGCGCGGTAAACTCTGCTTGCGAGATGCAGGATTTTGCGTGACGTCAGTATGACGCGTTGTTCGCATGTGGCGTTGTAGATACCGCTACACCAGCATACAAAAATCTCTAGCGCCACGGTAACAAAAAAAGCAAAGCATTGCTACTAGTTTTATGAGCCAGCTCGCGGGGCCCCGCTGGATAGAAACACATTGAAGTTGTACAGATAAAAGTTGGCAACAAAAGTTATAGAAAAACTTTTCCTTGCAACACGTAGGGTACTTGAAGGCAAAATGTCAGAGAAACAATAATAAAAATTAATCGCTGATCAATTAAAACGAACCTTGTTCGTTTTTCCATCGATGGCGAGACCAGCAGCTGCCAGCAATTATTACCTACACAGTCACGAGAAAACCAGGAAAATTGTGCTTAGTGGCCTTAGCGTCACCCTGAGGCAAGGAAGAATACTTTTAGTAAAGATAATGAAATTTATTTTGATAAAGTTTTTTTATTTAGAGAAAATGTGACTAACTATTTACACTAAATACTAAATTAAATGACTACCTAGCTTACTATACACATAAATACAAAAAAAAAGAAAAAGAAAGAAGAAAAAAAACGGAAAAAGATCGCTCTTAGCGATAGACCGCCCATTATGTCACCCATTGTAAAGTTTCTATATTTATGTCTGTAATTTATATGGTGTACATAATAAAGAGTATTCTATTCTATTCTACAAAAATAAAGGAGACTTAGGCGTCGAAGTACTCGTCCGCATCGCTGTCATTCGGAAACGTGCCCAGAAGATTGGCAGCATTGCCAATGGCAATGCTAATTCTTTGGCCAAAGAACGGGCGCGCTCGGGCCCCATGATCCGAGCGTTTCGACCCCAAACGGCACAAAGTTATAGTTGCGTGCCAAGCGTAGCTTAACTTGATCGATCGATCCATGCGGCTGTTAAGCTCAAGCTCCTCACACAAGTATCAACACTCATGAACGCTATTTTAGTCCTTACACCTTTGAATAAATAAGTGAGGCCTATTTATTGCTGGCCTACTCTCTGGCAGGCCCAAAAATAATACAACCACAAACCCAAAGAAAGAACAAGAAGCGAATCAAATAACCTGATCGATTGACCCGTGCGGCTGTTATTACCTAGCCACGAGCAGTGGCGTGCATTGGTTTTCAGAATAGGTAGACACTAGGCCGGGTCTAGTCTAGGCAAACGCGGTCACTAATCAGAAAAAAATAGTGAGGTCA
Organism: Amphipoea oculea; assembly: GCA_945859645.1. Classification (NCBI taxonomy): domain Eukaryota; kingdom Metazoa; phylum Arthropoda; class Insecta; order Lepidoptera; family Noctuidae; genus Amphipoea; species Amphipoea oculea. The sequence continues at coordinate 10,872,573 of OX243888.1, read as the reverse complement.
AAAGTGTGGTTATTTGAGTAGGCATGTCTACTTATGGGTGATAAATTGCGAAGGTTGAACGTTATGGTATTACGCGTGAGACGTACGTATTTTTAATTTTGTCGTGTTAACTTGAACGACCAATAACAATGTGCGAATAGTACGGGAGCCGAGTAGGCCGTCCGGCGACTGCCTACTACCGCGCGTGTTTGTATGAAGATTTTGTGTTTTTGTTAGGTATGATAATTTAATGAATTTCTTAATTGTGGGGCACAAACACTAAAATATAATTGACAGGCTTATGTTGATATATCGAGGTAGGCACTGCTTATATGCCTATATGCAATGCACGCCACTGGCCACGAGCCCTACTTTTAAGAAGGTAACTTATGGAACATAAAAAAAATTAAAGTAATTGGCATATTTCGATAATCACCGACATGAATGGTGACGGCTACGCTCGCCATCAGACGGATACGTTACATGAAGAATGTGGTGATGACATCAGCAGTCTACAACCGGTAATTTAACCAGTTACCAGTAGCCACAAAAAGTGGTGTCGGCAAAAAATGGCGCCGGCGCCTACAGCGTGGTCTATGGTGGGTGATTTAAACATAATCTATGGGCACACGTGTGTATTAATTTTAATTTGAACTTCACTGATCCGCCTTCAAAGGTTGCCCTTTTTTATGGATTATCAAATGACCCCTCCCGCTCTGGGTGGAGTGTCAGACTCTTACTGACTAAAATCCATCCGTGTTCCTTCATTAGCCTTTTAAGTTCCGGGGTAGCGGTAACCCTTTCGGACAATCCCGCAGTACCCCCGGCAGGCTTCGGCCCTGGCAGGCCCCTCCTTCCTTTTTGCTGACATCTCTTTGAGGCGCGCGTGGAGCTCGTACGCGCCGTCCGACACGGGCCTGGTCCTGATCGGACGGTGAACTACCCATTACTCTCCGTCCGCAGGCCCGTGACTGGTGAAGATAAAAACCCGAGTTTGTGTAGGTATTTCTAACATACGGGTTCGCCACGACATTTTCCTTCCTCGCTTTATATTTATACTAAATATCATATTAAAGCTGAAGAGTTTGTATGTTTGAACGCGCTAATCTCTCTGATAGGGGCTTATGGCTAAGTTCATCAGGTTAAGCTACACTTGTCGCGGTTGGTCCGTGGATGGGTGACCATCTTTGTATACCAAGACCCCACCGTGCCTCGGGAAGCACGTTAAGCCGTTGGTCCCGGCTGTCATTCGTGGATATTTGATAGTCGTTACGGGTCGTCAGAAGCCCGAAATTCTGAAGGAAGGAAGGATTATCAAGGGATATCGTATTACCCAGTAACTGGGTTGTGGAGGTCAGATAGGCAGTCGCTCCATGTAAAATACTGGTATTCAGCTGCATCCTGTTACACTGGAAGCCGACCCCAACGTAGTTGGGAAAAGGCAAGCAGATGATGATAGCCCAATTCTTGAGGAAGGCTAGGAATTTTGGGAGCCGAGCAAAAAAAAAAAAATTCAGAAAAAACGCTAAGCGAAAACGAAGTGATAGCGCGGGCAGGCGATGCGATGCGACGCGGTGGGTCGGGGGGGAGGAGGCTAAGAAATTTCATGTTGACGAAGTTGCGGGCAGAAACGAGTATGTTATAAGTATAACCGTCTACATTACAATATGTTTGGAAAACCCGTACGTGTTAGAGGCCAAACAACAAATTGCAAAATTGTGTTCATTCTGTAACTTGCTAATAGCTACTTAGAGCTGCGGGGTTATTGCGTAACACGCTAACTGTAGGAATGGCTTTCATTTTGACAGCAGCAACATCCATTGCGTAGTTTACGTTGTTGAGCAGACAAATTTTTCGAACATATGAAGCTTTATTAAAAAAAAAAACCGAGTGTGCTTATGACCACACGACTGAAGTGAAACTTCAAACGTATTTGGCTATGAGAGGAAGAGAGAAAGAAAATGTGCGCGCGCACTACTTTCTCTTGCTTATATCCCCCACTCAACACCCGTTCGCCTCGCCCGATCACACTTTTCGTAACGCTTACATCACGCGTTCGCCAGCTTACTCCCCAAGTCAAGCGTGCGTAAAGAAGTTTCACTTCAAAAATAGCACGATTTCGTTCGTGTAATGTTTAAAGGTTGGATGACTTTTAAACTGAGGGGAAACTCTCGTAATTTTAAGAACGTTCATAGTCTCGGTCTGTCTAAAATACCTCTAATTTCCCTACATTTTGACAAGTTTTTGACATTTGTTTGTCGATGAGATGAGTCTACGACTAGATTTTGAACGTTTTAAATTAGGAGAATTGGCATCCAGATCTAAGAGGGAGATCAATTCTCGTAATTTTAAGAACGTTCACAGTCTGATCTCAGTCTTAATCTGTCAAAAATACCTCTAATTTCCCTAAATTTTTGACAAGTTTTTGACATTGATTGTCGCCGACTAAGTAGATTTTGAACGTTTTTAATTTTTTTTTTATTGCTGAATGGGCCCGCTCTTGATCCGGATCACTCCTGATTGAAAGCGATAGATGAGGTCTATGATGGAACGAGCGTGCCCAGAAGATGCCTGTTCACTCTTGATTTGAAGGCAGACGGGTTAAATTTGAGAGGGAACACAGATGCCGGCAGAGAGTTCCACAATTTGGCTGTGCGCACTATTAAAGTGTAGGAGAAGCGCTGAGTACGACTCGTTGGGATATCAACCAAGTGCGGATGGTACCAGTACGTATGGTTGTCGTCACACTCTCCGAAGTACAGTCTGTAGAAGACCGTCAGGCAAGCAACATTACGCCGATGAGCCAGGCTGTGAAGCGTAGCTACCAACGTCTCGGCACCTATAAGTCTTTTAGCTCTGCGTTCCACCGAGTCAAGTGCAGCAAGCTGGTATTTTGCTGAGCCATCCCACAAGTGGCCTTCTGATTTCAGTGTTCTTAAAATTACAAAAAAAAAGTATTATTTGCAAAAAAATTGTCCACAAAAGTCCTAATTAGTATTTTGTCAGGACACTCGAGAATTTGATGACACGTCATGACAGTGACCAATGACGACTATGTGATTGCAGGTGTTATTATTAACCGACTTCAAAAAAAGGAGGAGGTTCTCAATTCGTCGGAATCTTTTTTTTTTATGTATGTTCCCCGATTTCTCGAAGACGCCTGGACCGATTTGGAAAATTTTTCTTTTGTTGGAATGGGTATACTTCCCAAATGGTTCCATGAAAATTTTATTGAAATCGGACAAGCGGTTATTGAAAAATCAACAAAAATCTAAAAATTTATCTACATTGTCTACATTAACGATCTTTTTGATTACTTTTTCGTAGGGTAGTTAGAACTAAAAAGTGAAAAATAAAAACTTTTTTACAAAAAAAAAACAACCGACTTAAAAAAAAACACAACAAAGCGATAAATAACTTTAATTTCGGAAGTCGGTGTCAAAAAACGAAAATGCGGAATCAACGACACCGACTTCCGAAATTAAAGTTATTTATCACTTTGTAGTGTTTTTTTTTTTAAGTCGGTTGTTTTTTTTTGTAAAAATGTTTTTATCAGACAGGGCCATCCCCTTGTGGAAATCCCCTAACCACCTTACATTACAACACGTGCAATAGATATTGGTTCTCTGTAAATTGTAATGTTGGAAATCGTGTGATTGCGATGCACGGATATCTATGCTGCGATGTATACAGGCACGGTGAGCAGTAATTAAATGAAAACGTCAATGAAATAAAATTGTTTGTTATGTAAATAGGGTAGATATTATGTAATAGGATAGAGCAGCGATGGCAAAGTGGTAACGGACACGAGTTATAGGTCATAGGTTCGAACCCAGACAGGCACTTTACTTTGTGTAAATTATTTCATCACCACTGATCTCAAAACGGTGAAGGAAAACGTGAGAAAACTGGCATGTCCTAGAACCAAAAATTCGAAGACAAGTGACATCCACCAACCCGCACTGGGCCTGCTTGCTGGATTACGGACCACGCCCTCTCACTGTGAGGAGGCCTGTGTCCCAGCAGTGGGAACATTATTGGCTGATTATGATGATACTAGCTGCGCCCCGCGGTTTTACCCGCATAAGTCTCGATCTCGTGGGAATATCAGGATAAAAAGTACCCTATGTCCTTTTCCGGGACTCAAGCTATCTCTATACCAAATTTCATCAAAATTGGTCCAGCCGTTTGAGCGTGAAGAAGTAACAAACATATAAACACACACACACACTCACAAACTTTCGCCTTTATAATATTAGTGTGAAGTGTGATAAATAGCAGGATATCGGAATACAATACACGAAATATTATAAAATATAAATAAAAAAGAATCTAGATGAGGTCGCCGTTTCCTATCTGACTACTCCGAGAGGAAAGGCTGAAACAAACTCAGAGGTCACAGTCCAGACATAATCTTGATCAGATCACGTGGGATCGATGTCTGAAATGGTCTTTTGAGGAAAGCAACACACAGATTTGAGTAGACCAGTCCAGTCAGTCCAAGCATTTGTGCAATCGTGTAGCTAAACTCAAACAAAACTTGTGGAGCTCAACGACTCGACGAACAGTACCAAAGAAAGGACATAAAATGACTACTGACGATCTTTTCCAAAGAGGCGGTCTTTGGAAATGATCATTTAATACAGAAATGCGACCTCATCCAACCAGTATACAATAATATATTAGCGATATGGCCGCCACTTCAGCGACACAAGCGTCAGAGTCTAATATCTATTCACATAATAATAAATAGCTTGACATTTCGGCTCGCCGCTTGTCCTTGAACATTGACATTTGAGAGAAGGGGCTTGGCGGTCCGTGGGCGACTGTGAAAACGACACGAGGCAATATATTTATCGAGCTACCTTTAAAAATATCATCATCATCTGTCTATCGTTTTCCCAAATATGTTAGGGTCGGCTTCCAGTATATCCGGATGCAGCTGAATATCTGAAGGCCAATTCACGTAATTTAAAACATTCAAAATCTAGTCGCAGTCTCATCTCAGCGACAAACAAATGTCAAAAACTTGTCAAAATGTAGGGAAATGTCAAAATATAGGGAAATTAGAGGTATTTTTGACAGATTGAGACTGAGATCAGACTGTGAACGTTCTTAAAATTACGAGAATTGCCCCTCTGATCTCCGCAACCTTTCAAAATCAAAATATTTTATTTCACTTAAACCAACATGGGTACTTATGCAACGTCAGAAGCTAGGTACACGGTTCCAATTGGTCGTTTCCTATGAAGAAGAGACGGCATGGTACTCCACGGTTATTAATTACTCTTTTATTAAAAATAATTGGCTTTTACAATGTTTCCAAATTACAGTATTAATAGGTATGACAGGACATTGAAGGCCTGTCTACAAGTACCAGGTGTTTAATAAAATAAACAACCGACTTCAAGAAAAACACCACAAAGTGTAAAATAACTTTAATTTCGGAAGTCGGTGTCGTTGGTTTCGCATTCCACCGAATTCCGAAATTAAAGTTATTTTTCACTTAGTAGTGTTTTTTTTGAAGTCGGTTGTTTTTCTTATGTAAAAAAAATAAAAAAAAATCACTTTTTAGTTGTACCTACCCCACACAAATTCAATTAACACTAGTGCATTGAAGAATTGAAGATACCGACTAGAAGAATCATCAAAATTCGCATAGAATGGCCGGAGATGCAGTACATTTATGCATATTGCTTCGTACATAAGAATAATTACCTAATGTATTTTATAGTCAAAACCTTTCTGAAAGTATGTAGGTCACATTAATGAAAGAATTATCAAAATCGGTTCATTGGTTTTTGAGAAAATCGCGGACATACAAACATACATACATACGGGTCGAATACAGAACCTCTTTTTTTGAAGTCGGTTAAAAATGGTCTACAAATCTACAGTCTACCAGGTCTACAATCTGACCGCCACAGCCCGGTACCTAGGTAACACGACACTCCTTGGTAAGACTGGTGGTCAGACTTTCGGGATTTGGACTACCTGTAACGACTGTCAAAGATCTACGAATGACAGCCGAGATCATCTGCTTATCCTGCTTTCCGAGGCACGGAGGCCCGGAGGCCCGGAGGCCCGGAGGGGTCTCTATATGTATTGAATGGTCACCCATACAGACTGACCTCGGCAAATTGTGTAACCCTGAAGAGGGACCCATGCAGCGTTATTATACATACAGGGTGTTACGGAAAGGGTATATCAATACAAACGGGTTGAAGAGTGTATCTGGTCTAGAATCTCTGTACAAAATTTCAGCTCAAAAGCAGTAACTTTGAATATGCTTAATATTTTTTTATTTCGATAGTTTATTAAATTGAAATCATAACAAACGTGTCACCGCACTACGAGGGTCATTATCCATTATCTGTAGTGTGTCTGTGCGCCTAGTACACGCACATCACACCGCCGCGCGCCAGTGCAGCGCCGTGATGTCGAAATAAAAAAAAGACGGGTTGCACTCCGGGAGTGCCGACAGAAGTGAAAACTTGAATATTAACGTTGAAATAAATCAATTATTAATTGAATTAATATAACTCATTTTTTTTCACTATTTCTGCGTCCCTTTTTTCATTAATAGATGCACTTTGTTCAATTTCTATATTTTAAACACTTTATATACACGAATGTTACGAATACACAGCAGTGTGTCCACGTCCACTTCCACTTCCACTTCGACTTCGACTTCGACTTCGACTTCGACTTCGACTTCGACTTCGACTTCGACTTCGACTTTGACTTTGACTTTGACTTTGACTTTGACTTCGACTTTGACTTTGACTTTGACTTTGACTTTGACTTTGACTTCGACTTCGACTTCGACTTTGACTTTGACTTTGACTTTGACTTTGACTTTGACTTCGACTTCGACTTCGACTTCGACTTTGACTTTGACTTTGACTTTGACTTTGACTTCGACTTTGACTTTGACTTTGACTTCGACTTCGACTTTGACTTTGACTTTGACTTTGACTTTGACTTTGACTTTGACTTTGACTTTGACTTCGACTTTGACTTTGACTTCGACTTTGACTTTGACTTCGACTCCGACTTCGACTTCGACTTTGACTTCGACTTTGTCCGACTTTGACTTCGACTTTGACTTCGACTCCGACTTCGACTTTGACTTCGACTCCGGCTTCGACTCCGACTTCGACTTCTACTTCGACTTTGACTTCGACTTCGACTTCGACTTTGACTTCGACTTCGACTTCCACTTCCACTTCCACTTCCGCTTCCACTTCCGCTTCCACTTCCACTTCCACTCCATCCAATCCATCCATCCATTGTCGTGTGTCACTAAACATGGTTCACTTCGGTTGGCGCCGCCGTAGAAAGAGAGGCGGGGGGAATCTCTCCTGACGGTCACGTGTCCTGACGCGAGTTTAACATTTTTTACCCATTACAAAAAGTGTTCAACGCCGCTAAAGAAGTTTTCACTTCAAAAATATTAAGCATTTTCAAAGTTACTGCTTTTGAGCTGAAATTTTGTACAGAGATTCTAGACCAGATACACTCTTCAACCCGTTTGTATTGATATACCCTTTCCGTAACACCCTGTATAGCCAACTTATTGACATAGCTTTAAACATGTACCCCCTTACTAATAAACGTATTATGTCAAATGAATAGTTACACACCGATTTCTGAGTTATTCCGGTCGTCAGTAATTTGACTTTCGAAATAAGAAGACAAAGCGTTGTGTAAAGGCCTGTTCAAACCTAAACGCTATTCGCTACTATCTGCGGTTGAGAAAACCGAGCGGGTATGCGGTAATATTACTGTTCACATCAAAGCGGATTTCGCTATCCTTGTGGGTAGAATACCGAGGTCGAGTTTCGCTCAGGAAGGTAAAGAAGTTTTTGTAGAAGAAGGTAAACAATTCCAGACCTATGCGGTACTATGGCACCAAGTAACTATTCCGCTCTAGCCGCGGGACTTGATACTAAATGGGTTTAAATATAATGATCACAAAAAAAAATACATTGAACACCAAAAAATTTAGTCTAAAACTATTATTACAATAGTTCTAGCTGGGCACCCCGAGGTTAGGTTACTTTAAACCCTTTACACATGACATGGCATGCAAGAGCGAGCAAATGAGAATAGAAATACCTTTGGTGATCATTTACTATTTTTGGCAGTAAAAAGAATAGAATAGAATAGAATACTCTTTATTATGTACACCATATAAATTACAGACAAAAATATAGAAAACTTTACTTTTTTTTCTCTTTACTTTAAAGTGTTTTTTTGATGTTATATTTTACTTTATCTGGTGATAAGTTAAATATAAGCCATACTAAATACCTGTGCGAAACCCGCGCGGTATGTACTCTACCCACAGCGGCAGCGAATACCGCTTAGGTTCGAATAGGCCTTTACGATACAGACGCTATATAACGTTTATTAGTAAGGGGGTAACCTTTATTCTTCCTCAAATTAATTAAGCCAATCGTGGTCCACTCCTGGACTTAGATTTCTTTTAAGTTGCGCTACTAATTGCGTAACACTTTCAATCCCGATCTAAATCATTTTGAAAGGTATTGCTACCTAATCCATTGCTTCCTATGTTCGAAAATTTGTCTGCTCAACAACGTAAATAACGCAATGAATGCTGTTGGTTAGGCTACCAAGGTTTCATTATTTTCTACAGGGTGAAATTGAATTCATGGGCATCCTTTTAAAGGGTCATTGTACCTAATCATTATTACGAACAACTTTTACTATGGGACTAAACCTAAAATCGCGAAAAAAAATCAGCTGTTCCTTCCATTTATGTTCACATCTCGTCAAAATGTAGGGAAGAGTTGATTTTTTTTTCACGATTTCAGGTTTGGTCCCATAGTAAAGATTGTTCAAAATGATTATTACAATGACCAAAGGATGCCCATGAATTCAATTCCACGACCTTGTATAATTTAATCAGAGTTGAATCAGACAATTTGACTTTCCGATAGCGATACAATTCAGAAAAGTTATCCATATTATTCAATGAATAAAATTTACGACTACACAAACATTTTATGTATAATCTTTTACAGAGATTTCACAAGTTCAAATTCGTCAAGGTCTACAGAACCCATTCAAAAGATTCCCTCCAAAAAATAAAAATAAATCCCAGTCTACGAATCCGCGCCATATTTTTTCGAACATCGTTTTAAAATCCGCCAAGAGGCAAAAGAGTCTAACCTAACAGTCTCATCATAATGCCAGATAATTAAACTTACTTACAACCTGTTTTGTTGATTTTTAATCGATTCTCATATCGATATCTCGCTCCGAAGCGATTATCGTTCAGTGTGGTTTGTGTGTCTGTGTGTACGGACGTGTTTAAGGTCTGTAGGACTATTTTTTTTTAATATATATTTTTAATTTGTGTTGTCTTTGCCCGAATTTCTTGGTTGACGGTGAGTTCCAATATTTATTTTTTATACTTTTTTTGTCTGTGGATTTTTTATTGTTTTTTTAAATTGTTTATAGATATGTAGGTATTCTAATTTTAAATGGGTAGTTTTTTATATTTTTTAATAATTTGATTGTTCAAACCATTTGTAAATTGTTTTGATATTACCATAAAAACGTACTTGGCAAAGTGTTAATTTAACTTTTAATAGATCTACCTTGACACATAATCATGACGTAATTTAATTATAATAATTATTTCGCAACCATTTATAAACTCTGTTAAATGTCAAATTCCTATGCTTCTTATTAAAATTACAAAGTAGGCTGTATATCCAGCAGCGCCAAGAATTTAAAACATGATTGGCATTATACTGAAATACCTTTGCTAATCCCGAGTCTCGATGATACTTTGTTTTACCACCATTTTCATTGCAACACAGATTCGCAATTTACATTTTTTCCTGTTTTATAAATTGAATAGAATAACCTCCAAGTCGTAATCTTTAAAGTATTCTTGTAACAAAATGTAGGTAATTTTCATCTTTATTCGCTGTGATGAAATCATTGGTGTAGGTTCAGCCGTTTCTAAGAAAAACGCGGACAGACGGACAAAGGTGGTTTTTTTTTGTTGTCTTTTTTCTTATGTGGCTATTGTTTTGTTTATAAAGTGCTAATTAATTACTGTTTGCTGATTACATAGACTTTTAGCCTTCCTATGTCATCATGACACGTGGTTTTATGGTAGGTGCATACCATATATTTCTATTTTTAACTCACAAGCGGGGTTTTGCAATTTGCAGGTCAGTGTCAGGTTGTGTTGATTAAAATATAATTTGCGACCGTAACACATATGACTCTACAGAATTATAAATGTTATCATCATCTGCCTAGCCTTTTCTCAACTATGTTGGGGTCGGCTTCCAGTCTAACCGGATGCAGCTGAATGCCAGTATTTTACATGGAGCGACTGCCTATCTGACCTCCACAACCCAGTTACTAGTTAATACGATACCCCTTAGTAAGACTGGTTGTCAGATTTTCGCGCTTCTGACGACCCGTAACGACTGTCAAAGATCCACGAATGATAGCCAAGACCAACGGCTTAACGTGCTTTCCGAGGCACGGAGGGGTCTTGGTATGTAAAGATGGTCACCCATCCACGAACCGACCGCAGCAAGCGTAGCTTAACCTGATCGATCTACATGTGCGGCTGTTATTACTTAGCCAGAAGTCTCTCAAATGTTACATTTTCATGAAATAGTCATTCAATATGGTAATATGAACTTAGAAAGTTGTATTGATAATTTATGTGATTATAGGTAATTCTATAAATAAATACTTGTAACGGCCGCGAAGCATAGTTAGGTCAACATACAACTTTATACTGACGTGAACATTGCAAAAAACTTAAAAAAAAATTGAATTTCACGGGTAAAGCCACATACACATTACAGTGTCGTGTTGTGTCGTGACTCAAGAATTCAGGATACACCAATCAAACGAACCCGTTCAGGACTACTTCATTAAGTCCGCCTCTGTACATTTATGTGCTTGAAGTATTAAATAAATAAATAAATAAATAAATAAATATCACAACCAGTTTTGATTGGCTAACACTGCGTCTGAAGGCGTCACGTCACGACACAACACAGTAATATAAATCCGGCTTTACTTTGACGCTTTTGCCTAAAATTTTACAATTTTCGGGAGAGGGGCTGATAGCACATTCTTAAAAGCCTTCTATAATGTCAAAAGTCTCAGATGACAGTACTTTATTTAAAAAAACTTATATGGAAGAGTTCGTGTACAGACACATGACACCACAGCTCTCAAACGGTGAAGGAAAAATCAAACTCAAACTCAAAGCATTTATTTCAATTAAACCAATTACAGGCACTTTTGAATTGTCAAGGGGTCGGTCAGTCAGAAAGATGAAGCTAGTTGCCCATTCCAAAGAGTAGGTACCTATGGAGAAGAACGGGCAAGAAACTCCATGGACACTCTTTTAAATCAAAATAATATGGTTACAAAGTCTTGGTTACATCGGGTCTTGGTTAAATCGTGAGGAAACCGGCATGTCCTCGAACCAAAAATTCGAAGACATTTGACATCTGCTAACCCGTACTGGGCCCGCGTTGTAGATTATAGCCCATTCCCTCTCAAAGAGGAGGCCAGAGTACCGGCAGTGGGAACGTTAAAGGCTGATTATATATTTTATAACATGAGTAATTTATTTGCATTTTCAATATTTACGTATATACAGGGTGTTACAGAAAGGGTATATCAATACAAACGGGTTGAAGAGTGTATCTGGTCTAGAATCTCTGTACAAAATTTCAGCTCAAAAGCATTAACTTTGAAAATGCTTAATATTTTTTTTATTTCGACATCACGGCGCTGCACTGGCGCGCGGCGGCGTGATGTGCGTGTACTAGGCGCACAGACACACTACAGATAATGGATAATGACCCTCGTAGTGCGGTGACACGTTTGTTATGATTTCAATTTAATAAACTATCGAAATAAAAAAATATTAAGCAATTTCAAAGTTACTGCTTTTGAGCTGAAATTTTGTACAGAGATTCTAGACCAGATACACTCTTAAACCCGTTTGTATTGATATACCCTTTCTGTAACACCCTGTATAGTATCATTCTCACGTTTTCGTAGTCACAAAAATATTATAAAGGCGGAAGTTTGTGAGTAAGTGTGTGTGTGTATATATGTTTGTTACTTCTTCACGCTCAAACGGCTGGACCAATTTTGATAAAATTTTGTATGGAGGTAGCTGACACCCTGGATTAACATATAGGCTACTTTTTATCCCAATATTCTTACGGGATCGAAACCTATGCGGGTGAAACCGCAGGACGCAGCTAGTACTTAATAAATTCTCTTTTTCGTCATGTATGCCTACCATAGAAACATTATATCTATGGTATCAATACACACTACGGTTTTTGTAATGCCAATTATTTGTAAAAGAGTAACCGTGGAGTTTCTTGCCGGCTTTTCTCCGTAGGAAACGAAACGACCAATTGGAACCGTGCACCTAGCTTCTGACGTTTCGTAAGTGCCTATGTAGGTTTATTTAAAATAAAAATAAAATGTTTTTGACTTTTGAATGCCATTACCAATTTATTAAACGGTGTTTTGGCAATAGGTAGGTATCTGTTTTTTTATTAGGTGGTCTAAGTTTCTTGTTATTTAATTGCTAAATTAAACTTATGTTTACGTACATCGTAGAGCAGTGGTGAACTTACGGCTTGTAGGTCGTAGGTTCGAACCTAGACAGGCGCTTTACTTTATGTTGATTATTTCATAACCACTACTCTCAAAACGGTGAAGGAAAACATTGTTAGAAAACCGGCATGTCCTAGGACCAAAAATTCGAAAAGATGTGACATCTACCAAACCGCACTGGGCCCACGTGGTGGATTACAACCCAGTCCCTCTCACAGAGAGGAGGCCTGTGTCCCAGCAGTGGGAACAGTATAGGCTGATTATGCTTAGTACAGTAGCCAGCACATCAAGCTACTACAATCTGTAAAATTTCTTTAATAGATTTTCAACTTTATCACTATAAGGTTCAAAGTTGATTGGGAAATTTTGACAGTTTCGGGTAGCTTGATGTGCTGGCATCTGTACATCCCACCTGTCTTTGTATGGTAGATATATATCTACCTATGTAGGTATATACTGGTCTGAATGAGAATCACGGACATCATCATTTTCCTGAACTTGTTCCATGTTATTTGGGCTGTGCTTGGGGTCAGCGCTGACGATTTCTTCCTCCATTAATTGAATGAGAACCGCGGTGTTTTTGCCTTGTGTTGATTTGGTCTCTCCCTCCCTCTACAGCTACAATATATTTAAATAAAAATAAAGAAAGAAAAAGTCAATCAAAATTTCATAACACCATTCGATTATAGATCGTTTACCTTCCAATCTTCAGTTTAATATATTCGAATCCGTTCAAATTGCGAAACCAATTTGACATTGACATTTCAAGGCGTCCATCTTTTATTTTCTGTCACTTTACGTCACACCATTCAGATTTGAAATATCGAAGCCAAAACATAAATATCTCTGCTAGCTTATTATTCTTAATTTAAAATCAAACAAGTCGTCAAAATATCCTTGGTCCGGAGAACGGTTTGTCCTTACCATTCTAAAAAAAGGTATAATGTATTTGACCTGCAGTGTTGACTAAAGTGACTTTGAGATGATCTTCCAACGTGGCTTATGATGTCATAGACAATCCGGATTCGAATCTTAGGTATCGAGTTATTTATAACGATTTTGTTGAAAACTTGAAATCGATTCTTGAACGTTTTATTTTTGTGGACACATTTTTTTTATGGTACTTAAGTTTTTTTTTTTTAATTTTGAGTATATTGTCACATTAAATATTGCCTCCAAAAAGACGGGGATTGAATTCCTTTTTCTGTCTGTCTGTCTGCGTGATTTTTACTACCCTAAGAGCGGTTTTGCACTACATCCGATGCGAATCCGAATTAAAGATCCGACTTCAATCCCAATTGGGATAGTTCTAAATTCGGACGGATAGAGTACGGATCTAGTGCGCAACCCCTCATACAAATAGGATTATGGACTATTCGAATCCGAGAAATACCGGTCCGAAGTGACCATAGTCCTATTTTTATGAGGGGTTGCGCAATAGATCCGAACTCTATCCGTCCGAATTTAGAACATTCCCAATTCAGATTGAAGTCGGATCTTTAATTCTGATTCGGATCGGATGTAGTGCGAAACCGCTCTATCAGATGAGTCGATTTCAACACGGTTTATATTGTTCGAAAGCTGGTTTACCCTGGATGGTTTTTAAGCTATGTTTAATAATATCTATTTAATATCATCAGCTCACAGGCAACTTCTTCAGTTAAATAAAACTTTCATCCCAAAAACATAACGACTAATGAAAAACTTGATTCACTTAAACTCGGAAAGAGTTTAGGTACCTACACGAGGGGCTAGCTGCTGCTCGCTACTCCGCTTGCAAAGAAGCCCACTATACCACAAAAAATATCCTATGGCATTTGGCACTAATTTAGCTTTAGAATTTTTGAAATAGGATAAGTAGTTTCGGAGGTGAAGACCAATTTTAGATTGTAGCATAATCAACCTATAATGTTCCCACTGCTGGGACACAGGCCTCCTCTCTGTGAGACGTGGGGCCTAATCCACCATGCGGGCCCAGTGCGGGTTGGTATCTACCAACCCACACACATGTATTCGAATGTCACACACGTCACATGTATTCGAATTTTTGGGTTCTAGGACATGCCGGTTTCCTCACGATGTTTTCCTTCACCGTTTTGAGAGCAGTGGTGATGAAATAAATTACACAAAGTAAACCGCCTGTCTGGGTTCGAACCTACGACCTACAACTCGTAAGTCAGGGCCTAAACCACTAGGCAACCACTGTTCATCGTTAAGTATTGAAATTTATAAAAAAATACTTGGCAGTCCGGATACTGAACTTTCGCCCGGTTCTGCTCATGGATAATTCGGGCATCTGACAAATCGTGGACGTAATCATACTCTTCTGCTAACCCCTTTGGGGTACAAAGCTGTGTTATAAGGGCCAAAGTAGACTGACAGATAAAATATGCAGTTAGACGCAGCTTACAATATCTCACTCAAAGTTTAAAGTCAGAGTTATAGACGTAAGGTCGTCAGTGCAAACCTGACCTCGATTCAAATATGGCGAGCCAATCCCAAGACAGGTATTACTTCAGTCTAGAAGTGTTAATTTAATCTAGTCTACAATCTAACGAGAGCTATGGTGGCCCAGTGGTAACAGCACCCTCGACTTACGTAGGTTCGAACCCAGGCAGGCGGTTTACTTTGTGTAATTTATTTCATCACCGCTGCTCTCAAAACGGTGAAGGAAAACATCGTGAGGAAACCGGCATGTACTAGAACAAAAAATCGAAGACATGTGACATCTACTGCGCCCGCGTGAAGGATTATGGCCCACTCCCTCTCACAGAGAGGAGGCCCGTGTCCCAGCAGTGGGAAAGTTATAAGCTGATTATGCTAAGTGTTTTGTGTGTAGATAATAAATACCGTCAAACGGGGCGAATAGCGATGCAGGGGTGAATCGGACCGAAACTTTAAAAGGGATTTTAACGTTAATATAATACAGTTCATTGCCAAAAACGACTATAATGTGTTTACTGTATTGTAATATAAACGATTAAACCCTTGTTGGCAACAAACTAGATTATTTAAACGTTAAAATCCATTTTAAAGTTTCGTACCGATTTACCCCTCATCCCTATTCACCCCGTTTGTAGGTACATAATACATACATTTATAACTTTTGATGTTCATTCTTAAATATTTCTCAAAGTATATAAAAAAAGCGACTTCTCCTACATTCCCACTATAAAACCAAATGAACACAAGATAAAACTACTATTCAAGAAATCAAGAATAATACTTAGAATGTGAAGAAAAAAAACGCGGTTTGCATGGAAAAATACTAGAAAACCTTGAATTGTTACTATCACACAACCGACCAGTTCCTCTAGACATGCCCTGCCCCCCTCTCGCCATAGAAACTAGGGGCCTTGAGGGGAAAACCGGCTGGTGGAAATGTCAACTTAAAATGGTTATTATTAATGTATGATAATCAGGCAGAATCAGGGACAGGCGAATCTTTGAATTGATTTAATTATTATGTTTTATTAGACTTTTATACTGGTTTTAAGTGCCTCGGTAATAGATGACACTGAGTTTTTTTTTATCTTCGAGGTTAGCGTTCCTTATTTGGTTTTTGACTAAGTAAGCTTGCATTTTAAAGAGATACAATATTTCCACAAGCTTGTCATCGTCATAATCATAACATAACATATTTATTACTTGCTGCGCCCCGCGGTTCCACCCGCATAAGTCTCGATCCCGTGGGAATATCGGGATAAAAAGTACCCTATGTCCTTTCCCGGGACTCAAACTATCTCTATACCATATTTCATCTAAATCGGTTCAGCGGTTTAGGCGTGAAAAGGTAACATACAGACGGACAGACAGACAGACAGAGTTACTTTCGAATTTATAATATTAGTATGGATATAATCAGCCTATAATGTTCACAGATCTCATCTCTGTGAGAGAGAGTGGGCCGTAATCTACCACGCGGGCCCAGTGGGTGTTGGTGGATGTCACATGTCGTTGAGCTTTTGGTTCTAGGACATGCCGGTTTTCTCACGATGTTTTCTTTCACTGTTTTGAGAGCAGTGGTGATGAAATTATTTTAAATATACAGGGTCCTATTAAAATAGATGGACTAAGAACACAGCGCTCAGTACTAAAAAAAACCGGCCAAGTGCGAGTCGGACTCGCCCATGAAGGGTTCCGTAGCAGCAAGTAACATAATATAAAAGTTCTTGTAGTTCGTTGTAACTTTGTGAAAGGTAAATTGCGGTTTTCGATTTATGACGTATTAAAAAAAACTACTTACTAGATCTCGTTCAAACCAATTTTCGGTGGAAGTTTACATGGTAATGTACATTATATATATTTTTTTAATTTTATCATTCTCTTATTTTAGAAGTTAGAGGGGGGGGGGGGACACACATTTTACCACTTTGGAAGTGTCTCTCGCGCAAACTATTCAGTTCAGAAAAAAATGATATTAGAAACCTCAATATCATTTTTGAAGACCTATCCATAGATACCCCACACGTACAGGTTTGATGAAAAAACATTTTTGGAGTTTCAGTTGTAAGTATGGGGAACCCCAAAATTTATTGTTTTTTTTCTATTTTTGTGTGAAAATCTTACTGCGGTTCACAGAATACATCTACTTACCAAGTTTCAACAGTATAGTTCTTATAGTTTCGGAAAAAAGTGGCTGTGACATACGGACGGACGGACAGACAGACAGACAGACAGACATGACGAATCCATAAGGGTTCCGTTTTTTGCCATTTGGCTACGGAACCCTAAAAATCAGCTCTTCCCTACATTTTGATGAGTTATGTGAACATAAATGCAAGGAACAGCTGATTTTTTTTCGCGATTTTAGATTTAGTTCCATAGTAAAAGTTGTTCATAATGATGAGTACAATGACCCCTTAAAAGGATGCCCATGAATTTAATTTCACCCTGTATATGTGTGCCTAACTATAACTATCATATTACGATGAAATTTGGCACATGGGTAGACCATGACCTGGATTAGGACATATCGTTATCATCATCTGCCTAGCCTTTTCCAACTATGTTGGGGTCAGCTTCCAGTCTAACCGGTTGCAGCTGAATACCAGTATTTTACATGGAGCGACTGCCTATCTGACCTCCACAACCCAGTTACTGGGTAATACGATACCCCTTGGTAAGACTGGTTGTCAGACTTTTAGGCTTCTGACAACCCGTAACACTGAAAAGATCCATGAATGACAGCCAATGATTAGGACATATAATCATTTTTATTCCGGTATTCCCAGAGGTTCAGGATTTACGCAGGTAAAACCGCGGGGCGCAGCTAGTCTTTCATAAGGATTGGTTCTGTGGTTTAGACATGAACACGTAAAAGACAGACTGACGTACTTTCGCATTTATGATACTAGCAGCGCCCCGCGGTTTCACCCACATAAGCTTCGATCCCGTGGAAATATCGAGAAAAAGTATTCTATGTGTTAATCTCGGCTATAAACTATCTATGTGCCAAATTTCATCGAAATCCGTTCAGTAGTTTTTGCGTGACAGAGCAACAAACATCCATCCATCCTCACAAACTTTTGCGTTTATAATATTAGTAGGATTAGTAGGATAGGATAGTAGGATAGGCTAGGAAGTAGGATATTAGTAAGAAGTAGGATAGTAGGATAAGCTAGGAAGTAGGATATTAGTAGGATAGGATAGTAGGATAGGCTAGGAAGTAGGATATTAGTAGGATAGGATAGTAGGATAGGCTAGGAAGCAGGATATTAGTAAGAAGTAGGATAGTAGGATAGGCTAGGAAGTAGGATATTAGTAAGAAGTAGGATAGTAGGATAGGCTAGGAAGTAGGATATTAGTAGGATAGGATAGTAGGATAGGCTAGGAAGTAGAATATTAGTAAGAAGTAGGATAGTAGGATAGGCTAGGAAGTAGGATATTAGTAAGAAGTAGGATAGTAGGATAGGCTAGGAAGTAGGATATTAGTAAGAAGTAGGATAGTAGGATGGGCTAGGAAGTAGGATATTAGTAAGAAGTAGGATAGTAGGATTACGTAGTATGAAAGTGTGAATTGGGTTCAAGAAAAACCGGGAAAAACAAACAAGCTCGCGATACACAACTGAATATTATAGTGACGAAACTGTTGGTAGAGATAAACCATTCTAAAACTGCACGCCCCTCCACTAAAATTTCTATACAAACATTTGAAATGTGTTTGCAACAAGCAGTGAAGGGGCGTTCATTTTTTTTAAATGGTTTATCTCTACAAGTGTATGTGTGCAGTGCGTGTGTATCTAATAATGTGTTCAAACGACTCACGAGTATTCATTTTGTAATTTATTTACTGACTTCACAACTACCATATTGCAAAGGTTTTACCGTATTAGTCTAGTTATTGGTTTGTACGCTATTGTAGCGTATTCGATTCTCAGACAGAACAAACATTTGTGTCACCTAAAAAATGTCTTCGATTTATTTTTAATTGTTCGAGCCATTTGGGGTTGAAACACTAGGGCCATTGAGTCCGAGTGCCCACTTGGTTTTTCGAGATATTGCCAAGCGGTTAGTCGACTCTTCACGTGACCAGAGCGCTGGCCTATTTCTTGGCCAAAGAATTAGCATTGCCATACAACGTGGCAATGCTGCCAGCCTTTTGAGCACTGTTCCTGTTGACAGCGATGCGGACGAATTCTTTGATGCCCTATGATTATTTTGTTTATTTTTTCATATAATTGTACATAATTATTCGCTTATTTGTCTATTTACTTATCTTATTACATTTTTAAATATTTCTTAACATATAAAAAATAAGAATAAAAAACATTTAAAAATATAAAAAAATAGAAGTCCGCCGGTGTCGGGAGCAGGGTCCAAGCTACCGGTGGTTAGGGCTCCAGAGACAGGAACCTCCTCACAATACGAGCCGTATCGAGGAGTACTGCCTTCTGAATCAGGCCCTTGATCCAACCGCCTAACGACAGCCTCGACAGATGTTGATCGAGGCTTTCGGCCATAAGGCCATTGGCCGACACGACAATCGGCACAATGATAGCCGAGCTCACATTCCACATGTCAACAACCTCGTGTGCTAAGTCACTGTCAAAAATACCTCTAATTTCCCTAAATTTTTGACATTGATTGTCGCTGAGATGAGATTGCGACTAGATTTTGAACGTTTTTAATTACGGGAATTGGCCTTCTGCTCCTTTGTTGGTTTCATCTTAGTATAATTATATTAAGCCTCTATACGGCGTGGGCCATGAATGAATGAATGAATGAATGCTTTATTTGCCAGAATATAGGTACATAGTTTATATAATAGTAAAGCGACATATGGTTTCACTATATTCGACTTTTTAGTCGTGCAAATTTTTAAGTGACTAACAATGATCGAGGCATATTAACAAAATTACAGTCTTCTTACATTAATAAAATACAATTTTTACATTATTAATGCATTTTTAGTCAAAACTACGATTTTAAGGTTATACACAATTGACAACATTTCATATTTTTAACCTGCATGTATTATTACGTTATATAAAAGTAAATTCAAATCTAGGGCACCCATATTTTTTCGTTTTTCGAAATTATGTACTTTTCATTCATAATTTTAACTTTGAAATTCGGTGTATTCTAAAAAGACGTAAGTGCCAGATGACGGTAGAATGGCGATATTACCTTTGCTTTATTGTGACCCGTCAAAAAAACTGTTAGATGTCACTTGTCTCAGTCGTTGTTTTGGTTCCGTCATTGGCGTATATTTTTCATTGGGATCCATTTTATTGGCGAAATATCAATCAAAAATTGATAATATTAACAGTAAGCAGCGTGTCGAGTTGATAGGAAAAAATATTGTTGAATTCAATTCAGTTTTTTAGTTGTTTTCTAGTTACACTTCTTAGGTGACATTGACATGTCTTGTTTGATATAATGTTTTCAATCAAAGACATTGGAATGCGAAAAGGTAACTACCTCATTCCGCCGTTTATGTGACGTCATCACATGTTTTTTGATTTTTATTTTTTTTCTCAGAAATTTAGAAATAAAAAAATAAAATAAAAATATATTTGAACTCAGGATACGAAAATAAAGAAATAGTATTTTTGTTTTAAGGTCGTGTCAGGTTTGAAATGTTGTCAATTATGTTTATACGATATAAATTCGAATCGTTTTTGTTTATAGGAACCGAGCATTTTAAAACAAAAAACAAAATAATATTTTATATTGAAAAGTTAGCGCGCGTTGATATCTTTTGAACTACAGAATTAACGCACAGACGCGCCAGCACATCAAGCTACCCGAAACTGTCACATTTTCCCAATCAATCTTGAACCTAATGCTTTATCGATAAAGTTGAAAATCTATTAAAGAAATTTGACAGATTGTAGTAGCTTGGTGTGCTGGCGTCTGTACATTTTGATATTGGTCACAAAATAGTTTTCAATAATTGGAAAAGTACATAATTATTAACTAATTAAAAGCGTGTATTGTTTCTCAAAATAACGAAGGAAAACATCGTGAGGAAACCGGCATGTCCTAGAACCAAAAATTTTAAGACATGTGACATCTACCAACCCGAACTGGGCCCGTGTGGTGGATTACGACCGTTCCCTCTCACAGAGAGGAGGCTTGTGTCCCAGCAGTGGGAACGTTTATAGGCTTATTTTTTTAATACTAGACTATTTATCATATTATTATCTTTAAAGGTCTGTATTGTACGGATAGATTCGAGGCGCTACCCCGTGAATCAACTGAATTTGTTCTAAAATTGTGTGCCCTAAAACTTGAGTGATTTTTATATACGTTATTACAAAGTAATGAAATACAAGTATATATATAAAAAGGGAGTGGAAATAATCAAAGGGCATCAAAAAATTCGTCCGCATCACTGTCAACAGGAAACGTGCCCAAAAGGCTGGAAGCATTGCCACGTTGTATGGCACTGCCGATTCTTTGGTCAAAAAATAGGCCAGCCCTCTGGTCACGTGAAGAGTCGACTAACCGCTTGGCGCTGTCTCGAAGTACTAAGTGGGCACTCGGGCCCCATGGCCCTAGTGTTTCAACCCCAAATGGCAATAAAAAAATAAAATTATACCGTTAATAAAATTAGATTTATTAAGAAATGTTCGCATCACTTTTTTATATTAGGTAATAATTATAATGTGTGGTATTAATTCTGAAAATACAGAACTTGTATTTAAATTAAGTGACGTAAGTCTTAATAAGGAGATATTTTGAATAAATTTCGAAACTAGCTACTACTTTTTTGTAATAAATGCGAAAAAAATTAGCTGTTCCCTCCATTTGGACGAGTTATGCGAAAACAGCAGATTTTTTTTCGCGATCGATTTCGTACCTTTTTTGTATATCGTCAGAAAAGGCGATAACAAGTATGTAGTATAATTTATTGCATATGTAGTTTCCATACTGTATATAGTTCACCATTTTAGACCCAACTACAAAGTGAAAATTAACTTTAATTTCGGAAGTTGGTGTCGTCGGTTCCGCATTTTCGTTTTTTGACACCGACTTCCGAAATTAAAGTTATTTTTCACTTTGTAGTGCTTTTTTTGAAGTTGTTTCTTGTAAAAAAGTTTTTATTTTTAACTTTTTAGTTGTACCTACACCACACAAATTAAATGAACACTAGTGCATTGAAGAATTGAAGACACCGACTAGAAGAATCATCAAAATTCGCATAGAAATGCCGGAGGTGCAGTACATTTATGCATATAACTTCGTGCATATGAATAATTAACGAATGTATTTTATAGTTAAAACCTTTCTGAAAGTATGTAGATCACATTAATGAAAGAATTATCAAAATCGGTTCATTGGTTTTTGAGAAAATCGCGCATATATACATACGGGTCTAATTCCTTTTTTGAAGTCGGTTTAAAACACCTACACAGCTACCATTTACCAAGGTATCTTTTTGTGCCATGTCTCATCGTCATAAAGGATCCTATGAAGACCTTAAGACCAGCCTCTTCTCAATCTCCGCCT
This sequence comes from Amphipoea oculea, assembly GCA_945859645.1. Taxonomy (NCBI): domain Eukaryota; kingdom Metazoa; phylum Arthropoda; class Insecta; order Lepidoptera; family Noctuidae; genus Amphipoea; species Amphipoea oculea. The sequence continues at coordinate 10,849,980 of OX243888.1, read as the reverse complement.
CGCCAAGGAAGGAAGGAAGCTCTCAACATCGGCACCGCCAATTCCAGCCTCTCCTCGTGACAGGGACCTTGACCTAGCCTCTCCTTGGCTTTGTCTGTATCTAAGAGACGTTCAGACATAGCCTGATAGAGGTTACGTTTTATCCCTTCGTTTCTGCGATGGATCAGAAGATTTAAGAAGATTAAGAAGAAGACAGAAGAATTGATGTCGGAGATGAAGATATTTCAAATCCGTGTAGTTTTTGTGTACAGTCAACCAAAGAGATAAGTATGCAGGATCGTCGGATATAGTTGAAGTTTAGTAAGAAACCGATGGATGTTCTCGAATAAAATTTAATTTTATTAATAGAAAAAAACAGCTCATTTATCAAATTAAATTTCAGTCGACAACATCCATCGGTTTCTTACTAAACTTCAACTATATCCGACGATCCTACATACTTATCTCTTTTGTTGACTGTACCTACCCTACCTATAATTTGTGTGTGTATGTGTTTTTTTGTTTTTATGCTTACAGGGTATTAACAAGGAACTGTTTTGCAGCGGGGTAATTGCAAATACTTTGTCTTTATCAACTAAAGTATTTGAATCTAACATAATGTCTGTGTAACATGTGTATGTGTGTCTGTCTGCATCTCTCTATTTCTTGTCCTATCGCAGGTATGCTGGAAGAGATTTCTTATGAAATAAGCATCACCTTTGTACCTATTTTTCGGTTCTGTTTTTTCTTGTCTGTTTATATATGTGTGTACATAAATGGTTAAATAAATAAATATAACTCGCAAATCTATACTTGTATCATAAAGAGATAAAATTTGTTATTTTGTATGTAGGAAGTAATCTTCGAAACTACTCGATCGATTTCAAAAATAATTTCACTGATCCCACGAAGCGCAGCGCGCTTTACCTTTTTTTTTTTATTCGAAATTGGCTTGCTCTTGACTCTAGCCTAGGTCAAAGGTGACAGAGACAAAGTCGACGATGGAGCGAGCTTACCCAGAAGAAGCCTGTTCACTCTCACTTTAAAGAGATTCGGGTTGTATGCGCTCGGAAAAACACTCGTGTTTACCAAATGTAAAAACACGCTGCGAATGTGTGTGCAGGAGACCTCGGTACCGTCCGAGATGAATGGCGCAGTCGGAATTTTGTGTATGTGTGTGTGTGTGTGTTATATGCTGACGCTACTCTGCTTCACGCACACATTCACAGCGTGTTTATACACTTGGTTGCCACAAGTATAGCGCGCGTCGCTTCGTGAGATAAAAATACTGTAGAAAGCTATGCTATTGCCGGGTATAGTTAGTGTATTTTTAAGTAAATTAAGATTATACAGGGTGTGTCCCCGGAAGTATGGATCATATCAAATAGGGGCGTGGGCAAGGTCATTTCCAAACGTTTTAGCAAAAAAAAAAAAAAACTAAAAAAAAAGAGAAGAGAAATCGAATCGTTTTAAAAAAATCTTTAAAATTTATTTTTTTTAGCTAGCCCTGATAGTATTTTTTTTATGATTATTTTCTTTGAGCACTATGCGAAGTAATTGAAAAAATAACAAAAATCGGTCATAACTTTTGAACGGTAAAAAAATTCACTGACATTATCAGGGTTAAAAAGTTTGGAAATGACCTTGCCCACGCCCCTATTCGATTTGATCCATACTTCTAGGGACACCCTGTATAGCTCAATCAATCAATTCAGGCAGACATCAATCACCTTGGTCATACCATATAGTTATATTTTATGTTGTAATTTCTAGCATACACATAAACATCGTCATCATCAATTATCATACTATAAATTCTAGGAAATACCAAAGGAAAATATTGTGAGAACATAAAGATCATTCCACGAATAGTTCCTTGAAAATGTCGTTAGGTGGCGCTTCTGTTGGAATGTCTGAGTAGTATATGCGTATGTATGTATGCGTTTCATCATCTGCCTAGCCTTTTCCCAACTATGTTGGGGTCGACTTACAGTCTAACCGGATGCTGCTGAATACCGGTATTTTACATGGAGCGACTGCCTATCTGACCTCCACAACCCAGCTACTGGGTAATGCGATACTCCTTGGTAAAATTGGCTATCAGACTATCGGGCTTCTGACTACCCGTAACGACTGTCAAAGATCTACGAATGACAGCCGGGACCAATGGCTTAACGTGTTTTCCGAGGCACGGAGGCAGTCTGACCACACCCCGGACACTCCATACAACGCTCGCAAAATAATTACCTACTACAACTACATTAAAAAATGACGTTTGTATACGTATGAATGTGTGCGTGAGGTACTTGTGTTTGCGAGCGCTCTTGTTAAAGAGCCGGCGACGAATACGCCGAAGTGCGGGGTGAGGTGCGGTAACTGATGTTAGTGCGGGGAAGGGAGTGTCCTTTCCGTACGTAGTACTTTAAGTATTCTGTGGTCTGACGCAACTGTCTAATAAAAAAAGAAGCTATGAAACGTGTACTAAACATAATGGCGGCTATCGCTGTCTCGCTTTAACATGTGCAGTCTGTGTCATTTTTGCTATGTTGCTAATCAGTTTTAGTACAAAGGACATGTCCAGTTTCTGCCCTCTGGTAATTCTGGTATAGATAAATGTTCATGATTTAAGGTTTTTCAGTAAGATTTAAAAATTTAGATTTAAATTACTATGGATTAATTAATTCAGTATTACTTGCGTAACATAATTCTCAAAAAAACAGTACTCAATCGTAGCTTCCGCTCTGCCATTTTAAACGGGAAGTACTAAAAATGTTTTTGAAGTTCCATTTTATCCCGTAATTATCTTTAAATAGTGTGAGCGATAATTATAAGCCGCTTATTTTAGATGAAAGGAATATATTAACGTATTTGCGTATATAATACGACAATATTACTAAAATATTTTAGTGTACACATCAAACGTGTTTTTCTTCGGATACCCACTTCCTAACATGAAGGTAAGTATTTATTACTTTTTTGACATGGCATTGACATTTATTTTTTGGTTGTCAATTCCAAGTTGCGTGTATGCGTTCCTTGCTTACTATGCGATTATTTTCTGTTATGGATATTTTCTTTAAACGACCATTGCTATTCTACACGGAGTGACATCATCTAGACACGATGACTATTGCTATAGGTACTTATAGGATTCTGCTTTTCTTTTCGATTTGGATATTATGATGAGGTGCATCGCTGTGCTGCGGATTCGCAGACATATCGTGTCAAGGCTGGCGTTACCCCTGCAAGTGAGACTTGCTCGATGGTTATCAAATCAGGTAGGCCTCTATACTACGGCAGTCGCGTAAACCATGCAGGAAAGGCAGTACATTGAGCAGTTGTGTTATAATTTGAAAAATACAATGACGTCTTATTGTTCCAGCTCCCATTAGATGGATACGCAAGTGTCACGATTGTTATAATTTATTAAATACCAAAGCTGCTGACAATGAGGGATTATTAGGTCATACAATGGTCTGCCACGTCATGATGCTTGGCTGGGCAAGGCATCAAAATAACGTGCTAGCACCAGCTACATTTTTGGACAATGTTTTGGTGTCTCTAGAAGACGTTTAATTTTTTTATCATTTTATTTTAGAATGTATCTACAATAAATTAATTTGTTTTGCAATAAATACATACATAGTTTTATTTATTATAATCCCAATTCAGTATCAACAAGTAGCTACATATAAATAATATTATGGGTATTGAAGATAGAAACCAAAATACGGAATTAAAGATGATGCCAATATAATATTATAATATTGTGACAAACAATAGGTGCTTAACATTTTTGTTACACAAATAGAAATATCCAAAAAACTGTAGAATATGATCTCAGACCAACAAAATGTTTCATTAACCTCACAAAGACATACCACCAATTAGTACCTGTATTCGCTCACAGATGTCATTATACTAAACAAAGTTAAGAAAAATCCCTAGCGTATAATCCTTATTTTGACCAGTTTACGCAAGATCCTGACTCCTGAAACTTATTAATTAATAAACTATAAAATACGACGATTATAATAATATAACAATCATTACTGAACATTTTCTTTGACTGCCTAGACATTCGCCCATTGCTCCACCAGACATGTCCTTTCATACAAGCGACGTTTTCCATCTTTTTCTATGGGACTCCTGTCTCTTCTTACATATAATGAACATTACTTACTCTATGCACGGAGGGGTCTCGGTAAGTAAAGATGATCACCCATCCCATGAATGGGTGCCTGTGGTGGGTTTGCGGTTGGTCTGTACCAACCGCGGCAAGCGTAGCTTAACCTGATCGATCGGCCTGTGCGGCTGTTATTATTTAGCCGCGAACCCTCTTATGTATGTATGTTATGTACGTATTAGTATGTGTTTATACATATTTAATTTCTGCCTGAAACGTACAGGGTGGCAGTGACACCGACGTGCAATCTGAAGGCCAATTCTCGTAATATAAAAATCAAAATTTTTCTTCATTGGACCCTGTTAAGCAGAAAAGATTCAATATACAGGGTGTCCCTGGAGGTATGGATCAAATCGAATAGGGGCGTGGGCAAGGTCATTTCCAAACGTTTTAGCAAAAAAAAAAAATCGAAAAAAAAAAGAACAGAAATCGAATTATTTTAAAGGAATCTTTAAAAAAAAATATCAGGGCTATCAATTTTTTTTTTAGATAGCCCTGATAGTATTTTTTTATGATTATTTTCTTTGAGCACTATGCGAAGTGATTGAAAACATAAATAAAAATCGGTCATAACTTTTGAACCGTAAAAAATTCACTGACATTCTCAGGGTCAAAAAGTTTGAAAATGACCTTGCCCACGCCCCTATTCGATTTGATCCATACTTCCAGGGACACCCTGTATAGTTAGGATCTACACATTGAACTTTATATACTCAAAAAAGATCCAAAAAAGTAACAAAATGTTGGTTGGATCTTTTCTGCTTAACAGGGTCCAATTGTGACAATAATGTAGGGAAATTAGAAGTATTATTGACAGATTGAGACTGAGATCAGACTGTGAACGTTGTTAAAATTACGAGAATTACCCCTTTATTACCATGGACTCAGAAAACGGTATTGAAAAAAAAAATTGCTATTCCATACATTTTGATCGCGTAGGTATTACATTTTTCTATGAAACAGCAGATTTTTTTTTGACAGCGGCCGAAACCTTTCTATGCTACGTTTAGAAACATGTCCTGAATCCATGGTTACAGTCCTTGCACTGGTAAAAATTTTGATCCCGTATTTGCCGGCCGCATACGCCCGGTTTCCTGATTCGGAAACAACCCTCACACATCACACACTCCGCACACTCCGCACACTCAACACACCCACATTAATGTGCTTCATCATCATCATCATCATCAGCCTATAATGTTCCCACTGCTGGGACACAGGCCTCCTCTCTGTGAGAGGGAGTGGGCCGTAAGCCACCATGCGGGCCCAGTGCGGGTTGGTAGATGTCACATGTCTTTGATTTTTTGGTTCTAGGACATGCCGGTTTCCTCACGATGTTTTCCTTCACCGTTTTGAGAGCAGTGGTGATGAAATAATTTACACAAAGTAAAGCGCCTGTCTGGGTTCGAACCTACGACCTACAACTCGTAAGTCGCGGCCGATACCACTGGGCCACCACTGCTCCAATAATAATGTACTTATAAAAATGTAATAGATTCAAGAAAATAAAAATATATCTGTAAGTTGGAATTCAGATTCGGAGACCCCGAATGCACGCATTTCATACAAAATCTTCTTTTTAGCGCACACGTTCTTATATTTTCCTTTCGGAAACCCTGACGGAAAATATAAGAACGTGTGCGTTAAAGAGAAGATTTTGTATGAAATGCGTGCATTCAGGGTCTCCGAATCTGAATTCTGAATCAGAAAACCGGACATATGCGGGGCCAGCCTTAAACTTACATAACATACACACACACACATACATAAATCTTGATATTAAGTAGGTATATGTCAAGCTGTAGAAACCGTGCGACGCCGGGGCGCGTTGCTAGTTTATCTAAAATTAATACATAATTAACCTTTAAATAAGCCTCAAGATCTTTCAACTAATATTTTTTAACATTCAATTTAATTTTGAAATCTTCTATATCTGAATAGAATCACGCTGCGCGGGCGACTAATGCTGTGACGTCACATCTTGACGCCCTTGGAACACACGTTGACTACCTAATAATATTTAAAAGTCAAATTATTTACCTGTTTTTAAGTGTAAAATGTTGTATTTTTGTGGCGTTTGTTGCTATGGTAAAGTTTTTGTAGTATGTCGAATACACAAGGTGTTTTTTTTCATATCCCATAACTCTAGGGTATGAGAACATATCAAAGAATCAACTGGCATATGAATCGCCCCCTATTACACGCCAATGTCGTCAGTGTTCCCACTGCTGGGACACCGGCCTCCTCTCTGTGTGGGAGTGGGCTGTAACCACCACGCGGGCCCAGTGTGGGTTGGCGGAAGTCACATGTCTTCGAATTTTTGGTTCTAGGACATGGCGGTTTCCTCACGACGTTTTACTTCACCGTTTTGAGAGCAGTGGTGATGAAATAATTTACACAAAGTGTCTGCTTGGGTTCGAACTTGGGACCTACAACTCGTAAGTCGCGGCAAAAGCTTGTAGTATATAAATACTAGCTGAGCCGGCTAACATCGTACCGCCTCAGAATCAACAAATGTTTTGTTAACTTATTAGCTGAATTAAATTCAGTTTTTAGGGTTCCGTACCTCGAAAGGCTTTTCCCTAAGGGTTCATTAGAAAACCAGCGTCAGGCAGCATGTGTCTGGCATTAATGCTGAAATGAACCTTTTTGGCGCAGCCGTGAGGCACACACTATTGTTGTTAGAAACATTATTTTTTTTATTAATTTTGTATTTTGTGTTTCACGAACTGTGTCCAAATAAACATTTTTTCTTTCTTTCTTCTTCTTTCTAAAGGAAAAACGGAACCCTTATAGGATCACTTTGTTGGCCGACCGTCTGTCTGTCTGTCAAGATCCTTTTTCTCAGAAACGCGTGAAAGTATCAAGCTGGAATTTATATAAAATACTCAGGTCTTCTGTCCCTTGAAGCTGTGAAAAAATCAAACTTCTAAGCCAACGCAATCAAAAGATACAGCCGTTTATGCCGCAAATTTCCGCAAATTTTCGACACTCGCAAGGGAATCAAAACCTACAGGGTACTTTCCGTGAACTCAGAATCTTGAAATTTGGTACGAAGCAACGTCTTATAGCACAGATAAAGGAAAAATTGCGATAACCGTACATTTTTAGTTACATAATATAATAAAAATATTTTAAACAGGTTTGTACGGAACCCTCGGTGCGCGAGTCCGACTCGCACTTGGCCGGTTTTTTATTAAAATACTTAATTTTATAAAAAAAAAACTAGCTGCGCCCCGCGGTTTTACCCGCATAAGTCTCGATCCCGTGGGAATATCGGGATAAAAACTATCCTATGTCCTTTCCCGGGATTCAAACTATCTCTGTACCAAATTTCATCTAAATCGGTTCAGCAGTTTGAGCGTGAAGAAGTAACAAACATATAAACACACACACACACACACACACACTCACAAACTTTCGCCTTTATAATATTAGTGTGATAGTGAGATCAGCGAGGAAACTTCTCGACGAAAGAATTTTTTTTTATTGATGTCTGTCTATTCGTTCTCGAGATCAAAAGGCTGTTCCATGATAAATAAAACATATTAATTTTTTTCGTGAATTTTTCCCATGTTTTAATAGTTATTCTGCCAATCACGGTGGAGACAAATCCAACAAATCAAAGATCATAAAAATCGGTAAAACAAAGTCGTGTTAGTTACACCATCCATACTATCCATATTATAATATAATATTAATATTATAAATTCGAAAGTAACTCTGTCTGTCTGCCTGTCTGTCTGTATGTTACCTTTTCACGCCTAAACCGCTGAACCAATTTCGATGTTTGATAGTTTGATTCCCGGGAAAGGCCATAGGACAGTTTTTATCCCGATATTCCCAAGGGATCGAAACTTACGCGGGTGAAACCGCGGGGCGATGCTAGTTTATATTATAAATGGCGTAACTAACCCGACTTTGTTGTATTTATAGATACTTATACATAGATTTAGATAACATTAGCTTGCAAATTAATTCGTTAGCAACATGTTACCAGCACGTGTGGCTGTCGGTTGCTCAACTAGTTGCTTGACAACCAGTCGTTTGACAATCAGTTGCAGGTTTAAAATAACAATATTTTAGATGTGAAGGCTGACATTTAATGTGGCGCCAATATGTCACGCAGATAGATAAGCTTAAAGCTCTTTGTGAAGGTATTACTGTCACCGTGACTGCCCGTTGGTCTCGTGGTCGCAAACGCGACTGCTGAGCGTGGGGCCCTGGGTTCGATACCATTTTTTTTTTATGGATGGGTAATCATCAAATGACCCCTCCCGCTCTGGGTGGAGCGGAAGGGAGTGTCAGACTCTTACTGACTAAAACCCATCCGTGTTCCTTCCTTAGCCCTTTATGTTCCGGGGTAGCGGTAAACCTTTCGGACAATCCCGCACCGTGGGTTCGATACCTAGGTCGGGCAAAGCGTTATTGGGTTTTTCCATAAGGAATGTCTTAGTAACAGTTCGGAGTTTCGAAGTTGGCGGTGTGATAACCCCGCGGCCCCCGTGTTAACCCGTTGGTCCTACGCCTGATCTCTCTCCGGTCGTGTCGGATTGCCGTCCCATCGGACTATGAGAATGAGGGAAGGGAGAGTGCACCTGTGCCTGCGCACATTCTTGTGCAATATATATCTCCGGCGTCGCAGGCTTTTGTCGGTTGAGATTGGCCACCATTGCAAATAGAATGATCGACTGATTCCCAGTTTGAATGGTAAGTATGTAGCGTGATACATTTTAGCTTTTCGGTGACGCCTCTAATAACATATGGCTTATGTTTAACTTATCACCAGAATAAAGTAAAATATAACATCTAAAAAACACTTTTTACTGCCAAAAATAGTAAATGATCACCAAAATTAAAACTCCATTTTATTGTAAAATACCTAGGTAGGGTAGGGTATTTGTATTCTCATTTGCTCGCTCTTGTATCCTATAGGGTTTAAAGTAACCAAACCAAACCTAACCTCGGGGTACCCAGCTAGAACTATTGTAATTTTAGACTTCATTTTTTGGTGTTCAATATATTTTTTTGGTTATCATTATAATTATTTAACTCCATAATATATTCTGAATACGTGGCGGTAACTATTTTTGTTTACCATGAGACGATTTATTCTGTAAAAATCTTACCCTTAAAACTTAGACTGAAATGGGCTGTTCATTTATTACGTAAGACAATTTTGATGACTTCTGCACCCCCTACGTCAGAAATGATAGGACTTAGATGAACCCCGTTCCCCCTTTTTAATCTTACGTAAGATCAGTATCTCCCAAAATTGCAATGAAAAAGTAGCAAAAAATTAAAAACTTATAATTTTTCTTCTAATTCGCTCAGCGATGCTCGCTTGGCGGCAGTGGCGTGCATTGCATATAGACATATAAGCAGTGCCTACCTCGAAATATCAACCTTTCAATTACATTTTAGTGTGTGTGCCCCACAATTAAGAAACTCACTAAATTATCATATCTAACAAAAAACAAAATCTTCATACAAACACGCGCGGCAGTAGGCAGTCGCCCGACGGCCTACTCGGCTCCCGTACTATTCGCACTTTGTCATTGGTCTTTACTCGTTCAAGTTAATACGACAAAATTAAAAATACGTATGTCTCACGCGTAATACCATGACGTTCGACCTTCGCAATTTATCACCCTTAAGTAAGCATGCCTACTCTAATAACCACACTTTTGATTTGACCTTACTTTTTTTCTGATTAGTGGCCGCGTTCGCCTAGACCAGACCCGGCCTAGTGCCTACCTATTCTGAAAACCAATGCACGCCACTGCTTGGCGGTCAGAGCTCACGCCGAGAGACCCACACGCGGTCATTTCTAGCTAGAGTGCGGATCGTGAGTAATCGCCCGTCGCACTCGGACACTCGCTGATAGCCCAGCGACAAAACTATCGGAAATTCGGAACTACACACACGCTGCTCGTTTCTCGCCAACTCGTTTTCATTTGCTAGTACTACTCGCTACTCGTTCATTGCCGCCAGTCTGAGAACTGCCTAAATTTCAAACTATACAGTGAGGAATATTCTTTATTTATTTGTATAGATATTTACATAATATAAGCTAACATATAAACTATAATAATAATACGAAAAATTAAACAAAATAATCATAGGGCATCAAAGAATTCGTCCGCATCGCTGTCAACAGGAACAGTGCCCAAAAGGCTGGCAGCATTGCCACGTTGTATGGCAATGCTAATTCTTTGGCCAAGAAATAGGCCAGCCCTCTGGTCACGTGAAGAGTCGACTAACCGCTTGGTGATGTCTCGAAAAACCAAGTGGGCACTCGGACCCCATGGCCCTAGGGTTTCAACCCCAAACGGCTCGAATATATAACTCCCAATCAGGTTGCAATATTTGCGCCGTTTGAGGTTCTCCGCACCTGCAGCAGCCGCCCCAGCACAGCCCCACCGTGCTAGGACAGTTTCAAAACAAAAGTCTACAGATAATGTTACTAGTAATATTTGCCTTACAAATAACGATACACACACAATACCAGCTAACATATATGGATGTTAGATAATGAACCAACAATTTGACAATGAATACTAAAACAAAATGGCGTCTCAGCTTATTTGGAAGACGTTGCAACATTTTAAGACAACTCGAGTGGGTGTGTATTGACTGTGACTAGTTCTCAAGTTACACACATAAAAAGGCTATTTTTATTAACTGACTTCAAAAAAGGAGGTTTCTATGCGAATTTTGATGAGTCGGTGTCTTCAATTCTTCAATGCACTAGTGTTCATTGAATTTGTGTGTGGTAGGTACAACTAAAAATTGAAAATATATATTTTTTTTTACAAAAAAAAAAACAACCGACTTCAAAAAGAACACTACAAAATGATAAATAACTTTAATTTCGGAAGTCGGTGTCAAAAAACGAAAATGCGGAACCAACGACACCGACTTCTGAAATTAAAGTTATTTATCATTTTGTAGTGTTTTTTTTAAGTCGGTTGTTTTTTTTTTGTAAAAAAAATGATAAAATAGCCTCGCCGAGCCATCATCACCATCTGCGTAGACTTTTCCCAACTATGTTGGGGTCGGCTTCCAGTCTAACTGGATGCAGTTGAATACAAGTTATTTTACATGGAGCGACTGCCTATGTGGCTTCTACAATTCAGTTATTGTGTAGCACGATACCCCTTGATAAGAGCGATTTCGTACTACATCCGATCCGAAATAAACCCACATTTAACCCGTCTGCCTTCAAATCAAGAGTGAACAGGTATCTTCTGGGCACGCTCGTTCCATCACAGACCTCATCCATCGCTTTCCATCGGGCGTGATCGGGGTCAAGAGCGCGCCCATTTAGCAATAAAAAATAAAAAAAAAAGATCTAACTTCAATCCGAATTGGGAATGTTCTATATTCGGACGGATAGAGTTCAGATCTAGTGCGCAACCCCTCATATGAATAGGACTATGGTCACTTCGGACCGGCATTTCCCAGATTTGGATCGGATGTAGCGCGAAACCTCTAAGACTGGGTGTCAGACTTTCGGGCTGAAACAAATAAGAAAAAAACCGGCCAAGTGCGAGTCGGACTCGCCCATGAAGGGTTCCGTAGCATCAAGTAACATAATATAAAAGTTCTTGTAGTTCGTTGTAACTTTGTGAAAGGTAAATTGCGGTTTTCGATTTATGACGTATTAAAAAAAAAATTACTTACTAGATCTCGTTCAAACCAATTTTCGGTGGAAGTTTACATAGTAATGTACATTATATATATTTTTTTAATTTTATCATTCTCTTATTTTAGAAGTTAGAGGGGGGGGGGGTTGACACACATTTTACCACTTTGGAAGTGTCTCTCGCGCAAACTATTCAGTTCAGAAAAAAATGATATTAGAAACCTCAATATCATTTTTGAAGACCTATCCATAGATACCCCACACGTACAGGTTTGATGAAAAAAATTTTTTGGAGTTTCAGTTGTAAGTATGGGGAACCCCAAAATTTATTGTTTTTTTTTCTATTTTTGTGTGAAAATCTTACTGCGGTTCACAGAATACATCTACTTACCAAGTTTCAACAGTATAGTTCTTATAGTTTCGGAAAAAAGTGGCTGTGACATACGGACGGACGGACAGACAGACAGACATGACGAATCCATAAGGGTTCCGTTTTTTGCCATTTGGCTACGGAACCCTAAAAAGTAGGTATATAATAGGAGAGAGGACACTAGGCAGTCAGTCACTGCATGATTTCTTTTATCTATTAGAAACGATTACAATACGGTGCGTCATCGGGATGCCCTCGTCGAAACTTTATGAGGACTTTGGACAACGATCACTAGGGCTCTCTAACCCACAAAATGCTGAAGTAGGTACGCATACCAACACGGTGAGTGGGTGAAACCGTGCAGTCATCAGCACTAACGAAATGTTCAAAGATTACATTTAAAATGGCGTCATCTGTGAGCTCATGGGTTCTAAGAAATGTTACAATTGTGACACTTTTATGCAGATATATTAGAAATTAAGTCACTATGACTAATGGATTACTTAATTCTTCTTTAATTAATTCTTAAACTGTTGAATTTATTTTTCGACTACCTGTAAGTATTTCTAGGCCGGGACTTAGAGATTCAGGGTCACTAGGCACATGACATTTGAGGCACCCCCATCCCAAAGCTATTTCGGAAATAAGCATGTTAAAATGCACTAATACATTTGTTTCCTTAATCATATTAAGTTTTTTAATGATAAAATACGAAATAGATTACTTTGTTTGACTACAAGCGTTTAAATCCTTTTATTAATTGAATGTCGAGTTGCGTATAGTACGCGCCACGAAAGATGAGACTTGACTTTTATCTTAAACGTTATTATTTCATAATAAATATTATAATATTGTTAAGAATTTTTATCTAAATGTCATCGATAAATCCTTGAATATATAAAATTATGGGTAGCTATTTCGTACACGACTTACATGCGCAAACTCCCTACTACTGAGCTTCTCAAGCCTCATCTTTCGTGGCGCGTATTATATCTGTCGAGACGCGCATCTGTCTAGTTGCGTCACAAATATAGATACACCTAGATAACGCAAGAGCACCTACTTCGCGTGCCAAAAATCGCACCAGTTTACGATCGAAAATCATAAGCCGCCACTTTCGTGCTCAGTCCTGCGTACTGCTGGCTGGGTGAGCGTGAGCGAGAGAGCGCGAGCTTGTGACGTCATAGTAGGTAGTCAAAAAGTGGCACGCTTAGTTTTCATACAGTTCGTGATACTTGCGTTATCTAGGTATATCTATATCTGTGAGTTGCGTGCATAGATTAAAGTATATATGCGTATTTGTGGAGCTGCGTCTCTGACGTGGTGCAAATCTGACGAAATGCGTTTCTGTCAACATGCGTTTTGTGGCGAAATGCGTATTTGACCACTTGCGTTCCTGACGACATGCTAGTAATCCTTTTTAAATAACTTCAATTACTACAGAAAAACATCTGAAATTATCCTGTATGTATGCCATCATAGTTACGACGACGATCGCCATAAATCGACTTTTCAAAACAGACGTTTTTTCCTCGTATTGTGTAACACTCCCGTTACTTACTTGAACTAACAAGTAGGTAATTCATTTTTCCTCTCAACGAAAGCACCTGCCATCTAATCTCTTCGCAATGAATGTGTGCAATTTATGGAAGGAGTGATGGGGTTATGGAGAAATGTCGTGACGCTGCGTGAGCGTGCGTGATCCATCGCCACTCGTTCGATGTCCACCGCGCGCAGCATGGATGGAAAGCAGCAGTGATTTTTTACTCCGTTGGTGTAATTACCGTATGGCGTTCCAGCGTGAGTATAAATAAATAAATTCACCACTCTTGGTTGACTGGTAGATAATGCCTCCGGCATGAAGTCCGCCTTTGTACCTTTTTTGTGTGCGAGCGTAAAGTTTAAATAAATAAACCAACTTACTTTCTTCAAACGATACTAATTATAGTACTTTTGTAAAAACAGTTTCACTTATTTATTATATTATACAGGGTGTTACGGAAAGGGTATATCAATACAAACGGGTTGAAGAGTGTATCTGGTCTAAAATCTCTGTACAAAATTTCAGCTCAAAAGCAGTAACTTTGAAAATGCTTAATATTATTTTATTTTGATAGTTTATTAAATTGAAATCATAACAAACGTGTCACCGCACTACGTGGGTCATTATCCATTTTCTGTAGTGTGTCTGTGCGCCTAGTACACGCACATCACGCCGCCGCGCGCCAGTGCAGCGCCGTGATGTCGAAATAAAAAAATATAAAGCATTTTCAAAGTTAATGCTTTTGAGCTCAAATTTTTTACAGAGATTCTAGACCAGATACACTCTTCAACCCGTTTGTATTGATATACCCTTTCTGTAACACCCTGTATACAAAATAAATTCCTTACAGGTTGCCATAAACCACAGCTAGTCATAAATAAACATACAAAAGTGGAAATATACTGGTTAGAAGTGAAGTCTAACATTTTGATCGCTGGAACAAGTCTGCAAGGTTACGTCATGTCAAGGGTAGCGAGTCGCCGATAGATTCTAATGCAGAGGTGCTCAAACGTCAGCGAGGCGAGCTTTTCTTATAGTTATAAATAGAAACTATACTGTAATATAGAATTAAGTACTTTTTAACCGACTTTAAAAAAGGAGGTTCTGTATTCGACCCGTATGTATGTATGTCTGCGATTATCTCAAAAAGTACTGAACGGATTTTGATAATTCTATTATTAGTGTGATCTACATACTTTCAGGAAGGTTCAAGTATATAATACATTACGTAATTATTCTTATGTACGAAGTTATATGCATAAATGTACTGCATCTCCAGCATTTACTAAAAAGTGAAAAATAAAAACTTTTTTACAAAAAAAAAAAACAACCGACTTCAAAAAAAAAAACGAAATTGCGAAACCAACGACACCGACTTCCGAATTTAAAGTTATTTTTCACTTTGTAGTGTTTTTTTTTAAGTCGGTTGTTTTTTCTACCTGGAGATTCCTGTTGATCCCGTAGTTTGAGTTTAGCTATACGATTACCTACTGACAAATTCTTGCACGGATTGGACTGGTCCACTCAAATCTTTGTGGTACTTTCCTCAAACGACCATTTCAGACATCAATCTACATGGTCACCAATTATTCAGACATCAATCTACCTACATGGTCTTCATATAATGTGACCAAGATTATGTCTGGAATTTAAAAGAGACTGTGACACAGATATAAATACACCTAGATAACGCAAGAGCACCTACTTCGCGTGCCAAAAATCGCACCAGTTTACGATCGAAAATCATAAGCCGCCACTTTCGCGCTCAGCCCTGCGTACTGCTGGCTGGGTGAGCGTGAGCGAGAGAGCGCGAGCTTGTGACGTCATAGTAGGTAGTCAAAAAGTGGCACGCTTAGTTTTCACACAGTTCGTGATACTTGCGTTACATAATCAGCCTATAATGTTCCCACTGCTGGGACACAGGCCTCCTCTCAGTGAGAGGGAGTGGGCCGTAATCCACCACGCGGGCCCAGTGCGGGTTGGCAGATGTCACATGTCTTCGAATTTTTTGGTTCTAGGACATGCCGGTTTCCTCACGATGTTTTCCTTCACCGTTTTGAGAGCAGTGGTGATGAAATTATTTACACAAAGTAAAGCGCCTGTCTGGGTTCGAACCTACGACCTACAACTTGTAAGTCGCGGCTGTTACCACTTAGCCACCACTGCTCTCATACTACTATGATACTTGCGTTATGTATATCTATATCTGGACTGTGACCTCTGAGTTTGTTTCGGCCTTTCTTCTCAGAGTAGTCAGATAGGAAACGC
This sequence comes from Amphipoea oculea, assembly GCA_945859645.1. Classification (NCBI taxonomy): domain Eukaryota; kingdom Metazoa; phylum Arthropoda; class Insecta; order Lepidoptera; family Noctuidae; genus Amphipoea; species Amphipoea oculea. The sequence continues at coordinate 10,833,986 of OX243888.1, read as the reverse complement.
CGACTTTATCGAGCTTGTTTTTGTTTTTAAATATGACATAATATCAAATGCCCATGTAACACCCACTCTCATGAAGATCGGAGACGCTACACTCGAAGTCGTGGACGAGTATATTTACCTAGGACAAACTGTCCAGTTAGGTAGGTCCAACTTCGAGAAAGAGGTCAATCGTCGAATCCGACTCGGCTGGGCAGCGTTCGGGAAGCTTCGCAATATCTTCTCGTCCCACATACCGCAGTGTCTCAAGACGAAAGTCTTTGACCAGTGCGTGTTGCCAGTGATGACATATGGCACTGAAACGTGGTCGCTCACAATGGGCCTTATTAGAAGGCTGAAAGTCACCCAAAGGGCAATGGAGAGGGCTATTCTTGGAGTTTCCCTGCGGGATCGAATCAGAAATGAAGAGATCCGCAGGAGAACCAAGGTAACCGACATAGCCCGAAGAATTGCCAAACTTAAGTGGCAGTGGGCAGGGCACATTGCTCGCAGAACAGATGGCCGATGGGGCCGAAAGGTTCTGGAGTGGCGACCGCGTACCGGAAGGCGTAGCGTTGGAAGGCCTCCCACAAGGTGGACCGACGACCTTGTGAAGGCCGCAGGAACTCGTTGGATGCGAGAAGCACAAAACCGGTCGAAGTGGAGGTGCTTGGGGGAGGCTATGTCCAGCAGTGGACGTCTTTCGGCTGAAATGATGATGATGATGACATAATAAAAGTGATTCCGTTATCCTAGTTACAGAATAAACTATTTCATTTAATTTAAGCTGATTTGATATACTATACATGATCATGTAACGCCAACCTCATTTCACGATTTGTGGTCCAAGCTAAATGAAATAGATATTCAGGAATCGGTGATATTGTAAACTCTACAAACAACTCCACTTAGGGTCTAAACCCTGCAAACTGAAGTGGCAGTGGGCTGGCCATGTCAGTCGAAGGACTGATGGCCGGTGGAGCAGACGAGTCCTGGAGTGGAAACCGCGTACCGGCAAGCGTAGTGTGGGACGCCCCCCAGCTAGATGGACGGACGACCTAAAGAAGGTGGCTGGGGTAGACTGGATGCGGAAGGCGGAGGACAGGGTGCTGTGGCGCAGTCTGGGAGAGGCCTATGTCCAGCAGTGGACTGCGATAGGCTGAGTTAATTAGGGTCTTAACAGACGAACTGCATTTCAGTTGCAACATCGCAGTGACTGCTTCGAAACCTAGTTATGTCTACTGCATCCAAACTGCGATGTTGCAGCTAGTATGTAGTTCAAATGCAGTCCGTCTTTTTAGACCCTTACCTTGGGCCTATTTGTATTGAGAACCATATGTAGCACCAGTGGCGTGCATTGCATATAGGCATATAATCAGTGCCTACCTCGATATATCAACATAAGCCTGTCAATTACATTTTAGTGTGTGTGCCTCACAATAATTAAGAAACTCACTAAATTATCATACCTAACAAAAAACAAAATCTTCATACAAACACGCGCGGCAGTAGGCAGTCGCCGGACGGCCTACTCGGCTCCCGTACTATTCGCACATTGTTATTGGTCTTTACTCGTTCAAGTGAACACGACAAAATTAAAAATACGTACGTCTCACGTGTAATACCATGACGTTCGACCTTCGCAATTTATCACCCTTAAGTAGGCATGCCTACTCAATTAAACACACTTTTGACCTCACTTTTTTTTCTGATTAGTTACCGCGTTTGTCTAGACTAGACCCGGCCTAGTGCCTACCTATTCTGAAAACCAATGCACGCTATTGTGTAGTACCTACTTGAAGGTGCAAATAAACTATTTTTATTTATTATACTCATTGTTGTCATTCTCCGCAATGCCGTTATACAGCAGTGGACATCTTTCAGAGTTTCGGCTGTGATGACGATGACGTCTTCTCCATCGTCGGGCACCTGGCTGGAGACCTCCCAACCTAACAATAGCAATCCTCGTTGAAGCGAACAGTTTGAGAATCACTGATCCAAAGCTTAAGTCATAAACGTTGTCTGAGGTAAGCAGAAGTGTAGGTTGGTTCTATGTTCTATGTTAGGGGTTTGGTTTGCGCACTTAGTCCTTCAAATGGACCATTGTGCGTGAGCCATGGCGGCCGTCGGTGGTTATTCCAACCAGCCCACCTCCCTCCAGAAGCTGACTAGGTCTCCTGGTCTGTTGAGAATATCTGTGTATTATTTGGGTGTCCCGAGGATCTCTGATCTAATCTGGGTGACGCCTGTGCACTCAAAGAGCACATGCGCAACGGTCTCATCAGCCTCCATGCAAGTCCTGCACAGGGGACTGTCCGTTATGCCTATAATGTGAACGTGTTTGTTCAGCGAGCAGTGTCCCGTGATGGTCCCCGTCACCAGGCGCAGGCCTTTCCTGTCAAGTCGTAGTAAGCGCCTGGTTAGCTTGCCATCCTAGTGTAGGTTGGTTCTTGACGAATGGAATCAGCACCCTATAACACACGGTCAATGTCAATTTGAATGATTTTGAAGGATATTGATAATCCTTTGCTTCAAAAAATGTTTGAACAATGTGTCTGCTAGTATTTTTTTTTTATTGCTGAATGGGCCCGCACTTGACCTCGATCTCGCCTGATGGAAAGTGATGGATGAGGTCTATGATGGAACGAGCGTGCCCAGAAGATGCCTCATCAAGACGTCCACTGCTGGACATAGGCCTCCCCCAAGCACCTCCACTTCGACCGGTTTTGTGCTTCTCGCATCCAACGAGTTCCTGCGGCCTTCACAAGGTCGTCGGTCCACCTTGTGGGAGGCCTTCCAATGCTACGCCTTCCGGTACGCGGTCGCCACTCCAGAACCTTTCGGCCCCATCGGCCATCTGTTCTGCGAGCAATGTGCCCTGCCCACTGCCACTTAAGTTTGGCAATTCTTCGGGCTATGTCGGCTACCTTGGTTCTCCTGCGAATCTCTTCATTTCTGATTCGATCCCGCAGGGAAACTCCAAGCATAGCCCTCTCCATTGCCCTTTGGGTGACTTTCAGCCTTCTAATAAGGCCCATTGTGAGCGACCACGTTTCAGTGCCATATATCATCACTGGCAACACGCACTGGTCAAAGACTTTCGTCTTGAGACACTGCGGTATGTGGGACGAGAAGATATTGCGAAGCTTCCCGAACGCTGCCCAGCCGAGTCGGATTTGACGATTGACCTCTTTCTCAAAGTTGGACCTACCTAACTGGACAGTTTGTCCTAGGTAAATATACTCGTCCACGACTTCGAGTGTAGCGTCTCCGATCTTCATGACAGTGGGTGTTACATGGGCATTTGACATGACCTTCGTTTTGTCCATGTTAATTTTCAGACCCACTCTTTCAGAGGCTCTACTGAGGTCATCGTGATGCCTAAGGCAATGGAACTCCCACGCATAACGAAACACACCAGGCTGCTTGACCCCGGACTCCGGTGGGAGGGTGGTCGCACCAGGCGGGCGTTAGCCCTACCACCGCAAGGGAAGAATTGGCCAGTCAAATAAGGTGTTGGGTGTGACTGTCTAGGATGCGTCGAGCGCGAGCGTTCAGTTGAGTAACCGGCGGAACAAACTGCGCTACACGAGGAGGCTTCTTCATGCATCCCAGTACTCCCCGTTATAATCATATTTTTGTACTGAAAAATACCTAGGAACCATCTGGTTACAGAGATATTGAAGGCCGAAATTCCAACTTTTACTATGTTTTTTTTTTTACGAAAACAAGTTTTTAATGTTATAACGCAACTTTAAATACCCCCAAGACCCCTGTACCGTTGCATCACAATATTATATATCATATATAGTCACAATATTTTGCATGTGTTACATTGCGCACTACCGCAAACAGCAACTTTTTACAGTAAATATAAAAGTCGTTTCCCAGCAATTATTTTTGTGTGATGTACAGACACGATGCACATCAAGTTACCCGAAACTGTCAAATTTTCCCAATCATCTTTGAACCTTATGCTTTAGTGATACAGTTGAAAATCTATTAAAGAAATTTGACAGATTGTAGTAGGTTGATGTGTTGGCGTCTGTAACGTAAAGAATTCTCATCATCATCTGTCTAGCCTTTTCCCAACTGTGTTGGGGAATACCAGTATTTTACATGGAGCGACTGCCTATCTGACCTCCACAAGCCAGTTACTGGGTAATACGATATCCCTTGGTAAGAACTGGTTGTCAGACTTTCAGGCTTCTGACGACCCGTAACGACTGTCAAAGATCCACGAATGACAGCCGGGACCAACGGGTTTCGGTTAACGTACTTTCTTTTTTATTTTGCACTAGCTGCTGCCCGCGACTTCGTTCGCGTCAAATTTCTTATTCCCTCGACCCATCTCGTCGTATTGCATCACTTGCCCGCGTCTCCTGCTCTATCACTTCGTTTCCTCATAGCGCTTTTGCTCGGCTCCTAAGGGTCATAGCGTGACGTTAAATAGCCTATAGCCTTCCTCAAGAATTGGGTTATCAAATGCAAGAAGAATTTTTCAAATCCGACTGGTAGTTCCAGAGATTACCCCTACATACAAACTTACAAACAAATTTTACCTCTTTATAATATTAGTATAGATAGAGCGACTGCTTATCTGACCTCCACAACCTTGCAGTTACTGGATACCCCTTGGTAATATGTATTGTATCTACTGATGTATTTGTATATAAATAAATACTTAGTAACCAATAAAAAACAAAAAAAAATTACAAATTATTTATTCGGTGTCTACACTTAAACAATTATAATAGGTAAGCCTTAAAATACAATTTTTTCTAGTTTTATTGTCTAATACGTTCTTAATTTAGTATTTCTTGGTAACATACTCGAAGCCAAAAACCTGACAAAGCTTTTAAAGCAAAAAGAAACAAAAGTATTTCTAAAATCAAGCATTAACGATTGACAATAGAAATTACTTAAAACCTACTAATAATTTTGCAATAATTATAAATAAATAATAATAACGTAATCAGCCTATAACGTTCCCACTGCTGGGACACAGGCCTCCTCTCTGTGAGAGGGCGTGGGCCGTAAGCCACCACGCTCGGGCCCAGTGCGGGTTGGTAGATGTCACATGTCTTCGAATTTTTAGTTCTAGGATATGCCGGCTTCCTCACGATTCCTTCACCGTTTTGAGAGCAGTGGTGATGAAATAATTTACACAAAGTAAAGCGCTTGTCTGGGTTCGGAACTTCGAACCTACGACCTACAACTCGTAGGTCGCGGCTTTTACCACTGGGCCACCACTGCTCTCTTTAAGTATGGTCTATTCCAAAACTATCAGACAAAAGTGTAAACAAACCCTGTTCAGGCAATTCTTACTCGCAATCACTCACTAAATATAATTAGGTAGTAACACATTCATATGTATAAGTAGGTATAGAAGATTTCTACATTAATCACTTTGTCCAACAATTACTATTTGAATGAATAACATTATGAAAAATCATCGAAGAAAATTGAGGTTAATTTTATAAACTAACCTCAATATTGTCAAATGAAAAACTAAGGTTATTTAAATTAGAATTTTCGGGTTTTGAATATTCGAATAATGAAATTCTTCGTCTTCTTTTCGTTTTAAAAAATAAACGAGAAAGTAGGTAAGTACTTATTCTTCCTCGTTTTTTTTTTTGAATATAGTTTGAGCCCAGTAGGTGGCCATGTTGATTGCGGCATCAGTGGAATTCTTTAAGTTCGACCAAAAGTACTCTGTGGTTCGACCTACGAGTACTTATACGTTAGTTAGGTCATCCGAGGTGCAATAGTAGATAATAATCAAATAAAACAAATTTGTAGATGGCACTACAATTTGACATCCACATTAAAATTTACGTTTTCTGATCCATTTGTTTACATTTTGAAGGATATTGCTAATCCATTGCTCCATATGTTCGAATAAATAAACTGCTCAACAACGTAATTAACGCAATGAATGTTGTTGAACTGACAAAAATGATAGCCATTAAGTAGTGAGTGTATTACGCCATTACCCTGAAGCATATATAAATCTATGCCCTGAAGATATTTTTGGAAAATACTCTAGTCAAATTTAGGATTTTTTAACAAGTCATAAATACATATATTTAGTTCTATAATATTTTAAGTCCAGAGGCGTGTCTATTTCCAGCTAAATTCTGGGAGATCCAACTCCAAATACTAGGAATTTAACAAAACTGAAAAAAAACTTTGCGCTTTCAAGGAATCGATCTGAGAATATGACGGGCGGCAGTTGGGCTTTATAATCAAAATGGACAACGATGCCGACCATTTTGATTCCTGAGTTGGAAATAGCACAAATCCTATTATTAGTAACTTTAAAATAACATAAAATTTTAAAATACTTTCCGAGTTAATCTTGGATATTCCAAACATCGGTGAATCCAACCATCGGTGAAGAAAAACATCGTGTCATGAGGAAACCAGGACCCTAATTGCGTAACACACACTATAAATCACGATCTGAATCATTTTGAAGGATATTGCTAATCCATTGCTTCATATGTTCGAAAAGTTTATCTGCTCAACAACGCAATGAATGTTGTTGAACTGTCAAAATTAAAGCCATTGCTACTGATAGTGCGTTACGCCATTACCCTGCTGGACTTGTACCCAGCACATCAACCTACTACAATCTGTCAAATTTCTTTAATAGATTTTCAACTTTATCACTAAAATATAAGGTTCAAAGTTGATAGGGAAAATTTGACAGTTTCGGGTAGGTAATAGGTTGATGTGCTGGCATCTGTACTTAGTTAATATAAGTTTGAAATCGCCAAACCGTCTTGCAAGCGTGGTGATCAATGCTTCTGCCTTCTCTATGTGAGAAGAGGCGTTTGTCCAGCAGTGGGACAGTTATAGGCTGGTATTATTTAAATAGCTGTTTGTCCCAACATAGTAAACTGCTAAACATGGCCTTAACTAAAAATGAGGAAATGCTAGCAGTCACTAGGTTAAGCAAACAGACAAAATTATTGGTCAATGACCAATGCAATACTAGATAATAGGTAATACTGTTCTATCAATTGTTTATTGTGTTCTCCTAATAAAGGTCAAAATAATTTGTATTAAATTATAATATAGGTAGGTATTACAATTAATACAAATTATTTTACGTGCTTAAACTGGATAACGAAGACAAAGCAGTATTATCAACCCTCACATAGTTTCCGTAAGGCGTGCTGATAGTTTGAGGACCTGCGACTGCTGCATAAGGGTTAATAACCAAGTTGATGTTCTTATCTGTGGCCGAAGCTGCTGGTGTGCCATCTCTGTTCCAACCGGCTGTAAAAAATTGAAATTGGTTAGAACGCCATCTGTTGTTGAGTAGCTGAATTAAAGTAAAAAGAGTTAAGGTGCTCTATAGTAACGCCAACTATCGCTGTAGGAGAAAAACAACATAGTAGAATTGGAAATAGTAAATTGTGCTTAGTAGAAATCAGAAAAGATTCCTAATTGAAGGTTTGTGAGTTCCAAGATGAATGTTATTACGAGTATGACTCGTTTCAATTTTAAAATTGATTTAATAAAAATAGCATTTATAGCGCCATCTAGTGAGTAATATTAAAACTACTATAGTTTTTCAGTTCTTGAATGTTTTAATAGTTCTTCTATTCGATCATAGATGTCGCAAGCAGTTCATTAGGATTTAAAAAGTTTTGCTATTTGATCAGAGATGTCGCAAAAATTTTCTTTAGAAAAAAATCTGCCTTTAATAATTTATAATTATAAAAGAAGACATTTGTATGAAATAATGGTAATAAAGGATGCAGGAACTTGTTTAGAACTTGTTATCCCAGGTTTAAAACACATTTATTTAATAATTGCGTCAAGTTATGGCAAGCAAGGCACACTTGCAAACACGAAATACCTAACAAAGTTTAACCATTTTTCAATTACCACTACCTACTAACCTAACTAGCGTTTCACGCACCCAATCTTATCCAAACTTTCACTGATTCCATTTTTCCCATATTTAAGCAACTAGCATCGTCATGCGTCATCGAAAAACCTACTTTTGCTTTTGAAGAATCACTTTCTCGGTTCAATACCGTTAAATACCACTTCTAGGAATGCAAAAGGTTGGTGTTTACAAAACTCCAAATGCCTTCTGCCTTTTGTGGCGTTTGTGTGGCGTTTGAAATGTAAACGGAAAAATCTTCTTTACATAATAATACCTATACCTAGTTTTTTAAGAAAATATTTCACAACGTGAGCAAGCATAACTTTGCATGACGTGAAAGGGGCTTCAAAGAACACGACGAAAAGATAAAAATTCAGTGCACGACTCATAATGCTCATTTCATCGTATAAAAGACCATAGATATAGATTTAAGAAAGTAAGTCTTCGATCAGAAGAAGTAAGTAGTTAGTTTTTTAATTATAGATAATTAAACTAGGTACCATACTTTGAATGAAAGAGCCATTTTCTATAGGGTTCCTCCTAAGGATGTAACGAATGTATTAAAAAAAATGACTCAATTAATTTATTTTTTCGCAAGCTACAATATGTTCAGGTTTCACACTTGATTGACGGGAACTGTTTTAGAAATTTTTTGATGTTTTAAAAAAAAACTATTGTATAGCACTCTCTAATTCTTTGCATTATGTGTCGAGCAATAAAAGAGCACATGCAGTATTGCGAGAAGAAGATGGCAGTCAAAACAATGTGTCGATGAATCTGAATCAGAGTAGGTACTAAGGACGTGATAATGCAAACAACGGGGAGATATAAGAACTATATTCCCTTCCACATTTAACCCAAATTCAAAGCAAGAGTTAACAGGCATCTTCAAGGCACGCTCGTTCCATCATAGACCTCATCCATCGCTTTCCATCAGGCGTGATCGAGGTCAGGAGGAGGCCCATTCAGCAATAAAAAGAAATAAAAATGTTGAAGATTGTGAAGATTTTTAATTAATTAATATTTGTTTTAAATAAGATTCACTGGAACACAATCGTATGTTTTATTGTGTCAAAGAGTCAAAGATTGTTACAACTATATTATTTTAGTTACTACGGTAATCAGTCCTATAGACCAATTAAGAGTAAATTCAATGCAAGAAGTTTGCATTATGTAGGTAAATCAATCTCCACAAAGATGTTTCAGACTAGCTCCCTTACTAAACGTTGTATAGCGTCTGTATAGTTACACAACGCTTTGTCTTCTCCTTTCGAAAGTCAAATTACTGACGACTGAAAGAGAGAAATCGGTGTGTAACTATTCATCTGATATAATACGTTTATTAGTAAGGGGGTAGAATAGAGAAAATACATATTGCGCAGACCCCAAAAAAATTCGGAGCAGGAGATTTATGATGACGATGAAGATGTTTCAAAGACAGAAAACTAGAAATGCAAGACTGAATGAAGTACGACAGTACCTAAATATAGAAGACGATCAAGAATGCGATAATTTTGCAACCTGTGACTTGTGCTCATACCGAAAGACAAAGATGTCAAGAATAATACAAATAAGACGAATAAACTTAAAAGGAGAGTAAAATATCTCAGTGCTTACAGAAGATTTTGGTGCTGCTAATGAAAACCACGAAAGGAAAAGGGCCAGTTTCAGTGTCTGGATTGGTTAAACATCCAGATACTAAATAGAAGAACTGGATTTTATCATGTGTATATAGGACAAAACTCTAGCCCCCTTACTATAAATCCGCGCGGAACTAGTTGGCCGCTGAGTTGGGGACAGGGGTGAGGCGGCGGTTCGCAACGCACGTACTGAGTAATGTACTCCCGCCCCGCACTCCCACCGCTCACGTACCTAAAGCGCGGCCAACTAGTTCCGCGCGAACTGTAATAAACGTTGTATAGCGTCTGTATAGTTACACAACGCTTTGTCTTCTTCTTTCGAAAGTCAAATTACTGACGACTGAAAGAGAGAAATCAGTGTGTACCTATTCATCCGATATAATACGTTTATTAATTAGGGGGTTAGGCGTTTATTTATAAACGATGATAAAAGTTAAGTGACGTTTAAACGTCAAAAAATTATGAATAAGCAGTCGTGAATCACTATTTAACTTTATGCAGCGTTTATGAATAACGGGGCTAAATACCAGGAATAGAAAAATATTGAGAGGAACAAACTATATGTAGAACAGGATGTCACAGAGTGTAAAAGACAAGTTTCAATGGTTCCAGTCCCTCAAGTAACCACACTTACTTAACCACTCAAATCTTCTAGATCTTAATATTTAGTATCCTTTTTGTAGCTTCTGTGGGGGCAGCGCCGATGAAGAACCCATTACCCACAGGTTTGAACCCCGCGTGTGTCTGATAGGGTTGGGCCCCGAAGTAGTAACCGTGACCCACAGGGGCCACATGGGCCGCAGGGGTCACGGGTGTTACCCCTACAGGGGGTATGGGTGCTTGCTTCCATTCTGACACTAGATAAACAAGTTATATACATTTCTCGTTCAAAAAATCAAAATTTTGTTCCAAAATTCGACCTACTCAAACCATGAAGTGTCCCCCAGTGGTGAACAATGAGAATAATTTTTAAAAGTTGTTTTGCAGTCCCCTAGTGGTAGCCAAACAAGTGGTGGACACCGGGAATAATCAGCCCTTTTATTTGTTAAGTTACCTCCTTACTAATAAACGTTGTATAGCGTCTGTATAGTTACACAACGCTTTGTCTTCTTCTTTCGAAAGTGAAATTACTGACGACTGAAAGAGAGAAATCGGTGTGTAACTATTCATCTGATATAATACGTTTATTAGTAACGGGTTAAGATATTTAATGTAGTACCTAGTGTAAATAGCTAGTTGTGTTAAATACCTATTGTAAAAGTTAATTATGTAAGTAAACCAATGAAAACCACAATAGTCAAAGAATGAAAATCATCTTACAAATAGCCCCATGTTCTTCGTGCAGCTCGGGATGACCTCCGTTGTGTATATGCAGGTGTATCTCCTTCTGGTGCGGAGGCTCCCAGCCGTGGCTGCTGCCGTGCGTCTTCTGACCGAAGAGGGCGCCTACCTGGAATGGGAGACAGATAGTCGATAAGTATACTGTGAAGATAGACATGAATGATAATCATTATCATCTGCTGGATAACGGCCTGGATAATCCTATTTCATTTCATAGGTTAATCATTTATTTGCTCAAACATGAGTACAATACATACAACACAAATTGTTTGCATGTAAATATTAATACAATAATTTAAAATGTCCTCCGAGTCAAATTAATTAAAAATGTCATACTTCATTATTATCATCAACCATGCCTACCGCTGGGCAATAGGCCTCTTTTTGCCTACACCAAATTCCACGATTCTGCGCCAGGTTCTACCTGAGATAGTTTCAAACCTACTCCGTCGACAATAAAATTACATTGATTAATTAACCGTCATCTGCCTAGCCTTTTCCCAACTATGTTGGGGTCGGCTTCCAGTCTAACCGGATGCAGCTGTATACCAGTATATTACATGGAGCGACTGCCTATCTGACCTCCACAACCCAGTTACTGGGTAATACGATACCCCTTGGTAAGACTGGTTGTCAAACTTTCGGGCTTCTGACTACCCGTAACGACTGTCAAAGATCCACGAATGACAGCCGGGACCAAGGCTTAACGTGCTTTCCGAGACACGGAGGGGTCTCGGTATGTAAAGATGGCCACCCATCCACAGACCAACCGCGGTGTGCGGCTGTTATTATTTAGCCACGGGCCCCTCTTTAGCCACGGGCCCCTCACATTGATTAATCAATAATAATTAAACATTGATTAATTAAACGTAGGTCCATAATTATGGTCCATAGAGCATAGTAAAAGTTATGCCCATAATCTAAATACATGAACCACCATTCAAAATACACCATAGATCTCTTCCGTCTTTCTGCTAGGCACGTGCTCACGTTACATTATAATATCCGCACGTGTTACTGTCAGAATACCGGTTGTCAATACCTGCCAACACAAGGGCCCGAGGCTGTCAGCTCAATATACAATGGTATATCAATGTCACTTTCATTTTCTATTACTATGAAAGTTGTGAGTACTGTTATTTGTCGAGAAGTAAAAAACTTTTTTAGATGCAAACAGCCAATTTAAATAAATGGAAAGGAACTTGCGGCTCTCTATTAGAATAATTCTGTGTGACCTTCATTTCGAAATATTAGAAATAACTACCAGTGATTACCTAACATCATGTCGCGTGATCCAACGACACTGTAGAAAGCATCAGAGCGGCAATGCTCGTAATTTTAGGGACGTTTACAGTCTGATCTCATTCTCAATCTGTCAAAAATACCTCTATATTTTCCATACATTTTTGACAAGTTTTTGACATTTGTTTGTCGCCGACATGAGACTGGGACTAGATTTTGGACGCTGTAAATTACGAGAATTGGCCAGCTTCCCCAATAGATTAGGCACCCACCACTCGCGGTTTATTTGCCAAACATGTACAGACGCCAGCACGTCAACCTACCAATCTGTCAAATTTCTTTAATAGATTTTCAACTTTATCACTAAAATATAAGGTTCAAAGTTGATTGGGAAAATGTGACAGTTTCGGTTAGGTTGATGTGCTGGCGTCTGTACCTAAACAAATATGAGTACCTAAGTAAGTATTTGGAAAAATAACTTTAATGCCCACACAATAAAGTTCACATTACGCTACAACTTCAAACATTTTTTACAACTTTTTAAATACCTAGTGTTAGTTACTCTGAAATCAACATTTGACATTCAAGTGTCAAAAACACTCAGTATTTGGCCAGCCGTTACTGAGTTCGCCATTTTCTCAGGAAACCAAAGATCAACTGTACTAACTCCAAAATCATTCTGACATCAATCCAATTGTTTCACGAAATCAGCAAAGCATAGAATCCAATACTGATACTATACCTATCTCTTTCAAACTCGTCCTAAAATCATATCTGCATCCCTTTCCTCAATCCGGTTGTAAAAGTAACTTTCTCTCGTGGGTACAGAATGTGCCAAATATGTGTGTTATGTTGTAATATGTTTTTATTTATTTTGACAAATGACAGTTAATGACCTTGGAGTGTGGGTCATAGACAATGTGATGATTTGATTAGGTAAATAAAATATTAATTTATCGTCAAACACACTATCAGTAGCAATGGGTTTCATTCCAGAGCACACAGGCTATCGTATCGAAAACCTGACATTTTGATAACTTGATTTGACTTCCCCTCAACAGCAAACAGCTGTTGGAAGAATAGCGGGCGTCTATTTGATTTAAACTGACAAAATTTTCGGGTTTTGGACTTGTGAACAGCGTTGAGAAGACTCCTACGATAACAATGATTAATGTTCGATACGGTACGGAAGCATATCGAGTGTTTGTGAAAGTGAATAAGGGGGCAGGTCCGACTCGCACTTGGCCGCTTTTATATCAGACCTCCACAACCCAGTTACTGGGTAACACAATACCCCATGTTAAGGCTGGTTGTCAGACTTTTGGGCTTCTGACTACCTGTAACGACTGTGAAAGATCTACAAATGACTGCTGAGACCAAAGGCTTAGAGTGCGACCCGCATCGATCACTAAAAAGGCGACACGTAACATAATCGAATATCAGCATAAAAGTTGACAGTTGACACATCATCGTGAAGACATACTTACCAGACCATAATTCAAAGCCATTCTATTGCGAAATTCGTTCAAACTTAGATCAGCGACGTCGGGGCAGTGTCAAGTGCAATGACCTTGTGATCAGTTAGTCAGTTTGGTTCACTTTACAAATAAGTATGATCCAAAGTGTGTACCTACTTAGTAAACCAACAATAATTATACAGGATGAAATTAAATTCATGGGCATTCCTTTACGGGGTCATTGTACTCATCATTATGAACAACTTTTACTATGGGACTAAAACTAAAATCGCGAAAAAAAATCAGCTGTTCCTTGCATTTATGTTAAAATGTAGGGAAGAGCTAATTTTTTTTATGCGATTTCAGGTTTGGTCCCATAGTAAAAGTTGTTCATAATGATGATTACAATGACCCTTTAAAAGGATGCCCATGAATTCAATTTCACCCTGTACAGATATACTAAAAAAAATATGTCTGACTGGTTGTTCAAGCTGTCGTAAACTTATCTGCTACATGGGGTCCTGTTTGATCCTAGAGTCGGGCCAATTGCAACAGTTTAATACACTTAAGACCTTAGAGCTTTAGTATAACCAGCGTGACGATCAGCGGCGTCTTGACTTCAAACAGCGCGGTGACTACAGCTCACATAGACAACGCGCTTATCACTAACTAATACAAAACAAAGTAATGTCACCTTAACAGCGCCTGCCACAAGCAGTAGCTTCAGGATAACCAGCGCGACGATCAGCGTCTTGACTTCAAACAGCGTGGTGACTACAGCCCACATAGACAACGTGCTTGACACTAATTAATATAAAGCAATGTAACCTTAACAGCACCTGCCACAAGCAGCAGCTTCAGTATAACCAGCGTGACGATCAGCGTCTTGACTCCGACCAGCGCGGCGACTACTACCCACATAGACACACGTAGACGATACGCTTACCACTAACTAATATAAAATAATGTCACCTTGGCAGCGCCCGCCACAAGCAGCAGCTTCAGTATAACCAGCGCGACGATCAGCGCCTCGACTCTGACCAGCGCGGCGACTACTACCCACATAGACACACGTAGACAATACGCTTATCACTAACAAATACAAAATAATGTCACCTTAGCAGCGCCCGCCACAAGCAGCAGCTTCAGTATAACCAGCGCGACGATCAGCGTCTTGACTCCGACCAGCGTGGCGACTACTACCCACATAGACATACAAAGATAACACGCTTATCACTAACTAATACAAAGTAATGTCACCTTAGCAGCGCCCGCTACAAGCAGCAGCTTCAGTATAACCAGCGCGACGATCAGCGTCTTGACTCCGACCAGCGCGGCGACTACTGCCCACGTGGACGCTGCGCCGATTTGGAACGCCAGCGGGATAAGCGCCTGCATCATCTTTTTGACTGGACGACCGAATGTCCGGCCTGGGAATGAAAATAAAAGCGTGTTTAAAAAGGTTGAGTACTTATATTGTTAGTGAGGCTTTGCATTGCAGCTACATTTTATGCTGAGTAGGGGTACAAAGGGCATCGTCATTAATGGGGCACTTTTGTTTTTGTATTTGCTTCAAACTCAAACTCAAAACATTTAATTCAATTAAACCATTACAGGCACTTTTGAATTGTCAAAATTAAGTAGTCAGTCAGTTAGTCAGAAAGTTGAAGCTAGTTGCCCATTCCAAAGCGTAGATCTCTATGGAGAAGAACGGGCAAGAAACTCCATGGACACTCTTTTAAATCAAGACATTCTAAAATCCTGGGTACATTATTCTTGTTGCTTCTATATGTGAGAACAATGTAAAAAAATACACAAACGCAGAAACAATACAAAAAATAAGATTAAAAATAAGCCGGCAGTTAAGAGATGACCAGTCTCAACCGACGGCGCCCGTTCACGAACATGATTTCAGATCATGCAATCAGTTTTTAAAACTATGAGCAGATGAGTTGTAGGAATATCTGGCAGGGAAGAATTACTCCTCATCAGGAGGAACTCTCTTATTAGTGTGTAGCGGTATCTACAACGCCACATACTGACGCCACGCAAATCCTGCATCTCGCAAGCAGAGTTTACCGCGCAACTAGCATAGATACAACAGCCCGACATGAATCATTGGGGAGTTGCCCGCCAGACATAACACCCGTCTGGTCGGAGGATCCTCCCTTTTCTATGGAGGATGAGTAAACTTTACACCCTATTCCTCATACCTCTATAAGTGTATCAGCTCTCTGCAAGTTATCTAATTGTGGAATGTTGCGTCTTTTGAGTATGCTGACACAAGTTGGTATTGTGAGTTGGGCGGCCAGAATTAACGGGGCACTAAATCAGACTTCGCTCAGACGCTCAGCAGCTGCCCTTGCGAGTGCGACAGATGCCCGGGCCATACCAACGGGAAACGCCGATAATTATCACGATGACGGGCGGGCAGGGGGTCGTTAATCGTAGGTGCAGCCACAACTTATCGGGATAATAATAATAATATAATCATTTTATTATCAGGCAACTGAGGCCCATAGATAAAATACACAAAATAATCTATGCTATAATAAACTAATACTTATATATTAAAAACCTTAAACCTATGGCTATACACGTAACGTTGTCGGCGTCGTGTTTCGCTGCGTGCTGTCGCGTAACCGTCCTCGGAAACGTCGATATATGACACCTTTCGGCCAAAAGTCCTCTTTCAGGCAGGTCTGTAGATGTTGGGTTGGAACTCGTACCACGAATGACTTAAAGTTGATGTTGTGGCGCGATTCCAACCTTTCGACCCTCAGAGTCCAGTTGGTCTTCACCTTCAACTACTGCACTACGTCCACAGTTGTCGTGGAGTGATGCAGATGCGAAAGGTACAGCTGCGTCGTAGGCACAGCAGGGCGCAGCAACATGTTGGGTCCACTCGGTGCCATAATTATCGGCGTTTCCCCTTAGTGTGGCCCCGGTATAACAAGAATATCCATAAGTAAAGAAAAGTACAATGCGCGCCACGAAAGATGAGACTTGACACACCACGTGGTTTGACTTGCGCAGTACACGATTTTAGGTCTCTTTAGCGGTATGAAGTCTGAGCGCGGGACGGGACCGGGTGGCATAGGGGCGGCGGAAAGAGCGCGGGGGGCGGAGTCAAGTCTCATCTTTCGTGGCGCTAACTATACCGTAAGTAAGATCAGATTTATACCTTCTAAACAACCAGATTTCTCAACCATTAAGTGTCTACTTTTTATGAAATGAAATAAGGTATCTGGCACCCATAGTCACTAAACCATGACCATAAGAATAACTTAGGTAAAGATACAAATCATGGTATTAAACGAGTTAACCATATAGGGTCATGCTGCATGCATGCTCTATTATTTTTGAAGGGAAGTAGAAATCCTAACGGTTTTTAAGTAACCCTCGAAAACTTGACAGTAACAAGTTTTAGTTCAAGGTTACAAGGTGTGATTAATTCATAGGATCAGGCACTGACGCCAGCACATCAAGCTACTAGAGTCTGTCAAAGTTTTTTAATAGATTTTTCAACTTTATCTCTAAAACCCAAGGTTCAAAGTTGATTGGGAAAATTTGACAGTTTCTGATAGCTTGATGTGCTGGCGTCTGTACTATGACTTCAATATGATTTCATTTATTAACCACTAGCTGCGCCCCGCGGTTTCACCCGCGTAAATCTCGATCCCGTGAGAATATCGGGATAAAAAGTAGCCTATGTCCATTCCCGGGACTCAAACTATCTCTATACCAAATTTCATCTAAATCGGTTCAGCGGTTTGAGCGTGAAGAAGTAACAAACATATAAACACACACACACTCACAAACTTTCGTCTTTATAATATTAGTGTGATTATCTTTAGGATGTTTGGATCTGTGTATAAAAAGGAACCGAAATGACATGAAACAAAAAAGAAACATTTTCTAATTTCGTTTTTGTTTAATCATAGGTAGGTAATTATTCTTAAAAGTTGCCATTGTGATGAGAAACTAGTATTCCCACTTATGGCCAATGGCCAGTGGTTCAAAGTGATGCGGGACACTAGGGCCCGCTGTGTTTGGGGGCTCCACTGAGTGGCCAAACCAACATGGCACTCGGAGGGTTTTCAAATACTATATTAAACTACATTAAGAAGAAATGCTAACAAATTCGAGCTCGCTTCGCCCGCTCTACCTGCCTAGACTCTACGTTCAGAAAAATTCTGAATATCTAAGTCGACAAAATAACTCCTAATTCTCTATGAATGTTCATGGTCTGTGGTGGTGGTGGTATGGTGGAAAATCTAACATTTCTGCGGGAGGTTGCTCAACTTTCAAGCTCGCTTCACTCGATCGTACAGCCCTGGTTCATAACCAAGTTCAGTAAATTAAACGAGCTTAAAAAAGGCAGGCCGGGGAGATGGGTGATGGAGGCCAAATTTCCTCTTTGCACCAAGACCTCTGAAGACCAGAGGGGCAATTCTCGTAATTTTAAGAACGTTCACAGTCTGATCTCAGTCTCAATCTGTCAAAAATACCTCTAATTTTCCTACATTTTGACAAGTTTTTGACATTTGTTTGTCGCCGAGATGAGACTGCGACTAGATTTTCAACGTTTTAAATTACGAGAATTGGCCTTCAGTTCTCGTACTTAAAAAACGTTCAAAATCAAGTGGCAATCTCATCTCAGCGACAATCAATGTCAAAAACTTGTCAAAAATGTAAGTAAATTGATATTATAATTGTATTTTTGACAGATTAAGATGCGACAGAAGATTAGAATGCGAATGTTCTTAAAAATACAGGTGCCTGCCCCTCTGATCTGAAGTTACGCCATTGCCAATGGCCATCACATTACAACTTACATAATCAGCCTATAATGTTCCCACTGCTGGGACACAGGTCTCCTCTTAGTGAGAGGGAGTGGGCCGTAATCCACCACGCGGGCCCAATGCTGTCACGTATCGAATTTTTGGTTCTAGGACATGCCGATTTCCTCACGATAATTTCCTTCACCGTTTTGAGAGCAGTGGTAATGAAATAATTTACACAAAGTAAAGCACCTGTCTGGATTCGAACCTACGACCTACAACTCGTAAGTCGCGGCCTTACCACTTGGCCACCACTGCTCTCATTCTCACATTACAAGTTAATTTTTGATGGTTAAAAAGACATTCTAATGGCCTTCCAAAAGGGCTTGAAGGCGAAATATATTGGGAACTGCGCTCTAATTAGATAATTCTCTTAACTGACTACACTCCGGGACGTAAAATACGCTTTTATATCTTAGTTTAATTATTGGTCTGTTGATGATTCATGACATGGTATCTAAAGACAGGTACCTATGGGAAGAAAGTGGTCCGTCCGCATGCTGTAACAGATTCGAACCGGTCGGCACGATATGTAGGTATGTAGTACTAATGCCGTCTACCACATCGATCGTATTGGATTCGTTCTTCTTCATAATTTGTTTATTTATGTACAGGCCGTCTGCTCCATGGGATGTCATAAGGGCGAAAATTTAGAGCTTCCATACAAACTTTGGAGCCTTATTTAACACCTTCGGAAGAACTCAGAGGAGCAATTCTCGTAATTTTAAGAACATTCACAGTCTGATCTCAGTCTCAACTTGTCAAAAATACCTCTAATTTCCCTACATTTTTGACAAGTTTTAGGGCAGATTTTCATTATTTATCGTCATTTACAGGTGTTATTAATATTATATTATTTATAATACGGCACCGCACCACAACCGCGGCACGTGTCACATCCCAACATATATTGTGTCAAACGAAATAACAAACGAATACCAATATATTATATTTTCAATGTAAGTGAAAAAACCAATGTAAGTGAAAAAAAAAAAACAAAAAAAAAATTGTGCGATGAATGATGAAATGATGATAAATAACGAAAATCTACCCTTGTTTGTCGCCGAGATGAGACTGTGACTAGATTTAGAATTGACCTTCTGTTGTCTGTCAGTCAGTTTTTGTTGTGGAACAAACCATGAGGATAGCTCATCATTATCAGCATAGTATTCCTGCTGGGACTGCAGCCTCCTCTCGGTGAAAGGGAGTGGGCCGTAATCCACCACGCGGGCCCAGTGCGGGTTGGTAGATGTCACATGTCTTCGAATTTTTGGTTCTAGGACATGCAGGTTTCCTCACAATGTTTTCCTTCATCGTTTTGAGAGCAGTGAGTAAAATGGGCAAGAAACTACCGTTACTCTTTTCAAAGATTTTATAATATTTTGTATGTAATACATTCATTATTTAATCATAATATGTGATGACGATGCACCTAGAATACAATTACTATACCACAATTAAAAATAAAGCAATGCTCACATATTTACAAACGTTGTAAAAGAAAGTCTTACCAAGGGGTTTGTGACATATTTGCAATAGTGTAATCTTCGCATAAAGCAAACATATAATAACTCAGAATCCTCAGATATATTAAAAATATAAGGGTCAATGTTTCTAAGAATATTAACAAAGTATTTGACTATTTTAGAGGCTGCACTGCGTCAATATGACAAGGTGAAGAGCCCCAACCGACAACAAAGGAAAACAAATATTATGTGACTATATTTGCAAGTTTTTGACCATGATGGTGGCAACCAATTTCAGGGTCATAAGTTCGAATACCTGGCTAGTCAGTATAATGGTAGTCGCAGTGGCAAGGACGATGGCTTCTGCGCTACGCGTCAGGAGTTCAAAATCAAAAGCATTCAAATTAGGCTGAGAATCAGCAATTTTCGAACGTAAAAATTACATAAGACAGTCTATTTTTGTTTCAAACATGCAAGGCCCTGGCTTAATCTATACAGGGTGTTACAGAAAGGGTGTATCAATACAAACGGGTTGAAGAGTGTATCTGGTCTAGAATCTCTGTACAAAATTTCAGCTCAAAAACAGTAACTTTGAAAATGCTTAATATTTTTTTATTTCAATAGTTTATTAAATTGAAATCATAACAAACGTGTCGCCGCACTACGAGGGTCATTATCCATTATCTGTAGTGTGTCTGTGCGCCTAGTACACGCACATCACGCCGCCGCGCGCCAGTGCAGCGCCGCCGTGATGTCGAAATAAAAAAATATTAAGCATTTTCAAAGTTAATGCTTATGAGCTGAAATTTTGTACAGAGATTCTAGACCAGATACACTCTTTAACCCGTTTGTATTGATATACCCTTTCTGTAACACCCTGTAGATACCTAACCACGCGACAAATATGCAAAACCTACTTTTTGTAGGTTGAACAAGAACAAGAACTGAATAAGGCGAGATCTAAATTAAGACAAGACGTATTTGCTAAACACTTGATTTTTCATACCTAGCGTCTTGAAGCAAAAACGATAGGTATTATGTACGCACACTACAATAGGACTATCTAGATACTGCACTAAGAGTTTGTCTGTTTAAACGCGCAAATCTCTGGAACTAGGTACCAGTTGGATTAGAAAAAATCTTTCTTTTAGGAACAAGTTTAGTAAGAAACCAATGGATGTTCTCGAATAAAATTCATTTTTTTTAATAGAAAACAAAAAATGACAACATCATATTCTATGGACAACATCCATCGTTTTCTTACTAAATTTCAACTTTATCCGACGATCCAGCATACTTATCTCTTTTGTTGACTGTACCTCTTTTAAAGCGATTTTAGGGATTGGAAATATAGTCTGTCTGTTACCTCTTCGTGCTATAATGGCGGAATGAAACTGGATGAAAGGCATACGGATAAAATCCAAGACATATGTAAGGACATAGGATACATTTTATTCCGGTAGTAAATTTCCGTGTGATAATTTTCGACATCCACGCGGACGAAGTCGCCGGCAGAAGCTAAACAATACAAATTACATTACATTACAAATAAATAAAATTGGAATGTCTGTTTGTAATATTAAAATAACCGCTTATTACTAAATGCGTATGGATGTATACACGGTACATACCAAAATAACATTTTTTACAATTTTTGTCTGATTGTATGTTCCGGCTACTCTCTGAAACGGGTGGACCGATTTTGACGGGACTTTCACTGGCAGATAGCTGATGTAATAAGAAGTAATTTAGGCTACTTTTATTTTAGAAAAATAATTAGGGTTCCGCGCAAAAAAAATTAAAACGTTTTGCGTCATGCATGCGAACGAAATCGCCGGCAGACGCAAATTTACTATAAAACAGCTTTCCACAAACGTAAAATGACCAGGAAATGCTTCGATCCACTGACCCTAATGTAGTATACGTAAAAACGTTATAGCTTAGAGAAAATTAGAGGTAATCGCTATGCTTAATGTGGCGTGTTTGTTTTACGTCTTTTGTTCCGAGTTGTGATGATAGAAAACTGGAAGAATGAAGCACGGTGAGCTGTGCTGGGGCGGCTGCTGCAGGTGCGGAAAACCTCAAATGGCGCAAATACTCCAATCTCTTTGGAACATATTATATGTTTGAGCCGTTTGGAAGGGACGACTAGAATCAATTCTATTTTAATGTAAATTTTGACGTTCAAAAGTGCCTTTTATGTGCCTATTTGAAATAAATGCTTTGACTTTGACTTTGGGGTTGTAACACTAGGGCCATGGGGCCCGAGTGCCCAATTAGTATTTCGAGACATCGCCAAGCGGTTAGTCGTTTGTTACGCTTTCACGCTAAAACGGCTGAGCGGATTTGTATGAAATTTGGCACATGGGTAGACCATGACCTAAATTAGGACATAGGATACTTTTTATCCCGATATGCCCACGGTATCGAGACTTACGTGATGAAACAGCGGGGCACAGCTAGTAAACAATACAGGTACAAAATGACAACTTTTATTAATGACTAGCTGCGCTCCGCGGTTTCACCCGCATAAGTCTCGATCCCGTGGGAAAATCGGAATAAAAAGTAGCCTATATTATGTTAATCCAGGGTGTCAGCTATCTCCATAGAAAATTTTATCTAAATTGGTCCAGCCGTTTATTTATTTATTTTAGGATCTCCAACAAAAGTAAGCACTAAACATTATATGGTTAATGGACGACAAAGTCCATGATGACCATGGTGGTTGAGAAGGAAAGGAGAAGAAAAAAAGAAAATAAATGTATTCATTGAGCGTGAAGAAGTAACAAACGTAAACACACACTCACAAAGTTTCGCCTTTATAATATTAGTGTGAAAGATAGATTTACTTTTAAAGTGAAACTTCTTTACGCACGCTTGACTTGGGGAGTAAGCTGGCGAACGCGTGACGTAAACGTTACGAAAAGTGTGATCGGGCGAGGCGAACGGGAGTTGAGTGGGGGATATAAGCAAGAGAAAGCAGTGCGCGCGCACATTTTCTTTCTCTCTTCCTCTCATAGCCAAATACGTTTGAAGTTTCACTTCAGTCGTGTGGTCATAAGCACACTCGGTTTTTTTTTTTAATGAGAGTAAAAGCGTAAACAACGATAATGAACGACTTCGTTCTAAAGTAATTGCGATTGGTTTCGTTTTTATTATAACTTGTACTTAAATAACGAGAGAAATTAAAAATAAGTATTCGCTTTCTACACTTCTCACTACTATTATTTTTATTTATCACGCGAGCTTGTTAAATACAGACGCCAGCACATCAAGTTACTACAATCTGTCAAATTTCTTTAATAGATTTTCAACTTTATCGCTAAAGTATAAGGTTCAAAGTTGATTAGGAAAATTCGACAGTTTCGGGTAGCTTGATGAGCTGGCTTCTGTACATAGATTTGCGCTATATCATCGCTTTCTGTTCAGCAAACTAAGTAACATTGCACAAAAGTAATTGCTGGGAAACGACTTTTATTTTTTGATGTGAAAATTTGCTGTTTGCGGTAGTGCGCAATGTAACACACGCAAAACATTGTGCTTATGTGTGCATGCAACCGTACAGGGGTCGTGGTGGTATTTAAAGTTGTGTTATTATTTATTTATTCTTCTTAGCGTGTCGATAGCAATCTAAATGTACTCGGCCCAGAATTCGGCCACTTGTTTGGCGCCATCACTAGCGTCCATCAGTTCCTGTAACGTGCAGCTGACAGGACTCGCAGGGCACGATCGTTTGAGGAACAGCTGTTGTTTATTTATTTATTAAAAACAACACAAAAAACACAAAAAAACAGCTGTTTCATACTCAAGTAGGCATTGAACTTTTCTATTAAACGGCAAAATTTTTTTTTTCGTGATTTCAGAGTTAGTCCCATAGTGAAAGTTGTTCATATTCAGGGGTAGAACACCCTGAATTTCGAGACAGTAAAAAAAAACCAGGATAAATCCTGAAAATGTAAGATGACACTGATAGCTCACTCCACGCTCACTCCGCCTAAGTTTTCACGGTGAGGCGGTTACAGAATCGCACGGCAGTTGCAGAGATGTTCAAAGATTCTGATTCATATAATATACATGTGGCTAAATAATAATAGCCGCACGGGTCGATCGTTCAGGTTAAGCTACGCTTGCCGCGATTGGTCCGTGAATGGGTGACCATATTTAAATACCAAGATCCCTCCGTGCCGCGGTTGGTCAGTGGATGGGTGATCATCTTTACATATATACCAAGACCCCTCCGTGCCTCGGAAAGCACGTTAAGCCGTTGGTCTCGGCAGTCAGATGCCCGAAAGTCTGACAACCAGTCTTACCAAGGGGTTTCGTATTACCCAGTAACTGGGTTGTGGAATGTGGAGGTCGGATAGGCGGTCGCTCCATGTAAAATCCTGGTACTTAGCTGCACCCGGTTAGACTGGAGGCAGACCAGACACCAGACTGATGTCACTGATGATACAATATGATGTATAACCGTATATTTATCTCAATTTTAATTTATCTATTGTAGTAAATTACTAAATTGTTAAAATCAATCAAAACAAAAAGTACTCCGGTGTTCATAAATATAAAGCGATTTTTGTCACGTTATGTGACTTTTCGCTAACAAAAATAGAATTATAAGCCTATTAATCCAGACTCCGGCTTATTGCCAGTCGATTAAAAATTTTCTTCGCTGCATCTTATACCAGCGGCGGTAACGAAACCATAGCGACTTCTAATTCGACGCCAACGCCATCTAGTTACGTTTTCGGAAACTTTTTATTTTTTGTGATGGGCATGTTTTTTTTTAAGAACTGTGGCAGGTGGTCATCACCCTCATCAACGTCTATGACCATCAACTGTACCAAAACTTTGTCTCTGGGAAGACAGAGCACCTGAGATGCCTCAAGTTTCGCAGATTCTTAAACAAAAAAAAATGTTTTTTGTAAAGATTGGAATAAAACCTCTCGAGTGCGAGTGAGTGAGTGTGTGTGCTGTGTGTGTGTTTTTCTGGAGGTACTTTTAACTTTGGTTCACTAGCTTCTGCCCGCGACTTCGACCGCGGGCAATTTCCGTTCAATCTCAGAAGATCCATTGGCCAGATCCATGATGGATCTAGTGTAGTGACGATTGTCTGCAACCGACCCATCGTATCGCATCCCATCGCTCGGCTGTGCTACGAGTTACTACTTCGTTTTCGCTTAGCGTTCTTACTGACTTTTCTTTCCTTTTACTCGGCTCCTTAGGACCGTAGCGTGATATTAAACAGCTCATCACCTTCCTCATGAATTGGGCTATCAAATGCAAATAAGATTGTTTCAAAACCGACTGGTCCGACATAGCTTGCAGAGTAAGCAAACTGAAGTGGCAGTGGGCTGGCCATGTCTGTCGAAGGACCGATGGCCGGTGGAGCAGACGAGTCCTGGAGTGGAGACCGCGTACCGGCAAGCGTAGTGTGGGACGCCCCCCAGCTAGATGGACGGACGACCTAAAGAAGGTGGCTGGGGTAGACTGGATGCGGAAGGCGGAGGACAGGGTGCTGTGGCGCAGTCTGGGAGAGGCCTATGTCCAGCAGTGGACTGCCATAGGCTGAGTTGATTAGGGTCTAAACAGACGAACTGCATTTCAGTTGCAACATCGCAGTGATTGCTTCGAGACCTAGTTATGTCTACTGCATCCAAACTGCGATGTTGCAGCTGGTATGTAGTTCAAATGCAGTCTGTCTTTTTAGACCCTTACCTTGGGCCTATTTGTATTGAGAACCATAGGGAGGTGGCTGGGGTAGACTGGATGCGGAAGGCGGAGGACAGGGTGCTGTGGCGCAGTCTGGGAGAGGCCTATGTCCAGCAATGGACTGCGATAGGCTGAGTTGATTGATTGATTGAAATCCGAGTGGTACTTTCGGAGATTACCCCTACATACAAACTTACAACTTACAATACCTCTTTATAATACTAGCTTCTGTTCGCGAGTTCGTTCGCGTGAAATTTCACCCTCCCCCATTCATCCTCTTAGGGGTGGACTTTCGGAAAACCCTTTCTTAGTTGATACCTACTCTTCACAAAGAACACACCCTCCAAATTTCATGTCTCTAGGACCAGCGGTTTAGGCTGTGCGTAGATATATCAGTCAGTCAGGACTTTGAATTTTATGCAGATGAATTATCTTCATTCTTTTTTTCGTGAATATTTTCCATGTTTTAATAGTTATTCTGCTATTCGAGGCGGAGACAAATCCAACAAATCAAAGATCATAAAATCGGTCCAGCCGTTCTTGAGTTATAAATGGTGTAATGTGGTGGTGACTAACCCGACTTTGTTTTATACAGGCTTATTTTTTTATCACCATCCAAATTTTTACAGGGTGTTCTACCCATGAATATGAACCACTTTCACTATGGGACCAACTCTGAAATCACGGAAAAAAAATCTGCTGTTTCATACAAAAGTTCAATACCTACTTGACCAAAATGTATGAACCAGCTGATTTTTTTTCGTGATTTTAAAGTTGGTCCCATAGTGAAAGTTGTTCATATTCATGGGTAGAACACCCTGTAAAAATTTGGATGGTGATAAAAAAATAAGCCTGTATAGGTATATAGATTAGTATTAGTATAGATGGATTCTTCAACATCATCATAATTTCAGCCAACCACTGCTGAACATTAGGCCTGCCCCAAGCGAATAAGAATATAATCTACTATTGATCTGTAATCATATTTAAATTGGATTCAACTCTCACTTAAACCAATCCAGTCAGTTTACGGTTGGAGAAATTGCCCTCCATTGCAATCAACTTATACATTTAAAGAATGTGCCTATCCAATTGATTTAGTTTTTAAACAATATTGCGTCACCTGCTTCGATAATTTTTTCTACTTCTTATGCTGAATCTAGAGTACTCAGGGGCGTAGCTACCGCCGTATCTACCGTATCAATTATACGGGGCCCCCGGGGCACGGGGGCCCCCAACGTGCGCAAGCAAAAAATTAATAAAAACTTCCCAAATTTTTTTTTTATTTCACGAATGACAAAAGTCAAACAAGCAAATCAGCTATAAAATGATTTAATAAATCAGTTTTCCGAAAAAAAGGCAAGGAGAGTGTATAAGTATTCAATTTGAATTGTTTGTATAAATTTTGGAAAAAGTGACAGATAGATAATTATGATGAATAAATATTATTTTCTTTTAATTTTATGCAAACATTTTTTTTTTCTTTTGTGAGAAATCTTTACCATTCCTAAGGGCCCCTAAACAAATTTTCCCGCCAAGGCACGCTACGCCATTTCTAACTTTAAAATTCTGCAGTACTCTCGTACTGCAGAATTTGAAAGTTAACTGCTAGGACACAGGCCTCCTTTCTGTGAGAGGGAGTGTGCCGTCATCCACCACGCGGGCCCAGTGCGGGTTGGAAGATGTCACATGTCTTTGAATTTTTGATTCTAGGACATGCCGGTTTCCTTGCGATGTTTTCCCTCACCGTTTTGAGAGCAGTGGTAATTAAATTATTTACACAAAGTAAAGTGCCTGTGTGGGTTCGAACCTACGATGTACAACTCGTAAGTCGCGGCCGTTACCACTGCCACTGGGCCACCACTGTAGATCCAATATCCGAGAAAATGAAGTCTGAGGGGAAATTCTCGTAATTTTAAGTAAGAACGTTCACAGTCTGATTTCAGTCTCAATCTGTCAAAAATACCTCTAATTTCCTTAAATTGACGAGTTTTTGACATTGATTATCGCTGAGATGAGATTACGACATTTGCGACTAGATTATTATTTATTTATTTAAATATACCTTATTGTACGCCAGAAAAAAACATAACAAAAAAACGATTATTAATATATATAATATAACAAACAATGGGCGGCCTTAACGCTTTCGGCGATCTCTTCCAGGCAACCTTGGAATGGACAGTGATTACACAGTAGAACATATTTATACTGTGGTGATTAGGTACGTGGATATAAAAACATGGGGTTGTCAGAGGTGCAAAATAAAGAAGATTATGAACGTTTTTAATTACGGGAATTATTATTGACCTTCTAATTGAGTAACAAACTCATAGAAATTACCACCAAGACTGTACACCGTGACTTTTAGCAGAAATATGATAATTAGGTACTAATTGGACACTTTGTGTGCTTCATTCAATAAACATGCTTCCTACATTTATGTTCAATGGCACATACAAATGCCTTTATTTTTACAAATAATGGCGATTTACAAACATGACGTCGTCTCTCTTTTCTTGTCAGGCTTACATTCACAGAGTACTTTAATTGACGACCTCGATGTGATATCAAGGGTCATTTCTGCCGCGATAGAGCTATCATTGGGCCTTTCCTCCAGAGATGAACGAGGATACGTAGCGAGGGATGTGTCTAGAACTAACAACCAACACCAACGCTAACTTAGTTCAACCTATAAAAATGAAGCGATGTTATTGGTTGGTGAACATGGCATAGTGTAAACATTACAGGCTGTTCATGCTTATGGAACCGAAAAAAATATAGCTCCAAGGAGTCTTCAATCAATGACTTAGCTGCCCGCAAAAATATGTAGGTATATCTTAGGATTCTTCTTAGCCAGGCCCAGGCAAGCCAAATACCGTGTTAACCCCTCAGCGTCATATGTACACTAAGTGTACATAAGAGAAAG
The DNA here is from genome assembly GCA_945859645.1 of Amphipoea oculea. Lineage (NCBI taxonomy): Eukaryota > Metazoa > Arthropoda > Insecta > Lepidoptera > Noctuidae > Amphipoea > Amphipoea oculea. The sequence continues at coordinate 10,805,476 of OX243888.1, read as the reverse complement.
TGTTCGAAACGTCAACAGTACACCAAGTGTACACAACTATTGTCGGTCGTTGTGAACACAATTGACTTCACTGCGTCCATTCAACTACTTCGACACGTGGGGTGTGTCCGTGTGTCGACAGGTAAGTACGCGGGCAGACGTGTGGGAGTTTAAGGTGAATGGGTAGTTGTAGACCGCGAAATTCAATTTTTCTAACGTTTTTTGCAATTTGCAGATCAGTGTCAGGTTGTATCTTGATCCAAATATGATTCGCGACTGTAATAGACATGTATTTACAGAATCATAGTCATTAGAATCATTAATATTATATCTCTTTAAGTTAGATTTCTACCATAAACACTTTTCCATACGAGATTTGTTCTTAACGGTAGAAATCTAACTTAGAAAGATGTATTGATGATTCTAATTATTATAATTCTGTAAATACGACGTACCGGTTATAGTCGCGAATCATATTTTGATCAAGATACAACCTGACACTGACCTGAAAATTGCAAAAAACGTAAGAAAAATTGATTTTCGCGGGCTACAACTACCCATTCACCTTAAAAGAAATTATGGCCAATCAGCAAGTAACAACCTGTTACCGTGAATTCAGTGGTACCTACTTACATGATTCTGAACAACTCTCGTGTTGAAAATCGTCGGTTGTAAAAAACATAATCAGCTGTTTCATAGAATAATGAATGGAATAGCGGAAAGTGTAACCTCCTTACCAATAAACGTTGTATAGCGTCTGTACTCTGTATGTTACACAACGCTTTGTCTTCTTCTTTCGAAAGTCATTTTACTGACGACTGAAAGAGTGAAATCGGTGTGTAACTATTCATCTGATATAATACGTTTATTAGTAAGGGGTAGGGTGTCCGGCAACGCCATGAAAACGAGCTCAATTTTCTTCTTTCGAACAAAAATTGTATTCTTGATCAAGGAAAAAAATTGTATTGTGGACTGGCCAATATTTTTATCTCGGCATGAGCTATTCTCAATTTAAATATTGGTTTTAAAACATATCAGCTGGCAGTGCCTGCATTCCACGTTTTAATAACACGTGGTAATTAGGTAATCATCGAGTTTCGGTCTCGGTTTTCGGCATATAATAATATTTTTCTGCATACTTTGCGTAATTACCTAGAATGTTAATGTAATTATGACCCTTTGCGTGGAATTAATATAAATTAGGTACTTATCTAAAAATATTGGTTTCGCGTATATGCTTAATCTTTTGAATGGTAATTAAGTAATCATTTATGCCCGGGCCACACCAACGGGAAACGCCGATAATTATCGCGATGACGGGCGTGCAGCCACAACTTATCGCGATAATTATCGGTGTTTCGCGTTGGTGTGGCCTGGGCATTACTGCACTTTATTTATTCCTGCCAGTGCGTCTCATAAATAAATAGGTAAGTATGGAAATATTAAAAAAGGAAAACGATTTATCATAAAAAATGTCTAACTTACCGACAGACGTATCAAGACTTCTCCCATCATTCCTTTGCATTTTCACATCAAAATTATAACTTTGGTTATTTTTACTGTCTAAATAACTATAATTAACTACATTTTTGGTATTTATATTACTATCATCACTAACTAGGCTGTTTACGTCCGCGCCATAACTGGGTCGCAAAATAAAAAGTAAAAACAAACAGATGTAAGTCAAACGACCGCACATTTTCACTTTTTTTATTAAGAAAATATGGAAACACGGTATAAACCACTTTATTATTTCTTTTAAATCCATTATTTATTTATTAAATGTATTTCGGAACGTAGTTTATTGAAAAACACGCGCGGCGAATTAAAAAGTATGTCAAGCCGTCAAGCGACATTTCGCGCCAAACGCTTGGTCCGAACTAAGCGCGCGAAGAGGTCGGTAACCCATTTCTTCTTTCACCTAAAGACGTCTGCACACTGCGGCACAAGAAAATATAACAATTCCGTCACAACTTTCGCTTTTTTACACATTAAAATTCATGTCCTGTCCGATTTTGCCTTAAAATGTGCAACCAACGAACGATTTTACGAAAACGGGAGAAAATGAGAGAATTTGAAAAAAGAAAGTTTTTTTTTTTTATTTGGGCCGCGTTCGCTTCAAACATTGTTTTAACAATGGCTAAGACGGACACGTGTATTGTCTTAACTTAGCTTTTACGTCACAAACTATCAATCATTATAATATAGTCAGTTTTGAAGAATAATTATGAAATATTTTAATGTAAACGTAACCACTTTCTAAGGCGAAAATGTTTCAGTTTTACATAACAGTAGGTAACACTACCAGTATGATCTAGACTTAATAGAAGCGGCCATACTTTCAATAAGAATTATACGAGAATTGATTACGCTGGGCTAATTGACACTTCCTGCATCCTTATTCGAATCAAATCACATGCATTTAAATCCAGAAAAGTTATTCTCGGTAAAGTAGGTACTTTAGCGAGAATAACTTTTACAGAGTATATAGAGGTATGAGGAACAGGGTGTAAAGTTCACTCATACTCTATAGAAAAGGGAGGATCCTCCGACCAGACGGGTGTTGTGTCTGGCGGGCAACTGCCCGATGATTCATGTCGGGCTGTTGTATATATGCTAGTTGCGTGGTAAACTCTGCTTGCGCGATGCAGGATTTGCGTGACGTCAGTATGACGCGTTGTTCGCATGTGGCGTTGTAGATACCGCTACATCACTCCCCCCCGGAGACCGGAGGTCGATAGTGGGTTGAGTCTTTGTATCTTGCGATGCTTGCCAGGCCAGCTGAGGTTCCAGTGAGTCGGAACCGGTTGCCGCATAGTTCACGGTGAGTCGGAACTGTCTGCGAAGATGTCCCCAGTGAGTCGGGGTGGCGCTGCGTTATGCTCCAGTGCGTCGGATGTAGTACAGCGCCGGGTTGAGGCTGACTGCTGGCGTCGACCAGGAGAGGCTTATTGAGGGCTCTGCTTGTAGACCGGCCGAAAGTGCAGTGTGCTGTGCCGAGGTTGCTGATGAGGCTGAGGGTGATGACCAGGTATGCGCAGTCGCTGCATGCTCGTGGTCAGGATACCCGTAGAAGCCGTGGGTGCTGGCTGGCTGGGTGACTCGCCGCTCTAAAGCTTGCGGGAGTGATGATGATGACGTCACGCTGAAGTATTTGCACGAAGGCTGCGCTGACGTTCATGTTCGGGGTCACCAGTATAGAGGTATGAGGAACAGGGTGTAAAGTTCACTCATACTCTATAGAAAAGGGAGGATCCTCCGACCAGACGGGTGTTGTGTCTGGCGGGCAACTGCCCGATGATTCATGTCGGGCTGTTGTATATATGCTAGTTGCGTGGTAAACTCTGCTTGCGCGATGCAGGATTTGCGTGACGTCAGTATGACGCGTTGTTCGCATGTGGCGTTGTAGATACCGCTACAAGTACATAATATCGCTCATTTAGTGAAACATCGACGTAGGTAACTGCTACTTTTTTTGTCTTTGCTTTTCTTAACGTAAATACGCTTTCTAAGTGCTTTGTCATATTTACCTAACTAATTTTTGGGAAAAAATACATTTACTTCTATGTTAATCTAAATGAGCGATATAAATAAATAAAATTGAAGTATCTAAGTATTTGTTTGTAATAAAAAAAAATACTATTATAAAGAAAGCCTAGATGACCTCCAATTTAAATTTGTAGTAGACATAAATACGATTTTTAATTCATTGTGCCTGGTTGATGGCAATTGGCAATAAAGTCATCCAAAGGGCAATGGAGAGAGAGGGCTATGTACACATAATTTAATCTATACATACAATACAATTAAGCACATCTAGTAATTTATAATAATATTGAATTTGTACTTAGCCGACTTCCTCTCTCATATGTAATGTTGCTGTGCCCGACAGGGTCCATATTGATCTTTTACTTGTAATACCATCTATGTAATGCATATGGAATGTATTACATAGATGGTATTACCCACTTCTCCCTCTGCCTTTCTCACAATTTCGTGCATGGATTCGCCAAAGATCGACCGAACTCCATAACAACAGATGGTCACGGGTAACAGACTGCAGACAGTCAAAATTGGCTTTACCAATGATACACCCGCGATTAACTAAAAAACTTCTTAGCCTAAGTAGAAATAACCTCAGAATAATAATAGGTACAATTACGGGCCATAACCCTCTTAACAAACATCTTTTTAACATAGGCGCCACGGACAGCCCCCTTTGCAGGGGCTGCCTTGACGCCGAGGAATCAGCCGCCCACGTCATCCTGGAATGCGAGGCTGTGGCTTCTCAACGCGAAAAAATCCTCGGAACAGTGAGGTCGCTCCGTGAAGCCTGTGAAGCTCCCAGGAAGCTTCTGTGCTTCTGGACGGAGCTAGGCTGGCTCTGTTAGCCAGAATCCCTACGCACAACGGACCAAATGGGAGTCTAAGTGCGGAAAAGGGAGCCCCATCATCATCATCATCATCCTCATCATACATATGGAATGCAATAAAGAATTGAGTATTGAGTACAAATAAATAAAATTGAAGATTTTAATGTCAAAATAACAGCTTTTTGTTAAATGCATATGAAAGTATATTACGGTACTTATAAAAAGAACAGTGGCATTCCGGGAGTGCCGACAGAAGTGAAAACAAAACACAAACAGAATACTTTGCCATCACTCACTGACATCCCTCACCAATCACCCCCTCACCGATTTAGATGAAATTTGGTATAGAGATAGCTTGAGTCCCGGAAAAGGACACAGGGTACTTTTTATCCCGATATTCCTACAGGATCGAGACTTATGCGGGTAAAACCGCGGGGCGCAGCTAGTTTCCTTATATTTTTGATAAGTTTTTGACATTGATTGGCATTGAAAACTTCTTTAGGCGCGTTGGAAATTTATTGCTAGATGGGAAAAAACAATTGAATTCGCGCCAGTGTTACCGATACCGCACTACATTCGGATGTGTTTGGCTGTGGTTTGGCTGTCCTCGGGATGTACTCGGTTTTAATGTATTTTCATATATCGTCGGTCGGATTCATTACCGGAACATTTCCAAAATCACGTGTTTTGAGATAAGTATGTAGAATGGTAGGGAATTGAATATTTTATCCAAAGTACTACACAATAAACTTGGCTATAATCTGCATATTATTCAATAAAAAAAAATTACAAAATGGTCTCTAGAAAAAATAAAATAGCATTTGAATATTAAAAAACTTTAAACCTTAATTACTTACTGTTTCCGACCGACGATATGTCCGTGAGTGATGGCAAAGTATTCTGTTTGTGTTTTGTTTTCACTTCTGTCGGCACTCCCGGAGTGCTTCTGTTTTTTTTTTTGTTGTCAAAGTCAGAGATTAAGGAAAATGAGATGGGCTGTATGCTAGTTCCGTTACTTACTCATTCAAGAAGATAAATAAATCATGACATGTGCCAGGAGAAATGGCTGCGCGTAGCGAAAGTGTCTCTTAGCTGCACTTAGCATACTTAGTTTATTTATTAACTTACATTCATGTTCATTACCTCCATTCTTTGTAATTTGTGTCTGAGCAAAATGGTAAGTAGGTACGTACATGTTATTTATAATGTCCTTATTTAAAGTTTCAGAAAAAATAAACCGCCTCTCAGCTAGCTCTACACTATTTTGTTTCCTGCATACCTCATCTTTTCAAGTTTTTTGAACGTTACAAGTTCCTTCGATACCTGAGGTCATCGGAAAACCTGAGTCTAGAGATGCCGGACGCATTCCACCCGTTTCTATGACAAATACCTATTGGACTGTTCAAGCAGTACGGTTATGGAATGGCTCGTCCGTGTCGGTAAGGCGTGCTAATTTTCTTTTGACCATAGACACAGAAATGAGTTACTTTGGGGATGTTCATTTATTACGTATGACGATTTGAGGGGGCAGGGGGTCCGAACAAGTCTTATTTTTTCTTACATGGGAGGGGAGGGGCCTAGATTATTCTTACGTAAGATCACAAAAGTAAGCAAAAATTATAAGTAGAAAATTTTTGCTATTTTTTTTTTCTTTGCAATTTTGGTAGATACTGATCTTACGTAAGATTGAAAGGGGGGAGGGGTTCATGCAAATTTTATTTTTTCTTACGTAGGGGGGTCAGAAATTGGTTGAAATTGACTTTCGTAATAAATGAACGGTCCCTTGTCTACATAGGTAGTAAAGTTTAAGAATTTTGGGTTGCAAGATCGAGCGAAGCGAGCTCAATAAATTTAGTACAAATAGCTTGATGTGTAGGTGTACCGTGCGTACCATAGATTCAAGGTACAGTCAACAAAAGAGATAAGTATGCAGGATCGTCGGATATAGTTGAAGTTTAGTAAGAAACCGATGGATGTTGTCGACTGAAATTTAATTTGATAAATGAGCTGTTTGTTTTCTATTAATAAAATTAAAATGTATTCGAGATCCTGCATAAGTACTTATATCTTTTGTTGACTGTAGGTACATCATTCTGACTGAACCCCCCTGCGATGAAATTCTTCGATGTTCTTGCCATCCTGTATTATAATCCGAGCTCTTATTCTATTGAAACTTCTTACTACGCTACTAGGTCAGCTCAAGGACAAGGTTCCACCTCTGACGAGCGGCCTACTGTAGGTACCTAAGTTTCACCTTCAAATTTGTTCAAGGTGAGTTAATATTTGCCTAAATTAGTAAAGGTTTGTTACTCCGAGAAAGAGGAAAGCGTAAGTGATGGTCTACGAGTACACACACGATGTCTAAATTAACGGCGAGTCGCCGACGTGTTGCGTGTGAGTCGGTCACGGTAGAGTTCCTATGAGAGTATTGCTCTGTTGAAGTCTTTGACAGCTGTTTGTTAAATTAGGGGTCCGCAAGGGAGCTTAGTGAACCAAAATCAGACAGTTAAGTTATTAGATTCAAGTAGGTACGAAGCAAGCCCAGCGAGAAATAACCCAATGAAGCGTCATTGGGTTGACAGTTTCCAACCTAACCTTTTTTTTTTCTCGCGAGGGGCATGCCGGACTCTTACCGGCTAAAACCACCGCGGTGTTCCACCTCTACCTATGGCCGGGGGTGCGGGATTTGCATAATCATTCACTGCCCATTCCTATAATGGCCGCACCCACTCTAGAGTGGCGCGCGTGGAACACTGCAGCGCCAACTCGGGCCTGTCTGGTTGGACGACGGACGCCCCTAGTCCGCCAACCTAACCTCATGGAGATCGAACTCCATGCTCAGCGGTCGTGTTTGCGACTACCTACTAAGCCAATCAGATAGTCCCTTGGCATTCGTCTTTTAATTTTACTTGTCCCGATTTTAATTAGATACTTAATAATTTAGCTCATTAATTAAGATTCTAAAAACTGAAGTGTTATGCAACTTTTGACCTATCTAATCGAACAGAACCTAGCTAGAAAAGTCTATTACTTACTTTTCGAAACCAAAATTATACCTAGGCACCTAGCACCTGCAAGTACTGCATTATGCATGATTTGACACCAAAATGATGTTAAACAGATATAAAATAACGGAACGCATCCATTTGAACGGACTACGACGCGTGATTGACTTGTTACGTGCATATCTTGATAATGATTCGAGACTATAGTTCATTTACCTGAAGTGCCGGTTGATGAATTCATAAATCTTTATTACACTGTTTACGATCGTTTTTATCTTCAGAAAGACGAGCCAGTCTTTCCCCAGCGTTTTTTTTTGCTATGACATGAAAGGGAGAAAGATACATCTACAAAGTATCTAATTTCTTTTAAAAATTAGGGCGTTGGTAGAAACTCTCACTCAACAAAAAAGCTGTAAGTACCTGCGTGGCTAATAGGTAGGTACTACCACTTCCTACTGTTTTGTTTGTGCTGAAAAGATGCGATGTAGATGATGATGTCACTAGCTTCTCTTAGACTGTTGACGATACTGTAACTAAAAAAAATGCAACCTCGGTCCATTTTTCGAGATTTAATCTCTTTATTTTTTTCTCTCGTGAGAATGTTGCCAATCTCTACTCGAGATTGCATTCCCTACCCGTAGCGTAACCACATTTATACTAAAAACCATAATAAACCACAGTTCTAAGGTTAATTCAGCGTAACATAAAAGTAGACGGTTGGTTCCGCACGCACGTAAGTACCTAACAATAATTTTATCTTCGCTTGAACTTGTGATGACACCGTAAAACAATAAAAAGTAAAAGCCATAACTCGATGTCACGCTTACGTGTTATATAGCAAGGCATTTGAGTCCATCAAGCAAAAAATAGAACAGTTAATCGGAATACAGTTTTAAAAACTTACTTGCCTACATACTTATCTAATTTATCATTTAACAAACCTACATAAATATCATTTTGTATACCTAAAATATTTATTTCTATTTCCATCCCTGGAAGAGTCCTACAGGGATCTATGCTAGGTCCTATATTTTCCCGACGTAAAAAGCAAGTCGTTGCAAGCCTACAGTTATGCAACTAATTAGTTTATTCTCCTCGTTAATTACCGACAAACTTTCATATGTAACACTGGCATTTAAATGCATTTTCGTCACGCAATAATTAATCTTCTTTCGTGACTCGTGAGCTGTTGTCGTTAGAAATTATGAATTCAATGCCTGTTTCTTTGATTTCGCTTTAGCGCCAGCGAAAACTGTGCGTCTTGTCCCTGCGACTAGTCGCAGGCGCAAACGACAGCTCTGCGTCAAGTCGTTACGACAGATGTCGTGCAGGAAGCGATCATTTTCTTGGTGTATTCGATACTAGACGCAAGGTGCACGCGCACGTCCGACGATAGTCACATGAGACAGGTCAGCGACAGTCTTCGTAGTGTAGAGGCTACATATTCACTTACAAGATGAACAACACGAGACGGGCCTGTTGTTCATCTTGTAAGTGAATATGGAGCCTCTATTTGCACTTGCCTTGGTGATTATCATGCAAAGACTGACGCTGACCTATCATGCGACTGTCGTTAGGTATGCGCGTGCACCGCACCTCTAGTCGCTTCGATGAGTAGCGAGTGCTTTCTAGTAGCCTGTCGTTGCGAATGTGCAACTCGACGCATGTGTGCCGAACTTTGAAAAAAATATATGAAATTCATCGGGTGCAGCATGTCGTTGCGTCTAGTCGCCAAGCTGTCGCACAGTGTGCGCCATGTCTTATGTTAAAACTATGCTTGTAAAGACGCTGATCCGTTCTGGTGTTTCGTTATTCGGTTCCGCGTGACAGTAAAATGCATGTTCAAGTAATATACTGGTTGGTTCATGTACAGGAAAATACTATTTTGTTAAATTTTTTGCTCTAAATACCCCTTTAGGCGATTTAAAAAATCTTTCTTTAGGTGATGTAAGAAATCTTTTAGTAATCCTATGCTTCATTGTGTCTTAAAGTAGATCGCGGAATACGTAGGTATACTCCATAGGTTTATGTAGTTAAATAAAGGTGAACAAAAAAAACCACGTGACGTGGTTAACCGACTACACGTAATACCAATCTATTCAGTTGTCATGCCACGTAGCAGTTGTACTCTTCAATTTAGCAATGTTATAATTCGTTAATAACATTGCTAAATTGAAGAGTACAACTGTGACGTAGCATGACAACTGAATAGACTGGTGTTACGTTTAGTCGGTTAACTAAGTCACGTGGTTTTTTTGTTTAACTACCTAAAAATATGAAGTATAGGTACCTAACTCTTGTGTGTAGGTACCCTTTCCATTACTACCTATTTTATGGTCGGCCACACAGATATAGATATAGGTACCTAGATGACGCAAGGGCTACTTCGCGTGCCAACAATCGCACCAGTTTACGTTCGAAAATCATAAGCCGCCAGTTTCGCTCAGTCCTGCGTACTGCTGGCTGGGTGAGCGTGAGCGAGAGAGCGCGAGCTTGTGACGTCATAGTAGGTAGTCAAAAAGTGGCACGCTTAGTTTTCATACAGTTCGTGATACTTGCGTTATCTAGGTATATCCAATGACGTATTATACATCATTGGGTATATCTATATCAGTGGTCGGCCAGGAGTTTGGCGGTGTGATACCCCGTGCTTCGGCGCGCACGTGTCGCCGTTGGTTCTGCGCCTGATCTGAAGGCCAATTCTCGTAATTTAAAACGTTCAAAATCTAGTCGCAGTCTCATCTCGGCGACAAAAAAAATGTCAAAAACCCTTACGGAGAACTTGTCAAAACTGCAGAGAAATCTCCCACGGGATCGACACTTATGCGGGTGAAACCGCTGGTGCTGCTAGGCTAGTAGCCACAGAAAATCGAGTTCCGGAGACCAGCACCCTAATTGCGTAACACACTTTCACAATCACAATCTGAATCATTTTGAAGGATATTGCTAATCCATTGCTTCATATGTTCAAAAATTTTGTCCGCTCAACAACGTAAATAACGCAATGAATGTTGTTGAACTGTCAAAATTAAAGCCATTGCTACTGTTAGTGTTAAGGTGCGCTTACACGGGCAACTAAAATTGCTCAATCCTAGTCAATTCTCGTCAACTATGACGTCACGACTACGTCCAGCAATTTGATCCAGATTGATCAATTAGTGTTGCCAAGCAATTATTGCTCAAAAATTGCCCGTGTAAGAGCATCTTAACGCAATTACACTGAAGGGTCGAGCGCCGATTATAAAAAAAAAAAATATCTACAGGAATAAAAACACAGAACAGCAAAATAAAATAAAACCAATATACACATTTAACAGATATTTATTTCACATATAAATTACAACGAAAATTTGATAATAGTTCATAACTAATCTAGAAAACTTAATTATTGTAGCGTTGACCCATTTAATGTGACGTTAGAAAAATAAATAGGATTGGCCGCCATTTTGATAAATAAATGTTAAAAATCTGAATTTTTAGCACGGCGTTCTCTGCAGTTTCTGCTTATCCCCATAGGAAAAAGCACCATAATATGTATTTTTTTTTTGTAGGTTTTTTAATACTATTACGGGTATAAAGTAACAAGGGTCAAATGTCACACAGAACGGGTCAAAACTTTTCATTGAATATCTTCAATACGAAACATAAAAAGTAAAATAAATAATATAAGAATCGTCCCCGTTTTCATAGCTGAAAACAAAATGCAAAAAAACCATTATAATTTCCAACAAATTTGACAATTATACTTACATATTTGTTTTAACTCGAAATTGTAGATTTTTTTTTATTATTTTTTTTAAACATTGGTCAATATATACATAGAAAATATTCATACATTTAGTTTATAGTGACATGAAATGATTATACATTTCATTTAAGTCAAATATTAGTATCTAAGGTAATATTAAAGTTTAATCACTGGTACTTCACATGAAATAAGTGTTTATGCAGATTAAGGGAGCCCGCCCACGAGCAACTTTTGTCTGCGCAACTAATTTGGATCTCTCATCAAGGCTACGGGGTTGTATGAAAGTGCGCGCATGTAACAACGCGACAGCTGGGAGACATTTTTGTCCGCGGGTTTGGACGCAACTGACGCCCGTCTATTGTTTGTAATGCAAGTGCGCGCACGGCGACAAAAAAGTTGCCGGCTAGCCAGTTGCCGCTCAACCGAAAACTTAGCAAAAAAGTAGCGTTGCTGTCGCTCCCGTGTGCGCATCGTCCAAATCTGGGCGAGGATACAGCGACAGAGACAAATAGTTGCTGGGCAACTGAGTTGCCCGTGGGCGCCTTCTCTAATATGATCTTATGTGATATGAATGCAGAGTTGCAAAGTTAACGTACACATTTATAATAACCACAGTATAACTATTTCGTGACAGTAGTTCAATGTTAATGACAAGACCAATGACAGCTGTCAAATGGCACAGATAATAAAACTATTCTTTTTTTTTCAAACCTTGATCGCGCCGACGTTTTTTATACGTCCCAAGTTGCAGTATGACAACTCGGGACGCCCATTTCCCCTTGCATTGAACGACTGTACAGATTAACTATTTCAGAAAGATTGTGATATGAACCGACTAACATTTAATATTAAAATAACAGTCAAGCGTATTTAAACACCTATAGTGCTGCAAATCATATCAACAACTTTAAGTAAAGACTGCAGAGATATTCGCAAATCTGCAGAGATTTTAAGACTGCAGTTTCAATCATACCTTTCAAACCGTTATAATTATAATTGCTTGCTCTATATGGCAATCTAAGGCGCGGCCCAGACAGGAAGGACGTGAGACAAGGACGGGACGCAGAGAAAAAGACGCGCCTGCATCTTGTCCTTTCCGTATGTTTTGTGCCAGATCGCGTTAAGGGGGATGCGCAAAACAGGCAGCGAAATTAAAATTTTCTTAATTTTTTTTCCAATTTGCAGGTCAGTGTCAGATTGTATGTTTGTTGATTAAAATACAAATACAAAATGTTTATTTCTGTACCAACCAGTATACATTAGTTTACGATTGGAGCCTCCTTTTAAGCATGATGACGCCTGTGTTAGGAGACTCCGCACTTCCATAGCTTTGGCTGTTTGTACAAGTTAAAGAATTATTTTTATTAAGATTCCGCAGAGACTCGCACAGATCGTTTCCATGCCATCATGTGAAAGAAAGCGGCCTCCTTACTACAGCGCCTGCATGGTAATAACAACAGCATTCTTAAAATGATCGCTGCCAGAGTGGACCGTCCCTTTCAGGATCACTGGGGCGGGAGAGTCCTAGGTCTCAATTAATTATTTTATTACTGTTTTGAAAACTAACCATGCATTACTTAAGCATTATTGTTAAGTACTAACACCAAAATACTAACAAAATTATGGACCTAGTCTGAAATAAAGTTTTATTTAATTTAATTAAAATATAATTCGCTACCGTATCAAATAAAAAAAGTATTAAAAAAATTAATAAAATTTATTGAAATAATAAGTTTACAAAAAGTGTACATATGGTTCAGTAGTATATATTAATTTAGGCCTATAATAGGACTAATAATCTGGATATAAACTATGCTGTGACAAATATAAGATTACAGTCAATAATAGAACTCTGAAGGTAATGTAGTGCATTGCCTGATCTAGGTATAAACCTAGATATTTTTGATGGCCTGAAACACAGGTTTAAATAATTAAACCTGTGTTTCAGGCCATCAAAAATATGACTTTACAGAATTATAATCATTAAGATCATAATCAATTCTGTAAATATGTACTTGTTACGGTCGCGAATCACATTTTTTTCAACATACAACCTTACACTGACCTGCATATACCATAAAACGTATGACAATTTGAATTTCGCGGGCTATCCGAGCACTTCCCCCTTAATATATTTTGTATGAAGAATAACGAAGAAAAGTGAAAAGGACGACGCGTCTGCGTCCTGTCCTTTTCTCACGTACCTCCTGTCTGGCCCGCGCCTAAGGCCCGGCACACACTTGATACTTTTAACATCGCTTTCTGCGACTTAGTCGCTTGCCTGAAGCGAGATTTTACTATCTAAAGCACCAGAGTTTTATTTTACACCAAATGCTATTAAGCATTCCTGTATTTGCTAAGACTGTTAATATGGATGCTAAAAGTATAGCTTTCGTACCGGGCGAGTGGAATATACTCAAATATACTTGTCGGTCTATACTGTAAAAATCTCGTTGTGAAAACTAGAGTGAAGTGAGTTGCCATAAATGATAAATGATTTATTTTCTGTAAGTAGGTTTGTACAAACACTTTTACACGTCAATCATATTTTTTTTAAAGCTAGATGAGGTCGGCGTTTCCTATCTGACTACTCTGAGAAGAAAGGCAGAAACAAACTCAGAGGTCACAGTCTCTTTAGAGACTAAAACGGGGTTAAATATAATGATCACCAAAAAAATATATTGAACACGAAAAAATGAAGTCAAAAATTACGATAGTTCTAGCTGGGTACCCCGAGGTTAGGTTTGGTTAGGTTACTTTAAACCCTTTACACAGAAATAGTCAACATAGGATGCAAGAGCGAGCAAATGAGAATACATTACCTTTACCTTAAAGGTATTTGTATTCCTTAAGGTGTTTTACAATAAAATGGAGTTTTAATTTTGGTGATCATTTACTATTTTTGGCAGTAAAAAGTGTTTTTTTGATGTTATATTTTACTTTATCTGGTGATAAGTTAAGCATAAGCCGAGAAAATCTTGGTCAGATCATGTGAAGACCGTGTAAATTGGTGTCTGAAATGGTCTTTTGAGGAAAGAACCACACAGATTGAGCGGACCTGTCCAGTCGGTGCACGCATTTGTCATTCTACCTGAAGCTAGCAGATGCTAGGGATTAACACTTTTGACAGCTCCCTTCACATAAGTTTTCACGGTAAGATTTTTACAGAGAAGATCGGCCGGCCGAAGTAAAGTGAATCCCGCGCAGGATGCAGTACGAAATTCGCTCGCGGCGATTACATCAACTAACTTGTATGGAGGTGTTCGAACGGGCACGAATAGTCGCGTGACTTCCTTAATATCGCGTCCTGCGCAGGATTCACCTCAGTGTGGCCAGATCTTAAGGCTGCCTACACACGGGCGATAAATTGCGTAAGCGACAGTTCCTTGTTTTTTAAATCAACATCCATTTGTAGTTAATACTCACACTGTACTACTACTTTTACTTCTAGAATAGTCTCATACATACCCCATTAGATTAGTCGCAAACGCTTCTGCTATGTGGAAATCGAGCAACTTTTAGTCGCAATTTGCATCGAGCATACCAACCAGCCACTTACACGATAATCGCCAATGTGCGGCCAGCCTTATTCCTAAGTCAATGCGCAAAATTAGCGCCATTTTGCACTCATAATGAGTGGCGCAAAGCTCATAGTACGTTCAAACCATGCCCGCATTAGAGCAACACTGCCACCCCTGTTATAATTACAGTAAGTGAAAAAAATTTAATCGTGATTATTTAGATATAAAAAAAGAAAAATGTTCCTTACAGGACTTGATTTAAGGATCACAATACTGTAAAAAAGTCATAACACCAGTAACACGACTTACTGTAATTATAACACCGGGGGCAGAACATTAAAAAGCATCAAATTCCCGCCAAAAAATTCAAAATGGCCGAAAAGTTATAAAAAAAAAAAATTATAATTGTCGCGAAAAACAACCAAATTCACAATTTTATTCACATTCTATTCTGAAATACGCAACAAAACCATAAATCATTATAGGAACAAAATATATAATTTTATATAATCATACCCTAGTGCGGACTAGGCTTACCCATAAAAAAGAAATTACACTTCGTTTAAAAACGATACAAACTCTGATCGCCTTCAAAATCGCTTAAACTTTCACGGCTAATAATACGCCCATTTTTGAGTTATTGTATTAAAATAACTCAAGTAATGTGGATAGCAAACAAGTTTGCGCCCGGGTGTTGAATGTGAATCTTCGCCGTCTAAATTTACCTGTAATACGAAAGGCATCGCAGACACCTTTTCATCCCATAGACTAAGCTTAAATTCCCCAACAAACAGAGAGTTTCGTTCAGAGACAAAGTGAATTCTTTTCCTAATACTATATTTTTCCAACATTGTCGCGATTACATTTGCTGAGTTGAATTACCATTCCATGTGTTGTTATCATCTTCGGGGGTGCGGTCGGAGGGCAGGCGGTGTATGTTGCCGCGCCGGCGCGCGGCCGGGGCCCCGGGGGCCGGGGCCGGCGGGGCCGCGGGGGCCGCGTGGGCGGCGGGGGCGGGGGAGGGGGCGCGGGCGCGGGGCGGTGACGCCGGGGGCGGGAACAGGCGCGTGCGCAGCCAGATGAAGAGGTTTTGGGATGGTTCCAGGATTATGGTGGTGAAGAGTTGTGTGAAGAACGCTGTGGAGAAGAAAATTTTGTCTTTCAAAAGTTTTTTGTTTTATTGGTAATAAATCTGTAGAGCCAAGTGGTCATCAATTTTAAATAAATAAAATTCACCCAATAAAACAGGAGCGCGTAAGTCGGGATATATATTTTAAGATATAACCGAGATAAGAACGCTTGGCAACATGCTGGTCCTGCTCCATAGGACAATCTAGAGTCTAGACAAAATCAAACTGGTTGCTAATTTAATTGCAATTTTTTTAAATTCTTTTTTACATTCATTACTCACACCCTGACTTATTACTTGCATTTTTTTTTTAAATTAAATTCGTTTTGCTTGTACCATGTTTGTAAATATGTGAGCACCATGTATCTATCAGATAATTAATTAATATGTCATGGTTTCGTTTTTAATTCTTTTACCTATTGTGGTATAGTAAATTTATTTTAGGTGCATCTTCCTCACATGTTATTATATAATTAATGTACCCATGAAAAATATTGTACCTAAAACATTTTAAAAGAGTAACGGTGGAGTTTCTTGCCCATTCTTCTCCATACGAAAACTACCCTTTGGAATGGGCGACTAGAATCAATTCTATTTTAAGATAATTTTTGACGTTCAAAAGTGCCTTTTAAGTGCCAATTTGAAATAAATGCTTTGACTTTTTGACTTTGACTTTATTCAACGTGTGATGGCTACACACATCATTCCTATTGCCTTCATTTGTATTTAAAAAAAATATAATATCATCATATCACATCTGACATTGGCAGAATTGTCGACATCAGCACCATTGCTGTAGCGGTATCTACAACGCCACATGCGAACAACGCGTCATACTGACGTCACGCAAATCCTGCATCGCGCAAGCAGAGTTTACCACGCAACTAGCATATATACAACAGCCCGACATGACTCATTGGGCAGTTGCCCGCCAGACACAACATCCGTCTGATCGGAGGATCCTCCCTTTTCTATGGAGGTTGAGTGAACTTTACACCCTGTTCCTCATACCTCTATAATTGCCATAGAGAAAAATAGTATAGAATAGAATATCATAAAGTAATATGATCCTGATTAATGTTTGCCTACACTGTCTCCATGCTGACCAAAGGCCTCTCCCAAATCCTTCCAGGCATCCTTTTCTAGAGCCACCTCGATCCATCTATAGAGGTATGAGGAACAGGGTGTAAAGTTCATTCATACTCTATAGAAAAGGGAGGATCCTCCGACCAGACGGGTGTTGTGTCTTTTATGTTCGCATAACTCATCAAAATGTACGGAACAACTGATTTTTTTTTCGCGATTTCAGGCTTGTTCCCATAGTAAAAGTTGTTCATAATAATGAGTACAATGTCCCATTTTGATTTGTCGCATGTGTTCAATTTCACCCTGTATATGCTAGTTGCGCGGTAAACTCTGCTTGCGCGATGCAGGATTTGCGTGACGTCAGTATGACGCGTTGTTCGCATGTGGCGTTGTAGATACCGCTACACATCCTTATTTATCAGTATCCACCATGATATTGATAAGGCTATGATACTCACTGATAAGGCACTTGAGCACTTAAGACTAATGTAAGTTCCTAACAAATTCTACTTGTTTTAAAATACTAAAATTTTTGAATTTATAATATTGTAACTATCATGCACGAACGGTTTACCTAGCGACTTTAAAGTTTTATTTATTTATTGGTAATCTGTGAACAGCGTGTGGGCTACATATTTATTACTTATGTAATTTTTTTTATGTTTTTAATATTGGATAATGTAGCTCTTATTTGTTCCTATTTAAATGAAATACTCACTAAAAGACTTATGGTACTCACTGATAAGGCTATGATACTCAGTGATAAGGCTAGCTATGATACGCCCTAATCATAATGCTATGATGCTCACTTATAAGGCTGTGATACGCCCTAATAAGGTTATGATTCTCATTGATAAGGCTATGATACGCCCTAATAAGGCTATGATGCTCACTTATAAGGCTATGATACGTCCTAATAAAGCTATGATACTCACTGATAAAGTTATGATAGTTATAAGGATATGATACTTATAAAGCTATGATCACAGATATAGATACACCTAGATAACGTAAGAGCACCTACTTCGCGTGCCAAAAATCGCACCAGTTTACGATTGAAAATCATAAGCCGCCACTTTCGCACTCAGTCCTGCGTACTGCTGGCTGGGTGAGCGTGAGCGAGAGAGCGCGAGCTTGTGACGTCATAGTAGGTAGTCAAAAAGTGGCACGCTTAGTTTTCATACAGTTCGTGATACTTGCGTTATCTAGGTATATCTATATCTGTGGCTATGATTCTTATAAGGTTATGATGCTCACTGATAAGGCTGGATACAGCTGAAGGGCTGGCCACGGCGGCCGCAGCGCGTCGTGGTAGGACTAGCAGAGCAGCTGATGGAGCTAGTTGTAGGCCTCGCAGACTTGCGTCGGCTTCCGTTAATTCACGACGAGGGAATGCTGTCCATAGAGCGAAAGATGAGGCTGAGAGCTGAAAAAGAAAACAATAATTATAGCTATCATCTGCCTAGCCTTTTCCCAACTATGTTGGGGTCGGCTTCCAGTTTAACCGGATGCAGCTGAATACCAGTATTTTACATGGAGCGACTGCCTATATGACCTCCACAACCCAGTTACTGGGTAATACGATACCACTTGGTAAGGCCGGTTGTCAGACTCGGACTTCTGATGACCCGTAACGACTGTCAAAGATCCACGAATGACAGCCGGGACCAACGGCTTAACGTGCATTCCGAGGCACGGAGGGGTCTCGGTATTTAACCTTTTGAACGCCAGAGGATAAACGTATCGCCGTACCCCTGACGCCAGGCCACTTTAACAAAACACCACACACACACACACTTAAAACAACAAATTTCTCGATATTGGTGGTTTATTTATATTAGTTTCATGCAAAACAATATAGACGGAAGCTTAAACTTTTAAATTATATAATTAAAAACACACAAAAGTAATGATAAAATTGTTTATTTCATAATAATTATGGTGCGACCCGTGCGACGTGTATTTTGTCATATATTTGTGACGTTGGCGTTCAGGGTAAGATTTCGTTTGTCACATATATGTGACAATGGCGTTCAAAAGGTTAAAGATAGTCATCCATCCACAACCAACCGCGGCAAGAGTAGCTTAACTAGATCGATCGACCTGTGCGGCTGTCATTATTTAGCCAAGGGCCCTCGAAAACAATTATCCATACAAATATTATAAATTCGAAAGTAAGTCTGTCTGTATGTTACCTTTTCACGCCTAAACCACTGAACGGATTTAGATGAAATTTGGCAGGAAGATAGATGCATCCCGTGGAAGGACATAGGATAGTTTTTTATCCCAGAAATCATCCTTTAAGGGGGTGAAAAGGGGGGTGGAAGTTTGTATGGGGAATCAATAACCGCTGAACCGATTTAGATGAAATCTGGTATGGAGAAAGTTTGAGTTGTGGGGAAGGATATAGATTAGGTTTTATCACCGAAATTATCCTTTAAGGGTGTAAAAATGTGGGTGGAGATTTGTAAAGGGAATCAATATTAAAAGGACTATAATACTTTTATCGCGGGTGAAACCGCGGGGCACAGCTAGTATAAGTATTAATTACAGTACCCGGCGATAAATATTGTACATCGACCTTTGGAAAGAAACAATCGGCTAATTTCGGCTTCGTAGTGCGTTATCTCTGTCGCACACTACCTATGTGACGTTAACTGACGTTTTGTCAGTCGTTGTTCAAGTGCGATAGAGTGCGGTCGCGTCCAGTTCAAAATATATATCTAGAGTTGTTAACACCCCCAAATTTAAATAATTTAAAGTTGTACTATGGCATCTTTAGGAAAAATAGGGGAAACTTTTTATTTTACCCCAACCTAAAGCAATCATTTATAGAAAAATTGGTGTATTTTATACAAAGAATAAAAAGAATTATCAAAAGAAGCAAATCATAATTGTTTTAACAGCTCTACGAAGCCGAAATTAGCCGATTGTCTCTTTCCAAAGATCGATGTGCAATATTTATCGCCGGGTACTGTAATATTATATAAATACAGGGTGACAGGGCATCGAAGCCCAACTTTTTACCTTGGATTCAGTACATGTGTGTATAAAGGGACTTAGTCATAACGGGCAGGACGCACTGATGAAGACTGGTCTTTAGGAGAATTTTAGTAAACTTCTCTTCGCTTCGTTTTTGCTTCGCTATCATTTCAAAACCACTTCGAATTACCCGAATTTTACAGCGCTTTACTTGAATTGGACTTCGCTTTCACCAGAATCCATTAAAGGCGTGAGTCATTAAGTTACCCGTGTAAATAGGCTAGTTTCCTAAAAAATTCTAATTAGTCCGTCAGTTAGATTATCGAAAAATAATGGACCCGTATTTTTTCTTTTGTCAATCAAACAAAAAATGACAAAGATGAAGCACGTCAAAATTTGGGAGTGGGGGGTCGTGACGTCACGCCGTGCTAAAAAGTGTCGCACGGCGTGACGTCACGACCCCCCACTGCCCGTGAAAGTGGCGGGGGCCGGGGGGGTTCAAACTTGGTTTTAACCGGTTAATTTTCACTATCAAAACCAAAATTCATGAAAAACCGGTTTGCCGCATAAACCGGTAAAAACCGGTAAAGTGCAACCTTTAACCTAAATCTATTTCGGTTTGGGGTCAATGACCATAACCGGTTAAGAATTTCAACCGGTTTCCGAGCCTTGGCCGTATGCGACGTGCCGTCCGGTAATTTGAACTGAATGCGAGTCGTCTCTAAGGGTTTTATCATACTAGCGGATTGCGAGCGTCCTCAAAGCAGAGCGGGCGCGCTACGATCACGCGTCGCATGCGCAGCGAATTCGTTGCGGACGCGCAACGAGATCGTCGCGAATGTTACTGTGCGTGTGTGTGTGGACGCCATTGTTACTGAGTGTATTGTACGTCGTTAACTTGCTACAAACACGCGACGAAAACGTTGCGATTTTGCCACGCGTCCGCGACGTCTTCGCTGTGCAGCCGCGGCGTGTTCGCGACGCATTCGCCGCGCGCCCGCCCCGCAGCCGCTCGCAAACCGCTAGTGTAATAAGGCCCTTAATGAGCATTGTTACTTACTCGTAAATTATCAGCGACATATCGCTGCACATCGCGAAGTGTGCCTTCAGCGTCGAAGTGTGCCGTATGCGACGTGCCGTCCGGTAACTTGAACTGAATACGAGCCCGGCCACCGCCGTCACCTAGTGCTAGAAAAAGGACCACTGATTAATGAAATTTAAACATTTTTTTGGGGACGAACCAGCACCCTAATTGCGTAACACACTATCAATTGGAATCTGAATCATTTTGAAGCGAATTGCTAATCCATTGCTTCATAAGTTCGAAAAATTTGTCTGCTTAACACGTAAAAACGCAATGAATGTTGTTGAACTGTCAAAATGAAACCGATTCCGATTGATAATCCCAACCCTGCAGAGCAATTGTGTTGCTACACAATTGCTCTGCAGGGTTGGGATAATTCCTTACAAAAACATGTTTTTGGGGACGAACCAGGGCAAGGGTGGGATAACCTCATACAGTGACATTTGTTCGGGCGTATTGTCACACGATTTACGTTCTGCACTGTGCCCGTTATTTCTCAGCCAGGACAGGCTACGATAGCCACATAAGAGTACACCAGTGGCGTGCATTGGTTTTCATAATAGGTAGGCACTAGGCCGGGTCTAGTCTAGATAAACGCGGTCACTAATCAGAAAAAAAAGTGAAGTCAAAAGTGCGGTTATTTGAGTAGGCATGCCTACTTAAGGGTGATAAATTGCGAAGATCGACCGTCATGGTATTACGCGTAAGTCGTACCTATTTTTAATTTTGGCGTATTAATTTGAACGAGTAAAGACCAATGACGATGTGCGAATAGTACGGGAGCCGAGTAGGCCGTCCGGCGACTGTCTACTGCCGCGCGTGTTTGTATGAAAATTTTGTTTTTTGTTAGGTATGATAGTTTAGTGAGTTTCTTAATTGTGGGGCACACACACTAAAATTTAATTGACAGGCTTATGTTGATATATCGAGGTAGGCACTGCTTGTATGCCTATATGCAATGCACGCCACTGGAGCACACGTTCATAATCCATAGCCGACATAATCAAAAATCGTCACCAGAGCCAAAATCGGCATGGGAATGCTCAAGGGCGGGCGTTTTGGGGGACTGTCTTGTATAATTTTTACGTTCGAAAAGTGCTGATTTTCAGCCTAATTTGAATAAATGACTTTTGATTTGATTTAGAATATTTAAGGTGTTTCAAAATTAACCCTACCAACTTTAAGAGGTGCTTTAGACCAGCGAATTGAACAACTTTCAATATGGAACCAACTCTGACATCACGAAAAAAAAATCAGCTGTTTCATACATTTTGGTCGAGTAGGTATTGAACTTTTGTATTAAACAGCTGATTTTTTTTCGTGTTTTCGGAGTTGGTCCCATAGTGAAAGTTGTTCAGTTCGATGGTTTAAAGCACCTCTTAAAGTTTGTTGAGTTAATTTTGAAACACCTTATATAATAATTCGCGGCTTCGGCCCTACCCCGTCGTATCGCATCGCCCGCCCGCTCCATTCTCGCTTAGGGTTTTTTTTTTAAACTTTTTTCTTTTTGCTCGGCTCCTAAGAGTCAATAGCGTGATGTTAAATAGCCTATAATCTTCCTCAAGAATTGGGCTATCAAATACAAATCCGAGTGATAGTTTCATAGATTAGCGCATTCAAATAAATAAAAAAAAAACTCTTCAGCTGTATTATTAGTACAGACAGAAGATGTAGAAGTAGTTTTGCGTACTGGGTGTGGGCTGCACGGAGTGCTGCGCGTGCGCAGGCGGCAGGTCGCGCGCGCGTCGCTCGGCGCGGTCCTGTGCGATCTGCTCGAGGATGCGCTGGCGCGCCAGGTTGTTCTCCATCTTCTCACGGCGACGTTCCTCCTGTGGGTAGCAGGAATAATAATAATATGAAAAACAGATACTAAGCTTCTTATTTTTTTCAAATTTCCATTATTTTCACTGTTAAAAGCAAATACCTAAACTATTGGCGCTGCCTGCCGCCCAGCACCGCACTCTGGCTCGCTCTCACTCAGTCCACGAGCGAGATAGAGTGAATTTTAGCTGAGGTAGTATGGGCTCTTAATATTCTTCAGTTTTCTCAATGTATGTTAGTTTTGCTAACGGTCAGCGGCAAACTTAGAGCGAACGGGCAATATGAGTTTGGGTTGCATGAAGAAGCCTCCTTGTGTAGCGCAGTTTGTTCCACCAGTTACTCAACTGAACGCTCGCGCTCGGTGCATCCTGGACAGTCACACCCAACACCTTATTTGAGTGGCCAATTCTTCCCTTGCGGTGGTAGGGCTAACGCCCGCCTGGTTAGCGACCCCCCTCCCACCGGAGTCCGGCGTCAAGCAGCCTGCTGTGTTCCGTCGATGCGTGGGAGTTCCAGTGTCTTTGGCATCTTCTAGACACGCTCGTTCCATCATAGACCTCATCCATCGCTTTCTATCAGGCGTGATTGAGGTCAAGAGCTGGCACATTCAGCAATAAAAATAAATAAAAATATATATGCCTTACCTGTATCTGTTTCAGCTCCTGATCCGCCTGCCACCTCTTAAGCTCTGCGACTCCCTTCCCTGCCTGCCGGCGCTCTATCTCTTTCTCCTTCTCCAACTGTGAGAGGAAAAGAGAAGGTAATCCGTTAGACCTGTAGTATTCAATTGGATTTTCTCCGTCATGGCCACTGAAAACTTATTTTTTTATTAAGTAACGTCTTTAAACCATCTATAAAAGTGTCGTTTAAAAAAGAAATAGTGATTTCTATGAAATATATTTTCAAAATGAAATATATTCATTCTTTGCGTCTCTAATTACTTTTAAACAAACATGCACACTTAATAAGAACATGCATTTTTCAATTACCACTCCGTCTGCCCACGTGGTCATTTATATGGCAATTTCTCCTTCAAGCAAGTCCTGCATGTTCAGTATTACTTGGGCTTATATCCGGCAGTACACAGACATCTCAAACAAAGTAGGTATGCGCTTCGGGAATCATCGTCGATCTTCGGAAATACGAACGCGCGATGATGAGATCTAATATAGAGTTGTTACAACCATAGATGGCCTTACCTATTTTGTATTACCATGTTTACAAAATTACAGATTAACAACTCTATGCAATTCCAAAAAACTTTTGAGTGACAGATGACGATCTGCGACCGGAGTAGCTAGCCCAACAGAGAGAAAACTTCATACAAACGCACAATGATACAGTTCTTTCAAAGTTATTTTACCTCTGATAGCAGCAACCCAACAGGAAACTTATTGTAGCGAGGATAAAGATCACTTTAATTTTGACAGTGATACAAAATCAAAGGTAAAATAACTGTGAAAGCATAGAAGCTTTGCCTCTGTGGGGGTTACTCTGTGGCGCGACGTTCGTACGTATTCGGAAACACGAAGATTACCGAGGCGCATTTTCTGTACCCTCTTTCGACTGATGACGACGCTGATGACATCTCCAACCGCCACCACCTCAAAATATTAACGATAAAGACTCCCTACCTCTTTCTCCTTATCAGCTTTCTCCCTCCTCCTCGCTTCTATCAACTCCTTCGCACGTTCCATCTTTTCTTCTACACTGCCTACACTCTCTGTGGTTTGGAGTAGAGATTCCTGCAAGATGGTGGCAAATTAAGAGAAATAATTCCTAAAATGTGGCCGGTTTTGACCAAGTCATTGATGTATAAAAACAAATGTGTGCTGTCGGGAGATCACGTCAAGAACGAAATTCCTATAAACGTGGTACTCTCGGCAGAATCATCGTTAAAACGATGGTGCCATTACAATAAAAAAAAAACGTGATACACGCACGCATACACGCTCGTATACAGGGTGTCCCTGGAAGTATGGATCAAATCGAATAGGGGCGTGGGCAAGGTCATTAATTTCTAAACTTTTTGACCCTGAGAATGTCGGTGAATGTTTTTACGGTTCAAAAGTTATGACCAATTTATTTTATTTTTCAATCTCTTCGTATTCGTATAGTGCTCAAAGAAAATAATCATAAAAACATACTATCAGCTATCTAAAAAAAATTAAATTGATAGCCCTGATAGTTTTTGTTAAGATTTATTTTAAAACTTAAAACGATTCGATTTATCTTCTCTTTTTTTTTTCTTTTGTTAAAACGTTTGAAAATGAACTTGCCCAGGCCCCTATTCGATTTGATCCATACTTCCAGGGACACCCTGTATAATAGAAAAAAGAGTATGAATTTAATACGCGTTTTTAATACAGAACCATTTAGTATAAGTTTTTAGAAGCCCTCATAAAGTTGTCGCCATCTTGGCGAATTTTCATTTTGACCTCACTATATCTAAAAGAGAAAGTCGCATGGAGGGGGCGTAACGCTTATTTGTTACGTTTCTATTTTCGATCATCATCATCTGCCTAGTCTTTTCCCAACTATGTTGGGGTCGGCTTCCAGTCTAACATGATGCAGCTGAATACCATAATTTTACATGGAGCGACTGCCTATCTGACCTCCACAATTCAGTTACTAGGTAAGACAATACAACACGGTAAGACTGTTTACTGTTTGTTACTCAGGGCGGCGGCTGATGAACATCTAGCACGTCAAAGGCGGCGCCCACGGACCCAGTCAGGCGGTCCACTGTACACCCACCAACTCGCACTAGACAAGCGCGGTGGGTTAATTTGTCTAAACAAAGCAAGGGCCTCCCTACTCCCTCATGAGAGAGTAGGGAGGCCTTTGCCCTGCAGTGGGACGTCACAGGCTAATAATAAGACTGTTTGTCAGACTTTTGGGCTTCTGACTACATAACGACAGAATATGATATCTTTGTAATATTTTCTATGATGTTCCAAAAACTGCTTTGTAAGAATTGGTTTAAAATTAAAATTGGTGTTTATCAAATTACAGTTCGTGTGTCGAATGTTAAGTTTTTGTGCTTTGTTTTTCGAATCGTTCAAAAAGCTGCTTTATGTCTCTGTGTTAAAGTTTAAATTCGTGATGTCTGACTTTTGTTTTTTGAATAGATTTTTTTTTATATACATCAATGGCCAGCCACCCTTTAAATTGAACAGAAAAAAAAAACTTAAAAAAAAAAACAAGCTTTTATAACGCTATTCAAAATGATCTTGCTGAAATATTTTGACGATACCAGTTACCAACAAGGAGTTCCATCGAGCGGTGACAATCCTGGCTGCAGCATGAGCGGGGCAATTGCGTAACACACTTACAATAGCCTCTCATTTTGACAGTTCAACAACATTCATTGCGTCATTTACATTGCCGAGCAGAAGAATTTTTGAAACATATGAAGCAATGGATTGCAATTGCTTTCTAAATCTTTCGAATTTTAGATAGAAAGTATGTTACGGAATTGGAGTGCTAGTCGTCTCGTACCAAATCAATGTAATGTCATTGGAACGGAGAATTGTCTAACATTGTTATATTGTTTTCTAAGCATGCAGTGCCGTAAGGCTAAGGTCGCTTTCACATTAGGACGTTAGCCGCGCGATCGTAGCGCGGCAGAAGCAGATGCCTTCAAATTATTAGAACAGCCGCGCGATAGCAGCGCGGCTGCCGCGCCGCAGTTTATCAGTGTGACGTACTCCATTTAAATAAAAACTCTTTTTCCAAAAAAAAACCGACTTCAAAAAAAAACTTCAAAGTTATAAATAACTTTAATTTCGGAAGTCGGTGTCGTTGGTTCCGCATTTTCGTTTTTTGACACCGACTTCCGAAATTAAAGTTATTTATCAGTTTGATTTATTTTTTTCTGAACTCGGTTGTTTTTTTTTGTAAAAAAATTTTCACTTTTTAGTTCTACCTACCCCACACAAATTCAATTAACACTAGTGCATTGAAGAATTGAAGACACCGACTAGAAGAATCATAAAAATTCGCATAGTAATGCCGGAGATGCAGTACATTTATGCATATAATTTCGTACATAAGAATAATTACCTAATAAAACCTTCCTGAAAGTATGTAGACCACATTAGTGAAAGAATTATCAAAATTGATTCATAAGTTTTTGAGAAAATCGCGGACATACAAACATACATACATACGGGTCGAATACAGAACCTCATTTTTTGAAGTCGGTTAAAAATGGATTCCGACGGGGAAACATTGTTGCTTCTGCTTTTGATAGTACTCCAGCTCATCGCCTACTGAGCGCACGCAGCGGCCGCGCCCGCCGCGCTTCTGTTTATTATAATACTAGCTGCGCCCCGCGGTTTCACCCGCGTAAGTTTCGATCCCGTGGGAATATCGGGATAAAAACTATCCTATGTCCTTTCCCGGGACTCAAACTATCTCTATACCAAATTTCATCGAAATCGGTTCAGTAGTTTAGGCGTGAAGAAAAGACAGACAGACAGACAGAGTTACTTTCGCATTTATAATATTATAGTTTGGATGAAATTCTGACTGGGCGACGATCGGGCGTCTGTTGCGCGAATGTCGCGCTACTAAAGTCACCTAAATGTGAAAGCGGTCTAAGAAATAATAATAAAACCCTGTGAAATAAACAGTTTGCGTTACGTAAAGTACCTTCGTTATTAAGGTTTCTTAAAAACTTTGAATAAAGAGTAACTGCAAGTTACTCTTTTTTTTAAGTTTATTTGAATTAATATCAATAACGGGTGTGAAAAGACACTTAGAGCGGTTTCGTACTACATCCGACCCGAATCCGAGAAATGTCGGTCCGAAGTGACCATTGTCATATTTGTATGAGGGGTTGCGCATTTGATCCGAACAAATAGGACTATGGACTATTGCTCGGATTCGGATCGGACGTAGTGCGAAACCGCCCTTAGGGCGTGTTAAAAGACAAATTTTTAGGTAATAGACAATACCGCATCGCGACAACAAATAAGGTTCAATACGAACGTTCGATGCGTTTGATGTTAGTTGAATCGAATAACAAAATAAAAAGTAATTTTGCAGTTTTAATTAAATTACAAAAATAAATGCACGACTCAGTGGAATAATTTTTAGGTATTTCTTTAGTTATTTAATAGTAGATTGTGCAACTAAGGCATAAAAGAAGCTATTTTACCCCGAGACGTTTATATCCACGCGAGCCGCAGGCGAGGGTGGATAGTTAAGTCGAGGGGTAAAATGGCTCGTTTATGCCTGAGTTATACACTCTGCTTTTCACTTCGATTGCGAGAAAATGAAACAGGCATAAAGTATACAGTACATAATTAATCAAAAATTTTGCAAAGCATAGCTCTAATTCCCGCCACCACAGATAAAACACCAACCAACCACGAAACTTTTTACAAGTTTCTTTTTTTAATTTCGACATTTGTCATTCGACTTGGGTACTTCATACTGCCAAGTCATAAAAACGTTTCTTTGCGTTTTTAAATAATAAATGACAACTATTTTACCTGATTTTATTAAATTAACGATAGCAAACACGGAAGTGGTATAAATTAAAGAAAATGAAATAAATCACGACTTTAATCTGCGAAGTTTTCTTGCGCGTGTGGCTGTTGGGCCTGATTACCTTAGTCTCAGAAAAAAAAATTACTTTATGCACTACAACATAAAAAGCGATTTTATGTCGCCTAAGCACAACATAAAGACGAACTTTTAGAGCATGAGAAGTGAAAATTCCCTTTATTATCATTTCATAAAATATAAACGCATTTAATGATTTCAGCAACAACTTTTGCTCATTGTTTCTTAGTTTACTAAGTGAAAGTTCCTTTTCACACCACATATGCAAAATAAACTACTACAACTACAAAAAAAAATGCATAACACCTAATCAAAGATCACATAACAAAAAAAAAGACGGGTTGCACTCCGGGAGTGCCGGCAGAAGTGAAAACTTGAATATTAACGTTGAAATAAATCAATTATTAATTGAATTAATATAAGTAGCTCATTTTTTTTTTTCACTATTTCTGCGTCACTTTTTTCATTAATAGATGCACTTTGTTCAATTTCCATATTTTAAACACTTTATATACACGAATTTTACGAATACACAGCAGTGTGGCTACTACACAGACGGTCGAGCCATCAGCTGTCCATCCATCCATCCACATCCACGTCCACGTTCACGTCCACGTCCAAGTCCACGTCCGTCCGTCCGTCCATCCATCCATCCATCCATCCATCCATCCATCCATCCATCCATCCATCCATCCATCCATCCATCCATCCATCCATCCATCCATCCATCCATCCATCCATCCATCCATCCATCCATCCATCCATCCATCCATTGTCGTGTGTCGCTTGGTTCACTTCGGTTGGCGCCGCCGTAGAAAGAGAGGGGGGGGAAATCTCTCCTGACGGTTACGTGTCCTGACGCGATGTCCTGACGCGAGTTCAACATTTTTTACCCATTACAAAAAGTGTGCAACGCCGCTAAAGAAGTTTTCACTTCAAAAATTCACCAAAACATTCCCTCCCTTTATTTAAAACTCACCCTTTCATTATCCAGAGAATCGGGCAAGCTGGGTGTCGGGGCCTGGCTGGGCCCCGGCTCGTCCGGCTTCACGGGGCGGCGCACGCACACATCGCCGTCGCACACCATGTTGTCCGGAGTTTGTGGCGCGGGCGCGTGTGCGGAGCCGGTCTTAGGGAACTTGAAGTCGGATCCTAGGAATTTACCAGAGCTCCTATAATATTTATTTTTATTTATTTACTAGCTGCGCCCCGCGGTTTCACCCGCGTTAATGTCGATCCCGTGGGAATATCGGGATAAAAACTATCCTATGTCCTTTCCCGGGACTCAAACTATCTCTATACCAAATTTCATCGAAATCGGTCCAGCCGTTTTCATGTTATGTCGTGACAACGGAAAACGGGTTTCATTTTTATATATATAGATTAAAACTTTATGCACAAGTAAATAAACTGTACAAAGGCGGACTTAATGCCTTGGGCATTTTCTACCAGTCTACCTTAGGGTGATGCAGAGACAATACACAGTAGGTGCAATAACAGAAAAAAAAAGAAAATATTTATAACTAAGGTATAAGAATAAATACATATATACATACATAGGTACAACAATATATATATATATAAACTAGCACTTTGCCCGCGACTTCGTTCGCGTGTATTTCGTACTTTCCTCTAAAAATTTCGACATTTATGTATGATCTATATTATTATTTATTTACATAAATAAGTATTAGGACAATTTTTAAGTTTACCTATTCATCAGATATTTCAAATAAACTGTAACCCCACAGGGGCCGGGTGGTTCGAAAAACCGTTTGGGATGTGTTCATAACTTGACTCAAAAACCCATACCCTTTTTTGAGTCAATGGAAGCAAGCAGTAAAATCCACCCCTTAAACTTTATTACCGTTTCCACCTTGATAGGAGTCGATTTTTGAAAAACCCTAAAACACATTTTTATTTTTAGTTTTAGTAGTACCGAGTTTCGAGTTAATCGTACTGCGGGTTACATATTTTTCTAACCTATTATTACTTTGTCACCCCCTAAATCCTCTGTGAGAGGTTTTTTTAAACTAAAAGTGACAATCTTAATTATTTACTGAGCCAAATATTGCCAAGTTTCAAGTTTATTAATCAAATGAATAAGAGTTTTCATATAAACTGTATCCCTTCTTTTTATACTCATAGAGGTGGAATTTTGAAAAATCGTCTGGGATGTTTCTATAACTTGACTTAAAGATTATTTCTTACTAATTTTCCAGTTAATCAAGCCACGTAATAAAATACTCCCCTGTGAAATCGACTACCACCACTCTTCACATCGTTAGGCGTAGATTTTTGAAAAACCCAGGTACACTTTATTATTTATTTTGGTTGGTTGGTGGTGAGTTTCGAGTTAATTGGACCGCGCGTTAAAATTCTTCCATACAAAATTTGACACCCCGAATCTCCATTTAGGGTAGCTTAGAATTCCAAAAAATGACGAATTTTATAAATCAGTATTTGTGCCAAGTTTCAAGTTCTATACATTTTTTTTTGAGTTATTCTAGCCACTCACTAAAATCCCCTTAAAAATCGAAGTCTGGGCACAGAATACTTAAAGTACTGGTCTGGGTCAATTTTCGAAAGCCCCATACACTTATTATTGATTATTTTCCGTCAAAAGTATTAATACTGAGTTTCGAGTTAATCGGACCACGGGTGAAAATTCTTCCACAGAAACTTTAACACCCCTAAACCCCCTTTGAGGGGTAGTTTTGATAAACGAATAATGATAAACTTTATTAGTTGCTTAGGCAAGTATTCTTGCCAAGTATCAAGTTTATTAATTAAATGAATAAGATTTTTCATATAAACTGTACCTCATTTTTCACCCCCACGGGGTGGAATTTATAAAAATCGTTTGGGATGTGTTCATTACTTGAGTCAAAGATTATTTATACCAATTTTCGAGTTAATCAAGTCACGCAGTAAAATCCTCCCCTGTAAAATTCACTACCCCTTTTCACGCAGTTAGGGGTAGATTTTCGAAAAACCCAGATACACATTATTCTTTATTTTTGGTCTTAAGTATAAATACTGAGTTTCGAGTTAATCGGACCACGCGTAAAAATTCTTCCATACAAATTTTGACACCCCCCAATCCCCCTTTAGGGGGTAGTTTAGAAAAACAAAAAATGCCAACCTTCATAATTTACTTAGATAAGTATTCGTGCCAAGTTTCAAGTTAATCGGACCGCGCGTTAAAATTCTTCCATACAAACTTTGACACCCCCCAATCCCCCTTTAGGGGGTAGTTTAGAAAAACAAAAAATGTCAATCTTCATAATTTACTTAGATAAATATTCGTGCCCAGTTTCAAGTTTATTAACTCAAGGAATAAGATTTTTCATACAAACAAAATCCCCCCTTTTCACCCCCTTAAAGGTTGAATTTCCAAAAACCCCTTCTTAGTGCTCCCCTACATTATAAAAGGAAGCTGTGTGCAAAATTTCACATTCCTAGTCCCAGTAGTTTCGGCTGTGCGTTGATATGTCAGTCAGTCAGTCAGTCAGTCAGTCAGTCAGTCAGTCAGTCAGTTTCTCCTTTTATATATTTAGATATAAAACAAATAGTTATGAGACATAGATAAGAATCCCTACAACAACTTAATTTTGAGACGAATCTGCCAACTTCTTGTGTATGTGTTCTCGAGCTTTCACTTTAAATGTGAACGCATTGTTAATATCGTTAAATCGTTAATATCGATTTAATTTTGAACAAAAATATAAATTACAGCCCTACGGAAATCTTATTTTGAGATGATTATCGCAAAAAGTCATCATCTGCCTAGCCTTTTCTCAAGTATGTTGGGATCGGCTTCCAGTCTAACCGGATGCAGCTGAATACCAGTAGTTTACATGGAGCGACTGCCTATCTGACCTCCTCAACCCAGTTACTAGATAACACGATACCCCTTGGTAAGACTGGTTGTCAGACTTTCGGGCTTCTGACGACCCGTAACGACTGCCAAAATTTATCTACAAATTTTGTCAGATGTACTCATAGTAGAATATTCTTATCAAAATATTGTTATTACACGACCAGTAACCGTTTTACCCTTATTAAATGTACACCGTGATCATAATAATATAACAATTAATAACATAGCGTTGCGACAGTTGTGCGACAGTCGTACGACTAGTCGTAAGCGCGTTAAAAAAATTTAATGTAATTTTGTAGAATTAGCATAGATATAAGCGATTTGGTGTAAACTGTTAGCTTATACCTGATGAATAAATAAATGAAGATGAAGATTGAATACAGTCGCAATTGTTGGCAATATAAAAAGTGTCAACATCGACAACATCCATCGGTTTCTTACTAAACTTCAATTATATCCGACGATGCTGCATACTTATCTCTTTTGTTGACTGTACATGGCATTTTGGGCACAAATGTGTGTATCATTTGAAAACCCTAATCCCCCCACTACGAAATTCCATATAAGCTACTAACCACAGATATAGATACACCTAGATAATGCAAGAGCACCAACTTCGCGTGCCAAAAATCGCACCAGTTTACGATCGAAAATCATAAGCCGCCACTTTCGCGCTCAGTCCTGCGTACTGCTGGCTGGGTGAGCGTGAGCGAGAGAGCGCGAGCTTGTGACGTCATAGTAGGTAGTCAAAAAGTGGCACGCTTAGTTTTCATACAGTTTGTGATACTTGCGTTATCTATGTCTATCTACAGGATGTTACGGAAAGGGTATATCAATACAAACGGGTTGAAGAGTGTATCTGATCTAGAATCTCTGTACAAAATTTCAGCTCAAAAGCATTAACTTTGAAAATGCTTAATATATTTTTTTATTTCGACATCACGGCGCTGCACTGGCGCGCGGCGGCGTGATGTGCGTGTACTAGGCGCACAGACACACTACAGATAATGGATAATGACCCTCGTAGTGCGGTGACACGTTTGTTATGATTTCAATTTAATAAACTATCGAAATAAAAAAATTTTTAAGCATTTTCAAAGTTAATGCTTTTGAGCTGAAATTTTATACAGAGATTTTAGACCAGATACACTCTTCAACCCGTTTGTATTGATATACCCTTTCCGTAGAGCAGTGGTGGCCCAGTGGTATCGGCCGCGACTTACGAGTTGTAGGTCGTAGGTTCGAACCCAGAAAAGCGCTTTACTTTGAATAAATTATTTCATCATCACTGCTCTCAAAACGGTGAAGGAAAACATCGTGAGGAAACCGGCATGTCCTAGAACCAAAAGTTCGAAGACATGTGACATCTGCCAACCCGCACTGGGCCCGCGTGGTGGATTACGGCCCACTCCCTCTCACCGAGAGGAGGCCTGTGTCCCAGCAGTGGGAACATTATAGGCTGATTATGATATCTGTGCTACTAACCTTTTACAGGATCGACCTTCGTTTCATCAGTAGCCACCTGCTGCAGCATAGCATTTTTCTCGGTCGTCACGAAGCTGACTGTCTGCTGCATGTTCTGCTGGATGACGGTGGGCTGGGTGGAGGTTGGCTCGATGTTGGACGGCGCGGTGCTGGTGGATGACGTGGATGCCTGCACCCCGGGCGACTGGGACGAAGACACGGACGGCTGCTTCTCTTTGACTGGAAGAGGATGATATTTTTATTGCATCAATCCTGTACAATAGATTAATTAGAAAACTCACCCCCTTATTCATAATCCTATTTTATCTCTATTTTAGCTAAAATAGGTTTATAGAACGTTTCTCTTTATCTGTCACGTTGACATTTCTGTGTGTAAGAAAGAGACAAACCCCATTTTAACTAAAATAGGTTTGATATGTTTTATGAATAAGGGGGTAAGTATCTATAAACGAAATTACTGTAGCTGTAAAAAAATTATACTTAATTATTTATTAACCATCGACTATGCACAGACAGAAGACCTACTTATTGTCTGCAAATAGAACTGCAACATGCTATTTTATTTACTTTTAGTTAAGTACCTAAGTTTTAATTTAGTTTTTACGTTATACTCATTGTTAATTTATTACATTAACCCCTTATTCATAATCCTATTTTATCTCTATTTTAGCTAAAATAGGTTTATAGAACGTTTGTCTTTATCTGTCACGTTGTCATTTCTGTATGTAAGAAAGAGACAAACCCCATTTTAACTAAAATAGGTTTGATAAGTTTTATGAATAAGGGGGTACGTATTTATGCGCTTTCTAGCCTGAAGCACAGGTTCAACCTAGTTCAGGCAAATTAGCAACTGTGCGCTATTTTAATTGTTAAGCTATTCAGTGTAAATGTATCCTCTTTTATAAATAAACGATATTATTATATTAATTGAATGTATATTTTTCAATTCATAGATATGTACAGACGCCACACCAAGCTACTACAATCTGTCATAATTTCTTTAATAGATTTTCAACTTTATCGCTAAAGCATAAGGTTCAAAGTTGATTGGGAAAATTTGACAATTTCGGGTAGCTTGATATGCTGGCGTCTGTGCTTACTTTTTAAGTGTATCTTGGATACAGTGGCGTGCATTGCATATAGGCATATAATCAGTGCGTACCTCGATATATCAACATAAGCCCGTCAATTACATTTTAGTGTGTGTGCCCCACAATTGACAACATTTCATATTTTTAACCTGCATGTATTATTACGTTATATAAAAGTAAATTCAAATCTAGGGCACCCATATTTTTTCGTTTTTCGAAATTATGTACTTTTCATTCAAAATTACAACTTTGAAATTCGGTGTATTCTAAAAAGACGTAAGGTCCAAATGACGCCAGGCTTTCGGTAGAATGGCGATATTACCTTTGCTTTACTGTGACCCGTCAAAAAAACTGTTAGATGTCACTTGTCTCAGTCGTTGTTTTGGTTCCTTCATTGGCGTATATTTTTCATTGGGATCCATTTTATTGGCGAAATATCAATCAAAAATTGATAATATTAACAGTAAGCAGCGTGTCGAGTTGATAGGAAAAAATATTGTTGAATTTAATTCTGTTTTTTAGTTGTTTTCTAGTTACACTTTTTAGGTGACATTGACATGTCTTGTTTGATGTAATGTTTTCAATCAAAGACATTGGAATGCGCAAAGGTACTGCCTCATTCTGCCATTTATGTGACGTCATCACATGTTTTTTGATTTTAATTTTTTTTCTCAGTAAATTAGAAATAAAAAAATAAAATAAAAATATATTTGAACTCAGGATACGAAAATGAAGAAATAGTATTTTTGTTTTAAGGTCGTGTCAGGTTTGAAATGTTGTCAATTAAGAAACTCACTAAATTATCATACCTAACAACTACACTGCACTGCTTACGTGCTTATATGCAATGCACGCCACTGCTTGGATATCACTGACATCAGTGATAGAAAAAACCGTGGGGAAACCTGGAGTTATCCTATCTAACATTACAAATATGAAAGTAAGTTTCTTTGTCACCTTTTCACGCCTAAACCACTGAACCGATCATCCTAAAATTTTGCAATATACGTTGTCAAGTGTACAGAAACGGACATAGGGTACCTTTCATCCCGAAAAAAAGTGCTGTTCCCGAGGAAAACAACAATAACGTTATTGTGATAATAGATGGCGCCACGTGTCTATTGAACTTTGTCACATTATTTAATTCGCCGGGTCAGTTACTACTAACTGACCATAACATAAGTCTAACATCGCCAACCCATCTTGAGCGAGCGTGGTGATCAATACTCGTGCCTTCTCTGAATGAGAAGAAGCCTTTTCTGTGCAGTGGGACTGTAGCGGTATCCATAACGCCACATGCGAACAACGCGTCATACTGACGTCACGCAAATCCTGCATCTCGCAAGCAGAGTTTACCGCGCAACTAGCATAGATGCCCGACATGAATCATTGGGCAGTTGCCCGCCAGACACAACGCCCATCTGGTCGGAGGATCCTCCCTTTTCTATAGAGTATGAGTGAACTTTACACCCTGTTCCTCATACCTCTATAGGACAGTAACTGGCTAGTATTTTTTTTAATCTGAAGATGAAGGTGGGCCGACGACCTTGTGAAGGCTGCAAGAACTCGTTGGATTCGAGAAGCACAGAACCGGTCCAAGTGGCGGTGCTTGGGGGAGGCCTATGTCCAGCAGCCTGCCGAGAACGAATCATCATCATTTCAGCCGAAAGACGTCCACTGCTGGACATAGGCACCTCCACTTCGACCGGTTTTGTGCTTTTCGCATCCAACGAGTTCCTGCGGCCTTCACAAGGTCGTCGGTCCACCTTGTGGGAGGCCTTTCCGCGCTACGTCTTCCGGTACGCGGTCGCCACTCCGGAACCTTTCGGCCCCATCGGCCATCTGTTCTGCGAGCAATGTGCCCTGCCCACTGCCACTTACGTTTGGCAATTCTTCGGGCTATGTCGGTTACCTTGGTTCTCCTGCGGATCTCTTCATTTCTGATTCGATCACGCAGAGAAACTCCAAGCATAGCCCTCTCCATTGCCCTTTGGGTGACTCTCAGCCTTCTAATAAGGCCCATTGTGAGCGACCACGTTTCAGTGCCGAGAACGAATGAATAAAAAAAATAAGATTTTTACTATGTAAAAGATACTTACAGTGCTCTTCAAGGATCCTATCTATTCTGGTTGCCAGGTTACTAGGCTGCACGCCGGCGCAGACCACCTCCAGTGGCGTGCCATTCCGACCTATGAAGAACAGCGAGGGAACTGGCACGAATTGATCTGGTTGTGGAGTTAGGGAATTATTGCGTAGGATATAATGTAGTGTTTTATAGCATGATCGGCCTATAATGTTCCCACTGCTGGGACACAGGCCTTCTCTCTGTAAGAGGAGGCCTGTTTCCCAGCAGAATTAATTGTGAACGAAAAGTTGAATATGTATGGAAAAGTAGTAAACTGTATATTGCTCGCTCACAGTCGGCGGCTGACAATATGTTTGGTATGATCGCGGCTTTATGGAATTCTTTAGTTCATAAATATGGCGCTACCGCTTACATTAATTTAATCTGTCAAGCTCCGCTGATGAGACACAATTAATTTTCCATTGTTTCGTCACCGATCTGTAACGCGCGAGGCTTCAAGATCCTAATATCTCCAAGTGGGTGGTAAATAATTATGGTAAACATGTACTACTTGTTTATTACCATATACCATTAACTAAATACATGTGAGCCACTCTACGAAATCAATCAATCCACTCAGATTGTCCTAACAAAGTACATAATTAGAAGTCACAACTATTATCTATAGGACTACAGCTACACAGCCAGTCCTATCGAATGCACACTCAGCAGCACGTCAGTACTAATACTTGAACTACGAAAACAACTCTTAGTACCTACTAAGTAATAAAGGCGCTGTATACATGGAGTATAGACGAAAACAAACATTACTTAAACTAAATGTTCTTGTATATGGATTTTATTCAATTTCGAGCGGCCATTGTTGTTTACATCTTTGGCAAATTTAGCGCGGCCGGACCTTAGTTCTAAACATAATTTATTTTGAGAGATACACCGGGACCGCCCTAAGAGGACATAATTATAGTATCTTATTGGTGAAGTTCTTCAGAAGAGACAGATGCGTAGTACTCGCAACTGGAGTGCGTGTAAGACCAAAACACACTATTAATCCAAATCTAAATCATTTTGAAGGTTATTGCTAATCCATTACTTCTTATGTTCGAAAAATGTGTCTGCCGAACAACGTAAACAACGCAATGTATGTTGTTGAACTGTCAAAATGAAACTCATTGCTACTGATAGTGTTACGCAATAAGCCCGCAGATAGTATGCACATAAACGAGGCAAAAGGCGGATGTAAAGGCCTTATCATACTAGCGGATTGCGAGCGTCCTCAAAGCGGAGCGGGCGCGCAACGAACACGCGGCGCATGCGCAGCGAATTCGTTGCGAACGCGCAACGAGATCGCCGCGAATGTTACTGTGCGTGTGTGTGTGGACGCCATGGTATTTTTATTTGATGTACATATGTATCTGGTGTATTGTGTGTCTTTGAGTCTGTGCTAAATAAATGTATTTTCTTTCTTTCTTTCTTTCCATTGTTACTGAGTGTATTGTATGTCGTTAACTTGCTACAAAAACACGACGAAAACGTTGCGATTTTGCCACGCGTCCGCGACGTGTTCGCTGTGCAGCCGCGGCGTGTTCGCGACGCATTCGCCGCGCGCCCACCCCGCCCCGCAGCCACTCGCAAACCGCTAGTGTGATAAGGAGCCCTAAGGAGTGCCTCAGGTCATATAGTTATAAAGGATACAAATCTGCGCGAAGTGTGTGTAATTGTCGGATCCGCTCTTCAGCTTGACAGCGAGAAAGTTGCCTTGGTCGGACAGACGGTCCAGCACAGCAGCGTCATCGATTGTGGCCGCCATCTCCACTGACATCTCGTTATCATCTGAGGACAAAGTAAAAAAGGCTTGAATAATAGAGTTTTGCTGCTAAAATCTAAATATATAGAAAAGAAGAAACTGACTGATTGACATATCAACGCACAGCCCAAACCGCTGGGTCTAGAGATTGGCACGTAGGTTCCTTATGAGGTCTAGGGGTGCACTAAGAAAGGATTTTTCGAAATTCCACCCCTAAGAGGGTGACATTTCACGCGGACGACGTCGCGGGCAGAAGCTAGTGATAAATAAAATAAAAATGATGAAGTGATGGGTGAAGGAACACATCGTGAGGAAACCGGCATGTCCTAGAACCAAAAATTCGAAGACATGCGACATCTACCAACCCGCACTGGGCCCGCGTGGTGGATTACGGCCCACTCCCTCTCACAGAGAGGAGGCCTGTGTCCACGTAGTGGGAACATTATAGGCTGATTTATGTGTGTGCTTATGACCACACGACTGAAGTGAAACTTCAAACGTAAATACGTTTGAAGTTTCACTCTTTTTCTTTTCTCTCTTCCTCTCATAGCCAAATGGCTATGAGAGGAAGAGAGAAAGAAAATGTGCGCGCGCACTGCTTTCTCTTGCTTATATCCCCCACTCAACTCCCGTTCGCCTCGCCCGATCACACTTTTCGTAACGCGTTCGCCAGCTTACTCCCCAAATCAAGCGTGCGTAAAGAAGTTTCACTTCAAAAAACTTTTTTACAAAAAAAAACAACCGACTTGTAAAAAAGTTTTTATTTTTCACTTTTTAGTTGTACCTACCCCACAAAAAAGTAAACGAAAAGATCGTTAATGTAGAAAATGTAGGTAAATTTTTAGATTTTTGTTGATTTTTCATAAACCGCTTTTCCGATTTCGATAAAATTTTCATGTAACCATTTGGGAAGTATACCCTTTCCAACAAAAAAAGAATTTTTCAAATCGGTCCAGGCGTCTTCGAGAAATCGGGGAACATACATGAAAAAAAAAAAAAAAGATTCCGACGAATTGAGAACCTCCTCCTTTTTTTGAAGTCGGTTAAAAACTGAATGTAATTCAGCTAGTAATTTAACACAACAATAATGGATTCTAGTTCGCCGGGTCAGCTAGTCCTACTATAACACTTAATATTATAAAGGCGAAAGTTTGTGAGTGTGTTTGTATGTTTGTTACTTCTCACGCACAAACGGCTGGACCAATTTTGATGAAAATTTGGTATGGAGGTAGCTGACACCCTGGATTAACACATAGACTACTTTTTATCGCGATATTCCCACGGGATCGAGACTTATGCGGGTGTAAGAAGAAAAACGTTTGTTATAGAATTTTCTAGGTTAGCGGATATAGGGACCGTCATGACTATTGGCATTACATGTTGTTTTATATATAAACTAGATTTTACTTAATATTATGCATGACACAATATTCCGAATGACACACAAAGTTATTTTGAAGCCGTGGGTGGCAATGACGACATGCAATACCTAACTTAAGAGATTATAATCAGTATTGTGTTTTATATTAGGTCTTTACATATGAAATTGGCGGTAATATAAGAAAAAACAACTGTTTGTAGGTCCTACAGTTTAATAATAAAAAAAAAAAAATCAGTAAGAAGGTTGCGGATGTTTTTTTAACAGTTTGTCAAAACATGGTTCTATTTTTGAGACTACTAGATTAGAACGCAAACAGGGTAGCGGGATTGTCCGAAAGGGTACCGCTACCCCGGGCCGTTACCATTCCACATGACGGGAACCTCGTGAAAGCTGAGAAAGAGAAACAAATTAAATATCTTGACTTAGCACACGAGGTTGTTGACACGTGGAATGTGAGCTCGGCTATCATTGTGCCGATTGTCGTATCGGCCAATGGCCTTATGGCCGAAGGCTCGATCAACATCTATCGAGGCTCTCGTTGGGCGGTTGGATCAAGGGCCTGATTCAGAAGGCAGTACTCCTCGATCGAGGTTCCTGTCTTTGGAGCCCTAACCACCGGTAGCTTGGACCCTGCTCCCGACACCGGCGGACTACTATTACTACGGAACATAAAGGGCTAAGGAAGGAACACGGGTGGGTTTTAGTCAGTAAGAGTCTGACACTCCCTTCCGCTCCACCCAGAGCGGGAGGGGTCATTTGATGACTTCCCATCCATAAAAAAAAAAGCAAAAGAAGGAGGAGAGAGTACCTAAAGATCGTAGAAGGTGGCGTTCTGTAGCTTCTCCCTAGTCCATGGGGACGTTAATTTATGTATGTAATAATATACACCGTGTTCCGGACGATATACATAAACTTCGACCAGATGTTCAGATCATGGTAATAAGCATTTTTCATTATGAACACATTAATGAATTCTTATTTTTTGTTAATTCTCATACTTACAACTAAATACCTTGACGTAAATCACCCAATATGCATGCCTCTTTAACCGAATTGACGACACGTATTGTCAATCATAAGATTTGGCGGGCTGAAACTTTTCAAAACTAAGTAAAGACCCTTTCCTATTGCATAGCTCAATTAAATTTCATTAAACTTTCAGTGCCCAGCACCCGGCTCCCGGGTCGAGCGATAAATTCGTTCGTGTGCCGACATGGTCACATCCCATATATTTACGACTCGGAAGCAGAGTTGTGGGCTCACGAACGAATTATCGCTCGACCCGGGAGCCGGGTGCTGGGCACTGAAAGTGTTAAATGAAATTACAAATATCTTTGCAACAAAGCCTTTTTATGTACTATTTCCTATGTTAGATTTAATTTGTAAAAGCTATAAGAAGCGTTTGACAAAGTTTATGGATAACGTGAAGAACACGGTGTATAAGTCAGGGTGAAATTGAACACATGCGACAAATCGAAATGGGAGATTATACTCATCATTATGAACAACTTTTACTATGGGACCAAACCTGAAATCGAGCAAAAAAAAAATCAGCTGTTCCCTACATTTTGGCGAGTTATGCGAACATAAATGTAGGGAACAGCTGATTTTTTTTTCGCGATTTCAGGTTTGGTCCCATAGTAAAAGTTGTTCATAATGACGAGTACAATCTCCCATTTCGATTTGTCGCATGTGTTCAATTTCACCCTGTATAATGTAGAATCGATACTGATTAATTTCTTTATACATTCCTGTCCCTATTCTAATCCAATTTTAACCTAAAATAATCCGTTAAAAAAACACAAAGTTAATAATATACCAAATAACATTTTTAACTGCAACTTTAACCAATAAAACGTTTTTTGTCACGGCCAGTGGTGCCAACTGCCAAATCTCGTACAATGATGCTGCAATGTGGCATATTGCCAGACTAGTACAGTTGACAGCAAACATATTATGCACACATTTAGGAAAATACAAAGACAAGCTTCTGTCAGTATCGGTTTCATTGTTGAAATCTATATATTTAATTGAAATTAAATTCATGGGCATCCTTTTAAGAGGTCATTGTACTTATCATTATGAACAACTTACTATGGAACTAAACCTAAAATCGCGAAAAATAAATGAGCTGTTCCTTGCATTTATGTTCACATAACTCGTCATAATGTACGGAAGAGCAGATTTTTTTTCGCGATTTCAGGTTTGGTCCCATAGTAAAAGTTGTTCATAATGATGATTACAATGACCCCTTAAAAGGATGCCCATGAATTCAATTTCACCCTGTATAGTAGGAAAATAAGATTTGGTTGATGGCCGTGAAAAACAAAAAGACGCCGCCTTCCATACTAAAATCGGCATTGGCGCCGATTCCCTTGTTCACAAACTAAACTAAATTTAAGTTCAGTGCATCGTTTTCTTTCTATTTCATTAAGAAAAGGACAGGAGACAAATATTAGTTTAGTCCTGTCAAATTAAGATACTCCATAGACAATTTAGACGTGATTAAAAAATTGGCTATTAAAAATACGTCAATTTACGTCAGGCACGGACTAATTTGACATGTCTAAACTAATATTTATCTTCTGTCCTTTTCTTAATGAAATAGAAAAAAAAAGATGCACTGAAATTAAATTTAGTTTAGTTTGTTTTGTGAACAAGAGAATCGGCGCCATTGTCCTTTCCGTCAGTAGGGGCTGGTCATCACTTAGCTGCCTCGGCTTATTTTTATATATTTTATTTTTGGATTGTTGTTAGGGTTCCGTAGCCAAATGGCAAAAAACGGAACCCTTATGGATTCGTCATGTCTGTCTGTCTGTCTGTCTGTCTGTCTGTCTGTCCGTCCGTCCGTATGTCACAGCCACTTTTTTCCGAAACTATAAGAACTATACTGTTGAAACTTGGTAAGTAGATGTATTCTGTGAACCGCAGTAAGATTTTCACACAAAAATAGAAAAAAAACAATAAATTTTGGGGTTCCCCATACTTACAACTGAAACTCCAAAAATTTTTTTTCATCAAACCTGTACGTGTGAGGTATCTATGGATAGGTCTTCAAAAATGATATTGAGGTTTCTAATATCATTTTTTTCTGAACTGAATAGTTTGCGCGAGAGACACTTCCAAAGTGGTAAAATGTGTGTCCCCCCCCCTCTAACTTCTAAAATAAGAGAATGATAAAATTAAAAAAATATATATAATGTACATTACCATGTAAACTTCCACCGAAAATTGGTTTGAACGAGATCTAGTAAGTAGTTTTTTTTAATACGTCATAAATCGAAAACCGCAATTTACCTTTCACAAAGTTACAACGAACTACAAGAACTTTTATATTATGTTACTTGCTGCTACGGAACCCTTCATGGGCGAGTCCGACTCGCACTTGGCCGGTTTTTTTTTTTTACTATTTGCTGTACTCTGGACGCTTTTAACGCGTACGTTTTTTTTATTTTTACATCGTTCTCACATATAATTTTAAATTCATCATTAACTATGTAACTAATGTTTTTGTAAAAATATAATTTAAAAGAGTGTCCATGGAGTTTCTTGCCCGTTCTTCTCCATAGGTAGTTAGGTATCTACGCTTTGGAATGGGCAACTAGCTTCATATTTTCTGACTGACTGACTTCTTGACAATTTAAAAGTGCCTGTAAATGGTTTAACTGAAACAAATGGTTTGAGTTTGACCCAGACGAAGTCTCGATCAGAAGCTAGTGTGGAATAATTCCTAAAATTAAGTATGCGAAGGTGCTATAAACCAGCAGGTATTAACTAGCTAGGTAGCAGTGGCGAAGGTACCATACAACTCGATTCCCATCGGCTTCCCTTCGAAAATTCAGAACATAAGCACACTATAGTCAATTCATAATTGAATTTTTTTTTGGCATATTTTTTTGCTCCGGCTTACCTCTGTCATAAATTCATCCTTCGCCACTGCTAGGTAGTATAACTTCAATCAATACTTCAGCGAGAAAAATCACAGTCAAATACCAACCTTGTGTGTCAATAGTTTCACTAACACTCTTTGTGTGTCAATAGTTTCTTCAAAATATGTCTTTTTATACGACTGCCCAAAAGAGGAGTGTTATGTTTTCAGGGTTCATGTATTTTTGCGGGTTTTTTATTCCACCATAACTTCTAAACGGCTTAACCAATATCAACCAACAAACTAATCTTTTTATTGCAGTCGGGGGACGGTTCCTTGGAACAGTTCTTTACAGGTCTCCCCGACTTTTGAAAAGATTAGTTTTCCATTTTCCACTTTTGGGTACAATGGCGGTTTAATTACACAGCAAATATTATTATCTTTTTACTATCTTGTGCCCATTATTAAAGTTTTTGAGAATCCAGGCGTTTTTTAATTTTTTGTAAATTATATTTATGCAATAGATATTTACATAATGTAAGCTAACATATAAGCTATAATAATATGTACAATTATATGAAAAAATAATCAAGATAATCATAGGGCACCAAAGAATTCGTCCGCATCGCTGTCAACAGGAACAGTGCCCAAAAGGCTGGCAGCATTGCTACGTTGTATGGCAATGCTAATTCTTTGGCCAAAAAATAGGCCAGCCCTCTGGTCACGTGAAGAGTCGACTAACCGCTTGGCTATATCTCGAATGCAATTAGTTATTATTTAACAGTATTTTACAAAAATAATAAACAATTTATCTACCTATCTGTCTTTATACAAGGTGTCTCAATATTATTGCCGTTGAGCGTACAGTTGGCAATGTAGCTAGCATGAGACATACGGGCTGACTCACTAACAGGTGGATTTCGCTGTATATTTGTGATGTTGTGAACTTGTTGTTATGACGCGTTCTCAATTGTACTTATAAGGTAAATGTTTACTTTGCATATTTGAAAGAATTAAATGGCGGGGCTTGTGGCCAAATAATAGATAACAGCCGCACAGGTC
The DNA here is from genome assembly GCA_945859645.1 of Amphipoea oculea. Classification (NCBI taxonomy): domain Eukaryota; kingdom Metazoa; phylum Arthropoda; class Insecta; order Lepidoptera; family Noctuidae; genus Amphipoea; species Amphipoea oculea. The sequence continues at coordinate 10,760,514 of OX243888.1, read as the reverse complement.
GATCGATCAGGTTAAGCTACGCTTGCCGCGGTTGGTCTGATGATCACGATGTTTTCCTTCACCGTTTTGAGAGCAGTGGTGATGAAATTATTTACACAAAGTAAAGCGCCTGTCTGGGTTTGAATTTGAACTGATGGCCTACAACTCGCAAGTCGGCCGTTACCACTAGGCCACCACTCATGCTCTCTACATAAAGTAATGTGTATTGTCTTGGTCCCTTGGCCCTGACATCAAGCAATAGACAAAATCGTCAACCATTTATTGCTTGAGTAGGTATGAGGCTTTTGGCTAATTTGTGTGTGTGTGTGTGTGTGTATTTTATGTAAATTTCTTAAATGAAAACTTCTTTAGGCGCGTTGTGCATTTTTTGAGATAGGGAAAAAACTATTGAACTCGCGCCACTGTTACCGTAATCGACACCGCTTCGGATGTGTTCGGCTGTCCTCGTGATGTACTCGGTTTTAATGTATATCCGATATGTCAGTGAGTAATGGCAAAGTAAAGTATTCTGTTTGTGTTTTCACTTCTGTCGGCACTTCTGGAGTGCCAGTTTTTTTTTAATGTGCGTTTTGTTTGTGAAGAATAAAAAATTTTGCTTGCAGTTCTTTCTGGCTTTTTTATTTTTGCTTGGTTCCTGAGTGTCCTAGCGTGATGTTAAATAACCTATAGCCTTCCTCAAGAATAAATTGGGCTATCAAATGCAAGAGAATTAGCTAAATTCGACTGGTAGTTGAGACTAGTGCTTTCAAACAAACACATTAGTATAGATAGATTTCCCTCTATGGGTTCCTTCACAATCACAAAGAGCTCTACTATTACTTAATTCATACTTAGCATAATAAATAGTAACATTAAAGAAGCCTACATTCAGGTTAACCCCCTTACTAATAAACGTATTATATCAGAAAAATAGTTACACACCGATTTCTCTCTTTCAGTCGTCAGTAATTTGACTTTCGAAAGAAAAAGACAAAGCGTTGTGTAACTATACAGACGCTATACAACGTTTATTAGTAAGGGGGTAAGAATACAACAATCCATTCCATCACTAAAATAACTGAAGTCACTCGGAAAGCTGCCACGATTAAATGGAATTGGGCTGGACACATCTGCAGTATGTCAGATGATCAATGGGCCAAACTTAGGACCCAGCGAGTCCCGATTAATGGCAAACGACATTGCGGCAGACCCAGACGGAGATGGTGGGATGAGCTGCACTTATAGATCCACCAACACAATACCCACCCAATAGACCCAATTTTCTAGGTGTTTACCAAAAGCACCGGGTTTAAATCCAGTGGATTGCTCATTTGACCAAAAGCTTACTTTCCACGATCATATTTCTACAGATGCCAAAGAATCTTTTAAAAGGCTAGGGTTTGTTCTCCGGAATGCCCGTGATTTTCGCAACGAGCATGTAATAAGGCTCTTATACAGCACACTTGTACGAACCAAGCTAGAAGCTAGTTCTTCTGTATGGAATCCGCACGAAGCAAAGTATGCACTTCTTCTTGGAAAAAGTGCAAAAAGCATTCCTGCGTTTTCTTTACAAAAGAACTCTCGGTTGCTATCCCTACCTCTATCCTACCAAGTTTCTCTTAGGATGTCTGGGATATCATATGCTGGAGACCAGAAGGGCATGTAACCAGGTAGGCGTTATGCTCAAAATATGCAAGGGTATGACGGATGCTTCTGACATCCATAATGAGCTGATTCGACTTTATATACCGAACAATTATCTCTGTGGCAGAAAACATCGACTGCTAGCCGTGCCTTCGTGTCGGACTGTGGCCCGTGCTGCGTCCCCCGTACCTCGCGTATTGACCGCACTAAATAAGCTCGTGGAGGCCAACCCGGACTGCGATCTTTTCGATAATAAATTCGCCAATTTAATGGTTATGTGCCTCAATTATTGTGAAAATAAAAGAATTTAATTGTTGTTATTAGTTTGTTTTATGTTAGTACTTATTAATACTTTGATTTATGTAATTGGTTTCATAAGCCGTGTAAATCAAATAAATAATAAATCTATAGCTGCACTTTTTTTTTATGGATGCGAAATCATCAAATAACCCCTCCTGCTCTGGGTGGAGCGGAAGGGAGTGTCAGACTCTTACTGACTAGAACCCATCCGTGTTCCTTCCTTAGCCCTTTACGTTCCGGAGTAGCGATAACCCTTTTGGACAATCACACTCACAAACTTTAAAACTCACATTAAACGTACACTTTGTAAACAAGCATACTATAAATTAGAAGATTATATCCAAGATAAGAACGCTTGGAAACATGCTGGTCCTGCTCCATAGGACAATCTAGAGTCTAGACAAAATCAAACTGGTTGCTAATTTAATTGTAAATTTTTTTATTCTTTTTTTTTTACATTTATTACTCACACCCTGACTTATTACTTGTATTTTGTTTTATAATTAAAATCGTTTTGCTTGTACCATGTTTGTAAATATGTGAGCACCATGTATCTATCAGATAATTAATTTATATGTCATGGTTTCGTTTTTAATTCTTTTACCTATTGTGGTATAGTAATTTTATTGTAGGTGCATCGTCCTCACATGTTATTATATAATTAATGTACCCATGCAAAATATTGTACCTAAACATTTTAAAAGAGTAACGGTGGAGTTTCTTGCCCGTTCTTCAACATACGAAAACTACCTTTTGGAATGGGCGACTAGAATCAATTCTATTTTAAGATAATTTTTGACGTTCAAAAGTGCCTTTTATGTGCCTATTTGAAATAAATGCTTTGACTTTGACTTTGACAATCCCGCACCCCTGGCAGGCTTCGGCCCTGGCAGGCCCCTTCCATCTATAGCTGCACTCCTTATCTATAGCTCTGGACATAAATAGATGGAAAGAGAGTAGGGAGACCTTTGCCCAGCAGTGGAACATAAACGGCCAAAAATAAATAAATAAAGTCTTCTTTCACATAATATCTGAAGGCCAATTCTCCCACTTAAAAAACATTCCAATATTGAACATGACTGTGACAATATGTTCTTATTTATAAACAGACAAGAAGAGAGAAGCAGAATAATGTGTACAGACACCAGCACATCAAGCTACCCGAAACTGTCAAATTTTCTCAATCAACCTTGAACCTTATACTTTAGCGATAATGTTGAAATTCTATTAAAGAAATTTGACAGATTGTAATAGCTTGATGTGGTAGCGTCTGTACAGAGCTGACTTGCTGACGAGGGAATTATTGCTGTTGTATTTTTATTAAATTTTTCAGGATAACAAACAATTGCGCAATGCTTAATATTTATGTACAGATATTTTATAAAACACTTACCCCCTTATTCATAATCCTATTTTATCTCTATTTTAGCTAAAATAGGTTTATAGAATGTTTGTCTTTATCTGTCACGTTGTCATTTCTGTGTGTAAGAAAGAGACAAACCCCATTTTAACTAAAATAGGTTTGATAAGTTTTATGAATAAGGGGGTTAAGTAATCACGCAACCAGTCTCGTTATCCACAAATTAATGCTAACACCCCATTTGCATCAAGATTAGACATATAATTAAACCTTTTTTACAGTCCGTTTAACCGATTTTGACTTCTATACCGTAGGCATAAGGATGTTATTAAAAGCAGAAAAGTGGGTTACAATACCAACTGTTTACTGCAGCTGCCATATATCATGCCACCAATGCAATAGAATTCAAAATCAGTTAAACGGACTGTAAAAAAGGTTTATTTAAATGTCTAATCTTATTACAAATGGAGTAAAGGTTTGGTGAAATAACAAGAGAAAATCTAGATGTGTGAATATAACAACTAAAACTATGTGATACCTATTTGAAAGGATTTTTTATAAATACTATTTTTAAACTGTGTGAGTAACAATGCAAATATGTCAATATCAGCAAAATTATCATTGTAACAGTGGCGTGCATTGGTTATCAGAATAGGTAGGCACTAGACCAGGTCTAGTCTAGAGAAATGCGGTCACTAATCAGAAAAAAAAAGTGAGGTCAAAAGTGTGGGTCGTTATTTGAGTAGGTATGCCTACTTAAGGTGAATGGGTAGTTGTAGCCCGCGAAATCCAATTTTTCTTACGTTTTTTGCAATTTTCAGGTCAGTGTCAGGTTGTATCTTGATCAAAATATGATTCGCGACTATAACCGGTATGTATTTACAGAATTATAATAATTAGAATCATTAATACATCTTTCTAAGTTAGATTTCTACCGTTAAGAACAAATCTCATATGGAAAAGTGTTAGTGGTAGAAATCTAACTTAAGGAGATATATTAATGATTCTAATGACTATAATTCTGTAAATACATGTCTATTATAGTCGCGAATCATATTTGGATCAAGATACAACCTGACACTGATCTGCAAATTGCAAAAAACGTAAGAAAAATTGAATTTCGCGGGCTACAACTACCCATTCACCTTAAGGGTGATAATTGCGAAGGTCGAACGTCATGGTATTACGCGTGAGAAGTATGTGTTTTTAATTTTGTCGTATTAACTTGAACTAGACCAATCACAATGTGCGAATACATAGTATGGGAGCCGAGTAGGCCGTCCGGCGACTGCCTACTGCAGCGTGTGTTTTTATGAAGATTTTGTTTATTGTTAGGTATGATAATTTTGTGAGTTTCTTAATTGTGGGGCACACACACTAAAATGTAATTGACAGGCTTATGTTGATTTATCGAGGTAGGCACTGCTTATATGCCTATATGCAATGCACTCCACTGCGTTGTAACATAGCATTAGTTGACGTAAAGGAGCTTGTTCTCCTGCATTGGTTCTGCACCGCTTCGGAGCGAATAGACTGTGAGTGTTAGTATCACGTTGTACATTTTATATACAGCATTGTACAATTATTAACCTCCCAAGTGATCAGAAGGCCAATTCTCATAATTTTAAACATTCAAAATCTAGTTGCGGTCTCATCTCAGCGACAAACAAATGTCAAAATGTAGGGGTATTTTCACAGATATAGATAGGTATACCTAGATAACGCAAGTATCACAAACTGTATGAAAACTAAGCGTGCCACTTTTTGACTACCTACTATGACGTCACAAGCTCGCGCTCTCTCGCTCACGCTCACCCAGCCAGCAGTACGCAGGACTGAGCGCGAACGTTGCGGCTTATGATTTTCGAACATAAACTCGTGGGATTTTTGGCACACGAAGTAGGTGCTGTTGCATTATCTAGGTATATCTGTGGGTATTTTTGACAGGTTGAGACTGAGATCAGCCTGTAAACGTTCTTAAAATTAAGAGAATTGCCCCTCAGCTCTGGCTAAATACTGCTAATTACACGTAAGAAAGTCAAAACAGGTGTGGATTTTATGGCTTTAGTTGACTTCGGAGAAAGAAAGAAAGTAAAAGTATTTATTGAGACTCGCATAGGAAGATCACAAACTACACTAAACACAGTCATGGAAAAAAGCAAATGATAACAGAAAGTCCCGGAAAGACTTGGTATTATCCACAATAGGTATAGCTGATAAGTTTTGTACCCTTGGACCATTGATTGTAGTATTCTATTAATGAACCCAAATAGGAATAATAAGAATGGATAAATAAGTACATAATGTAAAACTATGTACATACAAAATTACTGAAATCTCTGTATTCATGATTTTCAGTAACTGCACATACAAAAGGTGATTCATATTTTATAATTAGCAGCAGATATCGGTAGGTAAGCTTGATTGATTGTTTTTCACACTTTTTATGAATAATAAACATACATAAATACATTACGAAATTCTTTCCTTCTATGACGTCAAAATGTTTGTCATTAACCTCACAAACTTGACATAGGGTTTGACCTACATTTGTACAAACAAAAGCGTCTAAAATACTGCATTTCTCCTAATCAATCAATATCGCACAAGTCTTGAAACCGAAATACAAAAGAAAAAAAAAGAATTACCTTCGACGAATACAACGAAAATGGCATTTTTTTGCTTCGATAGATTTACCGCTTCCGCGATACTGCCCCCGTACCAGTGCATGGTGGTGAGACCGATGCGGTAGTTTTCTAGCTCAGTTATAAACTATGAGTGCTAATTATTTATATTTTAGACAAATTCACAGTGTTTCAAAAATATTACAGCGACATGACACAACAAATTTTGACAGCTGACGTGTTTATTTTTGTTCTTTTTTCTTGCCGCTGCAAAAGTGCGTTTGCAAATCATATTCTTATCGATAACTACTATGAATTGTTTAAATATTCGAATAATTTTAGATATCTTTAAAATTATTTCTACTCTTTAATAAATTACGAATTTGTACAAATATTACAGCTGTGTAATTTATAAAGTAACTACTCTAATAAATGTATTGGTTTAGTTCGAATGTTTTGAACGTGACCGTGAAACTGCTATTAACCGACCCAATTATAAACAGTATTGGCAGCAATATTTTCTAACGAGAATTAAACCATTTAAATAAGCTGGGTAATACTTGAAGCGATTTGAATGATTTATGATGTTGTCTATGGTTCGTTCCATGTGACCTTGGAAAATAGCTACTCAACAATAGATGGCGCTGCACGTTTCATAATTTTTCATTACAGAAACTATACAAGTGCTATTGGATAATAGATGGCGTCCCTGGTTTTTGTAATAGTCTCTACTAGCAAAGCTCAAAGGCGGCTGTCGAACGTGAGATCCTGAGTTCGATCCTCAGGCCGCAAGCGGAGCAAAATAATGTTGGATTTTTCCTGAATAAATAACGCACTCAAAAACATGACATATTTCGTGCAGGATTATAATATTAACCCAACAAACAGGCTGTGGGATTCAAAAGTAAGTAGGTAGTTACTAAAAAGATGCAAAACAAAAAATTCGAAAAGAAAACTGACAAAATAAAATGTCAGTTTCTGAAGTCGATATTGTACCTAAATGTGGTCGTAGATTTGATTTGTTATCGCTCAGCTGAAGAAGCTAGATAAGTTGTAAATAAGTAGTTTAATGTCTTTGGAAGAAACTAAATTAGAGGTGAAAAAATTGCTTGCTAGATAGACTTAAAACACGAAGTCGCTGATATAAATGCTATCTCGTTTTAGCATTTCGTAGCGAAATGGCAAGGAGAGAACCCTTACCTATAAGTTCGTCATCTCCGCCTGTCCGTCCGTCCGCAAATTCATTTTACTCAGACTATTAATAAAATTGCACTCTATCGATGATAATTGAAAAGAATGTGAAAGGTATTCTGTGCACCGCTAAACACAAATGTGTAGTGACGTTACGAAAAAAAACATTACGGTAGGTACCTATCTCCCCATTGTTAGGGTTTGAACAGACGGACTGCATTTGAACTGCATGCCTGCTGCAACGTCGCAGTTTGGATTCAGTTGACATAACTAGATTTCAAAGCAGTTACGTCAACTGCATCCAAACTACGATGTTGCAGCTGAAATGCAGTCCGTCTGTTTAGACCCTTACCGAGGGATGAAATAATAAATATTTTGAATATCGTTGGATCCCATAATTAAAAAGACGATGATGTTTCCGAGTTACTTTTTTATATTTATCTATTGTGTTCTAACCTCTCTGCTCGACAAAATTTTGACATTTGACACACCAGCTGACTCGACGGGGTGTTGCGAATTACGTCATGATAATCAGAAATTTTCTTTAACTTTCAGCATTCGAATTTATTAAGAAAACTGTGTTACCGCGCCTATTTTGTAAAATAAGTTTGTGGCAAATATCTCTAACTATATGCTGAGGTCGGTAAAACCGCGTCATTCTACTGTGAAAGTTGTATAAAATAGATATTACTACACCTATCCAAAAGGTAGACACCTCAAAATCGCTGAAAATATGTACATAAACCATCTAATCTCTTGATGAAAATATGCAAAAGGGAAAAATAAAGATATTGTCATTCTCTCCGCATTCTTACTTTTACTATTTTTCATACATAAACTACATAAAAAACATGATCAAATCTTGATAAAAATTACTAAAAATTGTGTTGCGACGTGACACCTCTTAGTGCTGACCATCCACCCAATTTTCTTATTCCGATTCAAAAATGTCATAAAGCCTAATCGATAATCGGTATTTAAAAAAAAAATAAAAAAAATTGTAGAGACTGAATAAAAACTCTTTGGTATATTTTATCATGAATTAATAGTTTTTTGAAATATAATCATTTTAATAAGTACAAACACGTACAGTGTGGATAGGGGTGTAACTTTATATGGTTCCCTACGTCCGAATGAAAAAACGGAACCCTTATACCCTCACTCGTGTGTCTGTCTATAGGTTTGTTACAATCGATTTGTTTCGAATTTACTGGACCGATTAAGTTGAAATTTGGTACACATATACATTTCTGTGACTCAAATACGGACGTGTAACATGAATAAATTAATTATGAATATGGGGTCACTTTTTGGGGTCACATTAGATAAAAAAAAATACCATTATTATAGTTTCAAACTCAAATGGGTCCCGCCTGCTTCCAAATTTTATTTAATTTAAAATGGGCTTGTTTTTAGCTTTTCAGTTAGTTTTAGTACAAGGATGCAGTCGGTTTTTTTAATTTTTCTAATTCCTTTTTTTTATTTCCAGCTTTTTAGTTTACAAATGTGAAAGATGTGTTTCGCAGACGATTTAGTTCTTGATACGTGTTTTTTACGATTTGTCACTTTGAATTATTTTTAACCATATAAGTTGTATATATTTTTGTAATCACCTTTTAAAACCCTTTATTTTGATACCCCACACGATAGGTATTGAGAAAAAAAAATGATTGAAGGCATAATATGGCGCCAAAAATCCGCCATTTTGTTTTTTTCTATTTTGATATGCCCAGTGTCACTCTCACAGTAAATACGAATCTAACGACACCTCTCAAGCTAAAATCCATCGAGCCGTTCAGGCCGCAGAGCGTGCCAAACAATTATACATACTTACATACTCTCGAAAAACATAACCCTCCTTCTGGTGCAGTCGGGTAAATAGTAGATTGTTATACAAGGGTCGAAAGGAATCTATTCCCATACGAGGTATTTAGACTATAGTCCGAGTAGGAATTGATGACTTTCACCCGTGTTAAACACTACTTTTCATTTCGAATATAAGGAAAGTAAAAAATAGTGTTTTTTCTAAAATATTTATTGATAAGAATAACATGAATAATAGGTACCCATTTAAAATTAATTGAAATATTAGAACAATTTGTGTGCTATTTTAAATATGGAACACACCGCGTCACTGCCGCGGGCCGTCCCACTTGATAGGTATTTTTTTCACACTGGCTGTTTATACACTCACAAGACCGCAACATTTTTCTTAATTATGTAAAAATTTCGTAGCTGACTACTTCCAACCAATTTAGTTCTATTTTTTTATTCATTCCCGACCTAGAGAGGGAAGCAATTACTATGAGTCTTTCCCGCCTTAAGGTGGGAAGCAACGTCTTCCACCCGCTATTCGGATCAAACAAATACTACTTTCCGAGTATGAGAAATGAAAAAGCTTTGCTTACTGTAAGTACCGTGTGAATTGTGATATATCAAATGAAAGGGTTTGTCGTGAGGGTCACAAACATATTTTTTAATAACTAAAAAAAAGTTATTTAGAAACAATATATCTGAAACCACAGCCTAAAATAAAAAAAAACTACAAAATATAGTTCTGTGATTATTCTAGATTCCAAGAGATCCTATCAGACGTCTGGTCTTCAAATAATATAGCAAATCTCTCATTCTATACTGCGTACATACTTACATTTGGTCACAGTCAAAATATGTTCGGGACGTTATATTTAATTTAAAGTTGGTATTTTTAAATGTTATGCTTAAAACACTTGTTATAAGAAGTCGGTTAAAAATAAGATTTTTGGCATTTTCAATCTCAATAGTAAGAAATGCTCAAGATGTTATTCCCCATAAGAAAACAGTAGGACTTTTCTTTTCTGGCTGGCACTTTAATTTTTGAGTAGGTACATACCTTATGAATGATGGGTTTATGAAAAACAAACTTATTTTTGCAGTCGATCAAATTTATGATGAATTGATGATGTACATTGTGCATGCGTGAATATTCAACCCTAACGGAACCTTTCACTGTGCGTGGTCCGACATAAACATGGAAAGATTTTTATTAAATTTCGTTGGGAAACTACCACAAAAACAAACACTTACCTTTACTCAAATAAACTAATAGAAACAAAAACTACCAAGCTCATAAAACTAACAACACATATTAAAATGTAAAGTGATTTATACAATTAATTTATCATCATTCCCAAACTTCTGCTCAGCCTACCTAAAAAATGCATACTGGGCATTCTGTAGCAAACTATTAGAAAAGTATCAAAAATAAATACTTAATTGTAAAATACATAAAAATAATTTTATACGGCGAGCGCATTCGAAGATAAATTCAAATATAGAAACAAATTCGGCGCGAAATTCAATAAATGACTATGGTCTAAGGTCCTCAGTGTTATTGACTCAGTTCAATTGAATGTCCAAAAAACTATTAAAATTACATTAGAAAAGCATAAATCATTATTATAAACAATGCTTATTGTATTTAATGCTTAAAATAATTTTATTTCAATTTCTGAGTATCGATTTCCGATATTCGACATATTAATTACCCGAGTCAATCGAAATTAAAAAAAAAAATCGTTTTGCATAATCGCTTTCGCACATCATTACGATAAAAAAAACAATCATGGACGGCGATTTTGAACACAAATTGAGTAGTGGTAATGAATAATACGTGTTATTCGACCTGTGTTTCAATATTACGTTAAGATTTGGGCATTTTCGTGTTGTTAATAACATTTACAATAATATTTGTCACATTTTAAATCTTATCTACTTGTGTGTGTGTGATATTTGTGAAAAGTAAAAATGTAATCACGCACGATTGGCGCGAAACTTCGACATTAGATATCAAAAAACTTCATTACCACTACTTATTTTAACTTGAGCAACGGATGAATTCGTCAAATAATGAAATTATGTATTATTCACTGCCCCTGTGGTGGAGTTTGGATGTTCGAAATCCCCAATTTTTATGTTTTTTAGCGTCGACCACCACTGTCAACAAAATGGCGATTATCGCATTTACAGACTTGAATTTTATAAAGGTAAAGTAATAAGCTTGCGCGCTAAATATGAAATATTTAATGGCGTTAACATATGAGTTTTTATCCAACTCTCTTAATTAACGCACATTCATAAGATTTGATGGGTAGCTTAATAAATATTTACATAATCAATGTAGGGTGTCGTATGTCGTAATTCTTGGGTCCTAAAGGGGTCATTACCGAGCCGGCGGAGGTTTGTGTGTTCGGGTCCTAAAGGGGGCGCTACCGAACTATACGGTTAAAGAAAGTATAGTTTCAGTTACAATCGCAATAGTAGATAACTTTATTTTTGATAGTTTTTTCTAAAAATAGAAATACTATTACATTGTCGCTATAACGTGAACTACCGCAAAACGGGGCTACTTTGACTTCCAGGGTTACTTTGACAGATTTTGGAGCTACTTTGACAGAGCGCCAAAATCGGTTTTCACGTGTGCTCAGCAAGTGTGCGTGACCTCGAGTAATATTGCGCGAGGCGCGGGGTGTGGGGAACGCGTCATAGCGTTGTGATCGGCCTGTTCAAAGTAGCCCCGTTTTACTGTACACTTCAAAGTCAATGTCAAAGCATTTATTTCAAATAGGCACATAAAAGGCACTTTTGAACGTCAAAAATTATCTTAAAATAGAATTGATTCTAGTCGCCCATTCCAAAAGGTAGTTTTCATATGGAGAAGAACGGGCAAGAAACTCCACCGTTACTCTTTTAAAATGTTTTAGGTACAATATTTTGCATGGGTACATTAATTATATAATAACATGTGAGGACGATGCACCTAAAATAAAATTACTATACCACAATAGGTAAAAGAATTAAAAACGAAACCATGACGTATAAATTAATTATCTGATAGATAGATAGATGATTCGGCGCGTTCTCTAGCACACCGCGGTATCGCGACAGTGCTGCAATATAGCCGTAGCATAAAGAATTACAAACATAATTGCACACACTTAGCCAATTCGAAGTACCTACCTAATTAAAATCACCATACTCATCATCTGCCTAGCCTCTTCCCAACTATGTTGGGGTCGGCTTCCAGTCTAACCGAATGCAGCTGAATACCAGTATTTTACATGGAGCCACTGTCTATCTGACCTCCACAACCCAATTACTGAGTAAGGGTCTCCCCACATTTATCGACGCGGAACCGGCTAACACCGGTCAAAAAGCCTTTATGTCTACGTAATAAGGGTGTTACTAATACCATTCGCTTCGGCTCGGCTCGGACGACGCGTCGCGACGCCGGCCGACGGCGAAACGAGCCGTTTGTCGATTAGCTCGGCGATAAAAGTCTAGTAGTGTGGTGATACACACTCGGCTTAAGCCGATTCAAAGTCAAAGTCAAAGCATTTATTTCAAATAGGCACATAAAAGGCACTTTTGAACGTCAAAAATTATCTTATAAAATAGAATTGATTCTAGTCGCCCATTCCAAAAGGTAGTTTTCGTATGGAGAAGAATGGGCAAGAAACTCCACCGTTACTCTTTTAAAATGTTTTAGGTACCTACAATATTTTGCATGGGTACATTAATTATATAATAACATGTGAGGACGATGCACCTAAAATAAAATTACTATACCACAATAGGTAAAAGAATTAAAAATGAAACAATGACATATAAATTAATGATCTGATAGATACATGGTGCTCACATATTTACAAACATGGCACAAGCAAAACGATTTTAATTAAAAAAAAAATACAAGTAATAAGTCAGGGTGTGAGTAATGAATGTAAAAACGAATAAAAAAAAAAATTACAATTAAATTAGCAACCAGTTTGATTTTGTCTAGACTCTAGATTGTCCTATGGAGCAGGATCAGCATGTTTCCAAGCGTTCTTATCTTGGATATAATCTTCCAATTTATAGTACGCTTGTTTACAAAGTGTACGTTTAATGTGAGTTTTAAATTTTCTTTCATTTAATTGCAATATATCACAAGGTATTTTATTGTAACATTTGACACAGTACCCCATAAAAGATGTATGTACTTTGGCTAATCTGAAAAATGGTTGATGTATTTTATCTTTATTTCTTGTATTAAAGTTATGTCTGTCGCTTGTTTTATTAAAAAGATGTAGATTTTTTCTTACATACATAATGTTTTCATAAATGAATTGGCAAGGTACCGGATTCCGTGTCGATAAATGTGGGGAGACCCTAATACGATACCCATTGGTAAGACTGGTTATCAGACTTTCGGGCTTCCGACTACCCGTAACGACTGTCAAAGATCCACGAATGACAGCCGGGACTAACGGCTTAACGTGCTTTCCGAGGTCTCGGTATGTAAAGATGGTCACCCATCCACAGACCAACCGCGGCAAGCGTAGCTTAACCTGATCGATCGACCTGTGCGGCTGTTATTATTTAGCCACGGGCCCCTCACCAACTAATCACAATACTAAACAGCAAAAACGAAACATCCTCCCAACGGAATCCAACAAGACATTCCCACAAATAGCCAACACATGTCATCTCCGTTAAAAGAATTCAAATTAAAATGCCTTCTATTAAGAGGCATTCAGGACAATCAATCCGATGTCTTTACAATGTTAGTTTGTTTCATTAGGATCTAATTCTGTGTCCGTTCACAATTAACGAAGCCATCAAAGCTTAACGAGCAATTGTGGGGTGTTAAGGGCTGTGTTCGAAACATCGAAGTACCTATACAGGGTCAAAGCTAGCGAAACTCGGCAGACTTGATGGGTTCTTATCGATATGTAACTAAACATGATAAAACAAAAAAAAAAAAGACGGGTTGCACTCCGGGAGTGCCGGCAGAAGTGAAAACTTGAATATTAACGTTGAAATAAATCAATTATTAATTGAATTAATATAACTAAGTTTTTTTCACTATTTCTGCGTCACTTTTTTCATTAATCGATGCACTTTGGTCTATTTCCATTTTTGAAACACTTTATATATACGAATTTTACGAATACACACCGTCACCGTCCGTCCGTCCGTCCGTCCGTCCGTCCGCCCGTCCGTCCGTCCGTCCGTCCATCCGTTCGTCCGTCCGTCCGTCCGTCCGTCCGTTCGTCCGTCCATCCATCCATCCATCCATCCATCCATCCATCCATCCATTATCGTGTCTCACTTGGTTCAGGGGGGGGGGGGGAATCTCTCCTGACGGTCACGTGTCCTGACGCGATGCCCTGACGCGAGTTTAACATTTTTTACCCATTACAAAAAGTGTGCAACGCCGCTAAAGAAGTTTTCACTTCAAAAATTAAAAAAAATAAAAAACCCGACTGCAACCTTAAACTAAAACTAACTGAAAGCTAAAAACAAGCCCATTTTAAATTAAATAAAAGTTGGAAGCAGGCGGGACCCATTTAAGTTTGGTTTTGGTTTGGTTTGGTTGGTATGGGCCCCGCCTGCTTCCAACTTATATTTAATTTAAAAATGGGCTTGTTTTTAGCTTTTCAGTTAGTTTTAGTTTAAGATTGCAGTCGGGTTTTTGTATATTTTTAAATTACTTCTTTTATTTCCAGCTTTTTAGTTTACAAACTGCCGGACTGCAGAGTGTGGACGTGTGGGAGCTGATAATTATAATTATGATGATGCCGTCCGTTACTTTAGTTTCCAAAGATATTTCAATAGTTCAAAGCATATAAAAAATCTTTGACAAAATTTAAATAGGCACCTAATCGACGTTGCATTAGCTACAGACGCCAGCACATCAAGCTACTACAATCTGTCAAATTTCTTTAATAGATTTTCAACTTTACGATTAAAGAATAAGGTTCAAAGTTTATTGGGAAAATTTGACAGTTTCGGGTAGCTTGATGTGTTGGCGTCTGTACATTTCTTCGTCTCTACCTGCTTGCTCCTCAGCCTCAGTATAGACTTGGCAAAAGACAAGCATTTAACAAATCTACATAAAAGTTTAGCCGTAATTTAAAATAGTCATTTGCGAATTTATTTTACCATCGATCATTATTTGTCAACCCTATTCTCGAGCTGTCAGAGTGATTGATAGAAATGGGCGGGAATTTTGACGTTTGTTTTGGCGCGAACAGATCGAGGCGCGTTCGTTTCATGATGCGAGTATTTAGTACAATCGATGGCTAATTTATTTTTAGTGATTTTAAATCGTGTGTCACCGTTTAGGATCTTGATTTCGTAGATAATGATGCTGATATAATTGGCAAGTAGGTAAGTACCACAAGTTCTTATTATCTATAAGTCGTATTCAGCTTCTGAAAGATGAATTAACGAAAATAAAATATTATCTAGGCTACCAAAATGTCCAGATGACAAAAAATTTGACATGAGTTTCATAGTCTATTATATAACTCAATGGTCTATTAGCTGATTTTGTCTTGATCATCATTTCAGAAACCACCGAGCTTTTCATAACCGATGAAAAAAAGAACGAAAAAGCATTTTTTTGTTTGGCCATGCATAACTTTTTGCAGTTATCTGATTGTGACGTTTCTTTCTTTATTGGATAGGCAGGTAGAATGTAGATGCCAACTTTGAGGTTAAAATTGATAAATCTAAGCCCCTAGTTTGTACAGACGCCAGCACATCAACCTACCCGAAACTGTCATATTTTCCCAATCAACTTTGAACTCTGTTTTCAAATTTATACTAAAAAGGATCTATTCTATCCAAAACAAAAATAGCTACTATAAAAATCGCAGGTTTTCAGAAAAAGAACATTTTTGGGAATTTCTTTCTCGGCCCCTATGGGTTTTCACAATTTGCGGTTTTCAAATTACACTAAAAAGGGTCTATTCTATACAAAAAAAATACCTACTATAAAAATGCGCCGGGTGAGGAAGTACAGTGGTTCCGCCGTAGCTGCTGTATGTATACAGGGTGTTACAGAAAGGGTATATCAATACAAACGGGTTGAAGAGTGTATCTGGTCTAGAATCTCTGTACAAAATTTCAGGTCAAAAACAGTAACTTTGAAAATGCTTAATATTTTTTTATTTCGATAGTTTATTAAATTGAAATCGTAACAAACATATCACCGCACTACGAGGGTCATTATCCATTATCTGTAGTGTGTCTGTGCGCCTAGTACACGCACATCACGCCGCCGCGCGCCAGTACAGCGCCGTGATGTCGATATAAAAAAAATATTAAGCATTTTCAAAGTTAATGCTTTTGAGCTGAAATTTTGTACAGAGATTCTAGACCAGATACACTCTTCAACCCGTTTGTATTGATATACCCTTTCTTTAACACCCTGTATATTACGCCGACCCCAACTAATATGGGACAAGGATAGGAATATAATTTTGCCCATCAAAGGTTGGAGGATTTTATTAATTAAGATTTTTTTAAATCAGGCCTTTATGTTCTAAATTACTCTGCCACCATGACTAAAACAAAAACCAAATCACCGGGTATACTTAGCAAAGTTAAACATAAAATAATAAAACATCCTCAACTCAACCACAAAGTCTGCGGTACAGCTGTCAGCTGTCGGCCATTTTTAGATTCAAAGGCGCGAAAACACTCCATTTCACGACTCATTGACATTTTAAAACGTAATTCACACTTGCAAGTAAAATGTTGCCACAGTAATAAACTGCGGCAAGCGATGCGTGTTGCCAGCGTCGAAAACAAATTGTTTAATTGCCACGTTTATTATTAGAATGAGGATTTCTAATTAGGGCTGTTGACAATGTGAGTTGATGGAGTTTTTAATTATGTCAAGGAGTTTTTTTTTTTTGTGTGGGAGATGAGTCAGTTATTAAGCTGTTTATTTTTAAGGTTTAGAAAAAGCTGGACTCATTTAATCTGACATTGTATCCGGGATCTCGTTGATGGAAAAATCAAAAATGTATTAGATTGACTTATGCTACCGAAAAGCGTAAGTTTCGGCTGCGCTAGACTTGCCAAAGATGTAAACAACAATGGCCGCTCGAAATTTAATAAAATCGATATACAAGAACATTTATTTTAAGTATCTGATGTTTGTTTTCGTTTAAATCTCCTAGCTAACTAGACGATAACAAACATTACTAAAACAAATGTTCTTGTATATCGATTTTATTCAATTTTGAGCGGCCGTTGTTGTTTACATCTTTGGCCGGCCGGACCTTAGGTACAGAGGCCAGCACATCAAGCTGACCCAATCTGTCAAATTTTCCCAATTGAATATGAACCTTATCACTTTGTAGTAAAGTTGAAAATCTATCAAAGAAATTTGACAGATTTTGGGTAGCTTGGTGTGCTGGCGTCTGTACATACCTATGTCAATCCTGTTGAAAGCCATTGTAGTACGTTCTAAAGGCCAGTTCCCGTAATCAAAAACCGGCCAAGTGCGAGTCGGACTCGCCCATGAAGGGTTCCGTAGCAACAAGTAACATAATATAAAAGTTCTTGTAGTTCGTTGTAACTTTGTGAAAGGTAAATTGCGGTTTTCGATTTATGACGTATTAAAAAAAAACTACTTACTAGATCTCGTTCAAACCAATTTTCGGTGGAAGTTTACATGGTAATGTACATTATATATATTTTTTTAATTTTATCATTCTCTTATTTTAGAAGTTAGAGGGGGGGGGGGGGACACATTTTACCACTTTGGAAGTGTCTCTCGCGCAAACTATTCAGTTAAAAAAAAAATGATATTAGAAACCTCAATATCATTTTTGAAGACCTATCCATAGATACCCCACACGTACAGGTTTGATGAAAAAAAATTTTTGGAGTTTCAGTTGTAAGTATGGGGAACCCCAAAATTTATTGTTTTTTTTTCTATTTTTGTGTGAAAATCTTACTGCGGTTCACAGAATACATCTACTTACCAAGTTTCAACAGTATAGTTCTTATAGTTTCGGAAAAAAGTGGCTGTGACATACGGACGGACGGACAGACAGACAGACAGACATGACGAATCCATAAGGGTTCCGTTTTTTGCCATTTGGCTACGGAACCCTAAAAACGTTCAAAATCCAGTCGCAATCTCATCTCAGCGTCAATCAATGTCAAAAACTTGTCAAAAATGTAGTGAAATTAGAGGTATTTTTGATAGATTGAGACTGAGATCAGCGAGGCAATTGCGTAACACATTATCAATCGGAATCGGTTTCATTTTGACAGTTCAACAACATTCATTGCGTTATATACGTGTTGAGCAGACAAATTTTTCGAACTTATGAAGCAATGGATTAGCAATTTGCTTCAAAATGATTCAGATTTCGATTGATAGTGTGTTACGCAATTAGGGTGCAGACGTGAACGTTCTAAAAATTACGGGACTTGCCCCTCTCTGATAGCGATTGCCAGGCACTGCTGTTGTAGCAAGTGGATCACGGGTTTCTCGTCCGTATGAAACATGAATTCATTCGGCCAAGTCACCTGATCACCCCAATAAAAATCGTGAAATGAAAGTTATAATAACTGGTTGCACCCCACGGGTGCACCCGCATAAGTTTCGATCCCGTTAGATCATCGGGATAAAAAGTATAATACGTGTTAATCCTGGTTATAAACTATCTGTGTGCCAAATTTCATCCAAATCCGTTTAGTAGTTTTTGCGTGAAAGAGTAACAAACATACTCACAAACTTTCGCCTTTATAATATTAGTGTGACTAGCTACGCCCCGCGGTTTCACCCGCATAAGTGTCGATCCCGTGAGAATATCGGGATAACAAGTAGCCTATGTATTAATCCAGGGTGTCAGCTACTTCCATGTCAAATTTTATCAAAATTGGTGCAGCCGTTTGAGCGTGAAGAAACAACAAACATATAAACACACATACTCAGAAACTTTCGCCTTTATAATATTATAGTGTGATGTGATTTCTCAACATCTCTAATAATGTACTGACAACACCTGTTTGTACTATCCACCTTAAACAAACCAGAAATGTATGCGTTTGTCATAATCCTTGTCTCCTTTGATTACTTTGTTGTTAATAGATTGTCTACTTGAGAGCTGGTGACAGAGGTAACGGTAATGGCTTCCCGCTTTGTTGCAAAGTTGACAGATGTTATATGAGACCTTTTTGTGCGCGATAGGTTGAACACCTTCACACAAGTTAAGAGCCTATACTACCTCAGCTAATATAGAGGTAACTTTGGATTTATTTTCTATCGAGAAAATTTTATGGAATCGTGTTTTCGTCTAACATAAGACTTAGCATTAATCCTCAACTTTACCATATATTTATTTCAAAATTAATGGTGCAGTATTTTCGACATAACGGAGGATCACGCTAAGCCATTTGAGGTAGTATAGGCTCTTAAGGCGGAGGTTTCAGAAGTCGGCCAAAAAGTTCGTTTTTGAAAGTAGTGTATCTCTTAAACCGTAAATAATTTTGACCCAATAAAAGATACGATATTTTCAAGTCTTATTTTAATACAGTGGTGGAACTCAAATCTTAATTAAATATACATTAATGCATCAAAAAAAGTTCAAATACACCTCTTAATTGTTTTTAAAAGCAGTTTATCCCTTCATTAACAATTTGAATTATAATTAAAAATATACCATTAAATTTCTAATGTCATCGCGCTTCTCTTTCTTTTCTATGCAGTCCGACAGTGACCGCGCTTTAGGTCATTTAGTCGCCTTAAGGTGCTATTTGGAACCGAACTGCCAATTGCAACTGCCGGCAGCACGTGCAGCGACTGCATGCAATCGGCTAAGGTTACCAGCCGTTACCTTAGCCGTGGTTACCAGCCGCTGCACGTGTTGTCGGCAGTTGCCAGTGGCGTGCATTGCATATAGGCATATAAGCAGTGCCTACCTCGATATACCAACATAAGCCTGTCAATTACATTTTAGTGTGTGTGCCCCACAATTAAGAAACTCACTAAATTATCATACCTAACAAAAAACAAAATCACCGGGCAAGTCGCCGGACGGCCTACTCGGCTCCCGTACTATTCGCACATTGTCATTGGTCTTTACTCGGTCAAGTTAATACGACAAAATAAAAAATACGTACGTCTCACGCGTAATACCATGACGTTCGACCTTCGCAATTTATCACCCTTAAGTAGGCATGCCTACTCAAATAACCACACTTTTGACCTCCCTTCTTTTTCTGATTAGTGACCGCGTTTGCCTAGACTAGATCCGGCCTAGTGCCTACCTATTCTGAAAACCAATGCACGCCACTGCTTCCACCCATCTTCACCCCCATACAGGATGATTTCTGGGATAAAAACTATCCTATGACCTTTCCCGGGACTCAAACTATCTCTATGTTACCGTTAGAATACGAAATACCTACGTTAATATGCGCATTAACTAGGTAATCTGCAAATTACCGGGTACAATCCGTTAAAGTTTGAAAGATGTTACCGGCCAAACTCGATTTTAGGATGAACTAGCTTCGCCTAGGCCAAACCAGTTCTCATTCTTTCGCTCTTGCATCCTAGGCCGATGGAGCCCCACTTCGCGGGAAATCTGCCATCCTCCACACGGGCCCAGTGCGGGTTGGCGGACATACGGTTCCCTTACGATATTTTCCTTCACCGTTTTGAGAGAAGTAGTGATGAAATAATTTACACAAAGTAAAGCGGCTGTCTGAGTTCGAACCTACCACACCCCGGACACTCCATACAACGCTCGCAAAATAATTACCTACTACTACTACATTAAAAAATGACGTTTGTATACGTATGAATGTGTGCGTGAGGTACTTGTGTTTGCGAGCGCTCTTGTTAAAGAACTGCGACGAATACGCCGAAGTGCGGGGTGAGGTGCGGTAACTGATGTTAGTGCGGGGAAGGGAGTGGCCTTTCTGTACGTAGTACTTTAAGTATTCTGTGAACCTACAACTCTTAAGTCGTGGCAGTAGCCAAAACAAGTGTATTAGAAATTGTGACAACTTAAATCGAGTGCAAAAAAGAAACTAGGGTCAGCAATTGGTGGTCTCACCCTTTTGTGTTGTTTAAATACAATCGATCATTCAAATCATGCTTTGTAAAATAATGTGAGGGTGCGTTCGTAAAGGGTGTTTATTATGCTAATGAGTACTTAGGAACGCGTTTGATACTTTTAATTGAATTTTGACTATTACGACATGCAAAATGGAGGGCTTAAAAATCTTGCAGCAGTTTTTATTGCACCGTTGTCTGGAAGTCAGGCATTCTTAACTGGTTAACGATTAAGCTTTGGCCAAACTTAAGCAAATCTCGCGCAGGATTCGGCAATGTGGAAGTTTACATGGGGAATCAATAACCGCTGAACCGATTTAGATGAAATTTGGTATGGAGATAGTTTGAGTTGTGGGGATACAGAATAGTTTTTATCCCCGAAATTATCCCTTAAGGCTGTAATGAGTTGTGGGGATACAGAATAGTTTTTATCCCCGAAATTATCTCTTATGGGTGTAAAAAGGGGGGTGAAAATTTGTAAAGGGAATCAATAAAAAGGACTAAGTATAAGACTTTTATGGCGGGTGAAACCACGAGGCAGAGCTAGTTTAATATAAGTCTGAAATGGCCATCGCGTGGTAATCAATGATGTCACACGTTTTCGAAATTTTGGTTCTAAGACATAAGGTTTCCTCACGATGTTTTCCTTCAACGTTTTGGGAGTAGTGGTGATGAAATGAAATACACAATGCTGCCATAAATCAATTATCACACTAATATTATAAAGGCGAAAGTTTGTGTGTTTATATGTTTGTTACTTCTTCACGCTCAAGCGGCTGGACCAATTTTGATAAAATTTCGTATGGAGGTAGCTGACACCCTGGATTAACATATAGGCTACTTTTTATCCCGATATTCCCACGCGATCGACATTTACGCGGGAGAAACCGCGGGGCGCAGCTAGTCACACTAATCACACTAATATTATAAAGGCGAAAGTTTGTGAGTGTGTGTGTGTGTGTTTATATGTTTGTTACCTCTTCACGCTTAAACCGCTGAACCGATTTAGATGAAATTTGGTATAAATATAGTTTGAGTCCCCGGAAAGGACATAGGATAGTTTTTATCCCGATACACTAATCACACTATCACACTAATATTATAAAGGCGAAAGTTTGTGAGTGTGTGTGTGTGTGTTTATATGTTTGTTACCTCTTCACGCTTGAACCGCTGAACCGATTTAGATGGGTATAAATATAGTTTGAGTCCCCGGAAAGGACATAGGATAGTTTTTATCCCGATATTCCCACGGGATCGACATTTACGCGGGCGAAACCGCGGGGCGCAGCTAGTATGTAATAATACTAGCCTATTACTGTCCCAGAGCTGGACAAACGCCTCTTCCCATACAGAGAAGGCACGAGCATTGATTACCACGCTTGCTCAAGATGGGTTGACGATTTAAGAATGCCCTAGGCATCTCCTAAATACAAGCTAAGACCGATTCCGTATAAAGTAACCACACACACACATACACACCCATATCTCAACACACATATACACAAACACACCCCAGCACACTTAAACATACACACACTCATATACCAACAGGCTAATCATCATCATCATCATCATTTCAGCCGAAAGACGTCCACTGCTGGACATAGGCCTCCCCCAAGCACCTCCACTTCGACCGGTTTTGTGTTTCTCGCATCCAACGAGTTCCTGCGGCCTTCACAAGGTCGTCGGTCCACCTTGTGGGAGGCCTTCCAACGCTACGCCTTCCGGTACGCGGTCGCCACTCCAGAACCTTTCGGCCCCATCGGCCATCTGTTCTGCGAGCAATGTGCCCTGCCCACTGCCACTTAAGTTTGGCAATTCTTCGGGCTATGTCGGTTACCTTAGTTCTCCTGCGGATCTCTTCATTTCTGATTCGATCCCGCAGGGAAACTCCAAGCATATCTAGCCCTCTCCATTGCCCTTTGGGTGACTTTCAGCCTTCTAATAAGGCCCATTGCGAGCGACCACGTTTCAGTGCCATATGTCATCACAGGCTAATAAATAAGAATAATTAATTTTTTGTTACCTTTGTTTCGTTTACATGTTACACTAATTCATGACATAATGAAAGAGCGGCGCCTCCTGGCACAGGCATTTATATGCTTAAAAGGGGACGCCACCAACTGTATGATGTAAAACGTGTACCTAATAATGAAATAAAACATTTTTGTTTTTTTTTTTTTTTGATCTTCTGGGCACGCTCGTTCCATCATAGACCTCATCCATCGCTTTCCATCAGGCGTGATCGAGGTCAAGAGCGGGCCCATTCAGCAATAAAAAAAAAACTCATATTACCAAAAGTCCAGAAAAACAGCCGCACGGGTCGATCGATCCGGTTAAGCTACGCTTGCCGCACCGCCGCGGATGGGTGACCATCTTTACATACCAAGACCCCTACGTGCCTCGGAAAGCACGTTAAGCCGTTGGTCCCGGCTGTCATTCAGCGGCTTTGACAGTCGTTACGGGTCGTCAGGGAAGCCCGGAATTCTGACAGCCAGTCTTACCAAGGGGTTTCGTATCGTATTACCCAGTGACTGGGTTGTGGAGGTCAGATAGGCAGTCGCTCCATGTAAAACACTGGTATTCAGATGCATCCGGTTAGACTGGAAGCCGACCCCAACATAGTTGGGAAAAGGCTAGGCAGATGATGGTGACCAAAAGTCCAGGATTTTTCACAATGTTTTCCTTAGAATTAGAAAATAGAATTCAAATTTCAAATTTGAATGTGATAATGGCGTGACTGTCAATGAATCGATGCTTAAGCGTAGCTCACACCCTTTCATTATCAAATTATATATTGATTACACAAATGAGCGCACAGAGTTATGAAGGTACAACTTTGCC
The DNA here is from genome assembly GCA_945859645.1 of Amphipoea oculea. NCBI lineage: Eukaryota > Metazoa > Arthropoda > Insecta > Lepidoptera > Noctuidae > Amphipoea > Amphipoea oculea. Next base: position 10,736,681 of record OX243888.1, on the reverse strand, counting down.
AATACAGGGTGAAATTGAAAACATGCGACAAATCGAAATGGGAGATTGTACTCATCATTATGAACAACTTTTACTATGGGACCAAACCTGAAATCGCGAAAAAAATCAGCTGTTCCCTACATTTTGACGAGTTATGCGAACATAAATGTAGGGAACAGCTGACTTTTTTTTCGCGATTTCAGGTTTACAAGGTACCATTCATCCAGAAAAAAAATTGCTTGAATTCATGTTATTATTTCAATCATTAGTATTACCTATGCTTTTAATAGGATTTGCATGAAATTTGGCACACAGTTTATAATATTATAACCTGGATTTACACAAAGGATACTTTTTATTCCGGTAATACGTTTCCGTGGGATAATTTCCGACCTCCACGCGGGCGGAGCCGCAGGCAGAGCTAGTATTATTATTATTATTATAAGCCTGTATTGTCCCACTGCAGGGCAAAGGCCTCCCTTCCCTCTTTCCACGTTTCCCGGTCTACCGCGATTGTACACACAAGAGCTAGTATACACCGTGAAATTTTAATCACCGTTTTCCACTTAAGGGGTCATTGTACTCATCATTATGAACAACTTTTACTATGGGACCAAACCTGAAATCGTAAAAAAAAAACAGCTGTTCCCTACATTTATGTTCGCATAACTCGTCAAAATGTAGGTCACAGCTGATTTTTTTTTCGCGATTGCATGTTTGGTCCCATAGTAAAAGTTGTTCATAATGATGAGTACAATGACCCCTTAAGAGGAAAACGGTGATTAAAATTTCACCATGTATAATATAAGTATTGAAAATATATCTACTCTAATGCCACTTCTACCGATTCCCATAGCATATATGACAAAACAAACAGAACCCCACCGTTTGTGCCACAAATAACACGTATTAAGCCATGAGCCATGAGCACCCATCAATTATAGCTTTACGAGGACCTCCACACGATGTTAACCACGTGGAACTTTGAACAGTGGTGTTGGCCGCCAATGTTTACCGAATATTTGTGCCAATGTTTTTATGAGGTACGACAGTTGCCGTGTGGAACTCGGGACAGTGAATGTTGGCCGCCAATATACAGGGTGAAATTGAATTCATGGCCATCCTTTTAAAGGGTCATTGTAATCATCATTATGAACAACTTTTACTATGGGGCTAAACCTAAAATCGCGAAAAAAAATCCGCTGTTCCTTCCATTTATGTTCACATAACTCGTCAAAATGTCGGGAAGAGCTGATTTTTTTTACGATTTCAGGTTTGGTCCCATAGTAAAATTTGTTCAAAATGATGATCACAATGACCCCTTAAAAGGATGCCCATGAATTCAATTTCACTCTGTATGTTTGCTGAATATTATTGGACCAATGTTTTTTTTATTGTCTTTGACAGTCGCGTCGCTACGGGTCAGAAGGCCAAAAGCCTGACAACCAGTGTTACCAAGGGAAAATTGTGGGAGTGATTCGTCAAATCGTCCCAAATGTCCCAATCACTCAAATCGTGTTACCAAGTAACTGAGATTTGGAGGTTAGATAGGCAGTCGCTTTATGTAAAATACTGGTATTTAGCTGCATCCGACTAGACTAGAAGCTGACCCCAACATAGTTGGAAAAGGCTACGCAGATTGATTTTGTAGCGGTACCTACAAAACGCCACATGCGAACAACGCATCATACTGACGTCACGCAAAATCCTGCATCTCGCAAGCAGAGTTTACCGCGCAACTAGCATAGATACAACAGCCCGACATGAACCATCGGGCCGTTGCCCGCCAGACACAACACCCGTATGGTCGGAGGATCCTCCCTTTTCTATAGACTATGAGTGAACTTTACACCCTGTTCCTCATATCTCTATAATTTTATTGTTTTCCGTTTGTTTTTAGTCGTTACCTCGATAATCCCTTTCTAACCATATCATCATTCACACAGTCCATCCATAGTTTCTTTGGTCTTCCCCTACTCTTATGGCCATCCACACAGTAAAAATGAATAAGTGACATGATGAGAGACATGATCTGACCAAGATTTTGTCTGGACTTTAAAAGAGATTGTGACCTCTGAGTTTGTTTCGGCCATTCTTCTCAGAGTAGTCAGATAGGAAACACCGACCTCATCTAGCTTTAAAAAAATATGATTGACGTGTAAAAGTGTTTGTACAAACCTACTTACAGAAATAAATCATTTATCATTTATTTAAGTGAACGTCACTTCAAACCTTTGTCCACACATTGGCCCAAACATTGCCTCCATAATAACTGATCAATATTAATTCGATAATTTGCTACAATTTGTGCTTGCCAGTAATTGGCACCTAAGTACACCCCACTGTTACGAGGTAGCCATTAGCTTCATTATACCTTTTTTTGTTTACTTTTTGGATGGACGTTTGCTTGTTTTATGAATTTTATAATATACTAGCTTCTGCCCGCGACTTCGTTCGCGTGAAATTTCTTATTCCCACGACCCATCTCGTCGTGTTGCATCACTTGCCCGCGTCTCCTGCTCTATCACTTCGTTTCCCCATAGCGCTTTTGCTCGGGTCCTAAGGGTCATAGCGTGACGTTAAATAGCCTATAGCCTTCCTCAAGAATTGGGCTATCAAATGCAAGAAGAATTTTTCAAATCCGACTGGTAGTTCCAGAGATTACCCCCTACATACAAACTTATAAACTTTTACCTCTTTATAATATTAGTATAGATTAGCTTCTTCCCGCGACTTCGTCCGCATGGAATTCTTAGTGGATACCTACTCTTCACAAAGAACACACCCTTTAAATCATATCCCTAACTTAAGAAATACAGGTTTCCCATACAAATTTTCATCCCCTGAATCCCCTCTTTAGGGATATTTCTGAGACAAAAAGTAGCCTATGTCCTTCCCTGGGATGCAATCTATCTCTTTGCCAAATTTTATCGAAATCGGTTCAGTGGTTTAGGCGTGAAAAGGTAACAGACAGACAGAGTTACTTTCGAATTTATAATATGAGATCTGAATTGGTAAGTATAGTAAGTATTAAGTATTTAGGCTTATTTTTTTATCACCATCCAAATTTTTACAGGGTGTTCTACCCATGAATATGAACAACTTTCACTATGGGACCAACTCTGAAATCACGAAAAAAAAATCAGCTGTTTCATACAAAAGATTTTTTTTTTTAAATAAGCCTGTATTTTCTGTAAGTAGGTTTGTACAAACACTTTTACACGTCAATCATATTTTTTTTAAGCTAGATGAGGTCGGCGTTTCCTATCTGACTACTCTGAAAAGAAAGTCCGAAACGAACTCAAAGGTCACTTAAAACTCTTTTATTTATTTATTTATCCTCCTACTGGAAAGCCATACAGCAATTACACCAACGGAGCAAGAAATTACCTCATGTGCTGTTTTCATCCATCCTGTGCGCGGTGGACATCGAACGGGCGGCGATGGAACGCGCACGCTCACACAGGTAGCGTCATTATATGCAGCATATAGTTCCACTACTCCATCCAAATTGCGCACATTCTTTGAGACTCAAAGAATTTTTCAAAATAAATACATTCAAATTATATAAAAACTGAAAATTTTGATGTGTCATCCTCTTTTAAAGTCCAGACAAAATCTTGGTCAGATCATGTGAAGACTATGTAGATTGGTGTCTGAAATGGTCTTTTGAGGAAAGAACCATACAGATTGAGCGGACCCGGGATTACTTTTGTAAGGTTTGTAAGTATGAGTGTTTATTACGGTTTTTAATTCAGCAACCTAATTGCGTAACACGCTATCAAACACAATCTGAATCATTTTGAAGGATATTGCTTATCCATCGCTTCATATGTTCGAAAAATTTGTCAGCTCAACAACGTAAATAACGCAATGGATGTTGTTGAACTGTTAAAATGAAAGCCATTGCTGCTGTTAGTGTGTAGGTTAGTGGCGTGCATTGGTTTTCAGAATAGGTATGCACTAGGCCGGGTCTAGTCTAGGCAGACGCGGTCACTAATCAGAAAAATAAACATGTGGTCGGGGGACCCCTGGCAGGAACTAAGTTCAAAATGAAAATAATTTAGTGAGTTTCTTAATATTGTGGGGCACACACACTAAAATATAATTGACAGGCTTATGTTGATATATCGAGGTAGGCACTGCTTATATGCCTATATGCAATGCACGCCACTGGTGTAGGTACGCAATTACAATTACTCCGCCGGTGTTAGTTACGGACTCTCTCGTTGGTGTAAAGCCCGGTTTCCACCGCGAAAGAGTAATGAGCCGGAAATGGCTAAGCGGAGCGGACTTCGTTTTTATGAAATAGGTTTGCGTTTCCACCAAGAAAGAGTTTAGTCGTCTGATTCTCTCTAGAAATGAGCGAGCTCATTTTTACTCTTTTTTCCCGCTGAGTCATTTCCGCTAGACTCTTTGTTGGTGGAAACACATGTAAGCAGTTTTCTCTTGAGAGGTAAAAGAAGTCATTAATGGGTCCGCTCCGCTCTCGGTGGAAACCGGGCTTTAAGGTCGCATGTCGCATGGTCGTTGGTTCGATCCCCGGGTCGGGTAATGTGTTATTGGGTTTTCCTATTTGTTTACATTTTTGGCAAACAAATCGCGAATGCAGATTATGTATTTTTATTAGTAGGCAAGTAGGCATTCAAAATAATAATTTCCCTGCAAACACATTGACTAGGAAACATTAATTAAAAATTTAGTTTCACACGTCGCAGTGCTAAATTAAATTACCGTAAAACCCTCTCAGCCGCATCGCCAATAATTTGTAAACACATCTTCAAAAATATTTCAATTATTTTTTGTCTGTCGTCAAAATGGCGTCGCGTCGTTCCGTTCCACGCGATAAATCTTGACATTATTAATTATCCCATTAGTGGAGATGGCCAGTTTGAAGGGAGCTCTCGACATATTGTTAAAGATTATTTATAGGAGACCACCCTTAATGGTGCTTTATTTCGGTTAGTATGATGATTGAAGGAAATATTAGAGGCATTCGTTTCTTTTGTCAGATAATGCAAGGATGCGGAACGATTGTCATTTGGCCTCTGTAATGTAATTACTAGGCCATTCGAGTATCTTATGGATAGGAGTTTTATGGTTTTTGGGTTTTTGGCAACATAAATTTCTCTCCGGCTCAAGAGTACCTAGTGCCAGTCCACACGGTGCGTTGCGTCGTCGCAACGCATGAATTTTAACGCCTTGCCGGCCACACGGGTTCTGCGTCAACGCAGCGTTACTAGGACGCAGTCGTAACGTTCCGTTGACGCAGATTCGGTTTCAGTTCGCAGTTCCGCGTGTCTCCTCTTTATCAATGCAACTGAACGGTGACCATAGATCTGTTTTTTACATTTCTACGGCGGTGACGTTCCGGCGTTGCAGGTAATTACATCCCTCCCGCTTCGTCTCGGGGGCTGCTGCCCGTCATGTGTGCGTAGCGAGGACGCAGCGCACCGTGTGTACCCTATGATTATTTGTATGTAAAACAACGCAACGGCAGTGCTGCGTCGACGCAACGCTGACGCAACGCGCCGTGTGGACTGGCTCTAACAAAGTGTGACACATGTAGACAATGGTCACTGCAATAAACGGTTTATTTTATAACAAGGTTCTGTCCACGAGTTCCTCTGCGTGAAATTTCTTGTTCCCCCGACCCACCCCGTCGCGTCGCATCGCATCACCTGCCCGCTTTATCACTTCGTTTTTGCTTAGCGTTCTTTCTGACTTTTTTTCTTTTTGCTCGGCTCCTAAGGGTCATAGCGTGATGTTTAATAGCCATTCCAGAGATTACCCCTACATACAAACAAATTTTACGTCTTTATAATATTAGTTCCTTAACAATTTTATCAACACCTAAAGGAAGGCCTAAATAAAAGCGCGCTGTTGGATTTTCTACGCTCGGCCCAACACCGTAGGTTGAAAATCCGACAGCACGGCATAGGAGGCATTCACCGTCCATTTATACCACGTACGTAAGTGGGACCTAAGCTAAATTAAATTTTAAAGTGGTAAACCCTCTAAATAGTCAACCGACTATGAAGAATCTATCAAATAATTCGAAAATACTTAAAATCCTTTCAATATCCCTTACAAATCCAACAAGAAATCAACCATAAAAATATACCCAAAATGTATTAGATAACAATTCAAAATACCCACTTCCCCAACCACTTGAATCTCAAAGATTGTCAACAAATTTAAGATCAAAGCAAATCGGAGGGTAGTTCAAGTAACACTGGTCGATTTTAATGGGTCGTGTCATTTTGCGAGCGTGCGTTAAGTAAAACGGAACGCGGCCGGAAGCCACGCCCCTTCCGCCGAGCTGTCATCGTGACAGCGCGCCAAATTACATGCCACAGATTATGTTGTGGTTTCGAGTTTGCGGAAAACAGGTTTGAGTTAATATGTTATCTATGCTATTATGTATTTTATGTTTAGTTTATCGTAAGTTTATGCTTTATCTTAATTTTTAAGTGCTTTAGCACCTGCACCTAAAGGTTATGGTTATGTGTTAAAATCCAGGTTCAACCAGTATATATAAATTATTATTCTATTAGACCACTCTAAGTCTTCAGTCGCTCATATCTATGGTCGCTCACAATGGGCCTTATTAGAAGGCTAAAAGTCACCCAAAGGGCAATGGAGAGGGCTATGCTTGAAGTTTCCCTACGTGATCGACTCAGAAATGAAGAGATCAGCAGAAGAACCAAGGTAACCGACATAGCCCGAAGAATTGCCAAAATTAAGTGGCATTGGGCAGGGGACATTGCTCGCAGAACAGATAGCTGATGGGGCCGAAAGGTTCTGGAGTGGGGAAAACGTATCGGAAGACGTAGCGTTGGAAGGTGGACTGACGACCTTGTGAAGGCCGCAGGAACCTGTTGGATGCAAGAAGCACAGAGCCGATCGAAGTGGAGGTGCTTGGGGGAGGCCTATGTCCAGCAGTGGACGTGTCTCGGCTGAAATGATGATGATGAAGTCTTCAGTAGTTGACAGACTGTTGTGATGTTCATCCATTCATATTTTCCGGACATGGACATCTTTCCCATTTGGAGAACGTTATCAAAAAGATGTTTGTGATAAACGGTCTAACTTCTTGTGTAAGGATCAGCCACACTCCACGCTGTTTCGTTGCGTCGTCGCAGCGCAATAATTCGACGCATGTAATGCCACGTGCAGTGCGGCTGTGCGGTATCTTAACGCAATACCGTTTTTTACGTCGTCGCCCAATTGGCTTTTCGATACATCGCCAAGCGGTTTGTCGACTCTTCACGAGACCAGAGACCTGGGTTATTTTTTGGACAAAGAATCAGCATCGCCATAATAACTTGCCAGCCTTTTGGGATTTTTTCCTGGCGATAGCTGCGATGCGGTCGATAAAAAAAAGTCTATTTTGTTTAGTTTATATTGAGTACCTACCTAATTAAATTATTGTTTGTTAAATATTGCCATAAACCAGGTTTGTATGTTTGCAAGAATATAAATACAGAAATATTTATACTGGAAAAGGCGTGTCTAAATAAAGACAACACGTACTTAACTTTAAATACGTAAATATATAAGTAAATAATTAGTATCTGATTCGATTACGAGTACCTTTGTCATTTAAACTAATATTATAAAGAGAAAAGATTTGATTGTTTGTTTCGCTTTCACGCTGAAACGGCTGAACGGATTTGGATGAAATTTGGCACATGGGTAGACCATTAACCTGGTTTAGGACATAGGATACTTTTAACCCGGTATGCCAACGGGATCGAGACTTAAGCGGGTGATACCGCGGGGCAGAAGCTAGTGTCAAATAAACTTTTTATGCACGTTTCACTATAATGTGGATCTACCTTTACCAAAACGTTCCCGACGACGGTCCTCCATCCCCCTTCGTGTATTGTGGTTTGTTGGGGGATTCCGCTCGTACAGTCGTACTCGGACGTAAGTGGCGAGACGGCCATGTATAAATCAATAAACTGTTATGATCAGTTTAGCTTTTCATATTTTGTACAAAACATTTTATACAGGATGCTCAAAACTTTCATGCAAGTGTTTATGGTGAACCATTAGCTACTAAGTTTGTTGCTTTGGACAAGCACAGCGATGCACCACATGCACCTGTCACCTGCACACGGGAGGACCTAAGGCTCAAGTCACACCGAGATGGCAGCGAAGCGGCGAGCAGTTTCAGTTTCATATCATTTTAAACTTTATCTTCATTACTATAATACATAGCATTGCTTGAGAAACTTGAAAAGGGCGCGCGGCCGCCCGCAGCGCCGCGAGCACTCCGACGACTCTCGCGCAGCGGTGGCTCACGACTCTTCTTGTAGTGTAGATAAAGTTTAAAATTATATGACACTGAAACTACTCGCCGCTTCGCTGCCATCTCGGTGTGACTTAAGCCTAATGGTAGTGTCAGCGAATGGTATCCGCGTTGCTGAATTTTGGCCCAAACAAATTTAAAGAACGATATTTATACGTTCGTGCTATTTTTTTACCATCGACACGAAGAAGAAGAAGCCATGCATTTTTTGAAGTGAAACTTCTTTACGCACGCTTGATTTGGGGAGTAAGCTGGCGAACGCGTGACGTAAGCATTACGAAAAGTGTGATCGGGCGAGGCGAACGGGAGTTGAGTGGGGGATATAAGCAAGAGAAAGCAGTGCGCGCGCACATTTTCTTTCTCTCTTCCTCTCATAGCGAAGTTTCACTTCAGTCGTGTGGTCACTCGGTTTCTTGACTGAGGATGCCTAAATAAATGTTTTACCCAATCAAAATGGCAATTATAGGTTTATTTACCTATCAAACTTGCCTGTGACTGTGCCAGTGCCCCAAATGTATAAGGGGCAGATTTTGAGTGTGTTTCTTTTAAACTTAGCCTGTTACAAAATGAAACACACTGTATAAGCATAGTTAAGAACATACCTTATTCTATAAAGGCAAGTTATAGTAGGTAAGTTGGTAACCAAAGGACTGAAGTTAACATACGACCTACGAATTGTAACTTTTATTTAGATTTTTTTTATTTAGCAGCGCCATGATGCAGCTTCTGCCGCGGTCCCACTGGCTGCTTTTTGAAAGGCGAGGCCGCGCCAGACCAGGCCCATAGGCCGTAGGAACCATCGCATCCGAGGAGGCCTGCAGTGGCTTGGCGTTGCCCGTCCAATCCGTTGGGAGACGGTAACTTCAAAGGGGCGTGACGCAGCGTGGGGGCGCCTGTCGCGGCCTGTGAGGGCGCCTTTCTTTATGCTTTGTTTATCAAATGTTGACCAACTGAATAAAACTACAGCGGCTGCACACGCAGCCATGCGCTCCGTATCACTTGACGTTGGAAAAGCGGCCTTGGCCGCACTAGGCCAACACACGCGGTAGGAATGCCCGGCACGGGCCAAGATAGGCCTCGACAGGCGCGAGGCGTAGCAACGCTTGGCGCGGCTCGTCAGTTAAGAGCCTATACTACCTCAGCTAAAATTCACTCTTTATCTCGCTCATACGATACTGCTCGCTGACTGAGTGAGAGCGAAACAGAGTGCGGTGCTGGGCGGCAGGCAGCGCCAATAGTTTAGGTATTTGCTTTTTACAGTGAAAATAATGGTAATTATAAAAAAGTAAATAACATAAGACCTGCTTTAAAGTAAGTTCAGTTAGTGTGCAAAGTTTCATGATCTAATTTGAAGTATTTTTTGAATAGCAGCGGTTTATTGTTCGGGTTAGAGGTAACTTTGGATTTATTTTCTATCGAGAAAATTTTATGGAATCGTGTTTTCGTCTAACATAAGACTTAGCATTAATCCTCAACTTTACCATATATTTATTTCAAAATTAATGGTGCAGTATTTTCGACATAGCGGAGGATCACGCTAAGCCATTTGAGGTAGTATAGGCTCTTAACGGGCCGTGGGATCGCGGCATTAGAGTAGCTCATCTAATTAGTTAGGGTATAAGTGGAGTCTGCGTCGCTGCATCTCTTAATAGGCAATTAGATATAATTAGTTTGAAGTAGGTACCTGTCTAGTTAACGAAGTTGTTGATAAGTATATCGTAATTAGCTTATTTTTAACCTGTTTACCTTAAATTCAAGTTATGGGTTACCTAAACCAATATAATAATGTTTTTAGGATGCTGTTGCGACTGCCTCGTTTTTGCAGTGCCTGAGAAATGTTCGCGGTATCCCATACCGATGGATTTCATGCCATTATCCGCAAAAAAAAACGGCCTCACTCCTGAGCAGAATAAGAGGCAGTCGCAATAGCATCCTGAAGGCTGTGGCGACAGATACTTCCTCCGCCATAATAAGGCAATTTGTACAAAAACTTGTTCCATAGTTTCTGGGTGTCGAGATAATTCGAGATAAGTCGTACATAATTCCTATTTTAAACATTACATAAACAGTCTAAGTTAAATTTTTTTTTTCAGTCAAAAATGCTGTTTCCATAGAACTGTTACGCTATGGTTATAGAATTTCTAGAATTCTGATTCGCATGTGATTCTGCATCTTAGTAAGTTCTGTATATAGTAAGTACTCGAATTAAGTAGGCTCTTCGTACCCCTCTAGGAATAACTGATTTCATCACAAATACGACTTCCCTTTAGCAACTGTCAAAAATGTCAAAAGACCGCCATTTTCGAGGGAAAAGCGCGCGTATTCGCATCGCTATTACAAAAATAACTCGTACTATAGGTAGCTACAATTATAGTCAATCAATTCTGTGCTCTATTTTGTAAGCCATAAAATTGAACAACCAATTTATAAAGTGCATCTTTATTTTGGTTCTGCATCAGTAAAATGTCAACTGTATTTAGCTGGAAAATGCAGCGTAATTATTTTGGCCATAAAATTCAATTTCCTTTGCCTCACAAATAAAATATAACACCGACTTTTATGTTCCGCCAATAAAATACAAATATAATTTTCCTGTCTTATAAAACTTATTTCATTAGAATTAAGGTTCAGTTTCCTTTAATTTACATGCAAAATAGGTTTGCAATCAAAATGTGACATTAGTAACGGTTTTTAAGTGCACTCAAATAGTGATGTGAGATGACATTCGGATTCGCGTAACGAAATGGTTTATTATAATTTTATCGAATATCCGTAGGGATGTAAAAGTGTTTGTTGTAGTTAAGGATTTGCAATTCATATTTTTTGTGATATGATGTTTTGAATAATTTGTTGGTGCTAGTGATTTTGTTGGGGAGAGTTTTTGTATTGAAAGGGAAAATCTATTCGGGCAAAAAGATTGCCGGTACTTATAGAAAAACCAGTGCTGCATGATTCACCGAGACTTATGTCAGCTGGTTTTTCTAAAAGGTCTTGTTTTTAAAGCAGTTTAAGAATTCTAAAGTAGTATTCTAAAGAAACAATCCTAATTCCTAAGTAGGTACTAGGTATTAGGTACCTACCTATCTAAAGGAGGAAAAATAATTATTAAACTCGATAGAGCTAAATTAAACCTTTTCCAGATTTGAGTCCTTTTGACGATTGCAGAAATAAAAACTACATTTTTATTGAAGAATAGTACCTAATCACACTAATATTATAAAGGCGAAAGTTTGTGAGTGTGTGTGTGTGTTTATATGTTTATTACTTCTTCAAGCTTAAACCGCTGAACCGATTTAGATGAAATTTGGTATAGAGATAGTTGGAGTCCCGAGAAAGGACATAGGATACTTTTTGTCCCGATATTCCCACGGGATCGAGACTTGAGCGGGTGAAACCGCGGGGCGCAGCTAGTACTTAATGAAAGTCTAATAAAAATAGTCTTATCAATAGTATTACCCAGTAACTGGGTTGTGGAGGTCAGGTACCTACTCAGCTGCATCCGGTTAGACTGGAAGCCGAAAGGCTCGGCAAATGATGATGAAAAAAGTAGGTAATAAGTAATAACATTTACTAAGAAACAACAACATTTAGGTAAGAACAAGTAGGTAGGTATAGGTATCCTCTGTTCCTAAGCGTTAGTACTATTATATATTCTGTGTCCTAGCCAATAAAGGGAATTATCTATTAATGAATGAAAAAATTAATGAATACATGTAGGTATTCGGTAATCACTGGTAGGTAAGTACACACATAATGGTCGTCATTAGTAAGTAGTTGAAGGTAGTAGGTAAGTACCTACCTACCTACCTAGAACTACAAACTACGAAAAAAAAACATGTTATTACCACATTTTTAACACCCCAAATTAGGTACGCCTAGACAAACAAACACACTAAAAAACTAACAATCCAAAATTAAATTACCCACAATAAACAAATTACAAAACAATTTAATGAATCGTACTTAAACTCGCTAACGAGATTAAAAAATTACCGTCGGCTGAACGCGTCATTTACACATAGTCCACAGATAATGAACGAAAATTACAGCGAAAAAAAAAGCGTTTGAAACTTCGAACCCTGTTAAACGACCAATCATGGCGCCGGCATTTGATTGCGGGGCGTGACGGGCCTCATTACTTACAGAACAACTGCAGCGACGAACCGACAGATATCTATCTATCTCTATCTTTTGTATGGGGATAAGAAAGAGATGGTTGTATACAGAAAGCAATTTGCGTGGATCGTTGAGCACTACACAGCGTGTTTTAATATTTAATTTTATTGCGATATTAAGTTTGTTATGAATAAGTTTATTATGTTATCGTGGATTTATGTCGGGGGCGCGGTAATGGCGCGTTCCCGTTTCGTATTAATGTTTGGAAATGTGATTTGTTTGGATTACACGTTAGATGTCGCTTATTCGATTAGAGGTTGAGTTTGGTGCGAGCGCGCGAATGTCAATTATTGGGAATCGTTAGGGTTATGGCACAGTATAAAGAGATATATGGGGTCCCTGGAGATAGTTTATTTTGGGAATTAGTTGCAGCTATGCTTTGGGATTTGGAGTCCATTTTGAATTAGGTAGAGAAAATATTTAGGGATGCTTCGATCCTAATCTTAATAGATAGGCAGAAACAGGCAGCGTCTTTTCAACAATCTCCACATGGGAATCTCTAATCTCGAGATATCGCCAAGCGGTTAGTCAACTCTTCACGTGGCCAGAGGGCTGGCCTATTTCTTGGCCAAAGAATTAGCATTGCCATAGAACGTGGCAATGCCATTTTGTCCCGGTAGCACATTCCCGTGGAATAATCTCCGACAACCACGCGGGCGAAGCCGCGGTCAAAAGCTAGCCTTATTATAAAATCAATCACGGTATCTTTGGTGCTAAATAAGGATCTATGCAACTATTAAAAACATTACAATAGATAGGCACAGCACATGACTAATCGCAATTAATTATCATGGTAAAGACCCGACTTACGTGAATGCAAATACAATAACAAAACATACAACGGTGACCTATGAAGACAATAAAGGACCTTGTGATGCCATCGAACTATCTATAGTTCTAAATATATACCAGCCTATAATGTTCCCACTGCTGGGACACCTGAGCCCTGATTCACAATCATACGACAGGCTATCGTATCGAAAACCTGACATTTCGATAACCTGATTTGACTTGCCCTCAACAGCAAATAGCTGTTGGAAGAATAGCGGGCGTCTAATTGATTTAAACTGACAAAATTTTCGGGTTTTGGACTTGTGAACAGCGTTCAGAAGACTCCTACGATAACAATGTTTAATGTTCGATACGATACGGAAGCGCATCGAGTGTTTGTGAATAGCTATGCAGGCCTCCTCTCTGTGAAAGGGCGTGGGCTGTAACCCTCCACGCGAGTCCAGTGCGGTTTGGTAGATGTAACATGTCTTCGAATTTAAATGCCTTCTAGGACATGCCAGTTTCCTCACGATGTTTTCCGTTTTGAGAGGCAAATTACAAGCGCTTTTGAATGTTCAAAGAGTCGGTCAGTCAGAAAGATGAAGCTACATAGTTGCCCATTTCAAAACGTAGATTTCTATGGAGACGAACTGGCAAGAAACTCCAAGGACACTCTTTTAAATTAAGATACTTATAGATATAGATATAAAATCCTGGGTATATTATTCTTGTTACTGGTATATATGAGGAAAATGTACTTATAAAATTAAAAATAAGCCATAGCAGTTAAGAGATGACCAGTCTCAACGGACGGGGATCCCTTCTTTTCGCATAATGTTCTTCTTCCTAATTTACTTTGGCATAACTATTTTGGTATAATTTGTTTTGCCATAATAATACTTTGCCATATTTTCTTTTGGCATACAGTTTACGTTGGCATAATTATCTTGAAGGTTAATTTGTTTTGGCATAAATTTAATTCACATAATACTAAACGACGTCAGGGGCACCCCGAGGTTCGGTTTTGTTAGGTTCCTTTAAACCCTGCAGACAGAAATATGCGTAAATAATGTTATGCAAAAATATAATTATGAGAAACAAAAGTATGCCAAGTTATATTAGGTCTTAAAATTTTATGCAAATGGATAGGGAATCCAACGGACAATGCCCGTTCACGAACAAGATGCGTGGATCAGCACCATGCAGCTCATCTATTTTGTATCTTCCGGGTATATTTATTTATTAACCCAACATCACTATCATTACAGGAATTTCTTTTTTCTTTTTCATTTTTGGAATGTCATTTGTACCTATAGCAGACAGAGTCTTAACTCGCAGCTTCAATTAGCACTCAAAATGAGTCACTACACCTCTCTTTACGATCAAATCCCAATAAATGATTTCCCTCACGACCTTTAATATCGGCATTACAATCCTTATGTCCGAAGTCCAATACCAACTGTTAATAAATGATTTCCCTCACGATCCATATTATCGGCATTAGAATCCTTATGTCCTAAGTGATCGATGGTCTTAAGTCCAACATCGGCCGTTAATGGACCGATATGAGTGAATGAGCTATTGTTATAAAATTTATAGTCGTTGCAATAATGCATTCAGTTCGTGAAGTTATTTTGGAAGCTAATTTAATGCTTAGGTGTAGTTTTATTTGTGAGAACTTTATACGAGAGTTGACTGGGAAGTTTTTGATGGTCGAAAATTATTTGGAGGGGCTGAATAATGAAGAAAACAGTAATATTACGAAGGTGGTCATTACAAGGTAAGTAGGTAGGTACATATTTGCGGGAGCGGTGAATGCTTATGCGAATCCCGCACCTCCGGCCATAGGTAGAGGTGGAACATCGCGGTGGTTTCAGCCGGTAAGAGTCCGGCATGCCCCTCTGTCACCCCCACGATAGAGGAAGTCCATGAGGACTTCCAACGCGAGAAAAAAAAAGGTAGGTAGGTACATATTTATAGGATTTTTTATCGTGAGAGCGTTTGAAAAATGCATAAGGACTGTTTCCACAAAATAGAGCCAGAATGAGAAAAATACCAAGAAAACATGTAATTTTTTGAGATATCATCAAAAAGCTGTTCCTTACAAAATGTATGAGAAAATAACTTATCTTCATAATTTTTTTTTCGTAATTTTTTCCCATGTTTCAATAGTTATTCTGTTATTTGGGGCGGAGACAAATCCAACAAATCAAAGATTATAATAAAATTCGGTCCAGCCGTTCTTGAGTTATAAATGGTGTACCTAACTAACCCGACCTATACTTATACAGGGTGTTACAGAAAGGGTATATAAATACAAACGGGTTGAAAAGTGTATCTGGTCTAGAATCTCTGTATAAAATTTCAGCTCAAAAGCAGTAACTTTGAAAATGCTTTATATTTTTTTATTTCGATAGTTTATTAAATTGAAATCATAAAAAACGTGTCACCGCACTACGAGGGTCATTATCCATTATCTGTAGTGTGTCTGAGCGCCTAGTACACGCACATCACGCCGCCGTGCGCCAGTGCAGCGCCGTGATGTTGAAATAAAAAAATATTAAGCATTTTCAAAGTTAATGCTTTTGAGCTGAAATTTTGTACAGAGTTTCTAAACCAGATACACTCTTCAATCCGTTTGTATTGATATACCCTTTCCGTAACACCCTGTAGAAGATAGATTGTGTACATTTTGGATGGAGATCATCATTAAAGTTCCTAACAAAACCACCGATTTATCTCATTTTGGATACAGTCCAAACCACACATCCTTTCTCATTCTCATCCATCACCAAAATACGACAAAATCGAAGTAATTCCTTCGGTGACATAAGTACCCATCAAACTACCCACACAAATCGTAAATTATCTTGTATACATCAGCGGTGTACCAAATAGCCACAATCAATTTAGAGGGGGTAGTGAAGTGGTGGGGGAGGGGACAAATTGCTCGCTAATGACCACCGCGTCGGCCAAGTGGCCGTGCTGGCTTTAGATGTAGGAGAGTAGATTGGAGAAAACGGGGATAGTAACATTTTCATAGCAACTAGTAGGTAGAAACTGCGCTCAAAAAACTGTGCCAGATGTGGTTCGGAAGTATTTCTGAAAATTTATAAGTAACTAGCTGCGCCCCGCGGTTTCACTCGCGTAAGTTTCGAGGTTCTAATATAATTAAATCATGATTCGAAAGACACGTGGCGCCATCTATTTATCATAATAACATTATTGTTGTTTTCCTCCGGAACAGCACTTTTTTTCGGGATGAAAGTTACCTACCCTATGTCCGTTTCTGTACCTACACCTGACAACGTATATGCAAAATTTCAGGATGATCGGTTCAGTGGTTTAGTAACAAACAAACTTATCTAATTTCGAATTTATAATATTAGTTAGGATGCATAAGACGCTGAAGTTTTTATAATAATAGTGTTTCATATAGGTACCTTAACAATATATTAAAGACCAACTACTTACCTAGGTACTTATTTGCATTATTTAAAATAATCTTACAAAATTACCTACTAAGTATTAGATACCTACTGTAAATGTTACTGTAGGTAGGTACCTACTGTACCTAGCTGATTTTTTAGCCTGTCCTATAATTTACTATAATTAATAAAATATTTATTTAGATTAAGGTCGGGCTGTTTCACGTCCCCTTGACGCGTACCTATTTATAGGTACCTACCTATCTATAACGTCAAAAATGGCGGTAACTATCGTCAAACCAAAAAAGCGTTGTTTCAAGTTAGAATTAAGTACAGACGCCAGCACATCAAGCTACTACGATCTGTCAAACTTTAATAGATTTTCAACTTTATCTCTAAAACATGAGGTTCAAAGTTGATTGGGAAAATTCGACAGTTTCGGGTAGCTTGATGCGCTGGCGTCTGTACAAAATTATGGCCTTACAGTAAATCAAATAATAACGAGTAGGTACGCAATCGTTATTATTTGACGTACCTATGTACCTACCTATCTTACGTTAACCAACTGTTTGAAACAACCGGCCCTTAGTTAGTTTATTTTTATAATTAAGTATGCTCATAATATTTTTGCATGCCGAATGCACAAGGACTCGAACATTCATTCACAGTCCACTCATACATACCTAATATCAAGTGGAACCTCATTGCGAATCACTCTCTCTTAAGATACAAGATAGGTACTGTCGGCGACGAGACCCTATCTAGGCACATAGGCGCAAGTAGTGGCGAGACCGCTATGTAAAAAGTAAGGAAGAAATTCTCTCCGAGGTCCTCTTAGTGGGTTGTGCCCACCACTACGTACGCATTCAGGGGTGCGTGGGACGTGTGTCGCCAGCACAGTTAGTTAGGGAACATACGTCAAAAACGTGGGAGACTGTCCCAGGCACGGCCGTCAGGTACTGGACGTACCCCGGTCGTCCGCAACAGGTACCCTAGTTTAAGAGACAGAGTTTAATCTATTGTGTACAGATTTCTGCAGCATCCAAATGTTTTAAATATTCTCTATCTGTATTTTTGGGAAGTAAAGATATATTATATTATTATTATTAATTGTTATACGTATTCGGCTATTCTACTCTAAGAATCACAATAAACCAATTCCCAGCTTGCGGTACCGATTGCGAGGTTATATTCCCTCGAGGTGAAGCAGAGATGTACGCAAATAATTCCTGACAGTGATAGACGTTGAATTAAGTGCTACTGCTTATACACTGGGGGATTAAAGGCGTGAATGTGTTTAAATTATTTTATTAAAAGAGTCAAGTACAGTCAACAAAAGAGATAAGTATGCAGGTTCGTCGGATATAGTTGAAGTATAGTAAGAACAGTTTAGCCCCGTGAGGCGGGGCTCCGTCGACATAGGATGCAAGAGCGAGCAAATGAGAATACAAATTAATTTTGGTGATCATTTACTATTTTTGGCAGTAAAAAGTGTTTTTTTGATGTTATATTTTACTTTATCTGGTGATAAGTTAAACATAAGCCGTTTATTATTTATACTAAGTAGCTGCGCCCCACGATATCACCCGCATAAGTCTTAATCCGTCGGAATACCGCAATAAAAAGTATCATATGTCCTAAGAAGTATCCAGTAGTTAGACTGAGACAGGAAACGGCGACCTCAGCTAGTTAAAAAAATATTATTGGCGTGTACCTAAAAGTTTTGTGAACACTGGCTGGTGATTAACGAATCTTGCGCAATCGCAAGAGCTAAAGAAGATTCTCTTGTGTGAGGCAAATAAAATAGGTAACTACAATCTATATCAACCTCATTATAAATATACCGAATGATGATAAGAAAACTACCAATGAATGAAAACTACCAACAAGAAGAAACGAAATGATAAGAAAACTACCAATCACAATTTAGCTCTACTTATCTAAGTGACTTTTGTCCGACGGCAGTTCATAATTTTACGATAAGACTTTTAATATCAACATACTTACCTACACTCTGACGCTGAGCAATATTTTCGTATAAAACGGCCTAAAAGGAACATAGGCGTAATTATAAATGTTCCCACTGTTGGGACTCAGGCCAATAGATTATAGCCCACTTACTCTTTGAGAGGGAGTGGGCTATAATCTATTAGTTTAGTACCTACGTGAGTCGCGGGCTCAGTGCGAGTTGGCAGATGTCACATATTTTAAAATTTTTGGTTCTAGGACATGCCGGTTTCCTCACAATGTTTTCCTTCACCGTTTTGAGAGCAGTGGTGGTGAAATTATTTACACAAAGTAAAGCGCCTGTTTTGGCTCGAACCCACGACCTACAACTCGTAACTCGGGACCGTTACCACCACTGCTGGAAAAACATTTTAAATAAAATCCATTCTATTCAAAAGAAAATCGTCAAAATCGTAAGTAACCTGTCTGCCACCAAACGGGGCACAAAACGATGAATTTTATACCCCGTGCTGACACCGGCAAAACATTGTGATCACCACCAATTACCACTGCACACTGCCTCCACAAATATCACTACCACTATCTCCCTCTAACCTATCAAAAAGGAACTAGCTATCCCTTTCGCGCCTCACACAAAAGTGTTCTTAATCATTTGTTTGGCAGAACCACAAGGTCGTATGTTTATATGAGGCTTTTTGTTTTTGAACTTTAGGCCGAGGAGATAGAGTTTAAATTATAATGGTAATTGGTTGAACTTTATCGGTGCTTTACAAAAGTGATCTTTAATGTGAATGCGGTAGAGGTGGTTTTGGGTTTTGTGGTCGTTAATAATAGGCTCGTTAGCAATGTAGTTGGAAGATAATGACAGAAGTATTATGATGCTAGCAATAAAGCTTAAATTCCCTCGTCCAGTGGTTAGTACTAATAAAATAAAATAACGTTTTGACTACACCCCGTATGTAGGCGTGGCGAGCCGCGAGAGAGTTTACGCGCGAGACTCGCGGAGTGAAGACGTATGGACACTCCGTTTACATTTAGTATTTTTTTAAATTTTAAAGTTTAAGTTTTAAAATAGGATTTTGATATTAATTTTAATAAAATTTAACAGTATTTTTTGCCAATGTAATATGAGTGATATATTTAGTTATATTCAGTATTAAGATAATAAAATATTGAACTTCGGTGTGCTAAGTACAGTTTTTTTTTTAAATAAAGTATTCTGCAGGACAGTGACAAATTAAAAACCTGACAAGAACAAGAAAATTAGACTCTTTTAAAAAATGGAACGTTACGTAACGAAGTATTAAAAAAAAAGACTTTCCTAGTGATTTTTAAAACAAAAGTGACTGAAAAAAAACTGTGTGATAAAAATGGAATCAAAAATAGAACTAAGCGATACGCAAACCCAGAAGAAAGTCCCAAAACCATTTTCGATCGAATCGATAATCGGAGACCGAAAATCACCCGAAATCGATATAGAAAATAATATATCGGAAAGTTCTCGCAATTCGGAAGAGGATGAAAATGAAAGATTGGACGGATTGAATCAGATGCGATATTACGCGCCGTTTTTGCAACAAAATGGCTTCCCGTTTTTATTAGGATATCCTGAGCCGTGGTTGTCAAGGGTGCTAGGGTCTGGAGCAGCTCCTGTGAAAGAGAACAGAGAGAGAGAGGAGGAGAAGAGGGAAAGTCCTGTCAGTGTGGGGAGTGAAGCGGAGAGTGACGGCGGAGAAGAAACTAACCAAGGTTTGTAAAGTTTCTTGGCACTCTATCTGTCAAACTCAAACTCAATATTTATATAATTCATGCATTTTTTTAAACTAGATTTTGCCCGCGGCTCCCACGGAAACTTAGGTATTACCGCGATAAAAAGTATATATCCTATGTGTTAATCTAGCCTAGGTTATACCCAGTGGTGGATTTACCAACAGGCTGAGTAGGCTGGAGCCTAGGGCGGCTTTGGGGCTAACATTTTTTTAAAATGTCTTACTGAAATTAAAAAGATTAATATTTATACATATACCTACCATGTTTTTTTGGAAAGAATAAACAAAGTGAATGCTCAAATTCAGGCTTCTACCGTAGATTTTATCATAGTTGCGAATCTTTACAAATCTCTTTGCAAGTTTTTCGTAGCTGATGAACGAGAACATTTCAAGTATTTTAAAGAAAAGGCGAAGCAGTATACAAAAGACACGGGACATTATTGTAGAGGTCGGCAGGGGCGGCAAAATTTGACTAGTCTACTGGCGGCAAATGTGTAAATCCGCCACTGGTTATACCTAATAAACTATATGTGTGCCAAGCATCCAAATTCTTTTAAAAACATAATGGGATGAATGTGTGTATGGAGTTTTGTCATCCTTGCCAGTGTGAAAACTCATCGAGCACACGGCTTGAAAAAATATTAGGTCCTTACATATGAAATTGGCGTTTTTCGTACTGGCCACTTTAATCACGAATTTCTCCTCTTTGGTAAGGAATTCCAAATTCAAATTTGTACAGCTATTTACTCATGTATTTGTGCTTCGATGACCGTCATTCATTTGTTTTTTTTCTTCTGTTTTTTCTGTTTGCGTCACTCATTTTACAAAATGGAAAATTTAAAATATCGCATTATTTACGAGTACGAGTTCCGCCGTGGCACTAGTGCTGCGGAAACGACTCGAAGGGTGAATGATGTGTATGGCGGTCATGTTGCAAAAGAAAACACAGTTCGTTTTTGGTTCCAACGTTTTCGTTCTGGAAATTTCGACCTGCAGAACAAGCCCCGTGGACGGCCTGAGACCCAAGTTGATAATGGAGAATTGAAGGCTATTGTGGAAGCGGACCCATCGCAAACCACGTCCGAGTTAGCTGCAGGCTTCGATGTTAGTGATAAAACTGTTTTAATTCACTTGAAGCAAATTGGGAAGATTAAAAAGCTCCACGCCACTGCTGCTTCACGACAACGCCAGACCACACACTGCGCAACAGACGGCTACCAAATTAGAAGAGCTTGAATTGGAATGTCTTAGACATCCTCCGTACTCCCCGGACCTTGCTCCAACAGATTACCATTTTTTTCGCAATTTGGATAACTTTTTGCAAGGGAAAAAATTCAACTCCGATGGGGCAGTCCAAATCGCCTTCAAAGATTTTATTGATTCCCGTCCGACTGGTTTTTTTAGTAAAGGGATCAATGAACTACCTATAAGATGGCAAAAGTGCATTGAAAACAATGGTTCATACTTTGATTAATTAAATATATTATATTAAAAAATATTCGACTTTTTGTTCCTTCCATACAAAACGCCAATTTCATATGTAAGGACCTAATATAAACGGCCTAGTCATATTCCTTGTGACAGTCAGTCAGTAAGTTAAAAAAACTATTTTACAAAAAAAAAACAACCGTCTTCAAAAAAAAACACTACAAAATGAAAAATAAATTTAATTTCGGAAGTCGGTGTCGTTGGTTCCGCATTTTCGTTTTTTGACACCGACTTCCGTAATTAAAGTTATTTTACATTTTGTAGTGTTTTTTTTTTGAAGTCGGTTGTTTTTTTTGTAAAAAAGTTTTTATTTTTTACTTTTTTGTTGTACCAACACCACACAAATTCAATTAACACTAGTGCATTGAAGAATTACAGACACCGACTAGAAAAATCATAAAAAATCGCATAGAAATGCCGGAGATGCAGTACATTTATGCATATAACTTCGTACACAAGAATAATTACCTAATGTATTATATATTAAAACCTTCCTGAAAGTATGTCGATCACATTATTGACAGAATTACCGAAATCGGTTCATTAGTTTTTGAGATAATCGCGGACATACAAACATACATACATACGTACATACATACATACGGGTCGAATACAGAACCTCCTTTTTTGAAGTCGGTTAAAAAATAACAAAAGTCATTTATTAAAATTAGGCTGAGAATCCGCACTTTTCGAACGTTAAAATTACTAAAGACAATCAGTCGCCCAATAGGTATCTACGCCCGCTCTTCACCACTTCCTAGTGCTTTCGCTGGGAAGAAGTGGCGCAACAAACTCCCCAGCAGAACCGCTCAACCGTATACCCAAATTATTATTGAAATCTGACAGGTTACGTCATGTTAAGTAGATGACAATTCAACAAACTTTACTTATCTATAACTCCATTTATTATAACATTAGAAAAAGAGGCTCGCAGAAGCAGGAGTACGAAACCTTCTATTTTTAAGTTAAGTTCAAACAATTTTAATAAATAATGTATGGTCTTTTTTTTTAAGTAACAATGTATGGCATAAAATAAAGCATATTCTATCTATCTACTCGTCAAGATGCTTGTATAGGTACATGAAATGAAACAATTTTTAGTAACAATCATGTGGGAAATAGGTCGCAGGAGGAAAGAAAAGACGTGTGCACTGTTCAACGGTCCGATTTATATTAAACAGAAAACATTTGAATAACCGACATCAACGAATGATCGAAAGAGTGAATGATCTAATCGAGTGATTGAATCGAGTAAATATTTTAATCTGGTAACACTGGGATTTTTGTAATATTCCAACAGTCCCCCTCAAAAATGCAAGTATACAGAACAATAAAATTAATATCAATCACTCAATAAAGAAAAATAAAAATAAAACTGTTTGTTTACCTATTTAGAATAATGAACATACATGTTTTTTATAATTATAACAATCAAAATGATGATTTGTGTTAACGATTAATCTTATTTTAATAGTCACTTCATAATCAGATGAGATAAATCTTACAAATTAAAGTTTAATACAAATTTAAATTGTTTCTTAAATCTAGAAACCTTTTGGAAGGAATCGCCTTCGTAAACATATCAGCCAGTTGATTTCCTGTGGAAATAGATTCTAGCTTTATTATTTTACTTGCGATTTGTTCCCTAATGAAATGGTATTTTATATCTATGTGTTTGGATTTTTTATGATTTGTAGGATTATTAGCGATACAAATGCAACTATTGTTGTCTTCGTATATTATAATAGGCTCTTTTATTTGGACTGAAATGCTATTTAGTAATGATTTAATCCAGACTGCTTCTCTTACAGCCTCAAATAAAGCCATATACTCAGCTTCCGTTGAAGAGACGGCGACAGTATTTTGTTTTCGTGTGTTCCACGAAATCGTACAATTATCAAAAGCTTTGAATAAATAGCCTGTTGTACTTTTTCTGTCGTTTTCATCGCCTCCCCAATCAGAATCTGCATAGCCAGTTATTAATTGCTTATAATCACTTTTATGATAAGTCAATTTTATACCGACTGTACCTTTTATGTATCGCAAAAGATGTTTTAAGCATTTCCACAATTCTTCATTGTTTTTAGATTGGTATCTACTCAATATACTTATAGGAGCACAAATATCTGGCCTTGTACAAAGCATTGCATACATAAGACACCCAATTGCATTTCTACAGGGTGCTTCATAGTATGTGTCAGAATTTAAAGTCAAATAATTTAATTTACAAGGTAAAGGTGATTTAGAAGGGTTGCAATCACTCATAGAAAATTTATTTAAGACATTTTGTAGGTATGTAGATTGATCTAAAGTGATAGTATTATTTGATCTTTCGATTCTGATCCCAAGGAATAACTTTATTTCTTTTAAATCAGTCATTTCAAATTTTTGCATAAGACTGTTCTTATAAACTTGTAATGTGTCAATACTTTTAGTGGAAATTATTAAATCATCGACGTACAATACTATATACACATTTTTATCTATACCATTTTTATCTAACACATAGAGACAAGGATCTACTTCCGAATTTTTAAAACCCATATCTTTAAGAACGAGATCCAAACGTTCGAACCAACATCTGGATGACTGCTTTAGGCCATACAATGTTTTGTTTAGTTTACACACCTGATTATCTTTAGCTAAAATGCCTTCTGGTACCTCCATATAAATATTTTCTTTTAGTATTCCATTAAGGAATGCCGTTTTAACATCCATATGGTGTACATGTAAATCAAATTGATTAGCTAAAGCTAAAATGAATCTAAATGTAGTTATTCGAGCTACAGGTGCAAATGTTTCGTTATAATCCTGCAAGTACTCTTGAGTAAAACCTCGAGCAACCAAGCGAGCCTTATAACGTACGGGTTCACCTAATTCATTGTTTTTAATAGTAAATACCCATTTGCAACTTATTATGTTGACATCTTTAGGTTTTTCTACTAAAGTCCACGTTTGGTTGCTTCGAAGGGACTCAATTTCACTCTGTACAGCTTTTAGCCATTTGTCAGAATCATGTCTATCAAATATATTCTTAAATGACGATGGCAATGATTGCACAGTAATTAACGACAAAAATAAATCAGGATCATGCATCTGTTGATAATTTTTCCGGGGTAAATTGAGAATTCTTTCACTTCGCCTTAAATTATTAGGTTGCCTTCCTAATGACGAATTTTCGTTCAAAGAATCTTGAGATTGACTTTCTATTAGTTTTGCCGAATCATTGTCAGGCTTACTAATTTTTGAGGGAATTTCAATGTGGTCACTACTGCTACGTGTTGGACGCGATTGTGTAAAATTTAACTCATCGAATATTACATCACGAGCTATGAATACTTCATTATTTTCTATATTAAATAATCTATAACCATTTGCGTCATAGCCAACTAATATTGATTTAATAGATTTTTGATCAAATTTAGTTTTTCTAGTTTTATTATGAACGTATGCAGTAGAGCCAAACATTTTTAAATGATTTATTTTCGGTTTTTTACCATGCCACATTTCGTATGGTGTTTTATTTATCAGAGCTTTAGTGGGTAAAATATTAGTCAAATAAGTAGCTGTTAGAACAGCTTCACCCCAAAATATTTTTTCTAATTTCGCACTTGTAACCAATGTTCGAGCCATTTCGGTTAACGTACGATTCATCCTCTCTGATACACCATTTTGCTGTGGAGTGTAAGGTACCGTTAAATGATACATTATCCCCTTTTCAACACAAAATTCTTTGAACTCGTTAGAAAGATATTCTCGGCCATTATCGCAGTATAGATTAACAACCTTAGAATTAAATAAGTTCTCACTCTTAGCCACAAAATCCTTAAAACATTTAAATACCTCTGACTTAGAATTCATTAAATATGTGACTGTA
The DNA here is from genome assembly GCA_945859645.1 of Amphipoea oculea. Taxonomy (NCBI): domain Eukaryota; kingdom Metazoa; phylum Arthropoda; class Insecta; order Lepidoptera; family Noctuidae; genus Amphipoea; species Amphipoea oculea. Next base: position 10,710,908 of record OX243888.1, on the reverse strand, counting down.
TAATGAGTAAAATCATCAACGAAAATAGTAAAATAATTTTTATCATCAAATGTGGGTGGTGTTATAGGACCGCAAACATCAGAGTGAACAATAAAAAGTGGTCTGTTGTTATTGGATCTCTCTTTTGACTTAGCAAAGGGTAGTCGTGATTGTTTGCCAAGTATACAAGACTCACACAACTCATCACTAGGAATTACATCATTGATAATATGATTATCCTGAATTAGGTTTTTTAAAATATTAAATTTTTGTCTATTCAAATGACCGAGACGTTTGTGCCATAAATCATAAGGTATAGAAGTCTCAGATAAATTTAAATTACAATGAGATCGCAGTACTTTAAAATGCAACTTAAACAGGTTATTATTACTTACACCGGACACTAAGCATTTGTTGTTTTTGTAAATATGAACTTTATTATTATTAAAAATAACCGACATACCTGCTTCTTGAATACGGTTTACCGATAATAAATTATATGGCACATCTGGTGAATATAGAATGTTATCGATTGATCCTTGAAAACCTAGATTACTAGTAACGTTTATTTGTCCTTTACCAAAAGCAGGAATGTTAGTGCTGTTTTTAGCTACCCCAATTTTTAGCGGAGTGGGTAACTCTAAGTATGAAGAGAAAAAATCCTTTGTATGCACAATGTGGTCAGTTGCGCCCGAATCTAAAATAAAAGAAATTGTATCATTAGTAGAATTAGACTGCAAATGAAATGACTTACATGTTGTAAACATAAAAGCGAAACTGTCCTCATCATTGCCGGAAATCTGCGTTGTATTTGCAGTTGGAGCCTGGTGACTTCTGCCGCTATCTTGTTGAATTTTCTTGAAGAAATGGCAATCCTTCTTGACATGATTTCTTCGGCCGCAATGATCACAATATAACTTCGAAATCTTATGCATTGAGTTTCCAGGACGTGGCTTCTTCTTATTATCGTAGAACTTTTTCTTGTCAAATCCAGATCTTGATGTAAACTTCTTTGTAGATGCATGTAATACTTTCAGTTCGGTTGTAGTATCAGCTTTTAATTTCACTTCGTGATCTAAAAGACGTGTCTTAACAAACGCTAGATTTAACTGTTCTTCTCCTAATGTTTCTAATGCCGTTATAACGCCGTCGTAGGAAGTAGGTAAGGTTAACAATAAATGTGATACTTTGTCCATCTCATCTAATTTTGCACCAGCTGAAATTAGTTCCGTAATTATATTGTCGAAATTATTGAAGTGCTGGAATAACGTCACATCCGGTTGCAATTTTAAACTTAGTAATTGTTTTCGCAGTGCCAATTGTGTAGCTAAACTCCTCCTTTCGTAAATTTTATCCAAATCATCCATCACGGATTTTGCCGTAGCAGAACCTTTTGCAAAATTCAAAAATGCATCGCCTAAATATTCCACTATCGTACCTTTTGCCAGCGTATTTTTCTTTTTCCATTCTTCATCTGGGTTTGATGGCGGTAGTTCATCAATCACACTCAAAACTTGCAATTCTCCTAAAAGTGATCTAACGCGAAATTTCCACGTGCTGTAACGTTCACCGTTAAATTGTTGAATGTTTCTTTTACTTCGCGACTCCATTTTAAAATTATTTTTATCCAACTAGCAGCTGATTATTTTTGAACACTAATATAATCTTAACACTGTATTACTACGTAGCCTGGGCCCATAACCTGTGGGAAATAGGTCGCAGGAGGAAAGAAAAGACGTGTGCACTGTTCAACGGTCCGATTTATATTAAACAGAAAACATTTGAATAACCGACATCAACGAATGATCGAAAGAGTGAATGATCTAATCGAGTGATTGAATCGAGTAAATATTTTAATCTGGTAACACTGGGATTTTTGTAATATTCCAACAAATCAGTTTATTAAAAAAAAAAACTTTATATAAATCGAAAAAATAAAAAAAAAACACGTGGTGCTCAACTCATGAATGGAATAGGTAACATTTTAGATTTAGTAGAGTTATAGTGACATGAAAAACGTTCTCGGTACTGTCCGCCCCTGCTTCTTTTAGATTTTAAACATTGACACGATAATATTTTATGCAAAAACTAAATAATATTAAATGAAAGCCTTGTAATTTCAGAAGGTAGATAGGTTAAATAAGTACATTTAAGTGTGACTGCTGTTATTTAAATTGATTATATTTAATTCCCCATCAATCTTGACTGTAATAATGTTTGTTGTACTTTTGTTAAAAAGTGTGCCCCTAAAAGAGCCTTTTTAACTTCTGTCTAATGCTATAGTAAATGGAGTATAAATGAATATGATTCACTAACCAAATTAATTAGCAACCAAAATTATAAACATTGACACACGATCTAACAGTTAGCACACCACTCTAATAGCGAAACATGTTATCAATCACAATCCGAATAATTTTGAAGGATATTGCTAATTCATTGCTTCATATGTTTGAAAAATTTGTCTTCTCAACAAGGTAAATGACGCAATGAATGTTGTTGAACTGTCAAAATGAAGCCAAACTCCTTACTGATAAACGTATTATAAAACAGATGAATATGGACACACCGATTTCTCTCTTTCAGTCGTAAGTAATTTGACTTTCGAAAGAAGAAGACAAAGCCTTGTGTAACTATACAGATGCTATACAACGTTTATTAGTAAGGCAATATACCTAATACAAGTGTTACGCAATTACCCGCAGATCAAAATGATAAATTATTTCACGCAATATACTGCAATAAATACAAGCAATAGAGACATATCTAAGAACTAGCATCTGCCCGCGTCTTCGTCCGCGTGCTTGTTCCTCCGACCCACCCCGTCGCATCGCATCGCCCTAAATCTTCGTTTTCGGACTTTTTTTTTGTTTTTCTCATTTTCTAGCGGTCCCAGCGTGATTTTAAGTAGCCTATAAACCTTCAAAGAATTTTTCAAATCTGACTGGTAGTTCCGGAGATTAGCACGTTCAAACAAACCCTAGGTACCTACTGCTTTATTTTTTAAATTGAAAATATTTATTTCAGACCAGCACACTAATTAAAATACAAGTCCATTTTGTGTTATTTATTAGATACTAGCTGCGCCCCGCGGTTTCACCCGCGTAAATGTCGGTCCCGTGGGAATATCGGGATAAAAACTATCCTATGCCCTTTTCCGGGACTCAAACTATCTCTATACCTACCAAATTTCATTTAAATCGGTTCAGTGGTTTAGGCGTGAAGAATTAACAAACATATAAACACACACACTCACAAACGTTCGCCTTTATAATATTTGTGTGATAGATACTTAGGTAGGTATAGCAATGCTTGTAAAATTTGTTATTATTAGTATAGATATACAGGTTGAAATTGATTTCATGGGCATCCTTTTAAGGGGTCATTGTAATCATCATTATGAACAACTTTTACTATGGGACCAAACCTGAAATCGCGAAAAAAAAAATCAGATCTTCCCTACATTTTGACGAGTTATATGAACATAAATGCAAGGAACAGCTGATTTATTTTCGCTGATTTATTTTCCCTGATTTATTTTCCCTGTATCCTTAATTAACAAAATTAAAACCTATAACTTAACTTATATGGAAAGACGGAAGGGAGGCCTTTGCCCTGCAGTGGGACCATACAGGCTTCTAATAATAATAATAAAACCTAACTTAACTAAAACTATACACAAACTAAAATACCTATAGCGTCGAAAAATTCAACAGCATTGCTGTCGACTGGTTATGTACCCAGTATAGATTAGGTATAAGTGATGAAAACTTGTGTGTGAGTTAAGATGGATTGACTAGATTAAGTAAGGGAAATATTAAAATAATAAAGCGGAGCTATGGTTGCAAAGCGTGTATTCTGAAGATTGGTATTCAGCTGCCTCCGGTTACACTGGAAGTTGACTGGAAATGACAATTTATCTTCATCTTCATTTATTTATTCATCAGATATAAGCTAGCAGTTTACACCAAATCGCTTATATCTATGCTAATTCTACAAAATAACATTAAATTTTTTTGACTAAAACTTCTTAGACTAAAAAAAAAAAGACGGGTTGCACTCCGGGAGTGCCGGCAGAAGTGAAAACTTGAATATTAACGTTGAAATAAATCAATTATTAATTTAATTAATATAACTCATTTTTTTTCACTATTTCTACGTCACTTTTTTCATTATAGATGCACTTTGTTCAATTTCCATATTTTAAACACTTTATATAGGTACACGAATTTTACGAATGCACAGCAGTGTGGCTACTACACAGACGGTCGAGCCATCAGCTGTCCATCCATCCATCCATCCACTTCCACTTCGACTTCCACTTCGACTTCCACTTCGACTTTGACTTCGACTTCGACTTCCACTTCGACTTCCACTTCGACTTCCACTTCCTCTTCCACTTCCACATCCATCCATCCATCCATCCATTGTGTCCGTGTGTCACTTCACATCGGTTGGCGCCGCCGTAGAAAGAGAGGGGGGGGGGGAATCTCTCCTGACGGTCCTGACGCGATGTCCTGACGCGAGTTTAACATTTTTTACCCATTACTAAAAGTATGCAACGCCGCTAAAGAAGTTTACACTTCAAAAATACAATAAAAAACGGAGTAACATTGGTAGGATGCTAAGTAATTTTAACAAAAGATTCTTTCATCTTGATATATTTAATACCATAAAAACCTATATTCAGGAAACAATTGATAACGTCAGTATGTGATGAATTGACAAACAAATCTAAACTAAATTGAATTGTATAGAAGGTACACAAACAATCACCACATACCACTATAACATAGTCACACACCCATTCGCAACTCCACATGCACACTCCTACACACTCACTCACACCGTACACTTAGCAATGCTCAGATGGTACTAGCAGTTCACGTCATTCTGTATTTTTGTTTCTGTTGCATGTATGTATAGTTATTAAATTGTAAATCCGTAATTGGCTGTAAGACTAGCATAAAGCATGAGCATCTTAAGAGAAAATTTCAAGGAGCTGTGGATTTTGTGATTAATAAATAAATAAACATAAAATTTGTAAACAAAAAACAACCTCGTACATAAAATAAAATTAGAAACTAAACACTTACCCCCTTATTCATAAAACTTATCAAACCTATTTTAGTTAAAATGGGGTTTGTCTCTTTCTTACACACAGAAATGACAACGTGACAGATAAATACAAACGTTCTATAAACCTATTTTAGCTAAAATAGAGATAAAATTGGATTATGAATAAGGGGGTTATTTTTTCATATTTAAGTAAATATATCTACACATGTTTTGCGATTGTCCATTGAGAGTCAAAAAATAAATCTGCCTCAGGAATATATTTTAGAAAGTCATTTAATAACTTAACTGCTCTAGCAGTGGGAGTGTTGTTGGTTCGGGCAGCACAGTTACTGAACCTCCTACTTCGAGTTGTCGCAAGTTTTCAAATTCATCCTGTAGATATAGCTTAAAATATTTCAAACTCCTAGTCTTCTAACATGAGAGATTTTTTGTAAGATCGCAAAGTTTCGATGTTCAGACGCCACGCCAGCACATCAACCTACCCGAAACTGTCACATTTTCTCAAACAACTTTGAACCTTATTCTTTAGTGCTAAAGTTGAAAATCTATTAAAGAAATTTGACAGATTGTAGTAGGTTGATGTGCTAGTTCCCATCAAAGACGAGCCGCATAAAAGAACACTAATTTATTCATAACTAGCTGCACCCCGCAGTTTCACCCGCATAAGTTTCGATCCCGTGGGAATATCGGAATAAAAAGTAGCCTATATGTTAATCCAGGGTGTCAGCTACCTCCATACAAAATTTTATCAAAATTGGTCCAGCCGTTTGAGAGTGACAACGTAATAAACATATAAACACACGCACACACTCACAAACTTTCGCCTTTATAATATTAGTGTGATAGTGTGATTAAAAAAAAAAGGTTTCTTGAACTTGCTGACAATTTAGAATGACTGACACTCTTTGAACTTAGATACCCCGAAATGGTTTGAAATAATTCTACAAAATGTTCCACCTAATAGATTTGGACCCGTTTCCCGGCGATATATCAAGTGGAATATGACAAATAGCTCTTCTCTTCGCGGCTATTCGGCTATTACCAACACACCTTAGATATTATTCGTCTGATTCTTCGAAATGTTTTTTTCTGTATTTAAAACGGTCTAAGTTAAGGGGGAAGCGCTAAGGTAGCCCGCGAAATTCAAATTTTCTTACGTTTTTTGCAATTTGCTGGTCAGTATTAAGTTTTACGTTGATTAAAATATGATTCACGACCGTAACATATTTTCATCAAGATACAACCTGACACTGACCTGCAAATTGCAAAAAACGTAAGAAGATTAGAATTTCGCGGTCTACAAACTGCGCATTCACCTTAAAAAAGTCCACTGACGTTGTCATTGGTCGATAAAACTGCAATTATCTCGTACAGTCATGGTCTACGCAGACTGCGGAGTAGGTAAATGCGGAACACACTTACAATCTCATTACTTATCTATTCGCTTTGACACATATTACTACTAGCGTTATATACTAATTTTTTTTTCTGACAGCAAGTAAAACGCGTGTCGCTTCGTGTGATAAAAATACTATATTAACTCATAGGCCTATCAATCAATGATAAAATATTTACCATAAAAATTGCTGGAGAACTGAGTGTCATATGAATCATTATCCAGATGATACAAAATTATCCCAGCTTGCTTATCACAATTTCGAAACCAAATTGGCTGAAACGAATGCCCTTTGCTAACAATTCCCGTCCCCACAATTCATAGGCACTCGAAATAGTTCACATACATTCCCCTAAACGTAGAAAATCAACAAATAAACCAATTAGAAATGGCTGCTTGACATTACAAAGATTATTTCACGCCACTCGAACGCATCTGTAGCGTGAAATTGACGCGTATCGGAACGCATCTGAACTATTTAGCTTTTGGCGCGAATTGTTCAGGTGACATCTGTCACTTTTTTCTTTTTTTTGTTGATGATTTTTGTTGACAAACCGATTTTTTTTCTACTGTGTTTTCAAATGAAACACTATGACGGAAGTTCGACATCGATCGTCACATGCCACACATCTCTAAATATAATTAGTGGTTCCAGTCTGTGTCAAATGTATTTTCATTCTCCGCAAAGGGGTCGTCGCTACCTCGTTACTAACCTTGATTTATCTCAAGCGACTACCTAAGAATGTAAGTAGTCGTTTAAAAAAAAAAAAACACGAATGGTCTAAGGGCCTTTTATAACGAGGAAATGCACAGTACAAAATAATGTCAAAGTAACTAGGTACCTTATTATAAAAATAATCAGGTCCCAAAACTCTGCCTTGAGGCATTCCCATAATTTAATTCGATATTACTATCAACCTACTCCTGCTAAATTGTCAGTCACTTGTTTTTAAACTTATTTATGGAAGACAAGAAGACTACCAATGCAGTCAAATGCTTTAGTAAAATCTATATACATACATAGCGCTTGCAAAAGTAAATTATTTATCCATTGTTGCTTTTTTTTTCGTTAATGCAATCATGTCAATGTCAGTCAAGTTACTCTATCAATCAAAAAGGTTCTTGACCGTGTTCTTTAAATTTTATGCATTGATTTCGGAGTCTAAGTTGAATGTAAATGGGTTTCGTATCCATGCTTTGTTGCTATCTATTGGAGGAAAATATTCTTCCATCGATCGATAGTATTATTTTAAAACAAGGCGAGAATGCTGCGACCTGGTGTACCGGGTCGCGACTTATCAAATGGGAATCGCTGAACTAGATGATCATTTTAGACTAATTAATTTGGACTTTGCAACTAACTCAATGTGCCTGGCCTTTTCCCAACTATGTTAGGGTCGGCGGATGCAGCTAAATATCAGTTTTTAACATGGAACGATTGTCTATCTGAACAACCCAGTTACTGGGTAATACGATACCCCTTGGTAAGTCTGGTTTCTGGTTCTCAGACTTGTTGGCGTAACGACTGTCAAAGATATACGAATTGCAGCCGAAACCAATGACTTAATGTGTTTTTCAAGGCACGGGGGGGTCTCGATATGGAACTGAGTAGGTATGGAACGGAAAGGAAAAAAATAATAAACCCGATTTTACTAATCAACCCGAAAGTAGGAAGGGTAAAACACGAGGTCAAGAAGGGTAGGTAAAATCTATGAGTTACATCATAGGTTCTCAACGTGGGCGAGGGCTTTTGAGACTTTCAGGAGGACAGTAGAAGACTCAGAGAAAATTATATATCCTATCTTACGACTATATAATACTACACGTTTAAATATAATCGTGGCAAGAGTTGTTTCAGATTTGCGACCAACGGTAAGCTAAAAAATATTGAGGAGTTGTAGAAAAAAAAAACTCAAAGTGGGCGGTGGGCAAAACAAGGTTGAGAGCCTATGAGTTAGATAATTAAAACCAGCCTCTCATGTCCTAACGATTTGTATAATTTCATCTATTTAATTTTTCACTTTAACCGGGACCGACGCCAGTGATGTGTGCAATGTGCATAGCTTGACATGTTATCCGACGCAAGTGGGTCTCCAATGTTTTGTGTTAGTGCATTTGTTTATGTTGTCTATATAACAAAAGAAAGAAATTGTTTTATACATTATTGTGCTAGGAAAAGAAATAAAGCAGCGAGCCACTATTTGTTATTATTAATTACTAGCTGCGCCCCGCGGTTTCACCCGCGTAAACGTCGATCCCGTGGGAATATCGGGATAAAAAGTAGCCCATATTTTAATCCAGAGTGTCAGCTACGTCCATGCAAAATTTTATCAAAATTGGTCCAGCCGTTTGAGCGTGAAGAAGTAACAAACATATAAACACACACACACGCACACACACTTAGGTACAAACTTTCGCCTTTATAATATTAGTGTGATTAGTGTGACTAGCAGACCCGCAGACATTGTCACATTCCACCTCTCTCTGTCCAGCATAGCTATTCACAAACACTCGATACGCTTCCGTATCGTATCGAACATTAATCATTGTTATCGTAGGAGTAAAATTTTGCCAGTTTAAATCAAATAGACGCCCGCTATTCTTCCAACAGCTGTTTGCTGTTGAGGGCAAGTCAAATTAGGTTATCGAAATGTCAGGTTTTCGATACGATAGCCGTAGATAGTATGGCTGTGAATCAGGGCTCAGAGCTGCCACGGATCAATCTTTATTAAAGGAATCCAGCTCACAAATAAAAAAAAATCATACAAAATTCTTAAATGCAGTTTCAGACTTCAGTTCTCCCTAAAAAATTCCGGTACCTTTAAAATGTTTTCTTCCCCTGAAAACCTGGATCGGATTATTACGAACATTTTAAAACAAATATTTGTCGAATAGGACTAGGCTCGCCGTGCTGAAGCGCTTACTAACTAACAGCATTTTAATTTTTATCATACAGTGTATTCGGAGAAAGGTTATATAGATACTTTATATAATATTATACACATTTTTATCGACAAATGCACTTTTATAAATATTCCTAACCCAACACTCAGCGAATGGCAGCCATCTTATTTCCTTAAGGTGAATGGGTAGTTGTAGCCCGCGAAATTCAAATTTTCTTACGATTTTTGCAATTTTCAGGTCAGTGTCAGGTTGTATCTTGATCAAAATATGATTCGCGACTATAACCGGTACGTATTTACAGAATTATAATAATTAGAATCATCAATACATCTTTCTAAGATAGATTTCTACCGTTAAGAACAAATCTCGTATAGAAAAGTGTTTATGGTAGAAATCTAACTTAAAGAGATATATTAATGATTCTAATGACTATGATTCTGTAAATACATGTCTATTATAGTCGCGAATCATATTTGGATCAAGATACAACCTGACACTGATCTGCAAATTACAAAAAACGTAAGAAAAATTGAATTTCGCGGGCTACAACTACTAGGGTATACTCAATAATATCTTACAGTCGTGTCGTTTTTGTTTTGGGTACGGGCCCCATATTATATTAACTATTGACCTTTCACGCGGGCAGAAGCTACAGTCATTGATAAAGTTTGACGATTGAGTGTTGCTACATAGCTGGTGGGAAATAACCTATTTATTTTTTTGTCGTGCATCGTATTTGATCAAACAAGTTATTTAGGTAACTAACTAACTTAGCTCCTTAGTTATGGACAGTGGCGTGCATTGGTTTTCAGAATAGGTAGGCACTAGGCCGGGTCTAGTCTAGACAACCGCGGTCACTAATCAGAAAAAAGTGAGGTCAAAATTGTGTTTATTTGAGTAAGCATGCCTACTTAAGGGTGATAAATTGCGAAGGTCGAACGTCATGGTATTACGCGTGAGACTTACGTATTTTTAATTTTGTCGTATTAACTTGAACGAGTAAAGACCAATGACAATGTGCGAATAGTACGGGAGCCGAGTAGGCCGTCCGGCGACTGCCTACTGCCGCGCATGTTTGTATGAAGATTTTATGTTAGGTACCTATTATAATTTAGTGAGTTTCTTAATTGTGGGGCACACACACTAAAATGTAATTGACAAGCTTATGTTGATATATATATCGAGGTAGGCACTGCTTATATGCCTATATGCAATGCACGCCACTGGTTATGGAGCTAAAGCAATAATTGATCTGTTATCGTTGTAAATGAAACCTATTGTGCGAGAATGTTTACCACAATACGAGTATGCATCAAGCATCTTGAAAGCCCTCAGACAATAAAATTGCCCGACAATGTAACTTAGGTACATACCTATTAACGCTAAAATAACCAAGTAAACAAATATATCAACAGTTTTACGCCACACTGATTCCCAATTCATCATTCATTCGAGGAAAACTGCCAAAGTGACAGAGTGAAAATTTAAACTGAAATAATACGTGACCGCCATTTTGAACGGACTGTTTAACGTAATCGATACATCTGATTCGACTAAAATGCATTCAACTTCACAATCGATTTAACTCGCCGCTCGAACAATATAATTTAAAATTCGAAACGCGATCGCGCGGGGACTTTATGCGTCTACAAAGTTTGCTTATGCAGTTGTGTTGTCTATTCCCCGTTCAAATCGTTCTTTTTTGACGGCAAATTAAAAATGGCGGAGTTTACAATTCATTTGGCGCTTTCGATAACTGTCAATCGGTGTTCGGTCGTAAGGAATAAATATATTTATTTGCTAAAGGGATCCTTTATCGTTGTTTTCATGGAAACTGTTGGTGCGGTCGGTATTTAAGAAGTGACTACGTGTTGGCTAGCACGTATTTAGTATCGTAATAGATATTTTATTGAGATTTTAGAACTTATTACTCGTTTCTTAGAAAAAGTCAATGCTTGCGTCAGTTTTGTAGAAGCAGACGTCGTGGGTTTACGCGGATAGCATACCAAGAGGAAATTGTATGGAAAAAAATATTGCGTTTTGCAAAAACATTGCAGACGCAAGCATTATCGTCGCGGTGTGTTCCTTACGTAGTTACGAAATAATCTTCAAGAAAGTGAAACTTTCCAGCGAATTCTTAATCGAATTATCAATATAATTGATCTTATACATTTAGCTACCTAATCGTCATCATTATCATGCATACGAAAGTGTGTCTGTCTGTTACCTCTTCACGCTTAAACCGCTGAACCGATTTAGCTGAAATTTGGTATAAAGATAGTTTGAGTCCCGGGAAAGGACATAGGGGAGTTTTTATTCCGATATTCCCACGGGGTCGACACTTATGCGGATGAAACCGCGGGGTACTGCTAGTCATCAATAAGCCGAAAATCATCTTCTTTTAGACATTAGCCTCCCTCAAGTATTCATGCCTCCCTCATCCGGTGGATTCCTGCGACAAGACCATCGGTCTACTTTGCGGAAAATTCAAAAACTGCGTTAGATGACACCAATATGGAAAACTACACCATGAATGTCCTCTGCTCTGGGCAGGATAAATTCATTAATTAATTAGGCACCTAATTTAATTGTCAATTATAACCCATCGAAAAATAATGCATTACATTGTAAATGCTTTGTTACAGTTCACAATTTTGCAGTACTCCTCGCGAGATAGTTTAAATATAAACGATGTTCATATACGGAGACAGATATAACCTGCCTTCAACCAACGGTTACTCTTTCTGGTCATATCTTTGTTCAAGTCCGAATTAAGAGTTCAAGTCCTAATTGATTTATTGTTTTATTAACGCGAATTCATAGCTAATAGTTATTTCAAAATTAACTTTTATTATTCGTTTATTTTTTTCAAAGTGCAAGTTATTTTACTATTCTTTTTTAAAGGCACCTATTAATATTATGTCTTCTGCGTTGTATCTTCTTTGTGATGTTTTCTAGAAAAGTACTTCTAAGTATGGCAGCAATCCAAACAAAAATGGGGCCCGTAGAAACAGTTACCTGGTGCATAAAGTTGTTTTATTAGCAACTAGCTGCGCCCCGCGGTTTCACCCGTGTAAATGTCGATCCCGTGGGAATATCGGGATAAAAAGTAGCCTATGTCCTTTCCCGGGACTCAAACTATCTCTATACCAAATTTCATCTAAATCGGTTCAGCGGTTTGAGCGTGAAGAAGTAACAAACATATAAACACACACACACACACACACAAACTTTCGCCTTTATAATATTAAGTGTGATAGTGTGATTGACCATTGTTCATTACCTAATAGTTTTTCTTTGTTTTTAACATGATTTTTAAGTGATTCATCTCTCATGATCATAGATTTTATTCTTGCGGTTAAGCACAGGTTTTCCTCCTTATTTTTTTCTCTGGGGAAATTTCCTAGATAATAATAATAATATTCCACAACTATCACACAACGCCATCTAGTCCCAAGCTAAGCAGAGCTTGTGTTATGGGTACTAGACAACTGATAAACATACTTATATATTTCTAAATACATACATATTATAGATAAATTACACCCAGACACAGAACAAATGATCGTGCTCATCACACAAACATTTGTCCTAGAAGATCATCCTCATCCATACTAATATTATAAATTCGAAAGTAACTCTGTCTGTCTGTCTGTATGCTACCTTTTCACGCCTAAACCACTGAACCGATTTAGATGAAATGTTGTAAGTATAGAGATAGTTTGAGTCCCGGGAAAGGACATAGGATAGTTTTTATCCCGATATTCCCACGGGATCGAAACTTATGCGGGTGAAACCGCGGGGTGCAGCTAGTATACTTATAAAACATAAACGTAAAGACAACCTAAAACGGGGTCTCTCTTCCTATCTTTTGTGTTTAGTATAAAATTATCCACCGTATAGGTATACTGGAAATTAAAACAGGCCGTTATTTTTTTAAATCTCATATGTAGGTAATACTAGCACTTTGCCCGCGACTCCCCCTTTAGGGAGTAGTTTAGAAAAACAAAAAATGCCAAACTTCATAATTTACTTAGATAAGTATTCGTGTCAAGTTTCAAGTTCATTAACTCAAGGAATAAGATTTTTCATACAAACAAAATCCCCCCTTTTCACCCCCTCAAAGGTTGGATTTCCAAAAATCGCTTCTTAGTGCTCCCCTACATTATAAAAGGAAGCTGTGTGTAAAATTTCACATTCCTAGACCCAGTAGTTTCGGCTGTGCGTTGATAATTATGTCAGTCAGTCAGTTTCTCCTTTTATATAAAAGATATTCTTAACAAATTCCTCACAAAATCTTACAAACCACGTCAAGACCAACTCACCCTGGCTCTTCAGTTCCTCACCCCAGCAATCTAATCATTACATTTGTCCACCACGGGGCGTGGCGCTGACTCGGCTCTCGGCTTTCGGCCGTCGCTTTTTATCGTCCATTCGGCCCCGGGGTTATGACTTCGCAAAAACTTAGGGAGAGATTGACACGGACGAAAAACATGATTTGACGGCGTTTAGGGACGTATTTTTAGTATTGTTGAGTTGCGAGTTTTTTTTTTTTTTTTTGGAAAATCAAATGATTTAGTTAAAAACAGGGACTTAAAAATACCTTCATAAAGGTTACGGAATTATAAGTGTTACGTATTTAATTGATAACAGAATCAAATAATATGTAACCCTTTTATATGTGTTTTTCAATGTGTTAACCCAAAACACTTTTAAAGGTGTAATATACCTATCTGTAACCGATATAGAGATGAAGCCTGTGTCCCAGCAGTGGGAACATTATAGGCTGATGATGATCCAATGAACCGATATAGAAGTGTTAACAGTGATAATAAGTGTAACCAGTTAACGCGGCGATGCGGCGCTGTCTCTGAAAACCAGCGCTGGGGCTCTGTCTTGCATAGGGTCGCAGCATAATGCTGAGCGGTAGCCGTTTTGCGTGGATGTGACGCATGTTTCCCTTACCTTTTTATTTTATTTTTTGTGTTTGTTCTTTTTTGCGTCATTTTCACCGCAAATACTTAAACGTAGGTATTTTCTTTCTTTCATTCGATGCTAAAATAGCCGCAAACCCGACTGAATTGAGGCTATTTGGCCATCGCCGCGTGTTTTTGCGGTACCGTGCAATTACACCTACAAATGCTTATTTCTGTCACACATATAAAAGGCCGCACTTTGATTCTGTAACATTATTGTATCTGTTACATTTAGAAGTGTTTTTCTTATAAAACAGTTTAAAAAAACAGTGTTTAAAACACTTATGGTTACAGTTTGAGCCCCTGGTTAAAAGTATTTTTCGGAATATTTCAATCAACTTGAAGAGCGGTGAAAAATCTTCCCATCTGTAAGGCCGTCGTCAGCTTCTGTCAAACTATAAATAACTAGCTGCGCCCCGCGGTTTCGCCCGCATAAGTTTCGATCCTGTGAGAATATCTGGATAAAAACTATCCTTTATCCTTTCCCGGGACTCAAACTATCTGTATACCAAATTTCATCTAAATCGGTTCAGTGGTTTAGGCGTGAAAAGGTAACATGACGATAATGACATGATGTCGAGATCCCTCCGTGCCTTGGAAAGCACTTTAAGCCGTGGGTCCTGGCTGTCATTAGTAGTCGTCACGGGTTGTCAGAAGCCCAAAAGTCTGACAATCAGTCTTACCATGGGGTATCGTATTACTCAGTAACTGGGATATATCAATTTATTTGCCAACAGATGATGATGTATTATTTATTTTTTAAAACATGAGCAGTTTCCGTTTGTCGTGTCAGGCTTTGTAGTACGTACCTATAGACGATGTTACATATAATGTGTTTTAAAAAAACCGTCAATCTTTACCTAAATACTGTATAAAAATTCATAATCGCCCGAAACTAAACGACACACGAATAAAATCGACTAAACGAGCGACCATAAAGTTCCCGCCGCGCCGCCATTACTAAAGAAAGCGCGGGAAATGGGGCGACCAATGACTAATAGTTCTGCTGACAGATACTGACGTATTATTTTATAATAGCTTTTCGCTTTTTTCTCGGTCATTGATTCTTAAAATTATGGCTTCGATATAATACTGTGTATTACGAAAAGTTTATCGTGGATGTAGCACATTTTCAACGGAGTGAAATATTCCAAGTTTAACAACGTTAAAACCTTTGACTATCATCCTTGCTAGATAATCTTTATAAATGTATTTATTCACAAGGCAACTGCAACAGGTAACAATCACAGTACTTATATCACTAGGTTCACATTATAGGTTTCGACCTGATTATCACCCAAAGCGTGACGCACAACATGACTAGCAACAACAATATTAATGATGGAATAGAATAGAATACTCTTTATTATGTCCACCATATAAATTACAGACATAAATATAGAAACTTTACAACAACACAACAACTAGAACATCAACACGTTTGGTCACGTTTATTGATAACAACTACAGTAACAAGTTTAGTTCACAAAATTACAGCTACAAGCTACAAGGCAGGGAATGTCTAGAGGAACAAACACGCCAGGTAAAGTACAGACGCCAGCACATCAAGCTACTACCAATATGTCAAATTTATTTAATAATATAATATATTCCACAACTATCACACAACGCCATCTAGTCCCAAGCTAAGCAGAGCTTGTGTTATGGGTACTAGACAACGGATAAACATACTTATATATTTCTAAATACATACATATTATAGATAAATTACACCCAGACACAGAACAAATGATCGTGCTCATCACACAAACATTTGTCCTCGGTGGGAATCGAACCCACGACCTCCGGCATAGCAGTCAGGGTCACAACCACTAGACCATCAGGCCTTTTTTTTTTTTTTTTTTTTTTTTTATGGATGGGAAATCATCAAATGACCCCTCCCGCTCTGGGTGGAGCGAAGGGAGTGTCAGACTCTTACTGACTAAAACCCATCCGTGTTCCTTCCTTAACCCTTTATGTTCCGGGGTAGCGGTAACCCTTTCGGACAATCCCGCACCCCCGGCAGGCTTCGGCCCTGGCAGGCCCCTTCCTTTATGCTGACATCTCTTTGAGGCGCGCGTGGAACACGTACGCGCCGTCCGGCACGGGCCTGGTCCTGATCGGACGGTGAGCTACCCATTACTCTCCGTCCGCAGGCCCGCGCCTACGGTGGCCGGGAGTCGTCACGCGGCTCCCGACGCCCGGAGCGTCTCCCGCGGCGGCTGGGGTGTGAGGCTCTCTCCCTCAGCCGTTCAGCCACCTCCTTCGCTAGCATGACTGCTTCGCAGAAGGAGGTGACCGCCTCCCACTCCCTCTCGCCCCGGACCATGGTTTGAACCAGGGCCGGACGCGAGAGGTCGCCGCCGCTGTCGATCGCCTCAACGAGGGCACGGCGGTGCTCCGCCCATGCGGGGCAGACCTCCACCGTATGCTCCACCGTGTCCTCTGGGCGATCCTCACAGTGGTGACACCCGGGCGTTTCCTCCCGCCTGATGATGTGCAGGAACCTCCCAAAACATCCGTGTCCGGTGAGGACCTGCGTCAGGCGATAGGTGAGGACGCCGTGACGCCTCTCTAGCCACTCCTCAAAGAGGGGTCTTATCGCCACTATCGTGGCGTGCCCTGCGCTGGGTTGCGAAAGTCGCTCCTTCCATGCCACCATGAGATCGCGCCGAAGGTCTGTCCGCTCCGCCGCGATTTGCCGCGGAAGCGGAGTTTCCCCCCGGCTCAGTGCCTCCGCGCGCCACTCATACAGGCGCGCTAGGACTATCGCCTCCAGATCCCATGGCGGCAGTCCGGCAAGGAGGCTTGCCGCCTCGCCCGAGATCGTGCGGTACCCCCGGATCAGCCTTACGGCTACCACCTTTTGGGGCGCGTTCAGATAGTGGGCGGCTCGCCGCCGCAGAGAACACGCCCACACCGGGGCCCCGTATAGGGCCATGGACCGCACGACCCCCGCGTAAAGCCTCCGGCAGGAGGTGTTTGGCCCCCCCAGGTTGGGCAGGAGCCGCTTGAAGGCGGCCCCGGTCCTTTCCAGTTTGGGGGCCAAACGTCGGAAGTGTTCGACGAAGTTCCACCGGCTGTCGAGGACGAGACCCAGGTATCTCATCGTTGCCTCGACGCCGATGTGAACCCCTCCCACCGTTAGTTGGGATCCCGATGGTGGCCCGTTCCGAGGCCCATGGAAAGACATGGCCTCGGACTTGTGCAATGCTACCTCGAGACCCAACCGCCGGATTCTTTCCACGACTATCGCAACCCCGCGTGTCATCGCGTTGGCCGCCGCCTGATGCGACCTCCCTTGCGCCAGGACCAGCGTGTCGTCAGCGTAGCAAACCACGCTGACGCCATCAGGGAGGTCGGCCCGCAGCACCCAGTCGTAACCGATGTCCCACAGGAGCGGCCCCAGAACCGATCCCTGTGGGACACCGCACGACATCTCTCGCCGGTTCCACTCCCCGTTGCGACCGGGGTAGATGACGGCTCTGTCCGTCAGATACGCCCCAACTACTCGACGGAGGTAGGTCGGCACGCGGTGATACCGGAGTGCCTCCCCAATACAGCTCCAGGGCAGGGTGTTAAACGCGTTGGCGATGTCGAGTGACACCGCCACGACTACCCCACCCCGGGTCACCGCGTCCCCCGTCGTGAGGGCTCTCACGCGCATGATGGCGTCCACCGTCGAGCGCCCCTTGCGGAAGCCAAACTGGCTATCCGCAAGATCCGGCCCCGTCCTCACTAGGTGCCCGACGAGGCGGCCTGCAATCACTCTCTCCAAGAGCTTGCCGACCTCGTCGAGCAGCACTATGGGCCGGTATGCGGACGGAGAGTCCGCAGGGCGCCCTGGCTTCTGAATGAGGACCAGCTTCCCCGTCTTCCAACGGAGTGGAAACTGGCCCCTCTCCATGCATGCGCTTAAGAGCGCCTCTAGTCGAGGCCCGAGAGCCCTCGAGGCCAGGACCCAGACTTTACCCGGCAAGCCGTCGGGTCCTGGGGCGGTATTTTTGGCCTTCAGCCTGCCTACCGCCGCTCTCAGATCTACCCCGGTCACTTCAGGGATGTCGTCGTCGTCGTCTTCATGGTCCGCTTCGGGCACCGCAAGTGGCGGAGCCATGGGCGGGGGAGAATGCTCCCCCCGTGAAGGGAACAGAGTGCTCACCACCTCCTCCACCAGCTGTGGGCGGAGACTCTGCGTCAGCGGGGGGGCCCAGGCGCGGAGTTTATTCCGCACCATTTTGTAAGGGCGCCCCCATGGATCTCTGTTCAGAGTCTCCACCATCTCTTCGCGGGCCGTGTCCTTGGCCCGCTGGACAGCCCCTTGGAGGGCGGTCTTCGCCGCTCTGTACCCCTCGTACAGCTCCGCCTCCGTGGCTTCCGCATCCGGAGGGCGGATGCGGAGCCTGCGGTGCCTGGTGTACCGGTGTCGCGCGTCGACGCACGCCTTGCGTAGCGACTCCACCTCCTGCGACCACCAGTACACCCGACGTCGGGCGAGACCATCAGGCCTGTCATATAGATTTAGATCACAGAACGGGGTCTACATATATATTTCAAATTAGTAAGCTTAATTAACAAAAATAACAAAATTAAAAAAAAACTTAACTAAAACTATACAAAAACTAAAATATAGCGTCGAAAAATTCATCCGCATCGCTGTCGACTGGTAATGTACCCAAGAGACTGAACCCAATGGCTTGGTACGCGACGATGGCAAGAGACCGGACGGTATGTCTCTATTTCCTTGGAAGGTGGGTAGGCCTTTAGTGTGGGACGCAACTTGTGTCGATACTCTTGCGCCATCCCACCTTCCTGGATTGGCATGCTGTGCTGGCGCTGCTGCTGCGGCTGCGGAAAACCTCATGCGGCGTAAATATAATAACCTTATCGGAAATTATATTTTCGAGCCGTTTGGGGTTGAAACCTTCGGACCGTGGGGTCCGAGTGCTCATGGCCTTTTTAAAGAAATTTCAAAACGCCTGGTTGACACTTCCCGTGACCCAAGGGCTGGCTTTTACTTTGGCCAAAGGCTAAGCATTGCCATACAACGTGGCAATGCCGCCAGTCTCTTGGGTACATTACCAGTCGACAGCGATGCGGATGAATTTTTCGACGCTATATTTTAGTTTTTGTATAGTTTTAGTTAAGTTAGATCACAGAATAGATTTTCAACTTTATTATTAAAACTCAAAGTTTTAAGGTTCAAAGTTGATTGGGAAAATTTGACAGTTTCGGGTAGCTTGATGTGCTGGCGTCTGTACATAATTGACACAAAGTTACATTAGTTAAAGAAAACAGTATTTAAAGCGATATAATGTTATAAAGAAAAACCTGGGAAGCCTATTTAAAGCAACGCGGTGGGTCGAGTGTACACACGGTTACACATCAAGCTATATTTCCAGTTTTAGTAATTGATCCCGCATTGTATAGGTTTTTCGTACATTCAGAAGTCGGCTTATACTGGTCATGTATAGCTTGATGTGTAGCCGTGTGTACAAGAAATTTCACGCGGCAACAGTCACGGGCACGCTAGTCATATTATCTGTCCGAATAGGGGCCTTGGAGTGTAAATGTGGTGCTGTTCCACAAACGATGGGACACTTAATATCGTGCCCTGCGTGTCCTGTCAGCTGCACGTTACAGGAACTGATGGACGCTAGTGATGGCGCCAAACAAGTGGCCGAATTCTGGGCCGAGTACATTTAGATTGCCATCGAAACGCTAAGAAGAAGAATAGGGGCCGAAATTATTCCGGATTAACCGGGCACAAATTCAAACTTCAGGTCACTTCACTGACAATAAAATTCTTCTTATGAAAATGTAACTCTTCCCCTGAACGAACCAACGCTGTTGCGCCTTCGAAATTCAGGCCAACATCAAGGTAACAGAATGAAAGAAAGAAAGAAAAATGTTTATTTGGACACAGTTCGGAAATGGAATGAATGAATGGAATGAATTTCCTTATTCACAATCCTCTTCGATCGAGAGCAGTGGTAGCCCAGTGGTAAAGGCCGCGACTTACAAGTTGTAGGTCGTAGGCTCGAACCCAGACAGGTGCTTTACTTTGTGTAAATTATTTCATCACCACTGCTCTCAAAAATGGTGAAGGAAAACATCGTGAGGAAACCGGCATGTCCTAGAACCAAAAATTCGAAGACATGTGACATCTACCAACCGCACTGGGCCCGCGTGGTGGATTATGGCACACTTCCTCTCACAGAGAGGAGGCCTGTGTCCTAGCAGTGGGAACATTATAGGCTGATTATGTAATGCTCTTCTCCTTCCCCAGGTAACGACTCGGAACCCGACCCAGAAGATTCAAGCACGGACACAGCACGAGAGAGCAAGGCGCGCAGAAGAAGAACCGCCTTCACATCGGAACAGCTGCTCGAGCTGGAGAGAGAGTTTCACGCCAAGAAATACTTGAGTCTCACTGAGAGGTCGCAGATCGCTTCAGCTCTGAAACTCAGTGAAGTACAGGTAAACGACACTGCCAGTCTGACGCAACTGTCTGGGTCAATCCGCGGAAATCCACTAACGGCGAATATATGCTAATAATTATCATAGCTGCATTCTTTTTTTACTTTATATGACATTTTCTTACATGTTTTTACGTATGGCGCCGCTATCTAAAAAAGTATAACACCTTTATTTAATTTATTATTGCAATCAACACGCACCAAATGTCATCACCATTTGCAAATAAAAGTCGGCCTAATTGAGCGGAATGGCCCGTCTAATAAGAAAAGAAACTATGAAACGTGTACTAAACATAATGGCGGCTATCGCTGTCTCGCTTCAACATATGCAGTCTGCGCATAGTCTGTGTCATTTTTGTTGTGTTGGTATTCAGTTTTAGTACAAGTTTCATACAAGCGACGTTTTCATCTTTTTCTATGGGACTCCCGTCTCTTCTTACACATTACTTACTCTATGGATACTGCTTTTCTATATGTATTACATACTGCCGTTTCCACTTACCTTTGATGACGCCTAAATGATGCTTCAATAAAAGCGCACTATTCAATTTTCAACGCTCAATAAAATGTAGGCGCCCATTTAACTGTTTTCAGTGTAAGTGAAACTGGGAAATACATAATCAGCCTATTATGTCAAAATCAAATCAAATCAAAATCGTTTATTTGCATATAAACCCTTTTTTACAAAAAAAAACAACCGACTTCAAAAAAAACACTACAAAGTGATAAATACCTAACTTTAATTTCGGAAGTCGGTGTCGTTGGTTCCGCATTTTCGTTTTTTGACACCGACTTCCGAAATTAAAGTTATTTATCACTTTGTAGTGTTTTTTTTGAAGTCGGTTGTTTTTTTTTTTTGTAAAAAAGGGTTTATTTTTGACTTTATAGTTGTACCTACCCCACAAAAAAGTAAACAAAAAAATCGTTAATGTGGACAATGCAGATAAATTTTTAGATTTTTGTTGATTTTTCAAAAACCGCTTGTCCGATTTCGATAAAATTTTCATGGGACCATTTGGGAACTATACCCTTTTCAACAAAAAAAGAATTTTTCAAATCGGTTGGCAAGCGACGGAGTTATGCGCGAACAAACACAAAAAAAAAAAAACATACAAACATTCGAATTGAGAACCTCCTCCTTTTTTAGAAGTCGGTTAAAAATGTGGAACAAAAGATGATAAAGTAAGATTGTAGAGCAAAGACACATTCCGCCATGTAATGATGGCATGCAAATATTTAATACATGAAGTAGGTATTAACAACATGCAGTAACATAATAATAACGTACAGTTAATTAAATATTAGCAAAGGAACATAAAATAATTTAAAAAAATATTACAATGCATTTCTGAAGTGGTAGGACTGACAAGATATTTTGTTCAGAAATTCGTCGACAGAATAAAAACTATGCGATATCAACCATTTTTTCAAAACCACATAGAACTTTTTGTAAGGTAGTTCTGTTACCCAGATAGGTAATGAGTTATATATGTTCCCACTGTTGGGACGCAGGCCTCCTTTCTGTGAGAGGGTATGGACCGTAATCTACCACGCGGGCCCAGTACGGGTTGCTAGATGTCACACGTTTTGAATTTTCGGTTCTGGGACATGCCGGTTCCTCACGATGATTTTCTGACCGTTTTGAGACCAGTGGTGATGAAATAAATTACGCAATGTAAAGCACTTGTCTGGGTTCAAACCCACAACCTACAACTCGTAAGTTAGGGCCGTTACCACTGCTCTTGAAACCAGGCGTTTGTCTTCGTAAATTCCCAAAATATTGGTATTACAATTATTCACTGGATTGGAATGAACACTAAAAAAGTAACATTCCATGCGATAACAGCAAATGACGGTCATTTCATAAACCTCCTAAATATGTCTCATTAATTTCGCGATTTTTTCAAATTTTAAAAGACTTTTTGATAGCTGCTTGCTGCCTTTTAACCAATATTTAAAACATGTTCTCTACCCTGTCGTAAAGAAATTGACGAATGAGTATTTAAACAGGGAAAGATAATACTTAGATATTTGCAATGCCATCGTTTCCAGCAAAAGTGTTGTCTTTTTTTTTATGGATGGGAAATCATCAAATTACTCCTCCCGCTCTGGGTGGAGCGGAAGGGAGTGTCAGACTCTTACTGACTAAAACCCATCCGTGTTCCTTCCTTAGCCCTATATTTTCCGGGGTGGCGGTAACCCTTTCAGACAATCCCGCACCCCCGACAGGCTTCGGCCCTGGCAGGCCCCTTCCTTTTTGCTGACATCTCTTTGAGGCGCGCGTGGAACACGTACGCGCCGTCCGGCACGGGCCTGATCCTGATCGGACGGTGAGCTACCCATTACTCTCCATCCGCAGGCCTGCGCCTACGGTGTCTACTGCAACTCTCTGTTATAATGCCCTAATAGCTGCCGTTGGTTTACATTGGGCAGGGGTTTGACACCTAGCTAGGTCAGTAACGAAAGTTAGATATTGAAATCATCATCGAGTACCTAACTACAATATATTAAAAAATCTGAACAGATTTTTAGACGCCTGAGTGTTGTGAGCATAGCAGAATAAGCAAGATAACTACTTCAATCATTACAAATGAAACTTTCTTCCGCAGGTAAAAATATGGTTCCAAAATCGACGCGCGAAATGGAAACGTGTAAAAGCCGGCCTAGCATCCGGTAGTCACTCAAGCAAAAACGGATCCGGCACGAAAATAGTCGTCCCAATACCGGTCCACGTCAACCGATTCGCGATCCGAACTCAACATCACCAAATGGAGAAGCAGAATCTACAATATAGGCTAGAACGACAACAGCCCTTACCTGGGAGTCTTTTACAATCACAAACATCAGCTTTTTTAAGTGCAACGAAAATCGATTCGAATAATCGACTAGATCGCGAACCGATTGTGAACGGTCGCAGCACTATGTTTGACGTGTCTATGCCTGGAAGAATGGCGCCAATGAGTCAAGTGAATATGAGACATTTTCAAAATGGCCGACCGAGCTAATTTTCGGTTGGATATTTTTGTTTATGGACCATGGTTTCTTTGGAGCTTGCTAGCTTAGGATTGCAACTAGATATTTCCTTTGTTTTACATCAAACCAAATACCAAATGATTTTTTTTTTTCACTGTAGTAAGTTGGTACCTACTATTTTCAATGCAGAACTCAATCGGTCTTATTACGAAACAGGGATTGTCTTTAGACCCAGGATTAAACCATAGAGCTATTTTTAAATTTCGAACTTCATTTCGCGAAAGTTAATGTTCTAATTACAAAAACTGGCGTCAAATCCGAGTCTAAGTTGTCAATTATGTATTAAGAACTATACGTTTGTCGGAATAAAGTTCAAAATACAATAACTGGCTCAGGGTTTGGGCATGGACTTCAGACGTCTTGTAATGAGACGGCCAGGCTCTACACCAATCCAAAACAAAAAACAGCTTATGTCACGCATTATTTTTAATGAACTAGACCAAAATCGTCTTACGTCTTATCCAGCAGTCTTTAAAATAGCTTACAAGAATTAAAGTCAAAGCCGCTGTTTGGCAAGTATTATTTCAGTCAGGCCAGTCGACAATCATACAGCACACTAATTACGCTTGTAACACACTCTGAATCATTTTGAAGGATATGCTAATCCATTGCTTCGTATGTTCGAAAAAATTGTCTGCTCAACAACGTAAATAACGTAAATAACGCAATGAATATTGTTTAACTGTCAAATGAAAGCCATTGTTACTGTTTGTGTTACGCAATTAAGTACCCCGTTGGTCGTAGTCAGTTCAATACCGAAAGTAAAGCTCCAGAAACCAAGTAGATATAACAGTAACTGTAATTTAACATGTATAATATTTAAAATATAAAAGCAATGCCTATAATGTCAAATTATTATCAATATTAAAGAATGTGTGATCAAGATTCTGTGATTTTATTTACCTACCCCATTACATCAGAGGGGTAATTCTCGTAATTTTAAGAACGTTCACACTCTGAGGGGAAATTCTCGTAATTTTAAGAACGTTCACACTTTGAGGGGCAATTCTCGTAATTTTAAGAACGTTCACACTCTGAGGGGCAATTCTCGTAATTTTAAGAACGTTCACACTCTGAGGGGCAATTCTCATAATTTTAAGAACGTTCACACTCGTGAGGGGCAATTCTCGTAATTTTAAGAACGTTCACACTCTGAGGGGCAATTCTCATAATTTTAAGAACGTTCACACTCTGAGGGGCAATTCTCGTAATTTTAAGAACGTTTACAGTTTGATCTCAGTCTCAATCTGTCAAAAATGCCTCTCTAATTTCCCTACATTTTGACAAGTTTTTGACATTTGTTTGTCGCCGAGATGAGACTGCGACTAGATTTTCAACGTTTTTACGAGAATTGGCTTTGTGTAAAGCTGAGAGAGGTTAAAAGGACCTAAGTACCTGGATCCCCAAAAAGCCAGTTCATTGCTAAAATGAATTAGCACAATCAGCCTATAATGTTCCCACTGCTGGGACACAGTGACACAGGCCTCCTCTCCGTGAGAGGGAGTGGGCCGTATAGTCCACCCAGTGCGGGTTAATAGACGTCACTTGTCTTCAAATTTTTGGTTCACGGACATGCTAGTTTCCATGCAATGTTTTCCTTCACCTTTTTGAGGGGAAGCGGAGTCGAAGCCACACCAGATCAGTTGTAGTGATGAAATAATGTACAGACGCCAGCACATCAAGCTACCCAAAAATTGTCAAATTTTCCCAATCAATTTTGAACCTTATGCTTTGGCGATAAAGCTGAAAATCTATTAAAGAAATTTGACAGATTGTAATAGCTTGATGTGCTGGCGTCTTTACACAAAGTTAGGGGTCGTACACATATAGGTCCGTTTTTACTAGATCCGTTTTAACGGATCAGAATTGGCGGGAGTGACATGATTAACTGAATCCACAATACTGTTTTGTGTGTGAACTCGCTCATACAACTACATACGCCACCAAATAACGGACCTGTAAAACGAATCGCTATGTGTACGAGCCCTGACATGATTATTTTAATCCGGAATACTGTTTTGTGTGTGAACTTGCCATAGATAATGAAGTATCGTTTTGTAATTTTTACATTGCTTGCTGTGCACTTAACGACATACTGAGTGGCTAGTGGTTAAGAAGCAATGTATTTGCTGCAAAAATAGTACAGCCGCTGCGATATTTGAAAACAAAAATAACGTAGTAAAAGCAAGAAATATTTTACGCTTTGTTGTTTTTCATGATTTTAAAGACAAATACAGTAAAATACTTTTACTTATACAGGTAAGTGATTCCACGAGATACGAGGATTTTATTTTGACTTCGTTTTTTACAGGAAACCACTGAACAACTCGGCATTTTTATATTTTATCACGATCACAGTCAAAAGCGCACTAGTTCGCGGAGACGGCCATTCGCCTAGTACAAGCGCATGTTGCTCATGACGCGTGGACACAGACACGCCGCCTTGCCACTTATCCTGTTTTTTACATTTCTATGGAACTCGCCCATACAACTACATACGCCACCAAATAACGGACCTGTAAAACGGATCGCTATGTGTACGAGCCCTAATGTGTCTATCTGGGTTCGAACCTATGACCACCTCTGCTCTGCACTGCAAAACTGAATGACTGAAAGATAAATGAAAACATTTAATAGGTCTTAGGTATATTGCGAGGAGTTATTTTACAAATTAGGTACTGAAAGCACGAAGTAAAGAAGAATTTTGTGAGAGAAATCAACGCTTAGCAATCGGATAAGAGACCATCACGGAATCAGAATCATTTCGAAGCCAATTGCTAATCCATTGCTTCATAAGTTCTAAAAAATTGTCTACTCAACACGTAAATAACGCAATGAATGTTGTTGAACTGTCAAAATGAAACCGATTCCGATTGATAAAGTGTTACGCAATTGCCCCGCTGATCATATTGCCTTAAACGAGGGTATGAGAGGCTGCGGTTTTGCAGTCTTTTGATACTGACATTTTCATTAACCTTTTAACCGCCTACGTCGGATTAATCCGACAAATATTTTCGAGCCCATTCCGCCAGAGTCGTATATATACGACCAAATAACATATCTCGTTTAATCTGTATTATTATTATATCATCACAGCTCGTTTCATCGGTATTTATTTTTCGTTTGTTTTTTTTTTCTCGGGCGCTGGGGCACGACAACTGATATAAAGTCGGGCGGTTAAAAGGTTAAACGAGAAAAAACAGGATAAATTATTATGATTAAGTACTTACTAGCCTCCATCTACATCTTAAGAAGACTGCCTGTACAGTAAGATAAATTCGTAAGTATCGATGGCCCTTAAGTGTCCGTGACCCTCGCAAAATTGACCTAACTTCGGAATCAAACACTCCATAAGCGACTTCGCAGAAATCAGACAACTTAGCTTAGCATAAAAGTCATAACTTTTTTATCCATACAAAAACTATAAAACAAAATAGGAAATCTCTAAAAATACACCAATTTTGGAAACACCCTCTATATTGGTACCGCAGGGGGCGTGTCTAGCAAATATTTCTATATTTAGACAACACCTGCGATCCAAATTCAACCTTATGGAAACGCTACATTTACATACGAAACAGACCCATTATGTTCACAATTCGATCTGATAAAATTTATCCCGGACACGACATTCAATTCTGAACCCTATTCGGCTCATTCTATAGTTCAGTTTGTTTGAAATCAAGTAAGACCTAGTCCGTAGTGGTTTCCGTCTACCAAAATTAAACTTTGTACCCAACAACTAAGGTTTATTTTACGTTGATTTAGAGTCAATCGTGTTTCCAATATTGTCATCGGCAGACTATGCGATAGCCCTTTGACATTGACAATAGATTTGTGATTTATTTTTATGTTAGTTCTATAGGATGTCTAAATACCTACCCCCTTACTAATAAACGTATTATATCAGATGGATAGTTACACACCGATTCCTCTCTTTCAGTCGTCAGTAATTTGACTTTCGAAAGAAGAAGACAAAGCGTTGTGTAACTATACAGACGCTATACAACGTTTATTAGTAAGGGGGCTACTATACACGAGATTTATCGATGCGCAACCTGTTTCCAATGAATTCAGTAGGTACCTATACATGAATCTCCCCTTTTTTATGGATGGGAAATCATCCAATGACCTCTCCCGCTCTGGGTGGAGCGGAAGGGAGTGTCAGACTCTTACTGACTAAAACCGACCCGTGTTCCTTCCTTAGCCCTTTATGTTCCGGGGTAGCGGTAACCCTTTCGGACAATCCCGCACCCCCGGCAGGCTTCGGCCCAGGAAGGCCCATTCCTTTTTGCTGACATCTCTTTGAGGCGCGTGTGGAACACGTACGCGCCGTCCGGCAAGGGCTTGGTCCTGATCGGACGGTGAGCTACCCATTACTCTCCGTCCGCAGGCCCGCGCCTACGGTGGCCGGGAGTCGTCACGCGGCTTCCGACGCCCGGAGCGTCTCCCGCGGCGGCTGGGACGTGAGGCTCTCTCTCTCATGAATCTCCCCTGCATTTAATTTTTTTTGTCGGTAATTAAAAAAAAAACTTGCTGTTCCATACATTTTGACCGCGTAGGTATCGCACTTTTCGATGAAACGGCAGTTGTTTATTTTTTTTTATAACGGGCAATGGAGCGCAGCATATTAGGTGTTAAGCGTACAGACCGAGTTAGAAACACCACGCTGCGCTCCATAACTCAAGTAGCGGATGTTGGAGAAAAAACAGCCAGGCTGAAGTGGGAATGGGCCGGACACGTCTCACGAATGCACCCGGAGAGATGGGCAAAGATCGTCAGTCACTGGACGCCTGAGGCAGGACATCGCCGTCGAGGTAGACCAAGACGAAGGTGGCGTGACGATCTAATATCATTCGCAGGGCCAACATGGCCAGTGATCGCACAAGACAGGGAGGTTTGGAAGAAAAAAGGGGAGGCCTTTGGCCAGCAGTGGGACACAAAATAAACTAAAAAAAAAAATGTCCCGCCACCTGTATAGGTATTAGGCAACATCCTATCAACATAAACTTGGAATTAATTTATTTGGAACTTTCTTCTTCATTTATCTATGGGAAATAAATGTTAAAAGTCACCCAAAGGGCAATGGAGAGGGCTATGTTTGGAGTTTCCCCGCGCGATCGCATCAGAAATGAAGAGATCCGCAGGAGAACCAAGGTAACCGACATAGCCCGAAGAATTGCCAAACTTAAGTGGCAGTGGGCAGGGCACATTGCTCGCAGATGGCCGATGGGGCCAAAAAGTTCTGGAATAGCGACAGCGTACCGGAAGACGTAGCGTTGGAAGGCCTCCCACAAGCTGGACCGACGACCTTGTGAAGACCGCAGGAACCCGTTGGATGCGAGAAGCACAGAACCGGTCGAAGTGGAGGTGCTCGGGGGTGGCCTATTTCCAGCAGTGGACGTCTTTCGGCTGAAATGATGACGATAATGATGAATAAATATGTCTAGAGAAATGGACGAACGAAATTGTTATCATCGCAGATAGAACCAGATCCCCAAGTACTTAACATACTATCAACCGCAATCCGAAGGATTTTGAAGAAAACTCCTAATCCATTGCTTCATACGTTTGAAAAAGTCATCTGCTCAACAGCGTAAATAACGCAATGAATGTTGTTGAACTGTCAAAATTAAAGCCATTCCTACTGTTAGTGTGGCTAAGTTATATAGCGCAAAGAATGGCGATCGAACCCACGACCTCCCAATCGCCATTCAGCGTCTTAAGAGCATATACTACCTCAAATGGCTTAGTGTGATCCTCCGTTATGTCGAAAATCCCGCACCATTAATTTTGAAATAAATATATGGTAAAGTTGAGGATTAATGCAAAGTCTTATGTTAGACGAAAACACGATTCCATAAAAGTTTCTCGATAGAAAAAAAATCCAAAGTTACCTCTAACCCGAACAATAAACCGCTGGCATTCAGAAAATACTTCAAATTAGATCATGAAACTTTGCATACTAACTGAACATACTTTAAAGCAGGTCTTATGTTATTTACTTTTTTATAATTACCATTATTTTCACTGTAAAACGCAAATACGTAATCTATTAGCGCTGCCTGCCGCCCAGCACCGCACTCTGTCTCGCTCTCACTCAGTCCGCGAGCAGTATCGTATGAGCGAGATAAAGAGCGAATTTTATCTGAGGTAGTATAGGTTCTTAACTGTTCATCTATAGATTTATACCACCCAAACCTTCAACAATTATTAATAGGTGGTATAATAGCAACATTGGCGACAGATGTGCAGTTAATAGCTGTATGTGTCGCTAATCTGGGGGCGTGGCAGCAGCGCGGGCGCAGGGAGTGAGCTCAATAACAATGACACATTATGCGGCATTATGCTTTTAATCGGGAGTTTAACAAGTCAGATATAAATTGTAGTTGTCAGCTGCTTGTTGGGAAGTCAACAAATCTGCTAGTGACGTCAAATAGTTAACCTCAAAAAAAAAAAGATACAAATAATTGACAATCTATCTACTTATATCTATAATAATAATAAAGTTGATGAGAAAGATCAAGAACCTATCTTGACTTGGCTCGCGAGGTTGTCGACATGTGGAATGTTGACTCAGCAATCATTGTGCCGATAGTCGTTACAGCCAATGGATTGATAGCCAAGAGCCTCGACCAACACCTGAGGAGGCTCTCGTTGGGCAGTTGGATCAAGGGCTGAATTCAGAAAGCAGTACTTTTGGACACGGCTCGCATTGTCAGGAGGTTCCTTTCTCTGGAGCCCTGACCGCCGGTAGCTTGGACCCTGTTCCCGATACCGGTGGGCTACTACTTTTTTATATTTTTAATTTTTTTTATATTCTAATATTTAAAAATATAATTGATATGGTATTTAATAGGCTAGTTTCCTAAAAAATTCTAATTAGTCCGTCAGTTAGATTATCGAAAAATAATGGTCGCACGGCGTGACGTCACGACCCCCAACTCCCAAATTTTGACGCGCTTTATCTTTGTCATTTTTTGTTTGATTGACAAAAGAAAAAATATGGGTCCATTATTTTTCGATAATCTAACTGACGGACTAATTAGAATTATTATTTTTTTACCCAGGAAACTACCCTTTAATAATAAAGCTGAAGTTTTTATTTGTTTGTTTGAACGCAGTAATCTCTGAAACCACCAGCCGTATTTGATTTAAAAAAAAATGCTTTTGATAGCCCAATTCTCGAGGAAGGCTATAGGCTATTTAACATCATGGTAGGACGCCTAGGAGCCGAGCAAAAAGAAAACGAGTCAGAAAGAACGCTAAGCCAGACCAGCAGGGCAATTGCGTAACACATTATCAATCGGAATCGCTTTCATTTTGACAGTTCAACAACATTCATTGCGTTATTTACGTGTTGAGCAGACAAATTTTTCGAACTTATGAAGGAATGGATTAGCAATTTGCTTCAAAATGATTCCGATTCCGATTGATAGTTTGTTACGCAAATAGGGTGCGGAATAAATCTTATAAACTTACCGTTTGAAGACGTCAATACTTACGACTTTACAAAGCTGTGCAGATGCGTGCCGCACCCCAACACACGCCAACCACGCCCCCTGGCAGCCTCACGAAATATTATAAGTAATTGTCAGAGTTAGTGCGTTTGAGAGGGATCTTTTGGAGATAGATTGGGAACTGCAAATGTGTATGGTGTCTGCTGGATACAATAGTTGAATGGTTTGTAGTTTTGTCTCCAATGCGTTGCTGTGTGTATCAACAATATAGATAAGTATGCAGGATCGTCGGATATACAGGGTGAAATTGAAAAACATGCTACAAATTGAAATGGGAGGTTGTACTCATCATTATGAACAACTTTTACTATGGGACCAAACCTGAAATCGCGAAAAAAAAATTAGCGGTTTCCTTACATTTTGACGAGTTATGCGAACATACCTAAATGTAGGGAACGGCTGAATTTTTTTTCGCGATTTCAGGTTACGTGGAGCGACTGCCTATCTGACCTCCACAACCCAGTTACTGAGTAACACGATACCCTTTGGCAAGACTGATTGTCAGTCTTTCGGGCTTCTGACTCCTCGTAACAACTGTTAAAGATCTATGAATGAGAGCCGGGACGTGCTTTCCGAGGCACGGAGGAATCTTGAGATGTAAAGATTCACTCATCCACGGAACAACCGCGGCAAGCGTAGCTTAACGCGATCGATGGACTGGTGCGGCTGTTCTTACTTAGCCATAAGCCTCAAAATCCATCAGTTGCAATTTATCTTGCGCCTACCTATCACATACCTACCTAACTTGAAACGTCAGTTTTATAAGTCGGGTCAGTGGTTTTGGTCAGCCTGCATACCCTAATTGTGTAACACACTATATCAATCAAAATCTGCATCATTTTGAAGGATATTGCTATTAATACCGTCTAACGGGGTGAATAGGAATGCAGGGGTGAATCGGGACAAAACTTTAAACGGGATTTTAACATTAAAATAATATAGTTTGTGGCCAAAAAGGACCCTAATGTGTTTACTGTAATTTCATTAACGATTACGTGCCCTTATTGACAACAAACTATATTATTTCAACGTTAAAATCCATTTTAACGTTTCGTCCCGATTCACCCCTGCATCTCTATTCACCCCGTTTGTAGGTACGAGTACATTGCTTCATATGTTCGAAAAATATGTCTGCTCAACAACGTAAATAACGCAATGGATGTTGTTGAACTCTCAAAATCAAAGCCATTGCTACAGTTAGTGTGCTACCGTTTAGCAACCATTTGCTCCATCTGGTTAGATCTGCTATAATCTTACAAATCTCCCTTCTTTCATCCCTCATCGGTTCGTTCATACAAAACGTCATTTTACTGTCACGCCCTTTTATAAATTGACAGAATGGCTAACTGTTTGGGGGCGTCGGCACTTTAATTCATCTTTTGTTACTTTATTAATTGTTCCTATTTACTGGGGTGGTGAAATATACAAAGTGGCCAAGTGCGAGTCGGAATCGCAGGCGAAAGGTTCCGTACCACGTACGGACAGCTACATATCAAGCTATACGATTCCAGTTTTAGCTAACCTCGAATTGTATATGCGAGGTTTTAATCCATCCAAAGGTTGTCTTTAAAAGGTCGCTCTTAGCGATAAGACCGCCCATTGTGTCACCCATTGTAATGTTTCTATATTTAATGTCTGTAATTTATATGGTGTACATAATAAAGAGTATTCTATTCTATGTTTTTCGTACAATCAGAAGTCACCTTATACTGCGGGGTAATAACGTAACACACTATATTGCCATGGGTTTCATTTTGACAGTTCGACAACATTCATTGCGTTATTTACGTTGTTGAGCAGACACATTTTTCGAACATATGAAGCAATGGATTAGCAATATTCTTCAAAATGATTCAGATTGAGATCGATAGTTTGTTACGCAATTAGGGTGCTGGTTATGTATAGCTTGATATGTAGCCGTAACATAACATACATAATCAGCCTATAATGTTCTCACTGTTGGAACACAGGCTTCCTCTCAGTGAGAGGGAGTGGGCCGTAATCCACCACGCGGGCCCCAGTGTGGGTTGGTAGATGTCACATGTCTTCGAATTTTTGGTTCTAGGACATGCCGGTTTCCTCACGATGTTTTCCTTCACCGTTTTGAGAGGAGTGGTGATGAAATAATTTACACAAAGTAAAGCGCCTCTCTGGGTTCGAACTCGAACTTACGACGTACAACTCGTAAGTCGCGGCCGTAACCACTTGGCCACCACTGCTCTGCTAATATGTAGCCGTGCGTACAGTATACAGGGTGAAATTAAATTCATGGGCATCCTTTTAAGGGGTCATTGTAATCATCATTATGAATAACTTTTACTATGGGACCAAACCTGAAATCGCGAAAAAAAATCAGCTCTTCCCTACATTTTGACGAGTTATGTGAACACAAATGCAAGGAACAGCAGATTTTTTTTTTTGCGATTTTAGGTTTATTCGCATAGTAAAAGTTGTTCATAATGATGAGTATAATGACCCCTTAAAAGGATGCCCATGAATTTAATTTCACCCTGTATTTTAACAATATATTTTTTTTTAATGCTTTCTTCCCTCACAGAGAGGAGGCCTATGTCCCAACAGTGGGAACATTGTAGGCTGATTTCAGTAAAAAGACACGTTTCTTGTATGGAGAACCCTTTTTATTTAAATATAATTTAATTTTTATATTATGCCTTGTTATAGCAACCATTTTAGAAAGAAAGTAAATACGTTTATTTGCGGTGAACATGACGCAATAAAGAACATAATACACAGAAAAAAAAATTAGATAGGGTTAGGGGAAACATGCGTCACATCCACGCAAAACGGCTATCGCTCAGCATTATGCTGCGACCCTATGCAAGACAGAGCTCCAGCGCTTTAGTATTTTACCTGTTACGATTCAAATGATAGAGTATATCTATGGATCTGTATCCGTTGCATTGTCCGTCCGTCTGTCACTGGGCTGTCCCTGTGACAGACGGACGGACAATGCATTGATCAACCTACAATGTCTTCGAATATCTTAATAACTCAGACACAGGCCCGCGTGTTGGATTATATTAGGTATAGCCCACTCTGGGCTATAATATAATCCACCACGCGGGCCCAATGCCCAATTTTTGGTTTTAGAACATGCCGGTTTCCTCACGATGTTTTCCTTCACCGTTTTGAGAGCAGTGGTGGTAAAATTATTTACACAAATTAATAATAAAAAAATATTGAATAAGGCGGACAGTGGAGCCTTAGTAATTAAATAGGGTCCCGTTGTGACCCCTTGGGTGCAGGACCCTAAAAAGAGATTTTTTATAAAAACCCATGTCAAGTGAAACAGTTGAATGTCAAATGATATTAGCTATTGTACTGTATGTTCACGCCTGTTTTAATTTTTGGAGTCAGTAGAGCTTTGTTACGTATAACGGTAATTATGTTAGACTAGCTGCGCCCCGCGGTTTCACCCGCATTAGTTTTGATCCCGTGAGAATATCGGGATAAATAGTAGCCTATATATTATTCCAGGGTGTCAGCTACCTCCATACAAAATTTTATCAAAATGGTCCAGCCGTTTGAGCGTGAAGAAGTAACAAACATATAACACACACACACACTCACAAACTTTCGCCTTTATAATATTAGTGTGATAAGGTTAATTCCTAGGTTACTAGGTTAATTCCTAGCACGGAACTGGGTTTACTCCACTATCCACTATAATATTCCTATCCGTCGCTCATAATGTAGTATTCTGTACTCAAAGTTGTTTGAAAATAAAGATTATTATTATTATAAAAAAAAAAAAAACTGCCGAGGGGCTTGTGGCTAAGTACCTAATAACAGCCGCACGGGTCGATCGATCAGGTTAAGCTACGTTTGCCGCGGTTGGTATGTGGATGGGTGACCATCTTTACAATATAAAGTTTTCATACCAAGATCTCTCCGTGCCTCGGGAACCACTTTAAGCCGTTGGTTCCGGCTATCATTCGTGGATCTTTGACAGTCGTTATGGGTCGTCAGAAGTCCGGAAATCTGACAACCAGTCTTACCAAGGGGTACTTATCATAAACTGGGTTGTGGAGGTCAGATAGGCAGTCGCTCCATGTAAACACTGGTATTCAGCTGCATCCGGTTAGACTGGAAGCCGACCCCAACATAGTTGGGAAAAGGCTAGGCAGATGATGATGATCTATTTATTTCTGCCGCCAACTTGCATTGCTGTGTTCCAGTCTAAAATGTACAGACGCCAGCACATCAACCTACACCTAACTATCACATTTTCCCAATCAACTTTGAACCTTATGTTTCAGTGATAAAGTTGAAAATCTATTAAAGAAATTTGACAGATTGTAGTAGGTTGATGTGCTGGCGTCTGTACCTATGGCCTAGGTTATGGCAGGCTGTGGTAAGGTTAACCATAGACAAGACTGATGTGGATGCGGCCAACGAACAGAGAAGACGTCGATTAGAATAAATCGCGATAGATAAACTCGCTTTATTCGTTAATCCTACTAATCCTACTATCCTACTAATCCTACTATCCTACTAATCCTACTATCTTACTAATCCTACTAATATCACACTATATCACACTAATATTATAAAGGCGAAAGTTTGTGAGGATGTTTGTTACTCTTTCACGCCAAAACAACTTAACGGATTTTAATGAAACTTTACAGTAATATAGCTTATACATCAGAATAAGACATAGGATACTTTTTAATCCGATATTCCCACGGAATCGACACTTTTGATCCCGTAGGAATATCGGGATAAAAATATAGCCTATACTTTTATCCAGGATGTCAGCTACCTCCATACAAAATTTTATCAAAATTGGTCCAGCCGATTGAGCGTGAAGAAGTAACAAACATATAAACACACACACACACACTCACAAACTTTCGCGTTTATAATATTAGTGTGATTTTGTATTGTAATAAATGCTATATTTTAATTAAGACGTGAATGTACAGACGGCACATCAAGCTACTGCAATCTGTCAAATTTCTTTAATAGATTTTCAACTTTATCGCTAAAACGTAAGGTTCAAATTTGATTGGGAAAAGGAGAGGGGAAATCTTGGGCCCAGCAGTTAACTAGTTGAAATGGGTATTAAAAAAACCGTTATATTTTTCTAAAGGAAATCACAAAATACAGTACCATGTTTCTATCTAGGAAGCGAGAAAAATTAAATTAAGTTGTGAAACTAAATAATCGATAAAGTACATGCCTGAATTCTAAGTAATCGATAGTGAATAAATCGGTAAAATCTCAGAATATGTATGAAAATCGAGTGACAAATGCTTATCAATCTTTTCGTGGAATCGATTCAAAGCGAATCGAGTTCCATTAATTTTTCTTCTGTTAGCAACACTGCCTGGTCACTCAGTATAGTCTAAAGTAATCTGTGCTGGTCACCGACTGACAGATGACAGGTAGAAAAAAAACCGGCACCTATCAAAAAGTACTCTGTGACCGGCACTCGTTCGTTTTTCTTCGTTGTGAGTGCGCACGTATTTTCCGTTCTCAATCCGTGTCAGGAACTTCAACACGTCGCACATGGAGGCTCTCTACTTGCACTCCATGCGTAAAACCATTATACAACCAAAACCATTCAAAAATATTTCGCAAATAACATCAAAATACTACAATGTTATAATGTAACCTCACTTTTACTATATTTCATATAACTTGATTCCTAGATAGCCAAATTTCACCAAATTTTCAGTGAGGCCTTGTTATTATATCCACTTTCAAATAACGCTAGTTTGATTGAGTTAACACCTGGGCCCAGGAAACTATGGAGTCTTTCCCTTCTCCTTTGACAGTTTCGGGTAGCTTGATGTGCGGGTGTCTGTACCTATGTTATGACGTTTCTAATAATAAATAATCATAATTATCTGGTTTTTTAACATGAAACATAAAGGTTGCTTCAAGTTAAGTAGTGATTAGCGACATTTTAACCGTACATTTTTGACGTTTAAACATCACTTAACTATCATCGTTTATAAATAATCCCCTAACTGTTTTTATACAGGGTGAAATTTAATTCATGGACATTCTTTTAAGGGGTCATTGTAATCATCATTATGAACAACTTTTACTATGGGACCAAACCTGAAATCGCGAAAAAAAATCAGCTTTCCCTACATTTTGACGAGTTACTCGAACATAAATGCAAGGTTTAGTCCCATAGTAAAAGTAGTTCATAATGATGAGTACACCCCTTAAAAGGATGCCCATGAATTTAATTTCACTCTGTAGATTCTTATCTAACTTTACAAGATCAATCAACTCAGCCTATCGTAGTCCACTGCTGGACATAGGCCTCTCCCAGACTGCGACACAGCACCCTGTCCTCCGCCTTCCGCATCCAGTCTACCCCAGCCACCTTCTTTAGGTCGTCCGTCCATCTAGCTGGGGGCCGTCCCACACTACGCTTGCCGGTACGCGGTCTCCACTCCAGGACTCGTCTGCTCCACCGGCCATCAGTCCTTCGACAGACATGGCCAGCCCACTGCCACTTCAGTTTGCTTACTCTGCAAGCTATGTCGGTAACATGACAAGATGCAGTACAGCAAATAATTTCTTGCCACGACTAGCAGCAACACCACCTCCTTTGGATAATCCATAATAATCTCTAAAGTACTTATAATACGATTCCGACTTAACAAAACGATCAACCACATCCCCCTCAGCTCACCGCAGCTCACAGCTATATAGCTCTACATCATATCCACCCCATGCCACAGCGTTATCCACGCGGCGTTTAAATCAATTTCCATGTCTTATTTGTTATGCAGATGCCCGTTTGTGTAAACGATACCCCCCTGCAGGGAGGGAACGTGTTGTCGATAGTTTTAAAGAAAGAAAGTGTTTTTTTAAAGTAAGAAAATATTTTTTTTATTATACTCAAACTAACCGGTAAAAGTGGAAAGAGAGAGAGACAAAACAAGCTTTTAATAAAAAAAATAATAATAATAAGGCACGGACATGTAGAAGATGGCGGAACGGAACGAGCTGGATAGGTTCCGTGAAAACTGGAAGGAAAGGAAAATTTTACATGGAGCGACTGCCTATCTGACCTCCATGACCCAGTTACTGGGTAATACTATACCCCAGTGTCAGGTTGTATTTAGATTAAAATATGATTCGCGACCGTAACAAATGTGGCTTTCATCATCATCATCATCATCATTTCAGCCGAAAGACGTCCACTGCTGGACATAGGCCTCCCCCAAGCACCTCTACTTCGACCGGTTTTGTGCTTCTCGCATCCAACGAGTTCCTGCGGCCTTCACAAGGTCGTCGGTCCACCTTGTGGGAGGCCTTCCAACGCTACGCCTTCCGGTACGCCGCGCCGTCGCCACTCCAGAATCTTTCGGCCCCATCGGCCATCTGTTCTGCGAGAATTTTTGTGGCTTTATAAAATTATAATCATTAGAATCAGCGATACAACTTCTTAAGTTAGAATTGGCCTCAAATGTCATGAATTCATGATTTCATGGAATAGTCATTCAATAAGGTAAGATGCACTTAGATAGTTGTATTGATGATTCTAATGATTATAATTCTATACACCGTGTTCCGGACGATATACATAAACTTCGACCAGAAGTTCAGACCATGGGAATACGCAATTTTCATTATGGACACATTAATAACGAATACTTATTTTTTGTTAATTTTCATACAAACTAAATACCTTGACGTAAATCGCCCGATATGCATGCTTCTTTATCCGAATTTGCAACGATGACGTATTTTCATTTATAAAATTTAGTGGGCTGAAACTGGTCAAAACTGAGTTAAGACCCTTTCTTACTGCATAGCTCAATTAAATTTCACTAAATGAAATTACAATATCTTTGTAACGAAGCCTTTTCAAGTACTTACTACTTTCTTTGTTAGATTTAATTTGTAAATGCTGTAGAAGCGTTTGACAAAGTTTATGGATATCGTGAAGAACACGGTGTATAGAAATATATGGTACAGCCGCGAATCATATTTAGGGCTGATTTTTTCAACGCCAGATAATTTTATCCGAGGAATAATTTTGAATTTTTGACAGTTCTTCCGTACTGAATGTGTCAGACGTCAATTTTATTCTACGAATAAAAATTATCTGTCTATTGAAAAATCAGCCATTAGATCAACATACAACCTGATACTTACTAACCTGAAAATTTCAAAAATAATAAGAAATTTCGAATTTTGCGGGCTTTTCTGACGCTTTCGCCTTAACCACTTGGCCATCAAGAGTTATTAAGTAGGTCGTACAACAAAGTACCGACCTACTTGTAACCTTCTGGAAGATATTTTTTTAGAAATAAGCATCTTTGTACCTATTCTTCTGTTTTTTTTTTCTTGTCTGTTTATATGTATGTGTGTACATAATTAGTGGTAAAATAAATAAATAAACAAAATAATGCTACTTCTAAGTACTATCGATACCGACAACATCGACACACAGTCACATCACTACCCCGGAAAGCGAGCAGGCGATGCATAAAATTCATAGTCGTGTTCCCCGCGACAGCCGCCGACGAAATCTGAAACATGACTGATTAAGTGATAAGTCATTTACGAAAATAATATTTATATTATGGTTGTGTTGTTACTAACGTAATAATTATTCACTTATACTCCACTAGCTTCTGCCCGCGACTTCGTCCGCATGATATTTCACCCTCCCCCCATTCACCTTCATAGGGGTGAAATTTCGACAAACCCTTTCTTAGTGGATACCTACTCTTCACAAAGAACACACGCTCCAAATTTCATGTCTCTAGGACCAGCGGTTTAGGCTGTGCGTTTATATCAGTCAGTCAGTCAGGACTTTGAATTTTATATGTATAGATTTACTATAGCATTAGACAGAAGTTAAAAAAGTCTCTTTTAGGGGCACACTTTGAAATAAAAGTGCAACAAACATTATTACAGTCAAGATTGATGTGGAGTTAAATATAATCAATTTAAATAACAGCAGTCACACTTAATTGTACTTATTTAACCTATCTACCTTCTCAAATTACAAGACTTTCATTTAATATTATTTAGTTTTTACATAAAATATTATCGTGTCAATGTTTAAAATCTAAAAGAAGCAGGGGCGGACAGTACCGGGAACGTTTTTCATGTCACTATAACTCTACCAAATCTAAAATGTTACCTATTCCCTTCATAAGATGCGGCAACACGTGTTTTTTTAATATTTTGTCGGTTTATATTAAGTTGTTTTTAATAAAATGATTGTTACTAAAAATTGTTTCAATTCATATACCTATCCAAGCATCGTGACGAGTAGATAGATAGAATATGCTTTATTGTATGCCATACATTGTTACTTGCAAAAAAAGCACATACATTATTTATTAAAATTGTTTGAACTTAACTTGAAAATAAAAGGTTTCGTACTCCTGCTTCTGCGAGCCTCTTTTTTCTAATAAATGGAGTATAGGTACGATTAGATCGCAGACGATGAAAGCCTTTGATTCCTGCACTTTTATTATGTCTTATTGTTATTATCAAAGACTGAGAAGAGAGGGGCCCGTGGCTAAAATATAACCGCACAGGTCCATCGATCAGTTTAAGCTACGCTTGCCGCGGTTGGTCTGTAGATGGGTGACCATACCGAGACCCCTCCGTGCCTCGGAAAGCATTTTAAGCCGTTGATCCCGGCTGTCATTCCTGGATCGTTGACAGTCGTTACGGGTAGTCAGAAGCCCGAAAGTCTGACAACCAGTCTTAATAAGGGGTATCGTATTACCCAGAAACTGGGTTGTGGAGGTCAGATAGGCAGTCGTTCCATGTAAAATACTGGTATTCAGCTGCATCCGGTTAGACTGGAAGCCGACCCCAACATAGTTGGGAAAGGCTAGACAGATGATGATGGTATTATTAAAGATTACATAGGTAATAGTTGTAATTAAGATTAATCGTATCTTCCTCTATTGAGTTACTAAGGTTTTGTACCTTACTACATTTTTACTTGTAAGTTGCAAGTAAATGTAAAGGTAAAAAAAAATCCGTTTATGTATTGATTTACAACGATTTGAAAAAAGTCGCTATGCACCCGCTATGTGGGAAAGGAAAGGAATTTGTTTGAAAATTGCTAAAAAATATTTCGCTTACACTTGGGAAATTACCGCAAAACGGGGCTACTTTGACTTCCAGGGTTACTTTGACAGATGTTGGAGCTACTTTGACAGAGCGCCAAAATCGGTTTTCATGTGTGCTCAGCAAGTGTGCGTGACCTCGAGTAATATTGCGCGAGGCGCGGGGTGTGGGGAACGCGTCATAGCGTTGTGATCGGCCTGGTCAAAGTAGCCCCGCCTGTCAAAGTAGCCCCATTTTACTGTATGTAAATCTTGAGTCTTGTAATTAGCGACTTCCACTGGATACGGCCATGAC
Source organism: Amphipoea oculea (assembly GCA_945859645.1). Lineage (NCBI taxonomy): Eukaryota > Metazoa > Arthropoda > Insecta > Lepidoptera > Noctuidae > Amphipoea > Amphipoea oculea. Next base: position 10,669,159 of record OX243888.1, on the reverse strand, counting down.
AGTTAAACTTGCTTGTTATATTTTATTATTTTAATTTAAGCACTAGCGTAGCATTATTCTCACGATTTTGGAAACATGTCCAATGTTCAAATACCTTTTGGCGCCATCTATTATCCTTTCTGCATACTAAACAGCGGAACCATAAACCAAACAAATCAGAATATTTTTTTTGACATAATTCGTATTGTTCGATTTTTTTCATAACGCGGCAAAGGCGCCACCTTCTTTTTTTAAATAAAATTAATATTAAAAAGTTATTGTAACAGTTTTTTTTTGTCAAATCCGGTGGGATTAAAGATCTCTTAGAAATTATGATTAAAAAAGACAATGGCGCCGGGAAAAAAACGTGTTTAGAATGGAAATTGAGGGAATGATCATTGTATTGTTGTAATGGCACTCATCTGTATTTTCTTGTTGGCACATTAAGTATTGATCAGTAATTTTATAGTAAGTAGCTTTGTCTTTAAGTAGGTACTAAAAAATGAGAGATTTTTCATTTATTTATTTTATTACATTTATGTAGGTAGGTACAGACGCCAGCACATTAAGCTACTACAATCTGTCAAATTTCTTTAATAGATTTTCAACTTTATTGCCGAAGTATAAGGTTCAAAGTTGATTGGGAAAATTTGAGAGTTTCGGATAGGTTGATGTGTACCGGTATATGTATACAGGGCCAAATTAAGAAAAACTCCGCAGACGTGATGGGTATCGATATCTAAACACGATAAAACAAAAAAACTAATTAATTTGATAATTTTTGTCGTGGGGCATCGACCGCAGTTACTTGTAGTCAGTTGAAATATTCTTACTTATTAGCCTGTGACGTCCCACTGCAGGGCAAAGGCCTCACTACTCTCTCATGAGACAAATTAACCCACCGCGCTTGTCTAGTGCGAGTTGGTGGGTGTACAGTGGACCGCCTGACTGGGTCCGTGGGCGCCGCCTTTGACGTGCTAGATGTTCATCAGCCGCCGCCCTGAGTTGATATCCTGCACTAATATCGACTGTTCCATCCGAGCCTATTTGGGTGTATTTATCCCATAGGCCCCATAGCCTACAGGTGGCGTTCTACATTTAGTTCAATACTAAATGCACGACAGTTTAAAGTCATATCGAGGACTGTTATTTTTTTTTTACTGATTAGTTTAAAAAAAAACAGCGGCACTCCGCCTGCCGACAGAAGTGAAAACAAAACACAAACAGAATACTTTGCCATCACTCACTCACATATCGGATTTGTACTTACATTAAAACCGAGTACATCCCGAGGACAGCCGAACACATCTGAAGCGGTGTCGTTATTCGGTTACGGTTACAATGCAGCAGTGGCGCGAACTCAATGGCTTTTTCCCATCTTGAAAAATGCCCAACGCGCCTAAAGAAGTTTTCACTTCAAAAACAAGAAAATAAAACATTTTTGGCAAAAATGTTTTATTTTCTTGTTTTATTATTTCGATAGTTTATTAAATTGAAATCATAACAAACGTGTCACCGCACTACGAGGGTCATTATCCATTATCTGTAGTGTATCTGTGCGCCTAGTACACGCACATCACGCCGCCGCGCGCCAGTGCAGCGCCGTGATGTCGAAATAAAAAAATATTAAGCATTTTCAAAGTTAATGCTTTTGAGCTGAAATTTTGTACAGAGATTCTAGACCAGATACACTCTTCAACCCGATTGTATTGATATACCCTTTCCGTAACACCCTGTATAATACTTTAATCAACACGCAACCAGCACCCTAATTGCGTAACATGCTTTCAATCACATCTAAATCATTTTGAAGGATATTGCTAATCCATTGCTCCATATGTTCGAAAAAATCGTCTGCTCAACAACGTAAATGATGCAATGAATGTTGGCCAACTGTCAAAATGAAAGCCATTGCTACTGATAGTGTGTTACGCAATTACCCCGCTGACAGTGAACTGCAAATTGCAAATAACGTAAGAAAATTTAAATTTCGCAGGCTACCGGCTTAGTACCTACTTAGATATCAAAATAGAAAATGGTCAACACAACCGGACACAACTCGACGATGCAGTAAAAATACATGAAGAGAATGTTGAAGTAGGTCCAGCTGCTATTTAAAAGGTAATTCAGTAGCTGCCCAAAAATTAAATATTTTCGTCGCAACGCCCAATTTACTTAAAATTCAAACAATTACTGTTTCAAATAATCAAATGCGTCCATCTTGTCACGAGTAATAAACTAATCAAATTCATTACAAATTCTGTGTTGCAACGGACCTTCTTTGAGGCGCCGTCATAGACAATGCGGTGTTGTCTATGCCCCTATTTCTTTTTAATTTCTTTACAGAGCCGCCGATCATGCGTTCGGTGACTATTGTGAATAATCGACAAGAGCGCGTGAGGTACATTTTGATCGATTCGGCTTATAAGCAGGGAAATCGGCCATGTTGAATTTTTTGATTATCTATCAACTAGCTTCTCGCCGCGACTTCGTCCGCGTGACAATTGTTGTTCACCCGACCGACCCACCGCGTGGCATCGCATCACCCGGCTGCGGGTTTACTTCGTTTTCGCTTAGGGTCATAGCGTGATGTTAAATAACCTTCCTCAAGAATTGGGATATAATTAATCAAACGCAAACAGATTTTTTTAATCAGACTGGTAGTTCTAGTCGTTCCAGAGATTAACGCGTTCATACAAACAAATATCAAAGATTTATGAATGGTTCGACGTCCAGCATAACTATTTATTTATTAGATAATAACCAATTTATATTAAGCATTGCCATACAGCGTGGCAATGCTGCCAGCCTTTTGGGCACTGTCCCTGTTGACAGCGATGCGGACGAATTCTTTGATGCCCTATGATTATTTTGTTAATTTTTTCATATAATTGTACATATTATTATAGTTTATATCTTAGCTTATATTATGTAAATATCTATACAAATAAATAAAAAGTATTTATATTTACAGTTTGCACCACACATTTTTGACAAAGAGTAAGTAAACGTGGACGAATATTATATCATCGCAGCTTTGCCCGTGACACTCAAGGCATAGACAAGTAAGGAGGTTACGCCTGGCGCGGATTAAAAATTATTTTTTATTTTTATTTGCTAATATTTTACATGTTAAATCTATTTTAATATTTATTTATTTTATTTCTGTAACTGCCCGTGACATCACAGCGGCGGGCCCTATCAGAATACCAGCGTTGCGACATTTATTTTTTAAATGTCGCAGCATCATGCTGAGATAGGAGCCTTTTGGCCTCGTATAGGAGTTTCTGTCTCATTTTTCTTTTTGTTACTTTTTTGTTTGTTTGTTTTATATAACTTGGTTTTTATTTTTACTGTGTTTAGTTTAGTTTGAGATCTTCCTGTACGAGTCACAATAAATACTTTTTCTTTCTTTCTTTCTTTCTTTGTACCTGTACATTTTTGGTTCTTATAATAGAACACCGCCACAATGTGGATCCATTTTTATATTGTTTTTTTTTTTAAGTTTACTCACTTAATAGAACCACGGGTAAACAAAGTTGCCCTTAGTACTGATAGAACTTGATTTGCCCATGGTCCGATTGATAGAACCACCGAAAATAAAAATGCCCTTGGTCCTACTAGTAGAACTACGCGGTCGAACCACGGGCAATAAACGCAAATAATCGGTCAATATTAGTAACAAATAACACATAAAACTTGGTTAAATTACCTACATAGAACTAGACAAGATGAAATTAAACAAATGATCAACACGATGAATTATTATTAAAACAACCGCCGCTATATCTCCGCCAGTCATTCAGTAGCCACTAAGCCACGAGCCCTTCTATGAAAATATACAGGAAAGTTTAGAAAGTCATTAATATTATTGTCATTCTTTACGATCGTCGTGTGCGATAAGTCCACAGTTGTAAACAATCGGATGCCGACGGTGAGGGCTCGAAATATGGCTACATAGTTAAGTGGAGGATTGACTGGTTTATACTGGGTGACTGTTTTAATGTCTGGCTGGATAAAGACAGGGTATAAAAGGTCATCGGAGTCTATGGCACAGATTTTTTTTTCACACTTACTTGAGGAATAGTCCCATATGAATACCTATTAGCTAGGCAACAAGGTAGCGGATCTCACTGCCATGGCTACTACCAACATTGCGCAAATGCATTGCACAAATGCGTGCACTGACTGGACAGGTCCGCTCAATCTGTGTGGTTCTTTCCTCAAAAGACCATTTCAGACACCAATCTACATGGTCTTCACATGATCTGACCAAGATTTTGTCTGGACTTTAAAAGAGACTGTGACCTCCGAGTTTGTTTCGGCCTTTCTTTTCAGAGTAGTCAGATAGGAAACGCCGACCTCATCTAGCTTTAAAAAAATATGATTGACGTTTAAAAGTGTTTGTACAAATCTACTTACAGAAAATAAATGATTTATCATGAAAACCACCTCAAGAGCATCCAAAACTTTAAATCCATCCCTTGCCAATAACAGGAAACTCAGAAACCCTCATTCAAACGCAGAAACCGTTTAAATAAAACAAAACCATTTAAAAAGGGCTACCATACTCCTTAGTATTTAATACGCGTACGCCTGATAGCATCCGTCTTTGATGCACATACAAAGTTAAATGCAACGTCAGTGAAGTGACAGTTGAGGAATAACAACCTTATGCCCTTTGCCTTGGACGTGAAAAAAGTTAGCGCTCATTGTTTATGGTTCGAGCGTTTTTGCTACAATGTAGACGACCAGTTTGTGTTGAGCTTTGAGCTGGGAAAAATGTGAAATTGTTCTAGTTACTTGTTAGAGGAAAAATCTAATAGAAATTCAAAATCAAATGGTTGAACTTGAAGCAACCTATATACTTAGTAGCAGCACGTAGTCTGGGTTTGTGCCCGGTTGATAGCAATATGCTCGCCCCCTATTACGTGGAACTTAAACTAATCTGGCGAAATGTGGGTGTACTATATATAGGTAGCACTACCTACCTAAGGTGGGTGGACCATGGAAGGCCATGCTCCTTCGAAAGCCAATCATTAAAATTTCGTAGTTATTGCCATGTGATGACAAATTCCTTTTACTAACACAAACACCCATCGAACTGGAAACCACAGACGCGGCGGCGAATCGCTCGCGCTACTATTTTGGCAGTACGGTCCCTCGCTTCTTCGATATCGGAAATCGACGACGTTAAAATAAGGTGGGTGTACCATGGAAGGCCACTCTAACGAATAAACAGTTATTATTTGTTTATTTCCTGGATAAATGAAACTAACAAATATTTAAGTAATACTTTGTTTTATTATGTAACATATAAACCACTTTTTGAAGTGAAACTTCTTTAGGCGCGCTTGATTTGGGGAGTAAACTGGCGAATGCGTTACGAAAACGTGTGATCGCGAGTAGGGAAGGTACGTAAAAAATAGCTGGAAATACCTGGTGTAAAAACCCGGTCCCGGTCGCATAAATATGCGACCGGGTTTTTACACCAGGTATTTGCTTCCAAGTACGCACACCGGGTACCGACTCAAAATACTTGCAAGACTATTAAGTATCTTATACGGCTACTCGCTCAAATACGTAGGTACTCAACCGCGTTAGTTTTCGCAATATGCGATCATGCTCCTTTTGGAACAATTTCGTATGCAAGTATTTTTTACCGACTTCACAAAAAGGAGGAGGTACTATGTTCGGCTGTTTGTATGTTTTTTGAAGTGAAAACTTCTTTAGCGGCGTTGAACACTTTTTGTAATGGGTAAAAAATGTTAAACTCGCGTCAGGGCATCGCGTCAGGACACGTGACCGTCAGGAGAGATTTCCCCCCCCCCCCCCATCTCTTTCTACGGCGGCGCCAACCGAAGTGAACCAAGTGAGACACGACAAAGATGGCCGAAGAAAATGACATTTGATGATTTGACGTACAAATGTTTGAAAAGTCAGTTTCGTAAACAATAGTACTTCGAGGAGCCGCAGTTGTATTTAATTTATTTTGAACTTCTGTTTAACCAATTTAGTTTATTATTATATACCTACCTACAATACAAAATAGAAGCGACGAAAAATATAACGAAGCACATTATAGCAACAAGAAATACTGTGGGACTGTGGGACATTGCTGATTTTGTGTGAAAACAATGCTTCCGTGTCGACCACGGAAGTTTACACCCTGCAGGGAGATGCTCCAGTAGGGTGTGGCTGTGAAGCTATGTTGCAAAACATGCTCCACGTCCTATCCTGCCTTATTTGTCCTACCCAAAACATGTAGTCAAAGTGACCTCCGCGCTGCCACCGACGACAACGTGGAAGTGGCAATATTTTGAGCCAACAAGATCTAAAGTAAAAGAGAAGAAATTTAGGGAGTAGTTCATTAATAAAAAGCTTGTATACAAAATATCAGTTTCACAGTTTCAATCACCGGGACTTACAGCTTAGTACGGCTGTTATTCCAAATGCATACAGTGTGGCTAAGTTTGTAACAATTGAGCCTGGTATCTATGGTTACCTCACCCTACTGATTATAAACCTACAGCAACTACTTAACACCCTAGTTATCCTAACACCCTAACCTATCATACAAGCCTACGGGAGACCTATGGGAACAGACAGAATTTGGGTAGGAATAGGGGTTTGTGTACGTCGTGCAATGTGTACACAGGAAATAGTTTTGTCATTGCCGGTCCCACAGACTCATAGAACTGGTGATGGCTAAAGGTGTTTTGGCCATAGTGAGAGGAATTATGGAAGATGAATCAAACTCTACTCCAGCTTGATGACTAATTTATTCATTTACTAATTACTAATTTATGTGGAACGAATGTATATCGCTCTTGATGCTCACGCTGGCGTATGTAACTCTTGCCTGTTCACGGTTGAACAATACTATAAACTCTAATTTGGCTTCTAAAACTTGTGCAAGCACAACAACATTTTTAAAATGTTTGCTTTTCATTTGCCATCTGTGCCATCTCTTCTGTAGGCCGTTTCATTTTCTGCTATTCGTAGTGAAGCACCATCCTTACTAGTCCTATTGACCTGAAATACAAAACTAATGTTATAAATTCTTTCTCTTCATTATCTTATTTATACTGATTTAATTAATCAGTAGCGGCATCAAAATAACAGTCATTATTATTCTTATGGCGGGTTTTTTTTTTGTTACAATGAGTTTTGTACAGGCAAACGAAGTTCTTCGTAAAATTGTAAATTGGATAGGCACCTAATTCGTAAATCATGCCAGGCTGTTTAGCGTTAGTGCTTGTGTCAGTGTTTTTATTTTCTATTATGGAGACCTCTCCCTGACCAATTCTTCCAAAAAATCTAAGGATTAGAAGCAAAAGCAAGCATAAGTATAAGAAATTGAGAATGTTTACAAAACATAACTTACTTTGAACACATTTTAGCTGTAACAGTAGGTACACACCTTATCCTCCTCCAACCAATATTCAATTCTCCTCCGGTCTTAATTTCATTTATTTTAAATACAAAAAAAATATACAAAAGTTTTTTTAGTTTGACACACAATGGCGCCGATTCCCTTGTTCACAAACTAAACTAAATTTAAGTTCAGTGCATCTTTTTCTTTCTATTTCATTAAGAAAAGGACAGAAGATAAATATTAGTTTAGACCTGTCAAATTAGTCCGTGCCTGACGTAAATTGACGTATTTTTAATAGCCAATTTTTTAATCACGTCTAAATTGTCTATGGAGTATCTTAATTTGACAGGACTAAACTAATATTTATCTCCTGTCCTTTTCTTAATGAAACAGAAAGAAAAAGATGCACTGAACTTAAGTTTAGTTTAGTTTGTGAACAAGAGAATCGGCGCCATTATCAAAATTTCATTCATTGACATATTCATATTGTTTCCATGACGACCATGACGTTGTCGCGTCAAAACTGTTGAAACTGTAGACAATAAATTAGTTTTTCATACGTAATAATGTCTATGGACACAAATATTCGGTTCGTAGACAGATATTCTCGTATGCCGATTTAATGTGTTGGCCAATTTGTTGGATGACTTCATTATAATGGCAACATTTAGAAGTTGTAGGACATTCTAGTTATAGAACGTTTATGAATACAAAATTTTATCGAATGTTTTAAAGGCCTATTGAGCATTTTAACTAATGAATGGTTTAAACCTTCAATAGGCTTTTTTTATGAATAAGACCGAAAGTGTTTAAAATATGGAAATTGAACAAAGTGCATCTATTAATGAAAAAAGTGACGCAGAAATATTGAAAAAAAATGAGTAATATTAATTAAATTAATAATTGATTTATTTCAACGTTAATATTCAAGTTTTCACTTCTGCCGGCACTCCCGGAGAGCAACCCGTCTTTTTTTTTTGTATGTTTGTTCATCGAATACTCCGCCAATTGTCGACGGATTTTCAAAATTCTTTTTTTGTTCCAAAGTAGATAGTTTTGAGGTGGTCCCACTGTCACCAAGTTAGGATCTGATGATGGGATCTTAGAGTAATCGAGGGCAACCTTTAAATTTTATAGGCTCACTTATTGTTTTTCGCATAATTAACGAAGTATCTTGTGTATTTGCGTATGGTTGTCACCATCTCAGGTAGCTGGGCTGATGATGGAAGGTACAACTCCTTAACAGAAGAAGTTACTCGAACAGGCAAGGACTGTTTTAGTCAATTGTTTTGATGTTTGATAGGGCATTTGCCACATTTGGTCTCATGATCATCAAGTCATGACCTGATGCTGCAGTCAGGATAGTCTGCAGAGTACCTAACTCCTCGACAACTAACAGCAGATAATATATCGTGTTAAGGCTCATTGAAAAGGACTCGATGTGTGGATAAACGTACTGTTAATGAGGAACACCGAAGTACATAAAGACCTGATGCTGAAGCCAGGAGCATTAGAAAAAGTACCAACCTTGAAATTACAGCACCGTAGTCGTGTTTGGGCTTATTTTAAACAGGACTAAATTTTAAGTTCAATGCAATGTTGACAGCACTGCAGCCAGGATTATCAGCATCTAGTCTAAAAACATCAGGGCAGGATTTGATGATGGGATCCTGGAGAAATCGAAGGAACTCTTCAAATATTATAGGCACACCTATAGCGATTTGGGTATTTTTTATAGTAACTCGTGCATTTGCTCTCGGAAAGCACTATTTGGTGATGTGGAACTGATGATGAAGACCACAGATGGCCACCGGAACTACTCAATAATATCTAAGTATTTCACGGGTTGCGATTCGATTACTTTAATATGGTTGCTAAGCAATTTATGCTCGTCACAATGTGAATGGTGATACGGAGCTGATGGTGGATCTGGAGAACTCCTCAACAATTAACTTCCCTGTATCGGGAAAAGCAATATTTTGTTTGTAAAAGGCGATGATCACTAGGCTATTGTAACTTAGATAAATTATAAGCAGACCCACTAAAAAGCGTGAAATAAAAACTTTTTAAGAAAAAAAAAAAAACCGACTTTCAAAAAAACACTACAAAGTGAAAAATATCTTTAATTTCGGAAGTCGGTGGCAAAAAACTAAAATAAAGATCCAAAGACACCGACTTCCGAAATTAAAGTTATTTTTCACTTTGTAAAGTTTTTGTTGGAAGTCGGTTTTTTTTTTTTTCTTAAAAAGTTATTTTTTACTTTAATGGTTTGCAAGTATTTATTTGTAAACGCGATTTTGCTCCTTATTTATTCGAAGTCATTGATAAATTTCCTATGCAAGTAGTTTTACTTTCAACGGGGCTTTTGAATACGCGATTGTATTTCTTATCTGTATGAAGTTATGGATCAGTTTTCTATGCAGATAGAAAATACTTGAAAGTATCTCGCTCCGTCGTGCCTCGACGCTCGAGTACGTAGGTACTCAAATAGTTCAACAACCGCGTTTGTTTTCGCAAATGCGATCATACTCCTTATCAGTAAGAGCACAGAATACTTAATAGTACTACGTACAGAAAGGACACTCCCTTCCTCGCCCTCATATCAGATACCGCACCTCACCCCGCACTTCGAGGTACGAGTATTCGTCGCCGACTCTTTAGCAAGGGCGCTCGCGAACCGCAGCGCTGTATTGCTGACACACAATTATGCGATTTAAAAGTTTTATTTGAGTTTTAATCACGATGGTTGGATATTGTGATGCTTTTCCGAATTATACTGTTTGTATGATTTCGCATTTTTAATAACATGCGATTTAATAACCCATTATTTACAGATAAGTCATTTAAACTAAACTATTTTAGTGTTTTTATTTCATTACGAACCCGACTATATAAATAAACAATTGAACTACATGGTCACTTCATAATAATGCACACGTTCGGGCAGCGCCGCCGCCGACGTCGTTCGGTTCCCCGACACAAATTGCTTTCCGCGCCATTTTTTTTTACGCTACTAGATTTCACGCACACATTTGCACGTATACAAACGTCATTTGTTTATGTAGTAGTAATAGGTAATTATTTTGCGAGCGTTGTATGGAGTGTCCGAGGTGTGGTAAGAGTCTACGGAACAATTTCGTATGCAAGTATTTTTCCTTAAATGGTTTGTAAAAGTATTTATTTGTAAACGCGATTGTGCTCCTTATTTATAGGAATTCACGGATCAATTTCCTATGCAAGTACTTTTTACTTTCACCAGGGCTTTTGTTTGATTACGCGATTGTACTTCTTATTTGTATGAAGTTATGGATCAGTTTTCGATGCAGATAGAAAATACTTGAAAGTATCTCGAGCCCTGGTTTTAGGCCCTGGTTTCTTAAGGTGGACGTACTTGGAAGCCCTGGTACTCGATTTTGCAAGTACGACCCATGTCTAAAGGCTACGGGCGAGGCGAACGGGAGTTCAGTGGGGGATATAAGCAAGAGAAAGCAGTGCGCGCGCACATTTTCTTTCTCTCTTCCTCTCATAGCCAAATACGTTTGAAGTTTCACTTCAGTCGTGTGGTCATAAGCACACTCGGTTTTTTTTTTTATTGTAGATTTATGCGCTATTTATTAACTTTTAGTGTTAAATGACTGAATTTTCATAATGGCCTTCTAAAGAGCCCTGTTCCTAGCAAGGCCATTTGGAATAGTTCAAAGAAACTTAAGTTTAATCAATATTGATTAAATCTGCAATTCAAAAAAGTGGTTGTTGCGGCCTGTGCCCGCATAGCAACGAGCGCGGCGCGCAGGCAGCGGGCCGACGTCATCCTCCGAAGTCTCCGCTGAGCCAATCAGTGCGCCGTTGTATCACGCCATACCGCAGCGGACCAATGGCGGCGCGCCACCACACACGACGGCGGGGGACCTCGCTCGGGCTCCGCGGCAGAAGGCCGGGGTCTCTACACTTGCTCCGACGCGGCACCACCGATCGGTCAACATACGCTTAATATTGTAACGGGTCCTAGAATTTCTGTAATCTTGTACACGTCAGTTTAAATTTAAAAGATCTAAATAAGTATTGGTTTGTTCTATAACAGTATTTCATTTAGTCTCCCTAACACACACCTAAGCATAGGCGTCAACAAGTGGCGACCGTGACAGGACTCGTTGCGTAAAATTTAAATTCATCGAATCATCGAGAAGCGGCGGAAGATCGAATCGTCGAGAAGCGTCGACGGAAAATTCGTCGCGTGGAGCAAGTGCCGCAGCCCGCCATCCATCCAGCCGGGCTGCGTAATCAAGAAGAAGGGGAGCGCGGACGAGCTGCTGTGTCCAGGGAGACTTCGGAGGGTGACGGCGGGTTAAACTCAACACGTCTGCCGAAGGTCTAGCCCAGGAGAGTAAGCCCTGATCCATTCATTTCCTTTCTTTAATCTTTTTCCTGTGTGCCCTTGCGCTGTGAACCAGTGCGCGGCTTGCTGTTCGAACGTCAAACGGGAAAAGGGCCATATCTTTTCCTAATTTGCAGGGTTAATTGCACGTGGGTTGAGCTGGCTTATGCTTCATGCTTGGCTAGGCGCTAAGCTGCAATTTTTCCACTCTAGTCGAATCATTTGTATGTTCGTGTGCACCTACCCGCTTAAGTTCAGTTTCATAAATTTAATCCCACGTAACGCATAACCTCACTTTTGGCGATATTGTAAAACGCAAGCTAGCATTTTAAGCTGCACGCATTGTTTTTCCTACCCAATCCATATTCATGCACGCGTGTGAATTAAGTGCACGCAACCAAAGCTTGGTGAACCAGCCATCTTGCTGACTATTTCAGAGTTCCGGCCATACGGCAACTGTTCCGGTGCAGAACCAACGCAGCCAACACAGCGGATTCCCTCGACGCGCCGACTACATTAGCGGCGGCCGGCCGGCGGCCCGCTACGACGCGGAAGTCGTACCTGGGACCGTGTTGGAGCAACGCCTAACATTGTCAGGTTCACTGCACATTTATCTATTCAGCTCATTGTATTTCATTGTTTTGTGTTTTGTATTGCGATAGACAATAGGTCTCGTTGATAGCAAAATGACCAGTGTAGATACCGACCTGAAGGTCAAAATTAAAGAGTTAATTAGAAAGCGTGGCACCATAAAGGGTAGATTAACAAAATTCATAGAGTATTTAGGTACTATGAAGAACTTGGAGCCTAAAGAGGTTGCCAGTGTCCAAGTTAAAGAAATTTCTTTGAGATTAGCCAAGTTTCAAGAATTATTTAAAACATTTGACGAATTACAGTCAGAAATTGAAATATGTTGCTCCGATGTAGATGAACAATTGGAAGAAAGAGAGGCAACAGAGTGTCAATTTTACTCTGCTCTCTCTGTAGCTCAAGAATTAATTGAGGCTACCCCATTACCAATAAATAAAACAAACAGTGTTGGAGAAAATAGTAATTGTTCTCATCAGCCAAGCTGTTGTTCTCATGCATTTAACGGAGTGAAATTGCCAACCATACACCTTCCAAAGTTTGATGGAAACTTGTTAACATGGCTAGAATTTAAAGATACATTTGATTCTATTATTCACAGCAATAAATCAATTCCAGAAATAAATAAATTTCACTATTTAAGGTCAGCTTTGGAAGGGAGTGCTAAGGGGATAATTAAATCAATAGAGTTTACCTCGAATAGCTACAAATTAGCATGGGATTTACTATGCGAGCGATACGATAATAAAAATATTCTCATAAACAATCATCTTAAAGCTTTAATTAGTGTTGAAAAGTGTAGTCGAGAATCCTACAAGGCGTTAAGGTACTTAATAGACCATATGTCAAAAAACTTGAGAGCACTGGAAGCTTTGGGTCAGCCGACTGATAAATGGGATGCACTTATTCTATTCATTCTAGCTTCAAAGTTAGATCCAGTGACTAATGCTAAATGGGAAGAGCATAGGTCTACGTTAGCCGATTACCATAGCTTAGAAAATTTCACAAGGTTTCTAAGAAATCGAGCCGATATTCTAGAAACAATGTATTTCGCAGGCATGGAAAATGCCGAGAAAAGGGACCGAAAGCCAAGCAGCAATAAAGAGCCTAAACCGAATAGGACTTTTGCTGCATTAGGAGATAAAGGTGGACCGTCCACGTGTCATGTCTGCAATGACAGTCACCATTTATCCGAGTGCTCCAAATTTAAGAATATGGACATAGGGGATAGGCTATCTGAAGTCACAAGATTAAAACTATGTAAAAATTGCCTTAAGAGCGGTCACAACTCATTTCAATGCAGGGCCAAGCTTACGTGTCGTGTATGCAAACGGAAACATCATTCACTAGTACACAATGACGAGTTTAAGACCAATAGGTCCACAGCAGACGCTCCGGCCCTTGAGCCCTCTAGCTTACCGGTTTCTCTCTCAGCGGCCTCAGTAGGTCAAGTACTGCTAGGCACGGCTCTAGTAGACATAGTGCATCCGCAAACTGGGGAAATCTATCAGGCAAGAGCGTTACTAGACACAGGTAGTCAGATGTCCTTACTATTCAACAGCATGAAACAAAAGCTTGGGTTAATTTGTGACACTTCCCGTCCCACTCACGTTGCCGGAATAAATAATTCCATTTCAAAGGTTTCCGAAAGGGTAAACATTAAACTCAAGTCGCGCGTGACTAATTTCTGTATCTCGGTTAACTGTCTTGTCTTACCAAATATTATGGGTACGTTGCCCAACATGCAGGTAAACGTTAAGCAACTCGGTATACCAAAGGAAGTTAGTCTAGCGGATCCCACTTTCTATGAACCTTCGAAGATAGACATTCTGTTAGGTGCGGATGTATATTGGGCGATTGTGAATGCCAATCACATATATCTAGGCAAAAATAAGCCAGCACTACAAGACACTAAACTAGGCTGGGTAGTGTCAGGCCCTACAGGGCAAGGTAGCCTAAAGTCCCTCACTGTAACTTGTAACTTTAGCCAAGACGCACAAGAGTGTCTAAAAAGATTCTGGGAAATCGAAGAGGGTTATGCTGAACACTATTCCCGTTCCCCCGATGAACATTTCTGTGAAGGGCATTTTGTTCAACATACCAAACGCCTGTCAAACGGAAGATTTTCTGTAGCAATGCCTCTAAAGGAAGACCCTGAGAGCGCGTTAGGCGACTCCTATGCAATAGCTAGGAAGCGGCTTACCCACTTAGAAACCAAATTAAATAAAAACCCCCAACTAAAGGAAGCTTACTCAGAGTTCATTAAGGAGTATAAGGAATTAGGTCACCTAAGCGAAATTGCACAACCGCAGTTCGGGTACTACCTACCCCATCACTGTGTCATTCGGGAACATAGTGAAACCACCAAACTCAGAGTAGTCTTCGACGCATCTGCGAAGACTACCTCTGGGAAATCGCTGAATGAGATACAAGCAGTAGGTCCAGTCATTCAGAGTGACTTAATGTCCATATTACTACGTTTTCGAGAGCATAGGTTTGTTCTTACCGGAGACATTACTAAAATGTATAGGCAAATTCTAATTGATGAGTCACAACGTCATTTGCAATTAATACTATGGCGTTGTGAGAAGTCTCACAACATTGTAACGTACCAGTTAAATACAGTGACTTATGGTACAGCGTCAGCTCCCTTCCTTAGCACGAGGTGTCTTCAACAACTCGCGCTAGAATGTGATGACGAACTTATAAAGGAGGTTATGCTAACTGATTTCTACATAGACGACTTAAGCACTGGCTGCGCATCAGAAGAGCAGCTGACGCACATCCATAAGGGTACTACTAGAGTGTTAGAGTCGGCGGGTTTCAAGCTTAGAAAATTTCGTACAAATTGTCCGCAAATATTCAAGAAGGACCACTTTAGTACTGATGTTCTAGATCTGAGCAAGGAATCCGCTGTGCTAGGATTAAACTGGTCTCCAGTGAATGATACAATTCAATTTTCCACAAATATACCTATAGCTGCTCAGATAACTAAACGAACGATTATATCGATGACATGTAAAATATTTGATCCATTAGGACTACTGAGTGCGGCCATCATAAAGCCAAAAATTCTACTCCAAAGGCTATGGTGCGCCAAGTTAGACTGGGATGAGCCAGTACCAAATCATTTTGCTAAGGACTGGCTCAACTTTAGCAATAATTTATCATATCTGTATAACTTGCATCTACCTAGACACACTCTGTGTGAATTACCAGAGTATATTGAATTGCATTGTTTTGTAGATGCCTCACAGGCAGCCTATGGCGCCTGCGTTTATTTAAGGTCAAGGAGTAACAATGGTAGCTACACCTCACGCCTACTATGTGCCAAGGCCAGGGTAGCACCCCTTAAACCTATGACTATCCCTAGACTAGAATTATGTGGAGCGCTCCTCGGCGCGAGACTTAGTCATAAAGTAATTCAGTCCTTGAAAGGAAAAATAAATAAAAAATTAATATGGACCGACTCCACGGTAGTACTAGGATGGCTAAAAATGCAGCCAAACTCACTTAAAATGTTTGTTCGTAACAGAATAAATGAAATTCAGGAGTTAACAGCTGACTATCAATGGCGTCATGTGCGCACAAGTTTGAACCCTGCAGATATGGCATCAAGAGGAGTAGAACCTCACGTGCTGCAAGGTTCAACGCTTTGGTGGGAAGGCCCTCCCTTCTTAAAACAAGAAGACAGTGAGTGGTCTCCCAAGCGAGCTCCGTTAGAGGAAAAATCGCTGCCAGAAGTCAAACCACTTAACCCATACTCATGTGCGGCAAATAATAGTAATAGAGTAGATAATACAAAGCTTATAGATTTCAACAGGTTCTCTAATTTCCTACGGCTGAAAAGAACAGTCGCTTACGTACTAAGGTTTATCCAGATAGGAAAAGGGCAGATAAATGCTAGTCCAACCTTATCGGTTGAAGAGCTGCAAAAGGCATGCACTCTTCTAATTAAACTCAGTCAACATGAGACTTTCTCTGAAGAAATCGAAATATTGAGCAAAGGGCTGCAGTTAAACAAAAATTCAAAAATATTGCCCCTTAATCCTTTTGTAGACTCTGAACGAGTGCTACGGGTGGGAGGCCGGCTGGAAAATTCGAGATTCAGCTATGATAAGAAGCACCCGATTCTTCTAGACGCTAAACATAGATTCACTAAGCTGTTAGTAAAATATGAACACTTGCGCTTGTTCCATGTTGGTCCCCAGGCACTGCTTGCAGCCATCCGTGAGGAATATTGGTCCTTGGGAGGGCGAACCCTTGCTCGCACGACCACCAGGCAGTGTGTTGTGTGTACGCGATTGAGAGGTAAACCTTTCGAACCAATTATGGGTGATTTGCCGGCCGTTAGAACGGATAATAGCTTCGCCTTCAGTTCTTGTGGGGTAGACTTTGCGGGCCCGTTTAAAATTTCGAGTCGTAAAGGCCGAGGGAACCGCATAACTAAAAGTTATCTATGTCTGTTTGTGTGTCTTACAACTAAGGCGGTTCACCTAGAGGTGGTCAGCGACCTCACGTCTGAGGCATTCATTCTGTGTCTCCACCGGTTTGTAGCTAGGAGAGGTAAACCCTATGTCATATATTGTGATAACGGTCGTAATTTTCTAGGTGCATGCAATGAGCTGGGTAGGATGCTGCAGGAGGCCCAAGAATCTGTGTACAATTACACGGCGAACGAGGGAATCCGCTTCGTGTTTGGACCTGCATATTCGCCCCATTTCGGAGGCATATGGGAGGCTGGTATAAAATCCTCTAAATATCATCTTAAACGAGTAGCTGGGGAGGCCTGTTTGACGTTCGAGGAGCTGGCGACACTATTCTCGCAGATTGAGGCCATACTCAATTCCCGTCCCCTCTCTCCCCTCTCGTCAGACCCTAATGACCCCTCTCCACTAACCCCGGGGCACTTTCTGGTGGGCAGGCCGTTGACCGCCGTCCCATCACCACCCATCACAGCACTGCGGCCCAACCGCTACAAATTAATTGAAAAAATCCGCCAACAGTTCTGGTCCAGGTGGCAGAAGGAGTTCCTGGCCGAGATGCAGCAACGGTCCCAGTGGAGGACCCAGCAGCGAGGCATTTGCCTCGGCGACCTCGTGCTCCTGCGGGAGGCAAACCTTCCGCCGCTCCAGTGGCGCCTGGGGCGTGTCACGCGCCTACACCCAGGCCCAGACGGGGTCAGCCGGGTGGCGGACGTCGCCACCACCAAAGGGACGGTCACTCGTGCCGTCCGCACGATGTGTCCCCTCTGGCGGGACATGTCATCCAGTTGAAGTCGAAGTCTTCAACGCCCGGGAGTATGTTGCGGCCTGTGCCCGCATAGCAACGAGCGCGGCGCGCAGGCAGCGGGCCGACGTCATCCTCCGAAGTCTCCGCTGAGCCAATCAGTGCGCCGTTGTATCACGCCATACCGCAGCGGACCAATGGCGGCGCGCCACCACACACGACGGCGGGGGACCTCGCTCGGGCTCCGCGGCAGAAGGCCGGGGTCTCTACACTTGCTCCGACGCGGCACCACCGATCGGTCAACATACGCTTAATATTGTAACGGGTCCTAGAATTTCTGTAATCTTGTACACGTCAGTTTAAATTTAAAAGATCTAAATAAGTATTGGTTTGTTCTATAACAGTATTTCATTTAGTCTCCCTAACACACACCTAAGCATAGGCGTCAACATGTCCCGCCAGAGGGGACACATCGTGCGGACGGCACGAGTGACCGTCCCTTTGGTGGTGGCGACGTCCGCCACCCGGCTGACCCCGTCTGGGCCTGGGTGTAGGCGCGTGACACGCCCCAGGCGCCACTGGAGCGGCGGAAGGTTTGCCTCCCGCAGGAGCACGAGGTCGCCGAGGCAAATGCCTCGCTGCTGGGTCCTCCACTGGGACCGTTGCTGCATCTCGGCCAGGAACTCCTTCTGCCACCTGGACCAGAACTGTTGGCGGATTTTTTCAATTAATTTGTAGCGGTTGGGCCGCAGTGCTGTGATGGGTGGTGATGGGACGGCGGTCAACGGCCTGCCCACCAGAAAGTGCCCCGGGGTTAGTGGAGAGGGGTCATTAGGGTCTGACGAGAGGGGAGAGAGGGGACGGGAATTGAGTATGGCCTCAATCTGCGAGAATAGTGTCGCCAGCTCCTCGAACGTCAAACAGGCCTCCCCAGCTACTCGTTTAAGATGATATTTAGAGGATTTTATACCAGCCTCCCATATGCCTCCGAAATGGGGCGAATATGCAGGTCCAAACACGAAGCGGATTCCCTCGTTCGCCGTGTAATTGTACACAGATTCTTGGGCCTCCTGCAGCATCCTACCCAGCTCATTGCATGCACCTAGAAAATTACGACCGTTATCACAATATATGACATAGGGTTTACCTCTCCTAGCTACAAACCGGTGGAGACACAGAATGAATGCCTCAGACGTGAGGTCGCTGACCACCTCTAGGTGAACCGCCTTAGTTGTAAGACACACAAACAGACATAGATAACTTTTAGTTATGCGGTTCCCTCGGCCTTTACGACTCGAAATTTTAAACGGGCCCGCAAAGTCTACCCCATAAGAACTGAAGGCGAAGCTATAATCCGTTCTAACGGCCGGAAAATCACCCATAATTGGTTCGAAAGGTTTACCTCTCAATCGCGTACACACAACACACTGCCTGGTGGTCGTGCGAGCAAGGGTTCGCCCTCCCAAGGGCCAATATTCCTCACGGATGGCTGCAAGCAGTGCCTGGGGACCAACATGGAACAAGCGCAAGTGTTCATATTTTACTAACAGCTTAGTGAATCTATGTTTAGCGTCTAGAAGAATCGGGTGCTTCTTATCATAGCTGAATCTCGAATTTTCTAGCCGGCCTCCCACCTGTAGCACTCGTTCCGAGTCTACAAAAGGATTAAGGGGCAATATTTTTGAATTTTTATTTAACTGCAGCCCTTTGCTCAATATTTCGATTTCTTCAGAGAAAGTCTCATGTTGACTGAGTTTAATTAGAAGAGTGCATGCCTTTTGCAACTCTTCAACCGATAAGGTTGGACTAGCATTTATCTGCCCTTTTCCTATCTGGACAAATCTTAGCACGTAGGCGGCTGTTCTTTTCAGCCGTAGGAAATTAGAGAACCTGTTGAAATCTATAAGCTTTGTATTATCTACTCTATTACTATTATTTGCCGCACATGAGTATGGGTTAAGTGGTTTGACTTCTGGCAACGATTTTTCCTCTAACGCAGCTAGCTTGGGAGACCACTCTTGTATGTCTTGGCTAAAGTTGCAAGTTACAGCGAGGGACTTTAGACTCCCTTGCCCTGTAGGGCCTGACACTACCCACCCTAGTTTGGTATCTTGTAGTGCTGGTTTATTTTTGCCTAGATATATGTGATTGGCATTCACAATCGCCCAATATACATCCGCACCTAACAGAATGTCTATCTTCGAAGGTTCATAGAAAGTGGGATCCGCTAGACTAACTTCCTTTGGTATACCGAGTTGCTTAACGTTTACCTGCATGTTGGGCAACGTACCCATAGTATTTGGTAAGACAAGACAGTTAACCGAGATACAGAAATTAGTCACGCGCGACTTGAGTTTAATGTTTACCCTTTCGGAAACCTTTGAAATGGAATTATTTATTCCGGCAACGTGAGTGGGACGGGAAGTGTCACAAATTAACCCAAGCTTTTGTTTCATGCTGTTGGATAGTAAGGACATCTGACTACCTGTGTCTAGTAACGCTCTTGCCTGATAGATTTCCCCAGTTTGCGGATGCACTATGTCTACTAGAGCCGTGCCTAGCAGTACTTGACCTACTGAGGCCGCTGAGAGAGAAACCGGTAAGCTAGAGGGCTCAAGGGCCGGAGCGTCTGCTGTGGACCTATTGGTCTTAAACTCGTCATTGTGTACTAGTGAATGATGTTTCCGTTTGCATACACGACACGTAAGCTTGGCCCTGCATTGAAATGAGTTGTGACCGCTCTTAAGGCAATTTTTACATAGTTTTAATCTTGTGACTTCAGATAGCCTATCCCCTATGTCCATATTCTTAAATTTGGAGCACTCGGATAACTGGTGACTGTCATTGCAGACATAACACGTGGACGGTCCACCTTTATCTCCTAATGCAGCAAAAGTCCTATTCGGTTTAGGCTCTTTATTGCTGCTTGGCTTTCGGTCCCTTTTCTCGGCATTTTCCATGCCTGCGAAATACATTGTTTCTAGAATATCGGCTCGATTTCTTAGAAACCTTGTGAAATTTTCTAAGCTATGGTAATCGGCTAACGTAGACCTATGCTCTTCCCATTTTGTATTAGTCACCGGATCTAACTTTGAAGCTAGAATGAATAGAATAAGTGCATCCCATTTGTCGGTCGGCTGACCCAAAGCTTCCAGCGCTCTCAAGTTTTTTGACATATGGTCTACTAAGTACCTTAACGCCTTGTATGATTCTCGACTACACTTTTCAACACTAATTAAAGCTTTGAGATGATTGTTTATGAGAATATTCTTATTATCATATCGCTCGCATAGTAAATCCCATGCTAATTTGTAGCTATTCGAGGTAAACTCTATTGATTTAATTATCCCCTTAGCACTCCCTTCCAAAGCTGATCTTAAATAGTGAAATTTATTTATTTCTGGAATTGATTTATTGCTGTGAATAATAGAATCAAATGTATCTTTAAATTCTAGCCATGTTAACAAGTTTCCATCAAACTTTGGAAGGTGTATGGTTGGCAATTTCACTCCGTTAAATGCATGAGAACAACAGCTTGGCTGATGAGAACAATTACTATTTTCTCCAACACTGTTTGTTTTATTTATTGGTAATGGGGTAGCCTCAATTAATTCTTGAGCTACAGAGAGAGCAGAGTAAAATTGACACTCTGTTGCCTCTCTTTCTTCCAATTGTTCATCTACATCGGAGCAACATATTTCAATTTCTGACTGTAATTCGTCAAATGTTTTAAATAATTCTTGAAACTTGGCTAATCTCAAAGAAATTTCTTTAACTTGGACACTGGCAACCTCTTTAGGCTCCAAGTTCTTCATAGTACCTAAATACTCTATGAATTTTGTTAATCTACCCTTTATGGTGCCACGCTTTCTAATTAACTCTTTAATTTTGACCTTCAGGTCGGTATCTACACTGGTCATTTTGCTATCAACGAGACCTATTGTCTATCGCAATACAAAACACAAAACAATGAAATACAATGAGCTGAATAGATAAATGTGCAGTGAACCTGACAATGTTAGGCGTTGCTCCAACACGGTCCCAGGTACGACTTCCGCGTCGTAGCGGGCCGCCGGCCGGCCGCCGCTAATGTAGTCGGCGCGTCGAGGGAATCCGCTGTGTTGGCTGCGTTGGTTCTGCACCGGAACAGTTGCCGTATGGCCGGAACTCTGAAATAGTCAGCAAGATGGCTGGTTCACCAAGCTTTGGTTGCGTGCACTTAATTCACACGCGTGCATGAATATGGATTGGGTAGGAAAAACAATGCGTGCAGCTTAAAATGCTAGCTTGCGTTTTACAATATCGCCAAAAGTGAGGTTATGCGTTACGTGGGATTAAATTTATGAAACTGAACTTAAGCGGGTAGGTGCACACGAACATACAAATGATTCGACTAGAGTGGAAAAATTGCAGCTTAGCGCCTAGCCAAGCATGAAGCATAAGCCAGCTCAACCCACGTGCAATTAACCCTGCAAATTAGGAAAAGATATGGCCCTTTTCCCGTTTGACGTTCGAACAGCAAGCCGCGCACTGGTTCACAGCGCAAGGGCACACAGGAAAAAGATTAAAGAAAGGAAATGAATGGATCAGGGCTTACTCTCCTGGGCTAGACCTTCGGCAGACGTGTTGAGTTTGACCCGCCGTCACCCTCCGAAGTCTCCCTGGACACAGCAGCTCGTCCGCGCTCCCCTTCTTCTTGATTACGCAGCCCGGCTGGATGGATGGCGGGCTGCGGCACTTGCTCCACGCGACGAATTTTCCGTCGACGCTTCTCGACGATTCGATCTTCCGCCGCTTCTCGATGATTCGATGAATTTAAATTTTACGCAACGAGTCCTGTCACGGTCGCCACTTGCTCCGACGCGGCACCACCGATCGGTCAACATACGCTTAATATTGTAACGGGTCCTAGAATTTCTGTAATCTTGTACACGTCAGTTTAAATTTAAAAGATCTAAATAAGTATTGGTTTGTTCTATAACAGTATTTTATTTAGTCTCCCTAACACACACCTAAGCATAGGCGGCAACAAGTGGCGTTACATAATATATGTATATGTTACATAGTATATGTTACATAATAAAACAAAGTATTACTTAAATATTTGTTAGTTTCATTTATCCAGGAAATAAACGAATAATAACTGTTTATTCGTTAGAGTGGCCTTCCATGGTACACCCACCTTATATACCTAATATAGTACACCCGTATTTCGCCAGATTAATTATGTTACCTCACTAGGTACACCAGTTATGAGATTCACAAACACTCGATATGCTTCCGTATCGTATCGAACATTAATCATTGTTATCGTAGGAGTCTTATCAACGCTGTTCACAAGTCGTAAACCCGAAAATTTTGTCAGTTTAAATCAAATAGACGCCCGCTATTCTTCCAACAGCTATTTGCTGTTGAGGGGAAGTCAAATCAGGTTATCGAAATGTCAGGTTTTCGATACGATAGCCTGTCGTATGGTTGTGAATCTGGGCTCAGTTCTGCCTAAACTTCCGGGAATTACATACGTATCTGAATAAAGTGCCAGGACAAATTCAGGATGCAAACTCCCTCCCTACAAGTATACTTATTCGATCATGGTCAGTGGGTCGTCTTAGGCTTGGCCTTAAAACGAAAATATTTCCTAAAAAAAAAAAAACAATTTCCCAATAAACTAAAGCATTTCCTGCAAAGAAACCGCGCCAAAACTGAGAGCTCAACGCAATATGGCGCACTTAAAATGGCCGCCGCGAGCGTATTTATGTTATGGTAATTGATTAATTGGAATCGAGCGGTCGTCGGCGCGACAAAGTGCAGTTTTGTGCCGATCAAATAAAAGGCAACTCGATTTAATTTTCACATCACTCCATGGTACGTTCATGGAATTGTCTTGGGAAGACGTTTTTGTACGATTTCCCGTCGTATTGCTGTCAATTTTGTTGCTTAGATTTGAATCTACTGATTTTTTGTGGCGATATAAGTTTGACACTTGAGTTATTGGCGAAAACACGCATTTTTATTTGATGTTAGTTAGATTACCAGGAATAAGTCTGTGTGGAATTCTGCTCCAGTTCACACGAGCAAAAAAGACAATCCGTCTGGGCTCACATGGTTTACAGCCATCATTGTACCGATTGTCGTGTCGGCCAATGGCCTTATGGCCGAAAGCCTCGATCAACATCCTGTCGAGGCTGTCGTTAGGCGGTTGGATCAAGGGCCTGATTCAGAAGGCAGTACTCCTCGACACGGCTCGTATTGTGAGGAGGTTCCTGTCTCTGGAGCCCTAACCACCGGTAGCTTGGACCCTGCTCCCGACACCGGCGGACTATGTGTTTTACATTTCTATGTTTACATCCCAATCCCTCTCGAAGAGAGGAGGCCTGTGTTTCAGCAGTGGGAATATTATTGGCTGATTATGGTGTGTGCTTCAGAAACAAATAACTACGAAAACTGCGAGATCGGTTGTGCGAGGAAGCTATCAAAAATCAACCAAATCAATAAATCTGCCCTGATGTATCTCACCCTTGTGGGGGATAAACTGGTAATGTGAACAAGTAATAAATACAGTAGAGTCAAAATACAGTAGAGTAGAGTAGAGTAGAGCCTTTTCCTAGCCATGTTGGGATCGGCTTCCAGTCTAACCGGATGCAGCTGAATACCAGTATTTTACGTGGAGTGAGTGCCTATCTCCCCCACGAGCTAAGGTGTAATGAAAACCAAAAATTAAGTCTTTTATTTTTAACCCCACTGCAGCACCGCTCATGCAGACACAATGTGACACACTATTATGGAAGCAATTTCAAAATCAAACTTCAAAACATATCAAGTGACGTCACAAAAAGTGATAAGCATTACCAACATGACAGGCGCGTACAAATCAATTAGAGGCGCGTTCATTTCAAGTGAATTACGAATGCAATGCTGTGCGTTGAGAGTCCTTTATGCTGCCGACGGGACGCGCGACGCATAATACTACCGCACATGGCAGGGGCTGCAATTAAAAATCGTAGGTTAAGGTTGGTTTCATTGGTGATTATAGTTTTATTTATTAACTAGCTTCAGCCCGCGACTTCGTTCGCGTGAAACTTCTTGTTTCCCCCGAGCCACCCCGTTGTATCGCATCACCCGCCCGCGCTATCACTTAACGTTCTTTTTGACTTTTTTTCTTTTTGCTCGGCTCCTAAGAGTCATAGCGTGACGTTAAATAGCTTATAGCCTTCCTCAAGAATCGGGCTATCAAATGCAAGAAGAATTTTTCAAATCCGACTGGTAGTTCCAGAGATTACCCCCTACATACAAACTTACAAACAAATTTTACCTCTTTATAATATTATAGTATAGAAGAAGAATTTTTATTTCTAGAATCTGGGGATTTCAGAAGATAGAATCATGGCCCATGGGGTATCAAGTATTCGTTCGCATCGTCAATATGAAAGGTGCCAAGCCTGGCAGCAGTGGCACATTGAGTGGCAGACAAGTAACGAGTAAAATATACTTTTCGAAAACTTCACATATTAACGACGACTCTGCTATCAGGCAGTGTGAACAACCCCTTAAATTCGGTATGATGACCATAAAAATAGTTTTTTTTTTAATGGCTTCCTTTTTATCGCTTAAGCACAGGTGTTGACATAAAAGTCAACACAAAATTGTATTTTATTGTTACTTTTCATCTATGTTTAAAATAAGCAATAAAATCTCTCAAAGTTTTTTTTTTTAATTTTAATGGCAGAGTACTGACCCGTACGCTAATTCTCCATACCTATTTCTGACAATAAGATTTAGGATTCTTGTAAAAGGAATGGGGATGTGTCTCTGAGAGGCTAGTCGTCCGGGTCAGCGGGATTGTCTGAAAGGGTTACCGCTGCCCCGGAACATAAAGGGCTAAGGAAGGAACACAGGTAAGAGTCTGACACTCTCTTCCGCTCCACCCAGAGCGGGAGGAGTCATTTGATGATTTCCCAACACAAAAAATGAGGCGGGTCATTAAATAACATAACATTCAGGCTGTATTGTCCGAGACACGGGGGTATCACACCACCAAGTTCCAAACTCCGGGCTTGTTACAAATCTTTCTTGTGCGAATATTTGTACGAATGTACGCGAAATCTAAGTGCGACATCCAGATTACAAGGAGTTGTAGCGGTATCTACAACGCCACATGACGTCACGCAAATCCTGCATCGCGCAAGCAGAGTTTACCGCGCAACTAGCATAGATACAACAGCCCGACATGAATCATTGGGCAGTGGCCCGCCAGACACAACACCCGTCTGGTCGGAGGATCCTCCCTTTTCTATGGAGGTTGAGTGAACTTAACACCCTGTTCCTCATACCTCTATAGAGTCCTGCCATTCTTCTTTGGTACACGGATAGACCGTGACCTGGGGTTAGGTCAAAGATGATACTTTTTATGCCGTTGCTACTAAATCTACTAAGCCCCGCTTCGTGGGATACTTCCCGCCGTCAACGAGGGCAAAAGCGGTGAAAATATGTACATACGCCAGTACATCAAGCTACTACAATCTGTCAAATTTCTTTAATAGATTTTCAACTTTACCGCTAAAGTATAAGGTTCAAAGTTGATTGGGAAAATTTGACAGTTTCGGGTAGCTTGATGTGCTGGCGTCTGTACTTTTGAAATTAGTAGGTTAGGTACTAGAAAGTCAATTCCCGTAATAAAAAACGTTCAAAATCTAGTCGCGATCTCATGTCAAAATGTCGTGAAAATTAAAAGTATTTTTGAAAGATTGAGACTGAGATCAGAGTCACAGAATAATAGTTCAGAGTGACAATTCTCGTAATTTTAAGAACGTATACAGCCTGATCTGTCTCAATCTGTCAAAAATACCTTTAATTTCCCTACATTTTGACAAGTTTTTGACATTTGTTTGTCGCCGAGATGAGACTGCGACTAGATTTTAAAACGTATTTAATTACGGGAATATTGGCCTTGAGATTACGCCACCTGCCAAATTAAAATTAAATTAAGCACTTGTTACTGTCACCAAACGTCAAAGTGTCACATACCAAAGATAATACAATATTTCGGAGTGGTTCACACACGTAAATTGATTATTTTTGCTGGACCAAACCGCGTTCCTTCACGAAATACGTACAGACAGCAGGTAAAGATGAAAATTTATTTATTTTATTTTTATTGCTGACTGTTGTTCGAATCCATTTAATATTGTCAATAAATAAAGTGTAATACCTCATAAATAATGCTTAACGCGAAGTTGTTCACAAACACATTAATTTTTTTTAGTACCATTATATTTTATTTTCAAAACTTACACTTGATTTGGGACTTAAGCATTCATGAGCACACTATTTTCTTCTTTAGCATAATCAGCCTATAATGTTACCACTGCTGGGAGACAGGCCTCCTCTCTTCGAGAGGGAATGGGCAGTAATCCACCACGCGGGTAACACACCCTGTCCTCCACCTTCCCCTTCCAGCCACCTTCTTAAGGTTGTCGGTCCATATAGCTGGGGGCGTCCCACACTAAGCTTGCCGATACGCGGTCTCCACTCCAGGACTCGTCTGCTCCACCGGCCATCGGTCCTTCGACAAACATGGCCAGCCCACTACCACTTCAGTTTGCTTACTCTGCAAGCCATGTTTACTCCAGTTCTTTTCCGGATAACTCAATTCCTTCTTGCCATCAACCGGGCACAAATCCAGACTGAGAATTTCTTGATGGAAAATACCCACACTTTGCCTGATCCGGGAATCGAAGGATCTCTGGCTCAGCAGCGGCCTTGCAACCACTAAACCAAATGATGATGGGGCTCCCTTTTCCGCACTTAGACTCCCATTTGGTCCGTTGTGCGTGGGGATTCTGGCTAACAGAGCCAGTCTAGCTCCATCCAGAAGCACAGAAGCTTCCTGGGAGCTTCGCAGGCTTCACGGAGTGACCTCAATGTTCAGAGGATTTCTTCATTCCAGGATAACGTGGGCAGCTGATTCCTCGGCGTCAAGGCAGCCCCTGCAAAGGGGGCTGTCTGTGGCGCTTATGTTAAAAAGATGTTAAGAGGAGGCTCCCTAAATTTTACGTTAATTTGCATTAATATTCTGAAACAGTCACACATACAATCAAAATGGAACTTTAGTATATGATTCATTGGATCTTTTTCTTTCCATGTACAAGACAGTTACGTAATTGTAACATTTTCGCTCGATTCATATTTTATTAAAAAATCATGTCTTTTTTAAAGATTATTCCTTTTTTTTTCAAGATTGCTTGGCCTTTATGTCTAAAATAAATGTTAACAGTAAGAAAATATAGTTTACTATCCAGCCACAAGATATTTTACTTTAGTTATAAACAAAATAAGAATTGAGACTTACGACATTTAGTTTCGAGCTCGAACGCGATCAAAGAGCGCACGCGGTATTCAACCTTATTACGGCTACGTTAGCGTCTTTCACCATAGCGGTCTAACCGGTCTCTCATCTCTCTCTCTCATGCGTAGAAATTATTTTAGAGTGCCTGGTCTTAAGGGGGTTATGGCCCGTAATTGTACCTAATCACTAAACCAATAAGGCAGTCAGAATGTAATAGGTAAGTGTTATTTTAATATTCCTAGCAACATCAATTAGTTTGCTGACGCTACGCTAGAGACGGGGCGTCCGGTAGACGCGAGCGACGATAAATGTATATATTATGATAATCACCGAACATAGTTCCACTGAACGGATATATCGATGGTTTTATTTACGAATTATTGATTTTAATGTGCTATCATTATTTTTTATGCGTTTGAGGCAGTTAATCGTATAATGCTACATTCATTCGGCTCACTATTTTACATATGTGTTAACTGTTCGCGAAGCGGTCACTGTAGTTGTACCATCACTATTATATAACTCATTACCTATCTGGATAACAGAACTACCTTACAAAAAGTTCTGTGTGGTTTTGAAAAAGTTGTTGATATCACATAGGTTTTATTCTGTCGGCGAATTTCTTAACAAAAAATCTTGTCAGTCCTACAACTTCAGAAATGCATTGTAATATTTTTTAAATTATTTAGGTATGTTCCATTGCTAATTTAATTAACTGTATGTTATTATTATGTTAGTGCATGTTGTTGATACCTACTTCATGTATTAAATATTTGCATGCCATCATTACATGGCGGAATGTGTCTTTGCACTACAATATTACACTATCACCTTTTGTACCACATTTTATGCAAATAAACGATTTTGATTCGATTTTGATTTGATATTTTTCGTAATAATATCGAGTCCTGAGTTACTTATTGTAAACTAGATTTTTACGAAAATGCGATTTTTATCATAAACGATATGCAAATCTCCGAGCTAGTTAGCTCTAACTTAACATTTATTTTAATTAATTAAAAATGTTCTTGTTTAGGTATCCATTTTATTCAATTTCGAGCGGCCATTGTTGTTTACATCTTTGGCAAAAGCGCGGCCGGACCTTATGTGTATTAGTATGATTTTTATTGTAAAAAGAAAGTTTTTAGAGGTATCTTCATGATTTTATTCTATCGTATCAAATTAGTTGTAATATGTTTTCAACACACTATCCGCCTAGTATATATCCTGAAGAATATCATATATTTTTCTGATTTTGTTTACTGTAGTCGATCATATACTTGTATTGTTTCTAAAACTTGCGTTTTTTGCGTTTAGGTCCTCATACTCTAAATTTTCTTTATAACACGTACATTTAAATGTTTTAAATTGGCGCACCTATTCAATTTCATCCTGTAGGTATAGTAAGAATCGTTAAGGCGGTACCCCGATCAAATAACCTTGAGCATTCGCGACAGAGACAGAGAGCGACACGACTTCCTCGTACGAAAGGGATGCAGCGAATTATCTTAATAAAAAAAGAATAGCGATCTTTTTAAATAAATTAAAACATGTTTTATTTAGATTTTTAAATTATCTATCCATTGGTGAAATCCTCAAATTAATAGAACGTCAACTTTAGCAAAAGTTGAATGCAATCAATAATTTTAGTCACTCTTTTAAAAGGAGATAAAACAAATAATAACGGGCAATGTGATGATAGGATATCGAACATTAATAATGTGCTTTCCAATGTAGTTTATTTCTCATGATTATTGAGTTAATAGCCTCTGTATAACGAAGAAAAACGCGGTTTTGGTCGGGGTACCGCCTTAACGATGAAAATCACATTTTCATCGCTGATTATAGCTAAACGGTCAGGGCTCGATATGTGGGTCATGTGACAGGGAAAGGGTTACCTTTTTTATTATTATTCGACGAAGAAAATGCCAAACGCATACCCTCCATCACCACCTGCTGAAAATTGCTTGAGGACGTAGCTGCTTTTACTTGGTCGGTGGTGATGGCAACTTTGGACCGGAGCAGATGGAGGCAGATTGTCCGCTTGAAACGGTCCAGTGACCACGATCCTCAGTAATGAGGGACCGATTGAAGAAGAAGAATACCCTCCATCCGGGGAGTGGTATCCGTTTGGCATTTGGCAGACGACAAGGTTATGGTGGCTTGCACCCACTGAAAACTTCGCCTGTGTACCTTCTTTCGTTTTGATGAGGGGCCGCGAGAACTGCTACGTATGACATTCGCGACCCAGGGAAAGGGCTACCTTTATTTTTTTTTTTCGCTGAGAAATGCATTACGCATCCCCGCTCGCGGGGGACGAGACGGGGTATGTGGGACTCCTGTCGGAATGAACACCGGCAGTATACCCACTACAACTCAGCGGTGTTCCCGCATCGCCTTGATGGGAGGGCCATGGGAAACCGGCTCAGCCTTTATTTCTACAACCCTCCCGGCGCATGACCGCCTAGCTGGCGGGCCCCGC
Source organism: Amphipoea oculea (assembly GCA_945859645.1). Classification (NCBI taxonomy): domain Eukaryota; kingdom Metazoa; phylum Arthropoda; class Insecta; order Lepidoptera; family Noctuidae; genus Amphipoea; species Amphipoea oculea. The sequence goes on along the minus strand of OX243888.1, from coordinate 10,638,783 downwards.
ATGCCCCCCAGGATGGGGGGCTACGGGAATAGCCGGGAACACCTGGCCATAGGGAAAGGGCTACCTACCACAACTTCTTCCAACTACATATGTTGGGGTCGACTTCCAGTCCAAGCGGATGCAGCTGAACCAGTATTTTAAATGGAGCGACTTCCTTCCTTGGGGTGATTGAGGTCATGCGCATGGTAAATAAAAAAAAAACCTTTCTTATTCCAGATGAGATTATCGTTTTGTATCCATTAGGCGGTGATTGGGGGAGGCCTATGTCCAGCAGTGGACGTCTTTCGGCTGAAATGATGATGATGATTAGGTACTTTGAGCTTTGGGAGGTGGACCCTTAAACTTCCAAGATAGAAATAAATAAAAAAAGGCCTGTAGACCGAATTTCGGTCATGGCGACCAATCTCACTGGAGACCAGCCTCCGGCGCGGGAGATATTATAGTGCACAAGTGTGTGCGCAGACACAGGTACACTCTTCCTTCCCTTTCTCTCATTATCCGATGGGACGCAGTGGCGTGCATTGGTTTTCAGAATAGGTAGGCACTAGGCCGGGTCTAGTCTAGGCAAACGCGGTCACTAATCAGAAAAAAAAAGTGACGTCAAAAGTGTGGTTATTTGAGTAGGCATACCTACTTAAGGGTGATAAATTGCGAAGCTCGAACGTCATGGTATTACGCGTGAGACGTACGTATTTTTAATTTTGTCGTGTTAACTTGAACGAGTAAAGACCAATGACAATGTGCGAATAGTACGGGAGCCGAGTAGGCTGTCCGGCAACTGCCCAACTGCCTGCTGCCGCGCGTGTTTGTATGAAGATTTTGTTTTTTGTTAGGTATGATAACTTAGTGAGTTTCTTAATTGTGGAGCACACACACTAAAATGTAATTGACAGGCTTATGTTGATATATCGAGGTAGGCACTGCTTATATGCCTATATGCAATGCACGCCACTGATGGGACGGCAATCCAACACGACCGGAGAGAGATCAGGTGCAGGTCCAAGGGCTTAACGTGCTTTCCAAACAGTGGCGTAGCGTGCCTTGGCGGGGCCCCGTATAAAAATTTTTTTGGGGGCCCTTAGGAAGGGTAAAGATTTCTCACAAAAGAAAAAAATATGTTTGCATAAAATTAAAAGACATAATTTTATTCATCATAATTATCTAGCTGTTACTTTTTCCAAAATTTTTTACAAATAATTAAAATTAAATATACACTCTCCTTGCCTTTTTTTCGGCAAACTGATTTATTAAATCATTTATAGCTGATTTGCTTTTTTTTTACTTTTGTCATATGTGAAAAAAAAATTACGCACGTTGGGGGCTCCCGTGGCCCGGGGGCCCCGTATAATTGATACGGCAGATACGGCGGTAGCTACGCCCCTGTTTCCTAAGCACGGGAATCCACCACCACCAACTTCCAAACTCTGTGTTACTAAGAAATCCCCAATGGAAAAACCTAAGAACACTTTGCCCGACCCGCGAATCGAACCCAGGACTCCACGCTCGGCAGTCGTGCTTGCGACCACGAGAACAACGGGGCAGTCAAAAGGCAGCCAAGATACAAACTAGGTGACGTCATAAACAGACCATCTTACGTCATCAGTTAGCAATGATTAGAACGGTACGAAACACAGATATAGATATACCTAGATAACGCAAGTATCACGAACTGTATGAAAACTAAGCGTGCCACTTTTTGACTACCTACTATGACGTCACAAGCTCGCGCTCTCTCGCTCACGCTCACCCAGCCAGCAGTACGCAGGACTGAGAGCGAAAGTGGCGGCTTACGATTTTCGATCGTAAACTGGTGCGATTTTTGGCACGCGAAGTAGGTGCTATGTTTTCGCTTAACGTTCTTTCTGACTCGTTTTCTTTTTGTCCGGTTCCTAAGCGTCCTAGCATGATGTTAAATAGCCTATAGCCTTCCTCGAGAATTGGGCTTCCAAAAGCATTTTTGAAGTGAAAACTTCTTTAGCGGCGTTGCACACTTTTTGTAATGGGGAAAAAATGTTAAACTCGCGTCAGGGCATTGTGTCAGGACACGTGACCGTCAGGAGAGATTTCCCCCTCCCCCCCCCCCTCTCTTTCTACGGCGGCGCCAACCGAAGTGAACCAAGTGAGACACGATAATGGATGGATAGATACGAACGGTGTGACGGTGACGGTGACGTTGAAGGTGACGGTGACGGTGACGGTGACGGTGACGGAGACGGAGACGGTGACGGTGACGGTGATGGACGTGGACGTGGACGTGGACGTGGATGGATGGATGGATGGACAGCTGATGGCTCGACCGTCTGTGTAGTAGCCACACTGCTGTGTATACGTAAAATTCGTGTATATAAAGTGTTTCAAAAATGGAAATTGAACAAAGTGCATCTATTAATGAAAAAAGTGACGCAGAAATAGTGAAAAAAAATGAGTTATATTAATTAAATTAATAATTGATTTATTTCAACGTTAATATTCAAGTTTTCACTTCTGCCGGCACTCCCGGAGTGCAACCCGTCTTTTTTTTTATCAAATTGCTCTTGCGTTATCTAGGTGTATCTATATCTGTGGTACGAAACAATTGGCATTCACATGCAGTCCGCAATTTGCGCTTATTATCATAATCATAAGCGATTCGGAATAACTTAAGTTTGTGGCAGAGATATCTTAGTCATCAGATAACTTGACACATTCGGACAGACCGAAGTAGTCAGTACGTAAATTAAGAGGACTACATGACCTAAAGCGCGGTCACTCTTGGACTGCATAGAAAAGAAAAAGAAGCGCGATGACACAACGCTGGTAATTTATTGCAAAATATGAAGCAACTAGCTGCGCCCCGCGGTTTCACCCGCATAAGTGTCGATCCCGTGGGAATATCGGGATAAAAACTATCCTATGTCCTTCCTCGGAATGTAATCTATGTCTGTACCAAATTTCACACAAATCGGTTCAGTAGTTTAGGCGTGAAGAAAAGACAGACAGACAGAGTTACTTTCGCATTTATAATATTAGTTTGGATTATCATCGATGCAAATAAATTGAGTTTAAAAATTAACGACACTCGATTTTGTAAGTGGCTTTACAAATTGGCATCCAAAGGTAGTACGTTCTCTGATACATTCAATATTAGGTATATTCATATTATTATACTATGTACTTATATTATGTATAGTAGGTTTAAATTATATTCATCAAAGACTTTTGGAACCGACTATACAGGGTGGTCCAAAAGTCGTGGATCAAACGAAATAGGGAGATGAAGGAGGTCATTTCCAACAAAAAATCTTTCTACAGCATGGTCATAATTCAATTGCCCTAAAAGTTATGAATATTTGTGTATACCGAGTTTTTTTACAAGTAGATGAATTTAATAAAAATGTGATATAAAACAATAAAACAAACGGTGTTGTATTAATACTAGATAATGTGTCAGCACTACAAAGTTCTATTAGGGCTCTGAGTACCAAATTTCAAGAGCAATTAATTTTTTTCCAAAAATTTTGTAACGTTACCAAAAATTATTTCTCACTTTACAAGCGTTGGAAATGACCTCCTTTATCCCCCTACTTCGTTTGATCCACGACTTTTGGACCACCCTGTACATAAGGGCCCTAATTCACTATGACTACTTAGGATCTAAACAGACGGACTGCATGTCAGCTGCAAGATCGCAGTTTGGTTGCAGTTGACTTAACTGCTTCGAAACCTAGTTATGTCAACTACATCCAAACTGCGACGTTGCAGCTGGTATGCAGTTCAAATACAGACCGTCTGTTTAGACCCTTAACGATTCCTTACTTCGAAACCACGTCTATGAATAAGAACAATATTTATTTGCGTAAAACATGGTATATAAGGTTGTTAAAATACATTGTAGAGCATACATGTTTTGCTTATATCATAGCATGCAAATAATATAGGTTACATTACAAAATTTTTCCCGTAAACAAATTCTTTTATACTTACTGTAAAAATTATTATTATTCAACCATTTGTGTAGTTTTTTTTTTTAACAATCTAAGATCTAAAGTTTTAAAATCACTTGGAATTTTATTACTTATACAAAGTGTAAAAAAATTAACCTTAAAAACTTTAAGAGGTGCTTTAGACCATCGAACTGAACAACTTTCACTATGGGACCAACTCCGAAATCACGAAAAAAAAATCAGCTGTTTCATACAAAAGTTCAATCTACTCGGCCAAAATGTATGAAACAGCTAATTTTTTTTTTTCGTGATTTCAGAGTTGGTCCCATAGTGAAAGTTGTTCAGTTCGATGGTCTAAAGCACCTCTTAAAGTTTTTAAGGTTAATTTTTTTACACCTTATATATCTGAACACACATGGCTAAACAGCTTTTACTATATTTAGTCAGTCTTGGTAAGTCATCTAATCCTTAGCTAATCCCCGCCAATCTCGCGTTGATTTCGTGCGATTTCGTTGATTGTGTGGGAGGGATGTGTGTAGGGCATGCAAAACCGGAAAGTCATCAAAACCGGTTTTGAACATCGTTTTTTTGGGACCAAAACCGAAAACCGGAGCTAGGTCCGGTTTTAACAAAAAAAATCGAATGTAGTATAATTTAAAAAGAAACACCATTTTTTTTAAATACCCACTAAGTCTACAAATAAAACAAATTGTATGATACATTTCTTTTTACCCGACTACGGCAAAGCCAAAGGAGGGTTATGATTTTAACAGGCTATGTATGTATGTGAGTATGTTCATCTGTTCCCTCATAGCTCCTAATCTACTTATCGGAACTCGACATAATGAGGTATCGTTAGAACCGTCTTAATTGTCCGCTGAACATAGGCTACGTGACGTTGCACATAACTCGATACGGCGCCCTCTAGTGGACAAAAAGTAATGTGTTAAAAATAAAAATTGAGATAAATACGCCATGTTTGGTATCATTTGAAAGGGCTTCACTTGTACATTTCCAAAATATTGCTCAAATTTAAAGCGACGCCCTCTAGCGGACAAAAGTCATGTGTTAAATTTAACACCAAAATTGTTTAAATAAAAAAAAGTAAAAAAACTAAAACCCGACTACGACAAAAAAAAAAAACGACGCTGAAAAAGTATGAAACAAGATTTTCATACTTTGAACAGAACAAAAAGAAAAACCGTAGTCACACGTTATAGGTACCAACCGAAACACTTTAATAACGTGTGACTACGGTTTTTCTTTATGTTCTGTTCGAAGTATGAAGATCTTGTTTCATACTTTTTCAGCGTCGTTTTTTTTTTGTCGTAGTCGGGTTTTAGTTTTTTTACTTTTTTTTTAAATCCAAACCATTTTAATTGTACAGATAACAATGAACTTATAATAGTATAAAGATTAATTAACTGAGATCAAATCAACAACAAGTAAGTTTTTGGTATCTTTGGTACCTATTAAGTCTAAAACATAGAAAACACAATCAGCATCTTCAAATATTAAACACAGCCACCCACAATAACCAAAAAAATCAACATTTTTGTAACTTTGAAGACGAACTACAAAATAACATTACTTCGAAAAAAATGTTGACAAAACCGGAGCTGAGCTCCGGTTTTGGCTCTCAAAACCGGTTTTCAAAAATCGTTAAATTTTGGCCGATTTCCGGTTTTGCGCAAAACCGGAAAACCGGTTTTGCATGCCCTAGTGTGAGCTACGCTTAAGCATCGATTCATTGACAGTCACGCCATTATCACATTCAAATTTGAAATTTGAATTCTATTTTCTAATTCTAAGGAAAAACATTGTGAAAAATCCTGGACTTTTGGTTATCATCATCTGCCTAGCCTTTTCCCAACTATGTTGGGGTCGGCTTCCAGTCTAACCGGATGCAGCATAGTACCAGTATTTTACATGGAGCGACTGCCTATCTGACCTCCACAACCCAGTCACTGGGTAATACGATACGAAACCCCTTGGTAAGACTGGTTGTCTGAATTCCGGGCTTCTCTGACGACCCATAACGACTGTCAAAGATCCACGAATGACAGCCGGGACCAACGGCTTAACGTGCTTTCCGAGGCACGGAGGGGTCTCGGTATGTAAAGATGATCACCCATCCACGGCGGTGCGGCAAGCGTAGCTTAACCTGATCGATCGACCCATGCGGCTGTTATTCTGGACTTTTGGTAATACGAGTTTTTTTATTATTATTTTTTACTAGCTGCGCCCCGCGGTTTTACCCGCATAAGTCTCGATCCCGTAGGAATATCGGGATAAAAAGTACCCTATGTCCTTTCCCGGGACTCAAGCTATCTCTATACCAAATTTCATCAAAATTGGTCCAGCCGTTTGAGCGTGAAGAAGTAACAAACATATAAACACACACACACACACACACTCACAAACTTTCGCCTTTATAATATTAGTGTGATAGTGTGATTGCTGAATGGGCCCGCTCTTGACCTCGATCACGCCTGATGGAAAGCGATGGATGGGGTCTATGATGGAACGAGCGTGCCCAGAAGATCAAAAAAAAAATAAAAAAAATCAAAAATGTTTTATTTCATTATTACACGTTTTACATCATACCTACAGTTGGTGGCGTCCACTTTTAAGCATAAATAAATGCCTGTGCCAGGAGGCGCCGCTCTTTCATTATGTCATGAATAAGTGTAACATGTAAACGAAACAAAGGTAACAAAAACTTAATTATTCTTATTTATTAGCCTGTTGGTATATGAGTGTGTGTATGTTTAAGTGTGCTGGGGTGTGTTTGTGTGTGTGTGTGTTGAGATATGGGTGTGTATGTGTGTGTGTGGTTATTTTATACGGAATCGGTTTTACCTTGTATTTAGGAGATGCCTAAGGCATTCTTAAATCGCCAACCCATCTTGAGCAAGCGTGGTGATCAATGCTCATGCCTTCTCTGTATGGGGAGAGGCGTTTGTCCAGCAGTGGGACAGTGATAGGCTAGTATTATTACTTACTAGCTGCGCCCCGCGGTTTCTCCCGCGTAAATGTCGATCCCGTGGGAATATCGGGATAAAAACTATCCTATGTCCTTTCCGGGGACTCAAACTATATTTATACCAAATTTCATCTAAATCGGTTCAGCGGTTTAAGCGTGAAGAGGTAACAAACATATAAACACACACATACACACACACACACTCACAAACTTTCGCCTTTATAATATTAGTGTGATTAGTGTGACTAGCTGCGCCCCGTGGTTTCTCCCGCGTAAATGTCGATCGCGCGGGATTATCGGGATAAAAAGTAGCCTAGGTATATGTTAATCCAGGGTGTCAGCTATCTCCATACAAAATTTTATCAAAATTGGTCCAGCTGTTTGAGCGTGAAGAAGTAACAAACATATAAACTCACAAACTTTCGCCTTTATAATATTAGTGTGATTGTGTGATAATTGATTTATGGCAGCATTGTGTATTTCATTTCATCACCACTACTCTCGAAACGTTGAAGGAAAACATCGTGAGGAAACCGGCATGTCTTAGAACCAAAATATCGAAAACGTGTGACATCATTGATTACCACGCGATGGCCATTTCAGACTTATATTAAACTAGTCGTGCCTCGCGGTTTCACCCGCGATAAAAGTCTTATACCGAGTCCTTTTTATTGATTCCCTTTACAAATTTTCACCCCCCTTTTTACACCCTTAAGAGATAATTTCGGGGATAAAAACTATTATGTATCCTTCCCCACAACTCAAACTATCTCCATATCCATCTAAATCGGTTCAGCGGTTATGGATTCCCCATGTAAACTTCCACATTGCCGAATCCTGCGCGAGATTTGCTTAAGTTTGGCCAAAGCTTCATCGTTAACCAGTCCTATAATCTTCCAAGAATGCCTGACTTCCAGACAACGGTGCATTAAAAACTGCTACAAGATTTTTAAGCCCTCCATTTTGCATGTCGTAATAGTAAAAATTAAATTAAAAGTATCAAACGCGTTCCTAAGTACCCATTAGCCTAATAATCACCCTTTACGAACTCACCCTCACATTATTGTGTACAAAGCATGATTTGAATGATCGATTGTATTTAAACAACACAAAAGGGTGAGACCACCAATTGCTGACCCTAGTTTCTTTTTTGCACTCGATTTAAGTTGTCACAATTTCTAATACACTTGTTTTGGCACGACTTAAGAGTTGTAGGTTCACAGAATACTTAAAGTACTACGTACAGAAAGGCCACTCCCTTCCCCGCACTAACATCAGTTACCGCACCTCACCCCGCACTTCGGCGTATTCGTCGCAGTTCTTTAGCAAGAGCGCTCGCAAATACAAGTACCTCACGCACACATTCATACGTATACAAACGTCATTTTTTAATGTAGTAGTAGTAGGTAATTATTTTGCGAGCGTTGTATGGAGTGTCCGGGGTGTGGTAGGTTCGAACTCAGACAGCCGCTTCACTTTGTGTAAATTATTTCATCACTACTTCTCTCAAAACGGTGAAGGAAAATATCGTGAGGGAACCGTGTAACCGCCAACCCGCACTGGGCCCGTGTGGGGGATGGCAGATTTCCCGCGAAGTGGGGCTCCATCGACATAGGATGCAAGAGCGAGCGAATGAGAACTGGTTTGGCCTAGGCGAAACTACATAGTTCATCCTAAAATCGGGTTTGGCCGGTAACATCTTTCAAACTTTAACGGATTGTACCCGGTAATTTGCAGATTACCTAGTTAATGCGCATATTAACGTAGGTATTTCGTATTCTAACGGTAACACAGAGATAGTTTGAGTCCCGGGAAAGGACATAGGATAGTTTTTATCTCAGAAATCATCCTGTATGGGGGTGAAGATGGGGTGGAAGCATTGGCGTGCATTGGTTTTCAGAATAGGTAGGCACTAGGCTGGGTCTAGTCTAGACAAACGCGGTCATTAATCAGAAAAAGAAGGGAGGTCAAAAGTGTGGTTGTTTGAGTAGGCATGCCTACTTAAGGGTAATAAATTGCGAAGGTCGAACGTCATGGTATTACGCGTGAGACGTACGTATTTTTTATTTTGTCGTATTAACTTGAACGAGTAAAGACCAATGACAATGTGCGAATAGTACGGGAGCCGAGTAGGCCGTCCGGCGACTGCCTACTGCCGCGCGTGTTTGTATGAAGATTTTGTTTTTTTGTTAGGTAAGTATGATAATTTAGTGAGTTTCTTAATTGTGGGGCGCAGACACTAAAATGTAATTGACAGGCTTATGTTGATATATCGAGGTAGGCACAGCTTATATGCCTATATGCAATGCACGCCACTGGCAACTGCCGACAACACGTGCAGCGGCTGGTAACCACGGCTAAGGTAACGGCTGGTAACCTTAGCCGATTGCATGCAGCCGCCGTGCTGTCAGCTCGGTTCCAAATAGCACCTTAAGGCGACTACATGACCTAAAGCGCGGTCACTGTCGGACTGCATAGAAAAGAAAGAGAAGCGCGATGACGTTAGAAATTTAATGGTATATTTTTAATTATAATTCAAATTGTTAATGAAGGGATAAACTGCTTTTAAAGACAATTAAGAGGTGTATTTGAACTTTTTTTGATGCATTAATGTATATTTAATTAAGATTTGAGTTCCACCACTGTATTAAAATAAGACTTGAAAATATCGTATCTTTTATTGGGTCAAAATTATTTACGGTTTAAGAGATACACTACTTTCAAAAACGAACTTTTTGGCCGACTTCTGAAACCTCCGCCTTAAGAGCCTATACTACCTCAAATGGCTTAGCGTGATCCTCCGTTATGTCGAAAATACTGCACCATTAATTTTGAAATAAATATATGGTAAAGTTGAGGATTAATGCTAAGTCTTATGTTAGACGAAAACACGATTCCATAAAATTTTCTCGATAGAAAATAAATCCAAAGTTACCTCTATATTAGCTGAGGTAGTATAGGCTCTTAACTTGTGTGAAGGTGTTCAACCTATCGCGCACAAAAAGGTCTCCTATATATAACATCTGTCAACTTTGCAACAAAGCGGGAAGTCATTACCGTTACCTCTGTCACCAGCTCTCAAGTAGACAATCTATTAACAACAAAGTAATCAAAGGAGACAAGGATTATGACAAACACATACATTTCTGGTTTGTTTAAGGTGGATAGTACAAACAGGTGTTGTCAGTACATTATTAGAGATGTTGAGAAATCACATCACACTAATATTATAAAGGCGAAAGTATGTGTGTTTATATGTTTGTTGTTTCTTCACGCTCAAACGGCTGCACCAATTTTGATAAAATTTGACATGGAAGTAGCCGACACCCTGGATTAATATATAGGCTACTTTTTATCCCGGTATTCCCACGGGATCGACACTTATGCGGGTGATACCGCGGAGCGCAGCTAGTAATATTATAAATGCGAAAGTTTGTGAGTATGTTTGTTACTCTTTCACGTAAAAACTACTAAATGGGTTTGGATGAAATTTGGCACACAGATACTTTATAACCAGGATTAACACGTAGTATACTTTTTATCCCGATATTCAAACGGGATCGAAACTTATGCGGGTGAAACCGCGGAGCGCAACTAGTTATTATAACTTTCATTTCACGATTTTTATTGGAGTGATCAGGCGACTTGGCCGAATGAATTCATGTTTCATACGGACGAGAATAAAACCCGAGATCCAAATGCCACAACAGCAATCCTTGGCAATCGTTATTAGGGGTAATTCTCGTAATTTTTAGAACGTTTACGTCTGATCTCAGTCTCAATCTATCAAAAATACCTCTATTTCCGTACATTTTTGACAAGTTTTTGGCATTGATCTTCTTCTTAGCGTGTCGATGGCAATCTAAATGTACTCGGCCCAGAATTCGGCTACGTGTTTGGCGCCATCACTAGCGTCCATCAGTTCCTGTAACGTGCAGCTGACAGGACACGCAGGGCACGATATTAAGTGTCCCATCGTTTGTGGAACAGAACCACATTTACACTCCAAGGCGGAGTCGTCTAAAAATTTCCACCTGAACAGGTTTTCCTTTGATCATTGACGCTAAGATGAGATTGCGACTAGATTTTGAACGTTTTTGATTACGGGAATTGGCCTTTAGAACGTACTACAATGACTTTCAACAGGATTGACATAGGTATGTACAGACGCCAGCACACCAAGCTCCCAATCTGTCAAACTTTGATAGATTTTCAACTTTACTACAAAGTGATAAGGTTCATATTCAATTGGGAAAATTTGACAGATTGGGGTAGCTTGATTTGCTGGCCTCTGTACCTAAGGTCCGGCCGGCCAAAGATGTAAACAACGATGGCCGCTCAAAATTTAATAAAATCGATATACAAGAACATTTATTTTAAGTAATGTTTGTTATCGTCTAGTTAGCTAGGAGATTTAGACGAAAACAAACATCAGATACTTAAAATAAATGTTCTTGTATATCGATTTTATTAAATTTCGAGCGGCCATTGTTGTTTACATCTTTGGCAAGTTTCGCGCGGCCGAACCTTACGCTTTTCGGTGGCATAGGTAAGTCAATCTAATACATTTTTGATTTTTCCATCAACGAGATCCCGGATACAATGACAGATTAAATGAGTCCAGCTTTTTCTAAACCTTAAAAATAAACAGCTTAATAACTGACTCATCTCCCACACAAAAAAAAAAAAACTCGACATAATTAAAAACTCCATCAACTCACATTGTCAACAGCCCTAATTAGAAATCCTCATTCTAATAATAAACGTGGCAATTAAACAATTTGTTTTCGACGCTGGCAACACGCATCGCTTGCCGCAGTTTATTACTGTGGCAACATTTTACTTGCAAGTGTGAATTACGTTTTAAAATGTCAATGAGTCGTGAAATGGAGTGTTTTCGCGCCTTTGAATCTAAAAATGGCCGACAGCTGACAGCTGTACCGCAGAGACTTTGTGGTTGAGTTGAGGATGTTTTATTATTTTATGTTTAACTTTGCTAAGTATACCAGGTGATTTGGTTTTTGTTTTAGTCATGGTGGCAGAGTAATTCAGAACATAAAAGGCCTGATTTAAAAAATCTTAATCTATACAACTATACAAATAAATAAAATTGGAGCCTGTTTGTTATATTAAAAAAACTGCTTTTTACTAAATGCATATGGATGTATACACGGTACATATACAAAAATATTTTTTTTACAATTTTTGTCTTTCTGTCTGTTTGTTCCGGCTAATCTCTGAAACGGCTGGACCGATTTTGACGGGACTTTCACTGGCAGATAGCTAATGTAATAAGGAGTAACTTAGGCTACTCTTATTTTAGAAAGAAAAAAGGAATTGGGTCCCACGAGAAAAACATCCACGCGGACGAAGTCGCGGGTAACAATTATAATTTGTGCGAAGTTTAAACCGAATATAATATACCTAACCCCTATTTTTCAACCCTCATGTGTGGAATATTTTTCAATTAAGTATAAATAAGATCAACTTCGATCAACTCTAACTAATAAAAAAATAATTATCAAATCGGACTACTCTGCAAAAAGTTACGCACGGGCAAACATAAAAAAATAATACTTACTAGTTGACTAGAGAACCTAGTCAGGATTGGGAGCGCCTTAAAGGGCTTTTTAAAAATAAAAATAATGACTTAATTAATTCTATTTTAATTGAGACGTGTTACATAGTCGGATGCAAGTCACGAACTGAACTACTAGCTAGGACTTAGACTAAACAAACATTATCTTTTAAAATATGCAAGCTCAGCGACCACACAAGTCGTGCTGGGCTAAAGTGCTTATACCCGCAATATTTGTAAGGGCTGGGGTTCCATAACTACCTCCTTCTTTTTTCGTCGGTTAAAAAAGACGGTGGATTCGGAAATGACAATCAAGACAAAAATCAGCTAACAGACTGTCATACTCATGTCAAATGATTTGATTAACTTGCTGCTTTTTTAATTGCTGTATATTATTTTGTTTTTGTTTATTCATCTTTCAAAAGCAGGTACTTGTGGTCCTTGCCAATTATATCAGCATCATTATCTACGATATCAAGATCCTAAACGGTGACACACGATTTAAAATCACTAAAAATAAATTAGCCATCGATTGTACTAAATACTCGCATCATGAAACGAACGCGCCTCGATCTGTTCGCGCCAAAACAAACGTCAAAATTCCCGCCCATTTCTATCAATCACTCTGACAGCTCGAGAATAGGGTTGACAATAGGGCATGCAAAACCGGAAAGTCATCAAAACCGGTTTTGAACATCGTTTTTTTGGGACCAAAACCGAAAACCGGAGCTAGGTCCGGTTTTAACAAAAAAAATCGAATGTAGTATAATTTAAAAAGAAACACCATTTTTTTTAAATACCCACTAAGTCTACAAATAAAACAAATTGTATGATACATTTCTTTTTACCCGACTACGGCAAAGCCAAAGGAGGGTTATGATTTTAACAGGCTATGTATGTATGTGAGTATGTTCATCTGTTCCCTCATAGCTCCTAATCTACTTATCGGAACTCGACATATGAGGTATCGTTAGAACCGTCTTAATTGTCCGCTGAACATAGGCTACGTGACGTTGCACATAACTCGATACGGCGCCCTCTAGTGGACAAAAAGTAATGTGTTAAAAATAAAAATTGAGATAAATACGCCATGTTTGGTATCATTTGAAAGGGCTTCACTTGTACATTTCCAAAATATTGCTCAAATTTAAAGCGACGCCCTCTAGCGGACAAAAGTCATGTGTTAAATTTAACACCAAAATTGTTTAAATAAAAAAAAGTAAAAAAACTAAAACCCGACTACGACAAAAAAAAAAAACGACGCTGAAAAAGTATGAAACAAGATTTTCATACTTTGAACAGAACAAAAAGAAAAACCGTAGTCACACGTTATAGGTACCAACCGAAACACTTTAATAACGTGTGACTACGGTTTTTCTTTATGTTCTGTTCGAAGTATGAAGATCTTGTTTCATACTTTTTCAGCGTCGTTTTTTTTTTGTCGTAGTCGGGTTTTAGTTTTTTTACTTTTTTTTTAAATCCAAACCATTTTAATTGTACAGATAACAATGAACTTATAATAGTATAAAGATTAATTAACTGAGATCAAATCAACAACAAGTAAGTTTTTGGTATCTTTGGTACCTATTAAGTCTAAAACATAGAAAACACAATCAGCATCTTCAAATATTAAACACAGCCACCCACAATAACCAAAAAAATCAACATTTTTGTAACTTTGAAGACGAACTACAAAATAACATTACTTCGAAAAAAATGTTGACAAAACCGGAGCTGAGCTCCGGTTTTGGCTCTCAAAACCGGTTTTCAAAAATCGTTAAATTTTGGCCGATTTCCGGTTTTGCGCAAAACCGGAAAACCGGTTTTGCATGCCCTAGATGTGTGTTGGCCCAGAAGGCCAACTCCAATAATTAAAACTTTCAGAATCTAGTCGCAATTTCATCTCAGCGACAATCAATGAACTTGTCAAAAATACTCGTAAAACGAAAAAAAAAAATTTCTAGAATTGCCCCTCAGATAGTTTTGTCACAGATTATTGGAGATTAAACGAACTTACCTGAAGTGAAGTTCTATCCAAATTATACGAGTTGCTTCGTCCGAAGAGATTAGGTAACATAGTAGTAATACGTCTAAGATATCGCCTTTCACCCACTAAGTTTGAGTTTTTTTTTTTTTTTTTTTTTGTATGTAGGTACTTCGTCTTCCTTCTCGTTACGCCTGTAGTGTCATTCATTTAGTTGAAAGCCCTTTAATATTTCACTAAAGATATTGGGAGTTATAGGGTTGGGAGGGAACTAATCTCTTCGGACGAAGCAACTCGTATAATTTGGATAGAACTTCACTTCAGGTAAGTTCGTTTAATCTCCAATTATACTTCATTGCTTCGTCCTTCGAGATTAGGTAACATTGTAGATTTTGAAAGATGGTGAAATATTAAAACACTGATATTTAAGTAATTAAACGTATAATGATCAAACAATATTTATTATAATTGTTTTCTAAAACTAAAATGTAGTTTCTCATTAATTAGGGGTAATTCTTATAAGTAGTAATTAAAAATAAAATTCTAACATAATGCATCAATCAGAGGTTAGGATTGATAAGGCAAATTGATCAGATTGTTCACATTGAATTTCTCTATGATAATATCTAGCGAAGACGTTGGAGGTGCCACTCCACCCAGCGGTCTTTCGTATCGTGTCAATATTGACACCAGCTCTATGAGCGGCTGAGGTGGCTGCGTGTCTGGTGGAGTGAGCAGAAAATATTGAGGTGTCAATTCCGCTAATTGATAACATATCCTTTATCCACCGGCTGATAGTATTTGTGGATACCGGTTTATGTGGTTTTTTAATACTTAGGAATAGGCTATTGGCATTGTTTCTCAAAGACTTTGTCCTATCTATATAAGCTACCAACGCTTCAGCCGGACATATTTCCGGACGGTCTTTATAAAATGGAATATTAAGACAAGGTTGAGCTGAACCTGGACGAGATGTTTTTATTAAATCGTTTATCTTGATTAATATAAGCTGACTATGGACAGTTATATTTTCTAATGTTATTTTGCCAATCGTCTGCACTCTGTGTGCAGTTATTAGCATGAGCAAAGTTACAGTCTTCTTGGTCAATTGTTCTAAACTTAAATTACGGTTTGGGTACCATTTTGATAATGAATCTAAAACTATTGAGGGGTCCCAAGTGATATTATATTTGGGGGCTGGAGGACGAAGTCTGTAAAAACCTTTAAATAGCCTAGTAACACGGTCGTCAGATCCTACTCTCGATCCTAAGATCAAAGACAGAGCGGAGCGATGACTGTTTAAAGATCCGTATTGTAAACCAGAATTAAATAATTCAGTGAGAATTACCATCGGAATTGACGCTTCATGTATTTCAATATTCTGAGTTTTACAAAAGCTTACCCAACGTCGAATTGCAACGTCATATTGTTTTATTGAATTTTCAGACAAGGAAGCTATCATAATATCTAAAGCTGACGGTGGTACTCTTCTGTTCCGTAGTGCCGTCCTGATAACTTCCCTGCAATCAACGTAAGCTTCGGGAGACTGTTGGAAATAGATAATAACACATTAGCAGAAGGTGTAAACTGAATCAATTCGGAACAGAGAAGTTTTTGAAACAGTGGAAACCAGGGTTGCGTGGGCCAATATGGGACCACAACAATACCCTCGGCCTGATCGGTTATTATTTTTCTTAAGACTTTTAGTATAACCGCAAAAGGAGGGAATGCGTAGAAAGTTAGATTTTTCCAGCTTAAAGTAAAAGCGTTCACAGCGAAAGCTCCAGGGTCTCTATTCCATGATATGTACTTAACACATTTATTATTTAACCTTGATGCGAAAAGATCAATTTTAGGTTGCCCAAAGGCTTGTACAATCTTTTCAAAGGCATGATCTTTGATCTCCCATTCGGTATCGGGGTGAGATTTTCTAGACTCCGCATCTGCTATTTCGTTATCTTTTGAACTTATGTACGAAGCGAACACAAATATACCGCGAGCTTCACACCACTGCCACAAGGATTTTGTGATTTCAGTTAGATGTGGAAATCTTACTCCACCCATACGGTTGATGTACGAAATAGCAGTTGTGTTGTCAATACGTAGTAAAACTTGACGATTTTTTAATCCCTTTGCGAATATTTGTAAACCCAAGAATGCTGCTAGGAGTTCTAGATAATTTATATGTTCGACACATTCTGAATTACTCCACTGGCCACTGGCGGTCTCCTCGCCGCATGCTGCCCCCCACCCTTTTTTGCTAGCATCTGAAAATATTTCTAGCGAGTAGCTGTCTTGTCTAATGGGATTGACTGCGTCATCAATTGATTTTAACCACCAGGAGAAATCGTCCTGCAGGTAATGTGGTAAAGACATGTGGCTATCGTAACTATTCGTTTGACACAGTGCAAGGTATTTGCATCTTTCCATTTGCTTAGTATAAAGCCAACCGTACTGAATCGCGGGGCAAGATGAAGTGAGGAGGCCTACCAAGCGCGCAAAATGTCTTATTTTACAACGAGGTTTGAATTGGAGCGATTGTAATTCTTGTTTAATCAAATTTCGTTTTTCTTTAGGTAGACTTACATGAAATTTTTTCGTATCTATAACGAAACCAAGGTATTTGCAAACGTTACTTGGAATCATACAGCTCTTTTCTATATTAATAATAAATCCTAAGGACTCTAAAATACTTCTTGTTTGTAATATATTATCTAGGCAATCTTGATAATTATTAGAAATAACACAAATGTCATCTAAATAAATAGATGACAAATAGCCTAATGATCTCAGTAAACAAATTACCGGTTTTAATAATTTTGTAAAAACAAATGGGGCTGTGTTTAGGCCAAACGGTAAAACATTGAATTGGTAAATTTTACCCTCGTACTTAAATCGTAAGTACTTTCTGCAGCTCGGATGTATAGATACGAGAAAATACGCATCCTTCAAATCAAGGGTGGCCATGTAACTGTTTTTTGAAACTAGTTTTAATGTTGTTCTCAGATCTTCAATTTTAAAATGTTCTGTTATGATGTGCTTGTTTAGAGACTTTAAATTTAATATAAATCTGTTTTTACCATTAGGTTTTTTAATCAGGAAATAACTAGAAAGAAACTGTCCTTCACATGGTTCGCAATGTGAAATAGCTCCACTGTTTATAAGATCAGTGATGGCCGCCCTATATTGAAAGGATTCTGATGAAGACAATGTAGGTAAACTAGGTTCGAATGTCTGATGCACCGGTTTCGTAAAAGGTATCTCGTATCCTCTTATCCACGATAATATAACCGGATCATTGGTCATCAATTGCCATTGATCATAAAAATATGATAATCGTCCTGCGGAACGTACCAGGTCTAGCGCCGGGGGGCTGGGCGCTGCTGCAAGCGCGGCGGCTGTCGCGGTTGCTGCTGCGGCCGCGGGCGCGGCGCCGCGCCGGCTCGGTCCTCCTCGCTGCTCCCGCTTGCCGCGTCGGCGGGAACGGAGACCTCTGGTTTAAAGCCTGAGAAGGGGCCTGCCGTGGCCTCTGCGCTGGTGCAGGTCTTCTGACTGGCGTGTTTATTTTAATTTCAGCGCCTGATTTAGATATGGCTTTTGCAGCTCTGAGAGTACCGGTCAGCTGTTCACCAAATAAGAAATGATCGATTTCTGTGTTAAACAAATGATCTTTAATATCTTTTTTTATTGTAGAACATATGAAACTACGCCTTGTCATGGACTCGTTGTGTTGTGAGTCACACATCAGTCGCCCTGCTTCGATCAGCAATTTTATTACTGTCTGGTCTTTGTGATCCGAAGAAAACAATGTATTGAGAGCTTCACCAATACATGATATACTTGCAGCGACTTGCACCTGTTTATTCTCCAGTGCTTTGTCTTTTTTGATGAGAACATCCGATAAAGCGGCCTTTATTTCTGGATTTAATATCGGCGCGTCAATCTTTGTGCAGTTTTTTGGAACAAGATGCTTTTCTAGCAGCTCCTTTCTGGCATCCTTTGTCAAGCCTGTCGTTGCGATGTGTTCCCAGCGAACAGATAATTCACCTCTTATATCCGGTCCATATTTTTTTTCCTTTGAGGGTGTTTCGCCCAAGAGATTCAGAATCTCTTTATCCAGTTCAGGGGGATCGAGCGCTGCTTCAACGGGCAGTTCTGATTGCGTTGTCTGTACCACGTCTGTAGCAGGGACATTTGTAATTGAGGTGGAGATACCCGGTTGTGGCTCCTCTGCACTAAAAATCGGAACTGACTCGACTTCGGGCTGAATGTCCATTTCATCTGGAATATAATAAGACCAGATGTAGGTATTGGAGAGAAAATAGCGCGGCGATAGTCCTTAAAAACTATCCACAACACTGTTTAATATATTGAATCTATACCTACGTACCTACATAAATTTAAGTAGGTCATTAACTAATGTGAAGGTAACATTCCTTTCAAATGTACACAATCACTAAAATGTAGGTAGGTATATAATTTACCCAATGAATTGGGAATCCAAAACTATGTGAAGGTAACATCCCTATAAGATGTACACAACACTATTTGGAACATGAACATGACGTCATGTCAAATTATGATACGGATATAGTCCTTAAAAACTATTCACAATATCTTCTTTTGTTATAGCATTAATAACAAAACACTTCAGCTTACCGTCATGATCCGATAGCTCAGGCGATAGAACTATATTCGTCGATGAGCTACTGCTTTCGGAACAAATTCGAACTCGCGACCGTTTGGCGCGTTTATTGATTTTCTTTTCCAGTTTTCGAATCTTTCTTCTCAAATAATCACTGTCGTCGTTTTTGTGACTACGTTTCGGCATCTTCTTTTAATTTTTAACGAAAAGTAGAAAGGAAGTGGTGATCGGCGACGCACTAAAACGCGAATGAATGACACTACAGGCGTAACGAGAAGGAAGACGAAGTACCTACATACAAAAAAAAAAAAAAAAAACTCAAACTTAGTGGGTGAAAGGCGATATCTTAGACGTATTACTACTATGTTACCTAATCTCGAAGGACGAAGCAATGAAGTATAATATTATAATAATAGTACTAGCTGCGCCCCGCGGTTTCAGCCACATAAGTCTCGATCCCGTGAGAATATCGGAATAAAAAGTATCCTACGTCCTTTCCTGGGATTCAAACTATCACTACTTATACCAAATTTCATCTAAATCGGTTTAGCGGTTTAGGCGTGAAAAGGTAACATACAGACATACAGACAGACAGACCGACAGACAGACAAAGTTACTTTCGAATTTATAATATTAGTATGGATGGTTTCGTCCCCTCGCGCTCGCCTCAGGCAGGCATACTTACGTCCTTCATTTTCGCACACGTCACCCACCTACTAAGGCCAGCAGTGCTATTCTCTCAGTTAAGCGACAATTGTAGTCAAACCCATTAGCGAAAAACAATAAAACTATCCCAACATACTTTTAAACATAATATCATTGTCAAACAATTAAATGTCGTCATTAATTAATTAATATTAAAGTAATTGCTGCCATTGTTACAAATTGGTCACAATGGCGGCGGGCACGAATTGGCGCGAATGAAACCAATATGGCCGACAATTATGAGCCATGGAATTAGTATGTGCTATATACATATTGTGAGTCGATTGCGCACCGAATACGTTCCAAAACGATTGTATGCAAAATTGTTATGCATTAGAGGTTGATTGATTGTGTTCTGTGTGTGCCAAAGTTATGGTGAACTGCCTAATTTATCGTTTTCGGTTCAAAACTGGAGTAGCTCAATTATTGGCGCTGTCCGTCGATCCTGACGATCGTATGATCAGATTATGTCTGAGTTTGTTTCGCCATTTTTTCTCGGGAGTTGAGATTTTTTTATCACCTTCCAAATTTTTACAGGGTGTTCTACCCATGAATATGAACAACTTTCACTATGGGACCAACTCTGAAATCACGAAAAAAAAAAATCAGCTGTTTCATACATTTTGGTCAAGTAGGTATTGAACTTTTGTACTAAACAGCAGATTTTTTATCTTCTTTTGCATTCTCAAACAAGTTCGAGCTTTTTTCTAGTAAAAATTAGTCGTCAATCGTCATCCATATTATAATTTGACAAACACTGGACATGAAAACACTCAGCACGAAGCCGTGCTTGACTCCGGCGGGGCAATTGCGTAACACTTTATCAATCGGAATTGGTTTCATTTTGACAGTTCAACAACATTCATTGTGTTATTTACGTGTTGAGCAGACAATTTTTTCGAACTTATGAAGCAATGGATTAGCAATTGGCTTCGAAATGATTCTGATTCCGATTGATAGTGTGTTACGCAATTAGGGTGCAGGACTGGCAGATCGCGCGCGTTCCCGCACTCGCGCCGCTCCCGCACCCGCGTCGCTCCCCGCCCCGCGCTGCCAGTCTGGCCAAGCACTTACAGTTATTAAAATGTAATACTTTTTGCCAAGGAGATTAATATTGGTTTGAATGATCAGCAAAAGTATGTGGCCAGTATCATTTTGCGCTTGGTGATAAAAACTTTTTGTCTTTTGGAATTATACTATATTTCATTAGGTTAGCTACTGAGTTGCCCTAACTAAATAATAAAAAAGCACAGCACGTTAACAATGGATTATCATACACTTTTTCGACCCGCTTTGTATACGTACATACAACAGTAATGACGTACTTTCTGCCTCATTTTAAAAAGTAATAGTTTACTTTCCGAGCAGGTATAGAAAACAGCAGGTGTATAAAAATACTTTATTGGTTTTACTATAAGACAGTGTCCTGAGCTCAGTCTACCTTTGTTTTTCCAACCCCATTAATAATGACGTAAGGTAGGTCTTGAATTCATGATGTATCTAAGTATAGAACAAAAATGTTGAGAGCCACATCCCACCAATCGATTGCATACAAATATCCCGATTACCGATTAGAAATCGATTTTCGAGAATTGATTTTACGATATGAGGATATAGATTCTTTAATGGTACCTACTTAATTAAATTATTAGGTTTTTTTATTGCGTTCTTATGAAGCTGCTATTGTGTTGGGACATTAGAATTCTGTGCTGGTTTAGAACCAGACTGGTTAAAGTATTGTTTTAAAGTTTTTAGCGCCATTTTCCTTGTTGTCTAGCGCAAATTCAATTTAATTTAAAAATAGATTTTCAACATCCGTTGTTCGACAATTCGGGTTTTTATTCCTTATGCTTTTTTAACCGACTTCAAAAAAGGAGGTTCTGTATTCGACCCGTATGTATGTATGTTTGTATGTCCGCGATTTTCTCAAAAACTAATTAACCGATTTTGATAATTCATTCATTAATGTGATCTACATACTTCCAGGAAGGTTTTAGTATATAAAATATTAGGTAATCATTCTTATGTACGAAGTTATATGCATAAATGTACTGAATCAAAAAACATGAAAAAAAAAAAAACGAAAACGCGGAACCAACGACACCGACTTCCGAAATTAAAGTTATTTTTCACTTTGTAGTGTTTTTGATTGTGATTGTGAAATCCAGACTTAGCTTAGGCCTGCGGGGAAATTGCGTCACACACTATCAGTAGCGATGGATTTCATTTTGGCAGTTCAACAACATTCAATGCGTTATTTACGTTGTTGAGCAGACACATTTTTCGAACATATGAAGCAATGGATTAGCAATATCCTTCAAAATGATTCAGATTGAGATTGATAGTGTGTTAGGCAATTAGTAGACTGCTACTAGGTACAGAGGCCAGCACATCAAGCTACTACAATCTGTCAAATTTCTTTAATACATTTTCAACTTTATCGCTAAAGCATTAGGTTCCAAGTT
Source organism: Amphipoea oculea (assembly GCA_945859645.1). NCBI lineage: Eukaryota > Metazoa > Arthropoda > Insecta > Lepidoptera > Noctuidae > Amphipoea > Amphipoea oculea. The sequence continues at coordinate 10,616,497 of OX243888.1, read as the reverse complement.
GATTGGGAAAATTTGACAGTTTCGGCTACCTAGCTTGACGTGCTGGCGTCTGTAATTAGGGAAACACTTTGTTAGATCTAGCCTAGGAACCGAACGCAGTCCCTCACTCCAGAACTCGCGTTTGTCTGTGACCAACGAAGCAGTCACACCGACCGAATTTCGTTTCCGGCAATTTTCGACCGAATTATTTTGGGCAATTTTCTGTCAAAAATTTATATAAGTAGTGAGAAAAGTCTATAAGTTTTGTGTGACTTAATTTTAAACGGTTAACTATACTGACTAATAAATAGACAGGGATACTGCATTTCTTTTACTATTACCGAAGAAAAAATAATGAAAAAAAACATTTCGGTTTTCCGCCGAAATGGCAAATTATTTATTTATATAATACCTCAAGCACATAAATGTGCAGAGGCATTTTCTACCAGACAACCTGGTCATGCAGAGACAAACAGTAGAAGTACTATTTATTCTGTGGTAGTAAGTGCAATCATAATCAAATCAGCCCCCTTTTTCACAAACACTCGACATGCTTCCGTATCGTATCGAACATTAATCATTGTTATCGTAGGAGTCTTCTCAATGCTGTTCACAAGTCCAAAACCCGAAAATTTTGTCAGTTTAAATCAAATAGACGCCCGCTATTCTTCCAACAGCTATTTGCTGTTGAGGGGAAGTCAAATCAGGTTATCGAAATGTCAGGTTTTCGATACGATAGCCTGTCGTAATGGTTGTGAATCAGGGCTCTGGCCGAATTTCGATTTCGTTTTCGGCCACAAACCTGCATTTATTTATTCCACCTAATTATAATCTCGGGATCACATTCTCTATGACTCATCCGATCATAAAGACATCAATAAAACTATGCCAACCATAAACGACGATATTAATACTCAGCCAGGTGTCTATGGTACCTGTTAGCGGCCATAAAGTGTCTATGATTGCTTCCGAATTAAATGTGGTATTGAATAGTAATAGTTTTATGATTTCTGTGTAACTGGATATCGTTAAAGACAAGTTGCTTTATTTTATGCTAACGGTTAATGTTGGATTTTCTTGGAAGATAAATATCGTTGGCTCTATTAAAAAAAAAGACGGGTTGTGAAGTGAAAACTTGAATATTAACGTTGAAATAAATCAATTATTAATTGAATTAATATAACTAAGTTTTTTTTCACTATTTATGCGTCACTTTTTTCATTAATCGATGCACTTTGTTCAATTTCCATTTTTTGAAACAGTTTATATACACGAATTTTACGAATACACAGCAGTGTGGCTACTACACAGACGGTCGAGCCATCAGCTGTCCATCCACGTCCGCGTCCGCGTCCGCGTCCACCATCACCATCACATCACATCACATCACCATCGCCATCACCATCGCCATCACCATCGCCATCACCATCGCCATCACCATCGCCATCGCATCACCATCGCCATCGCCATCGCCATCAACATCACCATCCATCCATCCATCCGTATCGTGTCTCACTTGGTTCACTTCGGTTGGCGCCGCCGTAGAAAGAGATGGGGGGGGGGGAATCTCTCCTGACGGTCACGTGTCCTGACGCGATGCCCTGACGGGCCATTCCGCTGAATTAGGCCGACTTTTATTTGCAAATGGTAAGGACATTTGGTGCGTGTTGATTGCAATAATAAATTAAATAAAGGTGTTATACTTTTTTAGATAGCGGCGCCATACGTAAAAACATGTAAGAAATGTCATATAAAGTAAAAAAAGAATGCAGCTATGATATTTAATTTAGTATTAGCATATATTCGCCGTTAGTGGATTTCCGCGGATTGACCCTGACGCGAGTTTAACATTTTTTACCCATTACAAAAAGTGTTCAACGCCGCTAAAGAAGTTTTCACTTCAAAAAAATGGGGTGTGACTATGTCATGGACACGGCCGTGTGTTGTACAGACGCCAGCACATCAACCTACCCGAAACTGTCAGATTTTCCCAATCAACTTTGAACCTTAGGCTTTAGTGATAAAGTTGAAAATCTATCAAAGAAATTTGACAGATTGTAGTAGGTTGATGTGCTGGCGTCTGTACGTGAATACGTTTACGTAACGGGGTTGATCCGCTCGGCCGCATTCATTCTTTTACGTTACCGGCACTACTTGGCTCGGTCATATGGTGTTTTATTGGTACCATTCGATTGCTCTTGAGAAGCCCTTTCCAACCGTATACGATCTCTGCATTTGGATTTGGTTTTTTGACGCATATAGGCCGACATAATATATTTTTGATATTATTTTTGAAGTGAAAACTTCTTTAGCGGCGTTGAACACTTTTTGTACTGGGGAAAAAATGTTAAACTCGCGTCAGGACACGTGACCGTCAGGAGAGATTTCCCCCCCCCCCCTTACCCCTCTTTCTACGGCGGCGCCAACCGAAGTGAACCAAGTGAGACACGATAATGGATGGGTGGATGGATAGATGGATGGACGGACGGACGGACGGACGGTGACGGTGACGGTGACGGTGACGGTAACGGTGACGGTGACGGTGACGGTGTCGGTGACGGTGACGGTGACGGTGACGGTGACGGTGACGGTGACGGTGACGGTGACGGTGACGGTGACGGTGACGGTGACGGTGACGGTGACGGTGACGGTGACGGTGACGGTGTCGGTACGGTGACGGTGACGGTGATGGTGACGGTGACGGTGACGGTGTCGGTGACGGTGACGGTGACGGTGACGGTGACGGTGTCGGTGACGGTGACGGTGTCGGTGACGGTGACGGTGACGGCGACGGTGACGGTGTCGGTGACGGTGTCGGCGACGGTGACGGTGACGGTGACGGTGACGGTGTGACGGTGATGACGGTGACGGAGACGGTGACTGTGTCGGTGACGGTGACGGTGACGGTGTCCGTGACGGTGTCGGTGACGGTCACGGTGACGGTGACGGTGACGGTGACGGTGACGGGTGACGGTGACGGTGTCGGTACGGTGACGGTGACAGTGATGGTGACGGTGACGGTGACGGTGTCGGTGACGGTGACGGTGACGGTGACGGTGACGGTGACGGTGACGGTGACGGTGTCGGTGACGGAGGTGACGGTGTCGGTGACGGTGACGGTGACGGCGACGGTGACGGTGTCGGTGACGGAGTCGGCGACGGTGACGGTGACGGTGACGGTGACGGTGACGGTGTGACGGTGATGACGGTGACGGAGACGGTGACTGTGTCGGTGACGGTGACGGTGACGGTGTCCGTGACGGTGTCGGTGACGGTCACGGTGACGGTGACGGTGACGGTGACGGTGACGTGTGACGGTGACGGTGACGGTGACGGTGATGGTGATGGAGACGGTGACGGTAACGGTGTCGGTGTCGGTGTCGGTGACGGTGACGGTGTCGATGACGGTGACGGCGACGGTGACGGTGACGGTGACGGTGACGGTGACGGTGACGGCGACGGTGACGGTGACGGTGACGGTGACGGTGACGGTGACGGTGACGGTGACGGTGACGGTGACGGTGACAGTAACGGTGACGGTGATGGTGGACGTGGATGTGGATGGATGGATGGACAGCTGATGGCTCGACCGTCTGTGTAGCTACACTGCTGTGTATTCGTAAAATTCGTGAATATAAAGTGTTTCAAATATGGAAATTGAACAAAGTGCATCGATTTATAAAAAAAGTGACGCAGAAATAGTGGAAAAAAATTAGTTATATTAATTCAATTCATAATTGATTTATTTCAACGTTAATATTCATGTTTTCACTTCTGCCGGCACTCCCGGAGTGCAACCCGTCTTTTTTTTTCTTTAAGACATTGTATTCATTTTCACTATTTTACACTAATATTTTGTATACAATCGATATATTTTGACGAGAGCTGATGATTGAAACTTAAACGAACGTAGCGTTTCCGAGTCGAAAGTTAGATTAAATTTTAAATTGTTCAAAAGTTTTTTTATTATTTCGGGACCTCAAAAGGAAAAACGGAACCCTTATAAGATCACTTCTTAGTCCGTCTGTCTGTCTGTCAAGACCTTTTTTCTCAGGAACGCGTGGAGTTACCAAGACACTCAGGGCTGGCTGCAATCCCTTGAAGCAGTGTGAAATAGTGAGCACAAAGGCATATTATGACACTCGCAAGGGAATCAAAAACTATAGGGTACTTCCCGTTGACCTAGAATCATGAAATTTGGCAAGAAGCAATGTCGTGTAGCACAAATCAAGGAAAAAATCCGTAGTTACATATCTAAAAATTTGTACGGAACCCTCGGTGCGTGAGTCCGATTAGCAATTGACCGGTTTTTATTTTAATTTTATTATTAAGTCCCATGTAAGAGGGGGCGAGCCTATTGCCACCAAGCAGGCACAGATCCAAACTCCGGTGTGCTACTGAGAAATCTCCCCTGTTCCATATATCCCTACTGATGTATCCCCACTGGTAGGGATACTTGGAGTCTTTGAAGTGAAAACTTCTTTAGCGGCGTTGAACACTTTTTGTAATGGGTAAAAAATGTTAAACTCGCGTCAGGGCATCGCGTCAGGACACGTGACCGTCAGGAGAGATTCCCCCCGCCCATCTCTTTCTACGGCGGCACCAACCGAAGTGAACCAAGTGAAACACGATAATGGATGGATGGATGGATGGTGATGGTGATGGCGATGGTAATGGCGATGGTGATGGTGATGGCGATGGTGATGGTGATGTCGATGGTGATGTGATGTGATGGTGATGGTGGACGCGGATGCGGACGCGGACGTGGATGGACAGCTGATAGCTCGACCGTCTGTGTAGTAGCCACACTGCTGTGTATTCGTAAAATTCGTGTATATAAAGTGTTTAAAAAAATGGAAATTGAACAAAGTGCATCGATTAATGAAAAAAGTGACGCAGAAATAGTGAATAAAACTTAGTTATATTAATTCAATTAATAATTGATTTATTTCAACGTTAATATTCAAGTTTTCACTTCTGCCGGCACTCCCGGAGTGCAACCCGTCTTTTTTTTTCCAATTATCGCTACCGGTAGGGATATATCGAACCTTGTGCTCCATATATCCCTACTGATCCGCACTGGTTGGGTTAGTTGGATTTTTTTTTCCGTTTATCGCTACCAGTAGGGATAAAAAGTATTCAAGGGTGTCTTTATGATTAATAAGGTGTTCCTGAATTACTAAAACCCAATAACATTTTACCCGGCCCGGGAATCAAACCCCGACCCCAAGGTCAGCAGTAGCGCTTGCGACCACTATACCAACGAGGCAGTTAGATATTTAATCGCGATTAAAAATCGTCGATGGAATCCTATATAGCACAAAGTAGGCGCATGCGTCGTGCGTGACTCAACCCCTCCCTCGAGTTTCCACGAAAAGCAAGACCAAATTGAAAAACACGTTGTTTTGCGTGCAGATCAAAATCACGACGTTACAAGAATCTGTGTAAATGCTTATAAAGTACCAGAACTAAGCACGTATGTAGCGGTATCTACAACGCTACAAGCGTCATACTGATGTCACGCAAAATCCTGCATCGCGCAAGCAGAGTTTACCGCGCTACTAGCGATTTTATATATAAAACGTTCCGACATCATTCGTCGGGCAGTTGCCCACCAGACCCGACACCTGTCTGGTCGGAGGATCCTCCCTTATCTATGGAGGATGAGTGAACTTTACACCCTATTCCTCATACCTTTATAGGTAGGTACAGCATTACAAGTTTTTTTGGCGTGTGGTGTGGGATTTAGTGGCCATTTATTTAAACTTTTCGCACAAAAAGGTACAAAGCGGACTTAATGCCTTAGGCATTCTCTACCAGTCAACCAAGGGTGGTGAAGAGATTAGATGGCAGGTGCTTTTGTTGAGAGGAACAATGGAATTGTCATGCTTACGTCACAGTTGTACTCTTCAATTTAGCAACGTTATACCGTTGAGAGCAGTGGTGGCCCAGTGGTATCGGCCGCGACTTACGAGTTGTAGGTCGTAGGTTCGAACCCAGACAGGCGCTTTACTTTGTGTAAAATTATTTCATCACCACTGCTCTCAAAACGGTGAAGGAAAAACATCGTGAGGAAGCCGGCATGTCCTAAAACCAAAAATTCAAAGACATGTGACATCTACCAACCCGCACTGGGCCCGCGTGGCGGATTACGGCCCACTCCCTCTCACAGAGAGGAGGCCTGTGTCCCAGCAGTGGGAACATTATAGGCTGATGATGATGATACCGTTGCTAAATTGAAAAGCTGTGACGTAGCATGACAACTGGAGCGACTGGGATTACGTTTAGTCGGTAAGATGTCACGTGTTTTTTTGAAGTGGATCTTCTTTACGCACGCTTGACTTGGGGAGTAAGCTGGCGAACGTGTTACGAAAAGTGTGATCGGGTGAGGCGAACGGGAGTTGAGTGGGGGATATAAGCAAGAGAAAGCAGTGCGCGCACATTTTCTTTCTCTCTTCCTCTCATAGCCAAATACATTTGAAGTTTCACTTCAGTCGTGTGGTCATAAGCACACTCGTTTTTTTTTTAAGTGAAAACTTCTGTAGCGGCGTTGTACACTTTTTTTGTAATGGGTAAAAAATGTAAAACTCGCGTCAGGACACGTGACCAGAACGAAAATTCGTAAGATGGATGGAGAGTAGACAGCCGGCGCGGCGTAGGAGAGGAAGTATCCCCCTTTCTTTCTACGGCGCGGCGCGGCGAAAATGTATGCCTGCTGTTTCGTTTAGGCGGCGCAGGGCGCTTGCGCGAATGTTCGTGTGTATTTATGTTACAGCGTGCCACGCGCATCCATGGATGGTGACAGCTGATGGCTCAGACCGTCTGTGTAGTGGCCACACTGCTGTGTATTCGTAAAATTCGTGTATGTAAAGTGTTTAAAATATGGAAATTGAACAAAGTGCATCTATTAATATATGGCCTGAAACACAGGTTTAAATAAACCTAGATCAGGCAACGCACTACATTACCTCCTGAGTTCTATTTCTGATTGTTATCACATATTTGTCATACCATAGTTTATTATAGGCCTAAATTAATACTACTGAACCATAATGTAGACTTTTGTAAACTTATGATTTCAATAAATTTTATTATTATTATTATATTATTTCCTTTATTTCATTATATACATATAAAATATATTTTTAAATATTAGAATATAAAAAAAATATATAAAAACATTTAAAAATATAAAAAATAGTAGCCCACCGGTATCGGGAACAGGGTCCAAGCTACCGGCGGTCAGGGCTCCAGAGAGAGGAACCTCCTAACAATACGGGCCGTGTCCAGAAGTACAGCTTATATTATTATTATTAATGAAAAATATCAAAAATGCACAACGTTAATATTCAAGTTTTCACTTCTGCCGGCATTCCCGGAGTGCAACCCGTCTTTTTTTTGTTTACCTTTATTTAATTACCTAAACAAATGGAGTATAAATGTATCTAGTCACCCTAAAACTTCTCACGACTAACATTAGTCGTTAATTAATATTCAAAGCGCGCAAAACACCTCATTTCTAATGAACCGGCAATAAATCAACGAAGTTTGCAGCAGCTCCGTTTGGTAGTCATATTGTTGTTCCGAAGAATTTGGCGCGAACGCGATTCAATATGGCGGTCTGGTTCCCGTTTGTCTGTGGTTTCAAAAAAAGCTAGACTGTTGATTGTCTATGATTTTAATAGTTTTATGGCCCATCCATGTTGCAATTTAGCCCAATGACCCTGGCGTTTGTGGAGACAGGAGATCAAAACTAGTCTGAAACAGAAAAAAATAAAAGACGGGTTGCACTCCGGGAGTGCCGGCAGAAGTGAAAACTTGATTATTAACGTTGAAATAAATCAATTATTAATTGAATTTATATAACTCATTTTTTTTCACTAATTTCCATATTTTAAACACTATACACAGACGGTCGAGCCATCAGCTGTCCATCCATCCATCCATCCACATCCACATCCACATCCATATCCACATCCACATCCACATCCATATCCACATCCACATCCACATCCATCCATCCATCCATCCATTGTCGTGTGTCACTTGGTTCACTTCGGTTGGCGCCGCCGTAGAAAGAGAGGGGGATACTTAGTAGTTAGGAATAGTAGTTCTCCCCTGTGTAGTCTCTCCTGACGGTCACGTGTCCTGACGCGATGTCCTGACGCGAGTTTAACATTTTTTACCCATTACAGAAAAGTGTGCAACGCCGCTAAAGAAGTTTTCACTTCAATAAAAGGAAGTATATTATTCGAGGAATAATTTTGAAATGTTGACAGTTATTTCATACAAACATTGTCAAACGTCAATTTTATTTCTCGAATGAAAGATATCTGGCGATGGAAAACTAGCTCTAATTCAACTACCTATGATAGGGCTCAGAATAGGTACAGAAGTTGCTAGGTACCTCGACAGTACCGAATTCCAGGTTTTTTCGTTTTTAACCGACTTAAAAAAAGAGGAGGTTCTCAGTTCGTCGGAAACTTTTGTTTTTTTTTCTTCATTTATTTTCGCCGATTACCTACTCGAAGACGGTTGGACTGATTTAGAAAACGCGGCGGACACTGGGCCCGTGTGGTGGATTACGGCCCACTCCCTCTCGAACTCCCACTCTCTCTGTGTCCCAGCAGTGGGAACATTATAGGCTGATTATGCATTGCTTTTATGGAAGTCGGTTGTTTTTTTTTATGTAAATAAGTTTATTAATTTTCAATTTTTAGTATGTCGGTTTGTAATTTATCTAAGACACTATGAACGGCTTATCACCTTTTACAAAATATTGCTTTTCGCGATGCAGGGATGTTAATTGTTGAGGAGTTCTCCTGGTACTTCAGTATCAGCTCCAATTTACCATATGCATTCAATACTGTAGAGGTAGCAAGTGAGTTTTTTTAGCAGAGAAACACATTAATTAGATAGATAGATAGATTTATTTATTTCTGAGTATATGGTACATTAAGATCTTAATAAATAAACAGTTTCACATACACTACCGTTGCCGGTGTAGAAATATTAAAATTAGGTACTTACAAATGCAAAGTGGCCAAATTTTAGGCCGTAACAATATAATCATATGACCTAGTTAGTTTGTCATCGAAACTCTAAGATGAAAATTGGTAATTTTTATACAATGTCAAGTTTTATGTGCACAATTTTATATTCATTTATAATGTCAAAACAAAAAAGAAACAGTACAAGTCAATAGGTATACATACACACACACAGAGTAAGTATTGATAAAATGTAAGTAATGTCAAAATTTATAATTTAAAAATTCATTAACTGAATAGAAACAGTTGTCTAAAAGCCAAGCAAATATTGTTCCTCTAAATTTATTTGTTGGCAACACTCTGATGTGTGGGGGTAAATTGTTAAATATTTTGATTGCCATGCAATTGGAATTCCTGCTGTAAAGATGTAGTCTCTGGCTAGGTGCAAGTAATTTATTTGGGCTTCTGCTTTTCACTCTTTTAGAAATGTGTTCATACAATGGGAACATGTGCGAATACCTTTTTACAAACATGCAAATTTCAAAAATATATAGGCAAGGAAGTGGAAGAATTTTTAGTGCTTTAAATAACGGCTTACAATGCTCCAATTAATTATTATAAAGTCAGAAATACCCGTTAAAACGTTTTTAAAATAGAATGTAGCATAAAAATATGTACTTACCTATTCTAAAACATTATATTTCTCAAAACTGCCGGTTATTGGTATAAATTTTAGGAACACCATTACAAATAAATTGTCAAAAGTCCGTGTCCTTCACCACACAATCCTCACTTTTGAAAACTTCTTGTAAATCAATTTTGAGAACGCCAAAAAATAGTCAAGAAATAGTCAGAAATAGTCACAAAGGTCAAAAAAATAGTCGCATTATGATTCCAAAGTTATAGCTATAGGTTGGTGAGGATTGTGCGGTGAAGGTCTCCACACAATCCTCACCTCTAATGCAACCAAACGGCTGGGAGTATCGACTTGGTTTCAGTTCCAAAAAATAGTCAAGAAATAGTCGTAACGCTATGCCAAATCTCGAAAATAGTCATTAAGTGATTCCAGAGATATAAAGGTGCCTTGGTGAGGATTACGTGGTGAGCCTTTCTCGCCACAATCCTCACCTGATTACCGCGGAACGCTTAGGTTTTTGAATTTGAATTTGGTGTCAAAAAATAGTCAAGAAATAGTCGTCTCCAACCATGATAATTTCGACCTGGTTTACTATGTAGAAGTATGTTAAATTTCTACGTAAACTTCTACATACATTTTTCGAGTCAATTACAGTCGAGCACAAAATTATTAAGTACCTAAGTACTTATTTTTTATGGTCATCTTATTTTTTGGATGTATTAAAAACGGTATAATTGTTAGTTATGTAGCTGTTTTAGGTAGGTATTTTAAGTATGTGTTATATACAACCTGCCGCTGCAATGGCTACATTAATTTGACACACATACGGTTCTGCGTTTTTGATTTATAAAGATATTTTAATTTAATTAAACGTTATTATTTATTGATTTATTTACAATTTTTTAAAATAGCATCTTGGAGCAACCTGTAGCGCAGAGATGAAATTAAAAAAAAAAGCAAGATTACATTATTATGCTGTGGCCGGAGCATCCTATAATATAAATAAATGTATTATAATAATTTTACTTTACTAATAAATAAGGGCAACAAAGGAGCTAAATCAATAATAAATACAAACTGATGACTTGCTTGATGTTATTTTGAGAGCTTGTCACATCACATCACTCAGAACTACTACTGAAGTCTCTTGTGCGAGATCTAAGTCGGAACTGATTAAATACCCAAGCAAACTATGAAAGGCATATTTTTATCAAAGGGTGCCGACAATTTGGTTTACAATACCAGCAATAAAACATTTTGAGAATAACAAAACCCAATATGCGCCCAGCACCATGGGAATTCTGCGTGATCATTATTTTAAAATTGCATAATATTAGGTTTCCCAACCACCGAAAGTAAAATTAATTAAACTTATAGGTCGATCTTCCTGCACACTAGGTATGTTAGTAATATACTCGTAGATAAGTAGGTAGATAGTCTTAATTACTCATACTACAATAAAATTAATCTAAAATAAAGATTTAGTCATTTATATTTTATCACTTATATTCATAAAGCCAACCGGAAGGAAATGTCTAGAAATGAAATAGCAGGAAACATAGGTATTTATTAAACTGACAGAAAAAAATTAATACGGAAGTAACTACAATATTTTAATACCGTTTTAAAGTAATATAGGTACACATTAGAAATAGATTAGTAATTTTAGAGTTCGCGACTGTACCAAAACAAAATGTATGTAGAAGTTCACATGGATATTTAACATACTTTTACATAGTAAACCAGGCCCTTAATTGCGGAACGCCAAATCGTCAAATGATTCTGATCAGTTGGCTTCATTTCTATCACAATTGGCTTCATTTTAGGATTTTCGAATTGCGAAACTCTAGTTTATTATGAAACCAATTATTATGAACGTTAAGGCCCTGCGCAGAAACTAGAGTTTCGCAATTCGAAAATCGTAAAATGAAGCCAATTGTGATAGAAATGAAGCCAACTGCTCAGAATCATTTGACGATTTGGTGTTCCGCAATTAGGCTGCAGGTCGAAATTATCATGGTTAGAGACGACTATTTCTTGACTATTTTTTGACACCAAATTCAAATTCAAAAACCTAAGCGTTCCGCGGTAATCAGGTGAGGATTGTGGCGAGAAAGGCTCACCACGTAATCCTCACCAAGGCACCTTTATATCTCTGGAATCACTTAATGACTATTTTCGAGATTTGGCATAGCGTTACGACTATTTCTTGACTATTTTTTGGAACTGAAACCAAGTCGATACTCCCAGCCGTTTGGTTGCATTAGAGGTGAGGATTGTGTGGAGACCTTCACCGCACAATCCTCACCAACCTATAGCTATAACTTTGGAATCATAATGCGACTATTTTTTTTGACCATGGTGACTATTTATGACTATTTCTTGACTATTTTTTGGCGTTCTCAAAATTGATTTTCATGAAGTTTTCAAAAGTGAGGATTGTGTGGTGAAGGACACAAAAGTCCCCATCAATCCGACGTGTGCAAAAACAAAATTCAAGGTTATATGTTGCAAAAATCGATTTTTCGCATTTTTCAGCTAAACGGTAAGTTTTATCATAAAAGTAGGTAAGACCAAATTGTTCATCGTGCAATTACCTTAAAAAATTGTTTTACACTTTTTGAAGTGTAAACTTCTTCAGCGGCGTTGCACACTTTTAGTAGTGGGTAAAAAATGTTAAACTCGCGTCAGGACACGTGACCGTCAGGAGAGATTTCCCCCCCCCCCCCCCCTCTTTCTACGGCGGCGCCAACCGAAGTGAAGTGACACACGGACACAATGGATGGATGGATGGATGGATGGATGGAAGTGGAAGTGGAAGTCGAAGTGGAAGTCGAAGTAGAAGTCGAAGTGGAAGTCGAAGTGGAAGTCGAAGTGGAAGTCGAAGTGGAAGTCGAAGTGGAAGTCGAAGTCGAAGTGGAAGTCGAAGTGGAAGTCGAAGTGGAAGTCGAAGTGGATGTCGAAGTGGAAGCCGAAGTGGAAGCCGAAGTGGAAGTCGAAGTGGAAGTCGAAGTCGAAGTCGAAGTGGAAGTCGAAGTGGAAGTCGAAGTGGAAGTCGAAGCGGAAGTGGAAGTCGAAGTCGAAGTGGAAGTCGAAGTGGAAGTCGAAGTGGAAGTCGAAGTCGAAGTGGAAGTCGAAGTGGAAGTCGAAGTGGATGCCGAAGTGGAAGCCGAAGTGGAAGCCGAAGTGGAAGTCGAAGTGGAAGTCGAAGTCGAAGTCGAAGTGGAAGTCGAAGTGGAAGTCGAAGTGGAAGTCGAAGCGGAAGTGGAAGTCGAAGTCGAAGTGGAAGTCGAAGTGGAAGTGGATGGATGGATGGATGGACAGCTGATGGCTCGACCGTCTGTGTAGTAGCCACACTGCTGTGTATTCGTAAAATTCGTTTATATAAAGTGTTTAAAATATGGAAATTGAACAAAGTGCATCTATTAATGAAAAAAGTGACGCAGGAATAGTGAAAAAAAATGAGTTATATTAATTCAATTAATAATTGATTTATTTCAGTGTTAATATTCAAGTTTTCACTTCTGCCGGCACTCCCGGAGTGGAACCCGTCTTTTTTTTTCCTAAGAATCACCATTTCGGAGATATAGCGATGCAAAAAATTCATTTATTTATTTATATACTATGGATGACTTACAGCTAAAACAAACGGAATAAAAAAAACTTGCATGTGAGACTGACAGCCAATTACAAGTCACCGTTTCTAAAAACAGATTATAAAAAAAAGAAGAGTGTGAACAACACAACACAGCTACCAAAAAAAGAAAGAGAAAAAAAAACAGTATAACATTCAAGCTTAAACTAAAATTCACATTTCATATTCAACACAAGAATAGAAACCCGAACATACAAAAAACTTAATTAAAAAAAGCTAAGGCTAAAAAATTGGAAAAGTTGTTTCCTTCATAATACATATGTATGTCAATTACCTTTATATACGATACAGAGCCGTAATACAACTGAAATATTAGTTTTCATGGCGTATACGAGTACATACATATTATACAATTCTAAGAATATAAACTTTCTTTGATTATATCTTTAAACAATTTACTTGTACTCAGCAAGGAGACGAAGAAGAAGACAGTATGTTTGAATTTCCATTAGATGATTATCAATCGGACGAATCAATCAAATCAAACAATCAACTCAGCCTATCGCAGTCCACTGCTGGACATAGGCCTCTCCCAGACTGCGCCACAGCACTCGATCCTCCGCCTTCCGCATCCAGTCTACCCCAGCCACCTTCTTCAGGTCGTCCGTCCATCTAGCTGGGGGGCGTCCCACACTACGCTTGCCGGTACGCGGTCTCCACTCCAGGACTCGTCTGCTCCACCGGCCACGGTGTTCGGATCGGACGAATAATTTTCCCAAATAACTTACACCGCTTTCATCATTTCCAGTTGTACTATTTTTTATTAGATACATTATTTAAACTCTACAGTCTACCGAGGAAACCACGGTAACAAAATACCCCAATTACACTACCTCACGGGTGGCGCGGAAACGTGCATAATAAGAAGAACACATTTTTTGCATCGCTATATCTCCGAAATGGTGATTCTTAAGAAAAAAGGGTAAAAACAATTTTTGTAGATAATTGCATGATGAATAATTTTGACTTACCTACTTTTATAATTACCTTTGAATTTGCTTTAAAACATAGAGAATTATCATATCAAAGTTTACCCAGAGTACTTAGGTTTAAATTTAATTCATTTACTTATTTTGTTACAAAAGGAGTAAATTTGTTTTGGCACATACGTCGTTTTATTTCGAGCGCACGCACATTATAGCCATCACTCTTCTTTTGCGTTTCAAAAGTAATTGCATCATTTTCGCTCGCTTTATTAGGTTTTCGAGAACTAATCAACTGAACATCTACCGAGCAACATACTCGATAAGGTTTTTTTTGGGAATGGCAGCTCGCAGTTCAACCTAGGAGGTTGTCTTCTGCTTTACCGGACTTGCCTGTGGATGCCTTTATAAATTGGGATCCCTTCTTTTCGCATAATGTTTTTTTGTCCTAATATACTTCGGCATAACGATTTTGGCACAATTTGTTTTGGCATAATAACACTTTGGCATATTTTTTTTAGGCTTACATTTTATGTTGGCATAACCATCTTAAAGACTAATTTGTTTTGGCATAAATTTGATTCGCATAATACTAAACGACGTCAGGGGCACCCTGAGGTTCGGTTTGGTTAGGTTCCTTTAAACCCTGCAGACAGAAATAGGAGCCCCGCGTAGCGGGGCTCCGTCGACCTGATGTCGTTAGAAATAAAACGCTCATGCTAAATTTTATGCTTTAGAATGTTTTGCTTAATCATTATTATGACTAGAGAAATTACGCTTTAAAAAATTATGCGTAAGCTGTTATGCGTAATTATATTATGCGAAAATATAATTATGCCAAACAAAATTATGCTAAGTTATATTAGGTCTTAAAATTTTATGCTAATGGATAGGGAACCTTATAAATTATATGCGCTAAGAGCACCCCCTTTGTGGAACGGACGTTGGCTTAGTGCGTCGCTGGTAGGGGGCAGCAAGGGCCTGCATGGGACGATGGAATACAGTCAACTTTAAAAAAAAAAAAAAATTGATAACAGTGTAAGCCACGAGGAAAACGTTACCTTCGACTCCGAAGGTAACGTTTTCCTCGTGGCTTACACTGTTATCAATTTTTTTTTTTTAAAGTTGACTGATTACAGCGTAGGACCCATTACACTGCCTTGAGGTACTCACCTCAAGGCAGTGTAATGGGTCCTACGCTGTTTTTAATATATATTAACGACCTCTGCAATTTGCTTTTAAAAAATGGTCAAATAATAACATTTGCAGATGACACAGTATTATTGTTCAGCTCCAACACGTGGAAAGATGTAACCGAAGCAGCAAATGAAGGTTTTGCTTTAGTAACCTCATGGCTGGACAATCATTTGTTAACACTTAATCTTGACAAAACTAAATTTATTACATTCTCAATTAACGGCAGAACCCAACCTTCTCCTAACTCAATAATTATACAAACTCACAATTGCAACAATCCAAGTACCTGTCATTGTAACCCAATCACCAACACTAATTCCATAAGATATCTCGGTGTGATAGTAGACCAAAACTTAAACTGGAAAGAACACGTCATGAAAGTAAGTAATCGCGCAAGAAAGTTAATTTATATTTTTAAAACTATTAGAAATACATGTGATATTAAGCTACTAATAAAAATATATTTAGCACTATGTCAGTCTATACTGATATACGGCTTAAATGTATGGGGAGGAACTTCAAAAACCACCATGTTGTTTGTCGAAAGAGCCCAACGCATGATACTTAAAGTTATTGCTCGCAAAAAGTACACTTATCCGACACACCTACTTTACTCAGAATTGGATGTCCTCACGGTACGAAAATTATTTGTCAAACTAGAGATCCTGGCACAATATAAAGTAAAACCGCACTTTGGAAAAAGGCGACGATTAGATATAGTTTATAACATACCCAAATATAGTACATCTTTTGCACAAAAATTTCACAATTATCTCGGACCTAGCCTTTACAACAAAGTCAGTAAAGACCTACAACTAAAGAATCTTGATAGACAAACATGCAAAAAAACTGGGGATGAATATTTGAAAACACTAGACTACAACAGCACTGAAAATCTACTAAGAAAATTTGTGTAAGCAAGGCACATAAATAGTAAAGCACTCAACTGTACACTTACAGAAACATACATAAAACATATACATATATCTACACCCATACCCAAACACAAAACAACAGACAATTCCAATCATGTAACTTAATTAATATAATTATTTACTGCCTATACGGTATGTAATCAATCTGCTTAACTATGTGACTTGTAACTGGAACCTTGAGAGAATCTGTTGTTCTAAGGTTGAGGAAGACTATCCGCTCGTGATACAGTTTTATACTAGTACGAGGGGATAGGGCGAATCAGTCCAAAGACAACCAAATCTCTACCATTTCACATTCTCAAACTGTTGACCTGTCTTTCTTGTCAAAATAACTTTAAACTATATACAATGTGATAGGGGTGGGACTTCTAACCCGTTAAGGCTGAGTACTACATCTAATTTTATCGACAAAAAAAATAATATGAAAATATTGAAAAATAGCGATTTTTTCGGTCAAAATAATTCAGAAATGATTTTTTTTTCTCACCAAAACATTATCAAACATATAAAAAAAAGTAATGAATTAGTTAGCCAAGGTTATTAGCTACCGTTTGTCGTTTTTTTTTTGTTTCTACGACGCATACAACCTTTGATATCACATAAAGTATCAAGCGCGCCATAGTACATTAAAAAAAATATTAAAATAGCCATAATTTTTAGGGGAAGGGGGTTCAACCCCCCATATTATTTTTTTTGTCGATAAAATTAGATGTAGTACTCAGCCTTAACGGGTTAGAAGTCTCACCCCTATCACATTGTATATTAAGTTACTCTGTATGGTTGTCTCATATTCATCAATAAAAAGATTATTATTAAAAAAAAAGCTACAGGCTCAGCGGCGCAGGCTGGCTCGAGCAAGTGTCGAATTTCTACCACAAATGTACGAAGCGTGGATGATGTCCTTTGCGAGTTTGCATATAGTTCCCCTACATACAAACTCGCAAATTTTACCTCTTCGGAATTCTTTCCCTCATAGGATTTAGTTTATGTATGTATTTTGTTTACAAGGAAATTAACGCGAAGTCGCGGGCAGAAACTAGTCCTACTAATATTATAAACGCGAAAGTTTGTGAGGATCTGAACGGTTTTGGATGTAAATTAGCACACAGTTAGCATAGTTTATAACCACGATTAACACAAAGGTTCATTTTCATCCCGATATTCCCACGGGATCGAAACTTATGCGGATGAAACCGCAGGGCGCTGCTAGTAATACATAAAACTGCTTACTTACGTTTAAAATTAAATTGGGTTTCCCGATGCGCGGGCTAGGATAACCTATGCACCTCTTAACACTGATTGCGATATTGTTATTGTCTTGCAGCGACCCAGACATGAGTCAAACTAGGTACCCAAGTTTTAACCGACTTCAAAAAAGGAGGAGGTTCTCTTTGTAGTTCGTCGATTTTTTTTCATATTATTTTTAAAAAAATATTTCAACGAACTGCAATGAAAACCTCATGTTAGAGAATTTATTCCGGAAATTTTAATATTTAACTTTAGATTTAGCTAATCTCGAAGTTTTGGCATGCCACCATTGGACCCGTGCAAAGCAGGGGCGGGTCGCTGGTATACGCTTGCAGCGGTCGGTCCGTGGATGGGTGACCATCTTTACATACCGAGACCCTTTCGTGCCTCGGAAAGCACGGTTGATCTTTGACCACAGATCGGGTCGGATAGGGATCGGGTCGTCAGAAGCCCGAGAGTCTGACAACCAGTCTTACCAAGGGGTGTAGTCATATAGTGTAACCCAGTAACAGGGTTATGGAGGTCAGACAGGCAGTCGCTCCACGTAAAATACTGGTATTCAGCTACATTCGGTTAGACTGGAAGCTGACCCCAACATAGTTGAGAAAAGGCTAGGCAGATATTGATGATGTCATGATCTATCCGAATGCCATATCCAAATCCGTTCAGCGGATAAGAGTCGGGGTGGCGCTGCATTATGCTCCAGTGCTTCGAATGTGGTACAGCGCCGGGTTGAGGGTGGCTGCTGCCGTCGACAAGGACAGGAATTAAGAGCTCTTCTTGTTGACAGGATGAAAGTGCAGTGTGCAGTGCCAAGGTTTCTGATGAGGCTGAGGGTGATTACCCGTTCACCTGCACCATGGATGTCCTAAAAAATGCCACTGTTGCCGCAATCAACGTGACTACCTCCTGGGCTCAAAATAGTTATATTAAAAAAAAAACCGTGTGTGTTTATGACCACACGACTGAAGTAAAACTTCAAACGTATTTGGCTATGAGAGGAAGAGAGAAAGAAAATGTGCACGCGCACTGCTTTCTCTTGCTTATATCCCCCACTCAACTCCCGTTCGCCTCGCCCGTAGCCCGTAGACATGGGTCGTACTTGCAAAATCGAGTACCAGGGCTTCCAAGTACGTCCACCTTAAGAAACCAGGGCCTAAAATCAGGACTCGAGATACTTTCAAGTATTTTCGATCTGCATCGAAAATTGATCCTTAACTTCATACAAAAAAGATGTACAATCGCGTTATCAAACAAAAGCCCTTTTGGAAGTAAAAAGTACTTGCATAGGAAATTGATCCGTGTATTCCTATAAATAAGGAGCACAATCGCGTTTACAAATAAATACTTTTACAAACCATTAAAGTAAAAATACTTGCATACGAAATTGTTCCGTAGACTCTTACCACACCTCGGACACTCCATACAACGCTCGCAAAATAATTACTTATTACTACTACATAAACAAATGACGTTTGTATACGTGCAAATGTGTGCGTGAAATCTAGTAGCGTAAAAAAATGGCGCGGAAAGCAATTTGTGTCGGGGAACCGAACGACGAAACTGAAACGATTTACCCACAGTCGTTTGGCCCATGAACCGTTGGTCAATATTATCTTTAACCCATGAACGTTTCATCCAAAGAACTTTTCACCCATGATCGTTTCGCCAACATAACTCTACGTCAGTGAATGCTTAATCAACAGAACGTTTTGACCAATAACTTTTTACCCAAAGAACAATTGACTCATGTCAAATAGAACTTAGGATGCAAGAGCGACCGAAGCGAGCTCGGGACTTGGGGCACCCCGACTCGGACAGGTTAGGTTCGAAGGGGATGACGGCGGCTCAAGTGAGCGAGCAAAACGAGCGAAGGGCACCCCGAGGTTAGGTTAGGTTAGGTTACTTTCAGCTCCCCCCCCCCCCCCGGTGGGTTCCCGCATTGTCGAGGCGGGGGGGCTCAGTAGCCGTGGCTTGGACACCCACGGTGAAGCGAAGTGGAACCCGAGGAGGGGCCGCTCGTCAGGGCTTTTGCCGGTAAGCCGACGACGTAGCGGCCAACAAGTAGGTTGCGGTGCCGCTTGAGCGACATCGCAGCTGAGGCGGGCCGCGATGTCGTATCGGAGGCATCGCGGCTGAGGGTTGGAGGCCGCGGTGGGAGAGGAGTGCCGGTATTGCGGTGCGCCGATCTCCCTACCTTCCGCGGCCTTGACGGGGTCGCCACCGTCCGTTGGCGGACGTGGTGGGGCCGCAGAGGAAGAGGAGTGTTGGTATGACGTTGGCCGCTCTCCCTATCCTCTGCGGCCGAAAATTGGCAGGCGGCCGTCGCAGGGGGACCTAGGGTGCCCAGACACGGGGTCGTCTGGCGCCCATGTGCTGGTTTGGACCGATTTCTGCAAAAATGATCCAACCCACAACCTCGACAATTTTGAGTTTTTGTGACCTACATACTCCAAATAAGGTATATTTTAACATATCAAAGACTCAGAACTCTATGTTAATAATTGACGAAAATCCGTATAGTCCAACCCACAGCTGTCATGGCAAACATCATTTTTTATAATGCATAAGTGTTTCAAGCTATTTGAATCATTTTTGCATTTTCTTGGTTGCCCTGATATATGTGTAATTTTTTTTTGCTATAATGATTCAAACTAATTCAAACTCAAATAAATGGAACTATGCTTTTTATAAAATATGGAAAATATTACAAAAATCATTCTGCTTAAATGTTCCAATAACCTTGTATCATTTCTTTTTAACATTCAGTTCTTTATAGTCCTCATTAAAAGAAGTTCTCATGAACAAAGAATGTCGAGTCTTTTTTGTCATTAAAATTTCTTTTGTTTTGAGCCAGTTTACCATTAAATATTTATCATTAAATATTTTTCTATTTACTATTTTCTTTTCTAGAATTTGAGATTCAACAAAAACACTAAACTAGCTCACTCAGTAAATTGGCTCAAAACAAAAGACATTTTAATCACAAAAAAGACTCGACATTCTTTGTTCATGAGAACATCCTTTAATGAGGACTACAAAGAACTGAATGTTAAAAAAGAAATTTAAATGTGTTGATTTGGATGTCGTAGAAGAAGATTTGCAAGAATTATGGCCTTCAGGAAAACAGACTAACAAAAAGAAGTTAAACAATTTGAAATCGTTATTCCATCTTATACCAAATGATTGCATTGGTTACTATAAAAAACTGAAGGGAGACGATGCAATAATAGACGATATAGATGGTTATTGTGATGAACCTGACTTTGAATTGGATGAGGAGTAGGGTAACTTTTGTATTTTTTCAAATAAAATAAAAATAATAAACATGTTTGAGTTTCTATTTTTGTCATACTTTGGAACATTTTTGCATTTTTCTTTCCGCAGCCTACTCAGCTAATTCCATACAAAATGTATTATGTAATAATGATCCACGCGCAAGTTTTCTTGAATATCTACTAAACTATTAAAATTTATTTACTAAATACATGCATGTAAATTAGTTTAGTACACTTAGAATGACATAAAATTAAAAACACAACATTTAGGATTACAAAGCCAGAGAAATACCGCAATAAACTTTAAACTCAATTATCTCGAAATGAAGTTGGTGTGGACTGGATCATTTTTGCAGAAATCGGTCCGTTTGGTCCTTGGGGTGGTCACGGCGTGCTATGTGTTTTGGTGCGCCGGTGATGGGGAATACTCCCCAGAGGAAGGTCCGGTGACGGACAGTCGCGGCGGGTTCACGGATGAGTGCTAACGCGTGCCCGTGTTCCCGCCGTAAGCGGCAGGGGAGGACACCGTGGAGTTTTAGTGGGTTGGAGTCCCACATAACTGCACTATCTCCCCGTGGTAGTGCAGAATGCATTGAGCATTTCTCCACGTTAAAAAAAAAAAAGGTTAGGTTACTTAGCCCTTTTCACAGGAATAGGGGCCCCGCGAAGCGGGGCTCCGTCGACTTTCACCTTTCCCGGTGTCTGTTGGCCTTGTCCTTTGGGTGAAAAGTTATTGGTCAAAACGTTCTGTTGGTTAAGCATTCACTGACGTAGAGTTATGTTGGCGAAACGTTCATAAAGTTCTTTGGATGAAACGTTCATGGGTTAAAGATAATGTTGACCAACGGTTCATGGGCCAAACGACTGTGGGTAAATCGTTTCAGTTTCCCGAACGATGTCGGCGGCGGCGCTGCCCGAACGTGTGCATTATTATGAAGTGACCATGTACAGTGGATTTCATTAATAACGACCTCGGTTATAACGACTTTTTGGTTATAGCGACGTCAAACTTACGAGCCTTGAATTTAAAGCATACTTTCGTAAGAAATTCTTCCGGTAATAGCGACTTCGGATATAGCGTCAATTTCGGGTATAGCGATTTGTTTTTGTGAATCATTTATAAGAGATTCCTAGAAATTCCTTGCGGATATTGCGACTGAGTCGGCCAACGACGATACAGCCCAGGTCGTTGGAGTCGGCAAAGTCACAAAGACTCATTCATAAAACTATTAAGCTTTCTTATCCTTTGTTTACATTCACAGATGGTCAAACAAATGCTTTGTTTGTATGTAGGACTGCTTCGCACGTGTACGAAGTTAAACTTATGAATACAAACTTATGAATACACCTTACAGCGTGCACAAAAAACTAAACTTAAACAGTGCACTATAAAACGTTTTTTCAATAACACCCGTGTAAAACATAATTAAATAAATGATAGGTAAATACATATGTACATGGCTTTTTATTATTTCGGATATAGAGACCTCCGGATATAGCGACGATATTAAAGTGGTCCCTCCGCCGTCGTTATAACCGAAATTCACTGTAGTTCAATTATTTATTTATACAGGGTTATTGGAAAAACACCAACAACCTCTTAAGAGGTCATTGTACTCATCATTATGAACAACTTTTACTTTGGGACCAATAATGAAATCGCGAAAAAAAATCAGCTGTTCTACTACATTTTGACGAGTTATACGAACATAAATGTAGGGAAAAGCTGATTTTTTTTTTCGCGATTTCATTATTGGTTCTGTAATAAAAGTTGTTCATAATGATGAGTACAATGACCTCTTAAGAGGTTGTTGGTGTTTTTCCAATAACCCTGTATAGTCGGGTTCGTAATGAAATAAAAACACTCAAATAGTTTAGTTTAAATGACTTATCTGTAAATAATCGCATGTTATAAAAATGTGAAATCTTACAAACAGTTTATGTAAATACGAATTCGGAAAAGCATCACAATAATAATGATTTATATTGGGTATCATTTAAGCTATCACCAATTTAATTGGTTTTGTGTTTCTTAAATAATAGGGTTTGTCCTCCAAATAGTAGATCTGTCAC
Organism: Amphipoea oculea; assembly: GCA_945859645.1. NCBI lineage: Eukaryota > Metazoa > Arthropoda > Insecta > Lepidoptera > Noctuidae > Amphipoea > Amphipoea oculea. Next base: position 10,593,582 of record OX243888.1, on the reverse strand, counting down.
CAAAATGTAGTCACCAAACAATGCAAGTGACCTAACCAAACCGAACCTCGGGGTGCCCTTCGCTCGCTCTTGCATCCTATGTCGACGGAGCCCCGCTTCGCGGGGCCCCTATTTCTGTGTAAAGGGTTTAAAGTAACCTAACCAAACCGAACCTCGGGGTGCCCTTCGCTCGTTCTTGCATCCTATGTCGACGGAGCCCCGCTATCTGAGAACGAAAATATTTCGTGGCGATAGATCTATTTATTAGGTGATACAAATATTTCGTGGCGATAGATCTATTTATTAGGTGATACAACTTGATGACAAATATAAATTTTGGTGATAGAAAATATAGTTCCCATTTATATTTCTCCCACAAAGTATGTACAAATACAGTATAGAGGTATTACAACATTTGGAAGTACTAGGACGTGTGGGAGTCAGGAATCCAAACTAGGATACCCTGTGCTGTGGACTCCTGGCCCCCCTCGCCGAGAAATACAATATGATAAATAAACAATATCCAACCATCGTGATTAAAACTCAAATAAAACTTTTAAATCGCAAAATTGTATGTCAGCAATACAGCGCCGCGGTTCGCGAGCGCCCTTGCTAAAGAGTCGGCGACGAATACCTCGAAGTGCGGGGTGAGATGCGGTATCTGATATGAGGGCGAGGAAGGGAGTGTCCTTTCTGTACGTGGTACTATTAAGTATTCTGTGCTCTTACTGATAAGGAGTATGATCGCATTTGCGAAAACAAACGCGGTTGTTGAACTATTTGAGTACCTACGTACTCGAGCGTCGAGGCACGACGGAGCGAGATACTTTCAAGTATTTTCTATCTCCATAGAAAACTGATCCATAACTTCATACAGATAAGAAGTACAATCGCGTATTCAAAAGCCCCGTTGGAAGTAAAACTACTTGCATAGGAAATTGATCAATGACTTCCTATAAATAAGGAGCAAAATCGCGTTTACAAATAAATACTTGCAAAGTTTCACTTCAAAAATCAACGGGGAAGACTGCCATCGACACGAAAAGAAGAAGAACTATAGGTACCATAGTTCAGCGGTGCACAGGATACACCTTTTTTCCAATTTTTATCGATATAGTGCATAATATAATCTTTGAGTGAAATGACTGTGTGACATCCGGACGGACGGAGACATGCATGACGAAGTTTAAAGGGTTTTATTTTTGCCATTTGGCTACCGAACTCTAAAGATTGTCATCGAGCATACTAAGGGTAAATCCCCACTGAAAGAGCAGCGGCCATTATCCACAGTCATTTGAAGGCAATGGAGGGGCAGCGCGGCGCCGCGAGGCTGCACGAGCCTTCTACGAGTAGCCACTAGTCAAAAGAGGAAAGTCAGTTGCTCTTACGGCCGCTGCGCGCCGCTGTTCTTTCAGTGGGGAATGTGGGGATTGACCTTAAAGCGTCACCAAGCTATCTGTGCGATGAGTAGGTACAGGAAAACAACATATTAAATGACTATGATATCTCTTATCAGGGAGTCGTTCTTATTTTTATCATCAGTATAAACAAAGACCTGGGTATATAACTGTCGAGAACCAGCGTTTTGTCTTAAAATTGTAAGAGCGATCAGCAGGGGAGGACGTACCATCTAATTCTATTGAAACTATTTTGTTTTTACGAGTATGAAGTATAAAATGAGTAGAACGCAGTGTGTATTGGCGTTGTTACTGCTGCAAGTGAGCTTGGCGCATTCCTGGGGTGAGTACGAGGAGCATGTTTTTTTCTAATCGTCAACGGTTTTTTTATTTATTTTAATATTTGCGACTTTACGACGATAGGTACTATGAGTATGTGTCGTCAATGTAGTGCTCCATCCAATCCGATCACTATATATGGCAAGCCGATCCCTTGGGGGAAGATAACTCTAAAGCGTTACGCCGCACAGTGGGCCCATACTGAAAATTTGTGGACTTAGGCAACAAAGTTCCAATATCGATGCGATTTTTTTTTATATGACGTGTTATGATATTCCTAACAACTTTTATTCTTATAAAATTTCGTCTAAAGTTGATAGTTTGTCTTGAAAAAAATTTATTAGTTTTTTTTGTATGGAGCGAATCACGTTTCATTTTTTTTCTTCAATTGTACTAATATGTTGAGTGTGTGGCGGTGAGTATATGATAGCTAGGGTCATTCTCTATCCATGAAAAAAAAATCAGCGCCGGCTATCTGCGGCATCGCGAGTAATCATTCGGTAAAAAAAAAATATTTTGTATGAAATTTTTTGCCATTTAAAATAAATTCAAAGTATATTTTTTGTCTCATTTGGCTGTTTTGACCTTCTTTTTAGTTAAATATATAGTTTTAATAACGCATAGTTACATATAACTAGTAATTCTAGTAGAGATTTAGTTATTATTGCATGTTATCGGTAGCACCTGCATTGTGATTGATGACTCATTTGTTTGTGCGCTCGGCTAAGCGCATAACTAATAAGTTTTCAAAAATGCTCGTCTCTGATTGGCTGAATAATTTTCACTCACTGTTATGTCCACTACTTGAGTAATTAACACTGACTATAAATATAAAGACATTCATTAAGTCCATCTAGTTTCGCTCTTGTCGCTTATTTGTGAACACAGTGAAATACTTTTATTTTTATATTTACATTAGAACTATGGCTGGATTTTGTACCAACCTAGATCTTTTTGTGAAATTAAGAAGTGGCGGTGATCTGAAAAATCATATGTTTCTATATGAAAGTATCATTTCTGTCTTGACTACCGAAGTTTCTGAAGAAGACAAGAACCGAATCAAGGAGTTCTGTCGACTTTTTTGTGTAAATCTAAATAAAAAGTGGATAGAGTCATGTAGACATCAAAAAAAAAACCGAGTGTGCTTATGACCACACGACTGAAGTGAAACTTCAAACGTATTTGGCTATGAGAGGAAGAGAGAAAGAAAATGTGCGCGCGCACTGCTTTCTCTTGCTTATATCCCCCACTGAACTCCCGTTCGCCTCGCCCGTAGCCTTTAGACATGGGTCGTACTTGCAAAATCGAGTACCAGGGCTTCCAAGTACGTCCACCTTAAGAAACCAGGGCCTAAAACCAGGGCTCGAGATACTTTCAAGTATTTTCTATCTGCATCGAAAACTGATCCATAACTTCATACAAATAAGAAGTACAATCGCGTAATCAAACAAAAGCCCTGGTGAAAGTAAAAAGTACTTGCATAGGAAATTGATCCGTGAATTCCTATAAATAAGGAGCACAATCGCGTTTACAAATAAATACTTTTACAAACCATTTAAGGAAAAATACTTGCATACGAAATTGTTCCGTAGACTCTTACCACACCTCGGACACTCCATACAACGCTCGCAAAATAATTACCTATTACTACTACATAAACAAATGACGTTTGTATACGTGCAAATGTGTGCGTGAAATCTAGTAGCGTAAAAAAAAATGGCGCGGAAAGCAATTTGTGTCGGGGAACCGAACGACGTCGGCGGCGGCGCTGCCCGAACGTGTGCATTATTATGAAGTGACCATGTAGTTCAATTGTTTATTTATATAGTCGGGTTCGTAATGAAATAAAAACACTAAAATAGTTTAGTTTAAATGACTTATCTGTAAATAATGGGTTATTAAATCGCATGTTATTAAAAATGCGAAATCATACAAACAGTATAATTCGGAAAAGCATCACAATATCCAACCATCGTGATTAAAACTCAAATAAAACTTTTAAATCGCATAATTGTGTGTCAGCAATACAGCGCTGCGGTTCGCGAGCGCCCTTGCTAAAGAGTCGGCGACGAATACTCGTACCTCGAAGTGCGGGGTGAGGTGCGGTATCTGATATGAGGGCGAGGAAGGGAGTGTCCTTTCTGTACGTAGTACTATTAAGTATTCTGTGCTCTTACTGATAAGGAGTATGATCGCATTTGCGAAAACAAACGCGGTTGTTGAACTATTTGAGTACCTACGTACTCGAGCGTCGAGGCACGACGGAGCGAGATACTTTCAAGTATTTTCTATCTGCATAGAAAACTGATCCATAACTTCATACAGATAAGAAATACAATCGCGTATTCAAAAGCCCCGTTGAAAGTAAAACTACTTGCATAGGAAATTTATCAATGACTTCGAATAAATAAGGAGCAAAATCGCGTTTACAAATAAATACTTGCAAACCATTAAAGTAAAAAATAACTTTTTAAGAAAAAAAAAAAAACCGACTTCCAACAAAAACTTTACAAAGTGAAAAATAACTTTAATTTCGGAAGTCGGTGTCTTTGGATCTTTATTTTAGTTTTTTGCCACCGACTTCCGAAATTAAAGATATTTTTCACTTTGTAGTGTTTTTTTGAAAGTCGGTTTTTTTTTTTTCTTAAAAAGTTTTTATTTCACGCTTTTTAGTGGGTCTGCTTATAATTTATCTAAGTTACAATAGCCTAGTGATCATCGCCTTTTACAAACAAAATATTGCTTTTCCCGATACAGGGAAGTTAATTGTTGAGGAGTTCTCCAGATCCACCATCAGCTCCGTATCACCATTCACATTGTGACGAGCATAAATTGCTTAGCAACCATATTAAAGTAATCGAATCGCAACCCGTGAAATACTTAGATATTATTGAGTAGTTCCGGTGGCCATCTGTGGTCTTCATCATCAGTTCCACATCACCAAATAGTGCTTTCCGAGAGCAAATGCACGAGTTACTATAAAAAATACCCAAATCGCTATAGGTGTGCCTATAATATTTGAAGAGTTCCTTCGATTTCTCCAGGATCCCATCATCAAATCCTGCCCTGATGTTTTTAGACTAGATGCTGATAATCCTGGCTGCAGTGCTGTCAACATTGCATTGAACTTAAAATTTAGTCCTGTTTAAAATAAGCCCAAACACGACTACGGTGCTGTAATTTCAAGGTTGGTACTTTTTCTAATGCTCCTGGCTTCAGCATCAGGTCTTTATGTACTTCGGTGTTCCTCATTAACAGTACGTTTATCCACACATCGAGTCCTTTTCAATGAGCCTTAACACGATATATTATCTGCTGTTAGTTGTCGAGGAGTTAGGTACTCTGCAGACTATCCTGACTGCAGCATCAGGTCATGACTTGATGATCATGAGACCAAATGTGGCAAATGCCCTATCAAACATCAAAACAATTGACTAAAACAGTCCTTGCCTGTTCGAGTAACTTCTTCTGTTAAGGAGTTGTACCTTCCATCATCAGCCCAGCTACCTGAGATGGTGACAACCATACGCAAATACACAAGATACTTCGTTAATTATGCGAAAAACAATAAGTGAGCCTATAAAATTTAAAGGTTGCCCTCGATTACTCTAAGATCCCATCATCAGATCCTAACTTGGTGACAGTGGGACCACCTCAAAACTATCTACTTTGGAACAAAAAAAGAATTTTGAAAATCCGTCGACAATTGGCGGAGTATTCGATGAACAAACATACAAAAAAAAAAGACGGGTTGCTCTCCGGGAGTGCCGGCAGAAGTGAAAACTTGAATATTAACGTTGAAATAAATCAATTATTAATTTAATTAATATTACTCATTTTTTTTCAATATTTCTGCGTCACTTTTTTCATTAATAGATGCACTTTGTTCAATTTCCATATTTTAAACACTTTCGGTCTTATTCATAAAAAAAGCCTATTGAAGGTTTAAACCATTCATTAGTTAAAATGCTCAATAGGCCTTTAAAACATTCGATAAAATTTTGTATTCATAAACGTTCTATAACTAGAATGTCCTACAACTTCTAAATGTTGCCATTATAATGAAGTCATCCAACAAATTGGCCAACACATTAAATCGGCATACGAGAATATCTGTCTACGAACCGAATATTTGTGTCCATAGACATTATTACGTATGAAAAACTAATTTATTGTCTACAGTTTCAACAGTTTTGACGCGACAACGTCATGGTCGTCATGGAAACAATATGAATATGTCAATGAATGAAATTTTGATAATGGCGCCGATTCTCTTGTTCACAAACTAAACTAAACTTAAGTTCAGTGCATCTTTTTCTTTCTGTTTCATTAAGAAAAGGACAGGAGATAAATATTAGTTTAGTCCTGTCAAATTAAGATACTCCATAGACAATTTAGACGTGATTAAAAAATTGGCTATTAAAAATACGTCAATTTACGTCAGGCACGGACTAATTTGACAGGTCTAAACTAATATTTATCTTCTGTCCTTTTCTTAATGAAATAGAAAGAAAAAGATGCACTGAACTTAAATTTAGTTTAGTTTGTGAACAAGGGAATCGGCGCCATTGTGTGTCAAACTAAAAAAACTTTTGTATATTTTTTTTGTATTTAAAATAAATGAAATTAAGACCGGAGGAGAATTGAATATTGGTTGGAGGAGGATAAGGTGTGTACCTACTGTTACAGCTAAAATGTGTTCAAAGTAAGTTATGTTTTGTAAACATTCTCAATTTCTTATACTTATGCTTGCTTTTGCTTCTAATCCTTAGATTTTTTGGAAGAATTGGTCAGGGAGAGGTCTCCATAATAGAAAATAAAAACACTGACACAAGCACTAACGCTAAACAGCCTGGCATGATTTACGAATTAGGTGCCTATCCAATTTACAATTTTACGAAGAACTTCGTTTGCCTGTACAAAACTCATTGTAACAAAAAAAAAACCCGCCATAAGAATAATAATGACTGTTATTTTGATGCCGCTACTGATTAATTAAATCAGTATAAATAAGATAATGAAGAGAAAGAATTTATAACATTAGTTTTGTATTTCAGGTCAATAGGACTAGTAAGGATGGTGCTTCACTACGAATAGCAGAAAATGAAACGGCCTACAGAAGAGATGGCACAGATGGCAAATGAAAAGCAAACATTTTAAAAATGTTGTTGTGCTTGCACAAGTTTTAGAAGCCAAATTAGAGTTTATAGTATTGTTCAACCGTGAACAGGCAAGAGTTACATACGCCAGCGTGAGCATCAAGAGCGATATACATTCGTTCCACATAAATTAGTAATTAGTAAATGAATAAATTAGTCATCAAGCTGGAGTAGAGTTTGATTCATCTTCCATAATTCCTCTCACTATGGCCAAAACACCTTTAGCCATCACCAGTTCTATGAGTCTGTGGGACCGGCAATGACAAAACTATTTCCTGTGTACACATTGCACGACGTACACAAACCCCTATTCCTACCCAAATTCTGTCTGTTCCCATAGGTCTCCCGTAGGCTTGTATGATAGGTTAGGGTGTTAGGATAACTAGGGTGTTAAGTAGTTGCTGTAGGTTTATAATCAGTAGGGTGAGGTAACCATAGATACCAGGCTCAATTGTTACAAACTTAGCCACACTGTATGCATTTGGAATAACAGCCGTACTAAGCTGTAAGTCCCGGTGATTGAAACTGTGAAACTGATATTTTGTATACAAGCTTTTTATTAATGAACTACTCCCTAAATTTCTTCTCTTTTACTTTAGATCTTGTTGGCTCAAAATATTGCCACTTCCACGTTGTCGTCGGTGGCAGCGCGGAGGTCACTTTGACTACATGTTTTGGGTAGGACAAATAAGGCAGGATAGGACGTGGAGCATGTTTTGCAACATAGCTTCACAGCCACACCCTACTGGAGCATCTCCCTGCAGGGTGTAAACTTCCGTGGTCGACACGGAAGCATTGTTTTCACACAAAATCAGCAATGTCCCACAGTCCCACAGTATTTCTTGTTGCTATAATGTGCTTCGTTATATTTTTCGTCGCTTCTATTTTGTATTGTAGGTAGGTATATAATAATAAACTAAATTGGTTAAACAGAAGTTCAAAATAAATTAAATACAACTGCGGCTCCTCGAAGTACTATTGTTTACGAAACTGACTTTTCAAACATTTGTACGTCAAATCATCAAATGTCATTTTCTTCGGCCATCTTTGTCGTGTCTCACTTGGTTCACTTCGGTTGGCGCCGCCGTAGAAAGAGATGGGGGGGGGGGGGGGAAATCTCTCCTGACGGTCACGTGTCCTGACGCGATGCCCTGACGCGAGTTTAACATTTTTTACCCATTACAAAAAGTGTTCAACGCCGCTAAAGAAGTTTTCACTTCAAAAAACATACAAACAGCCGAACATAGTACCTCCTCCTTTTTGTGAAGTCGGTAAAAAATACTTGCATACGAAATTGTTCCAAAAGGAGCATGATCGCATATTGCGAAAACTAACGCGGTTGAGTACCTACGTATTTGAGCGAGTAGCCGTATAAGATACTTAATAGTCTTGCAAGTATTTTGAGTCGGTACCCGGTGTGCGTACTTGGAAGCAAATACCTGGTGTAAAAACCCGGTCGCATATTTATGCGACCGGGACCGGGTTTTTACACCAGGTATTTCCAGCTATTTTTTACGTACCTTCCCTACTCGCGATCACACGTTTTCGTAACGCATTCGCCAGTTTACTCCCCAAATCAAGCGCGCCTAAAGAAGTTTCACTTCAAAAACTTTTATGAACCGTGAAAGTAATCGCAAGTGGTTGGAAAAAAACATCAAATGGCCTGTTTGTGACACTGTTGACCTGAGAAGTGAGATGGGCTTTTCAGACGCAGCCTTATCTGAGCCTGTGGATATAGATTCCCATGTTCCTACTCTTGCAGTATGTACTGAGGAAGCGGGAACATCTACAGAAAAGGAGCACAGAAAACCGTTCGAAGACTTAAGTAATAAGCAAAAAAAAAAAGACGTTCTACTTCCATAGTAGAAGAAAATTCCGAGGAAGAGTTGCAGCACTGGTACATAACAAAATTGAAAGACAACGGCAAAACGAATCTGGCAAAAGTGGTCGAATACCTTTCCAGTAATCCAGATGCGCTATCCGAAGTAGATGAGCGACTATTCAAGAAGCAGAGCTTAAGTACTGTCTCTGAAGTAAGTGTTTAGCTCTTTATACATCACTTGCGCTCTCGAAATGGAAATACTTAGCTCTTCGACAATTTCTGAAAGAAGAAAACTGTGCTGCCTTTCCATCTTATCCAAATCTTGTAAATGCCAAGAAAAGATGTTACCCACCACAAGAGAGTATGGAGATTACTGAAAAAGGATCTCACATTAAATTGCAAGCGCTATTGGACCACACTGTGAAGAGGATTTTACTAGATATGAATTCTGTTGATAGGTCTCAAAATGAAGAACTCAAGTTAACCTGGAAATGGGGACTTGATGGTTCTTCGTCGCAGAGTAATTATAAACAGAAAACGTCAAACACAGCTACAGAGTTCGATGATTCATCAGTAGTCATGATAAGTATCGTCCCTCTTCGGCTAGTGTCTACTAGCCCATCATCTGGGAATGAAAATATAGTTTGGGAGAACCCCACACCTTGCTTAACTCTTTACTGTCGACCAGTGAAGTTTACTTTCACTTCAGAGACAGCTGATTTTATAAAGTCTGAAGAGTCTGAGATGAAAAAACAAATTGATGAACGAATATCTACACAGTGTGGAAATATTATTGTATCACATGAATTGCATATGACCATGATTGATGGAAAAGTGGCCAATATTATTGCTGAAGTACCATCATTTGCAACGTGTCCCATTTGCTTGGCAAAACCGAGCGAAATGAATAATTTAGACGCTTTGGCTTCCAAACCACTTCGTGAAGAAATTTACAAACAAGGAATTTCTTCACTGCATATGAAGATTCGGTGTATGGAATGTCTTCTCCATATATCTTATAATCTGGATTTTCAGCGATGGACTGCTCGAGGCGAACATAAGGCTTTGAAACAAGCTAAAAAAAATACCACGCAACAAGAATTTCGTGAGCAAACTGGAATGCTGATTGATATAGTCAAACAGGTATGTATTTAATTTTCGCTCTTTTTATGTTGTTTGTGTATTATATCTCTATATATTGTATATTACAGTATTGTTTTCCCATTTTAGGGTTTTGGAACTACAAATGACGGGAATACTGCGAGGCGCTTTTTCCAAGATTACAAAAGATCTTCCAGAATAACGGGAATTGACGAAAATCTGATTTTCAGATTTTCCGTTATTCTACAAGCCATATCATCAGGCAAAAACATTGACTGTGAAAAATTTAGAAGATACTGTAGAGAAACAGCTGATGTGTACGTGCAACACTATTCGTGGTACTACATGCCAGTTAGTGTACATAAACTTCTAATGCACGGTGCAGACATCTGTAACCACTTTGGTGTTTTGCCAATCGGTAAGTTAAAAATAAATATAGTATGATGTATTATTTGACTCGATTGCGTTTTGAAATTAAAATGTACATAACTTATTCGTTTTAAGTACCTTATCTGAAGAAGCTTCGGAAGCCCTTAATAAGGACTTCAGAAACGTCAGGGAGAGGCACACTCGGAAAACAGGGAGAATAGCAACAAACGAAGACATCCTTCATGGACTTCTAATAAGCTCTGATCCCCACATATCCTACATAAGGCCTAAAATAACGAAGAAGGTTCATAATGAGTTGTTGCCTGAAGCAATTCAGTTGTTACAGACTACTGAGCCTCCCTGTGGCAGTGAGATTATGGAGGAAGAAGAATGCCTCATAGCAGAGTCCGAAAATTTGCCAGACCCACTAGCACTTCTGGAACAAGAAATAATGTGATCCGGCTCTAGATTATTCCCACAAAAGCCCATCAGGGCTAGGAATATGACAAACAGCCCTTTTCAGGGCTACAATTACTTCACAGTTTCATATTGGTCATACGTACGATAACTTATACTATAATATACATACGCTTGATTATGTAGGTAGTTATCAATGACTTGCCCGTACAGATTTAAATTATTTCACCTATCATTAACAAAATTAGTATAACCTGAAACTTATTACGATATTTATTCAACAATAGATAACGTGCAGTTAAAAAAATAACACAGCCAATCAGAGACGAGCATTTTTTAAAACTTATTAGTTATGCGCTTAGCCGAGCGCACAAACAAATGAGTCATCAATCACAATGCAGGTGCTACCGATAACATGCAATAATAACTAAATCTCTACCAGAATTACTAGTTATATGTAACTATGCGCTATTAAAACTATATATTTAACTAAAAAGAAGGTCAAAACAGCCAAATGAGACAAAAAATATACTTTGAATTTATTTTAAATGGCAAAAAATTTCATACAAAAAATTTTTTTTTTACCGAATGATTACTCGCGATGCCGCAGATAGCCGGCGCTGATTTTTTTTTTCATGGATAGAGAATGACCCTAGCTATTATATACTCACCGCCACACACTCAACATATTAGTACAATTGAAGAAAAAAAATGAAACGTGATTCGCTCCATACAAAAAAAACTAATAATTTTTTTTCAAGACAAACTATCAACTTTAGAAGAAATTTTATAAGAATAAAAGTTGTTAGGAATATCATAACATGTCGTATAAAAAAAAATCGCATCGATATTGGAACATTGTTGCCTAAGTCCACAAATTTTCAGTATGGGCCCACTGTGCGCCGTGATGTCAAAAAAAGTAAAAAAAAAAGATATAATTCTGCATTTTTTTGTATCGAGAAAAAATCATTGAATCGTGTATTCCTGTTACATGACACTAGACCAAAGAGTCAAAAAACATATACCAAAATGTTAAACCCCTATTCCACATACTTAACAAGTTAAGTAAGGTTTTAAGTATGGTTTCTCTTGTTTCAGAAATCGCCATAAGCTTTGGAGATGAGTTAAGATTTTACACCAACAATACCATAACAAGCACCGTAAGATTCAAGTCCCACCACCTCACAGCGTTAGCTTACGATGAAGTGCACAACATGATGCTGTACGTTGACAAACGGACCGACAACGATACTATATATGTGGTTATGACTTATATTGCAAAGAAATAAAATGTTTTACCGAAGGAAGCGGTAGAAACATTCATGGTATCGCCTTCGATCCCGCCACAGACACAGTCTTCTTTACTGATACCAATGAAAGAAGCGTCAATCGGATTTCACTGAAACCTGGATCTGTTACCAACCCAAACGGAAATCTTTTAATCAAGATGGATGACGGGGTCCCCCGTGATATTGTCGTGGATAGCTGTAAAGGGTACGTTAAGTTGTTAAGTTACTACATGTTTAAGTATGTATAACTCTATTTTTTTTATTTCATATTTATAATATTCTAATTTACATTTACATAAACAAAACAAAGTTGGGTTAATTACACCATTTATAACTCCATAACGGCTGGACCGATTTTTATGCACATTTTTTTTTTTTTTTTTTTTATTGCTATATTGGCGCGCTCTTGACCCCGATCACGCCTGATGGAAAGCGATAGATGAGGTCTATGATGGAACGAGCGTGCCCAGAAGATGCCTGTTCACTCTTGATTTGAAGGCAGACGGGTTAAATGTGGGAGGGAACACAGATGCCGGCAGAGAGTTCCACACTTTGGCTGTGCGCATAATAAAAGTGGAGGAGAAGCGCCGAGTACGACTCATCGGGATATCAACCAAGTGCGGATGGTACGCTGCAGTACGTCTGGTTGTCCGGTGGTAAAAGGGCGATGGTGGGATCAGGTCGTGGAACTCCTGAGCACACTCTCCGTAGTACAGTCTGTAGAAGACCGTCAGGCATGCGACATTACGCCGATGAGCCAGGCTGGGAAGCGTTGCTACCAACGTTTCGTCGCCTATAAGCTTTTTAGCACTGCGTTCCACCGAGTCAAGTGCAGCAAGCTGGTATTTTGCTGAGCCATCCCACAAGTGGCTGCAATACTCCATACAGGAACGGACCTGAGCTTTAAACAAACTCAAAAGCTGTCTTGGTGTGAAGTATCGCCTCACCTTATTTAGGATGCCCAGCTTCTTGGCTGCGGTCTGAGCTTTTGACTCGATGGTTGAGCCGAAGTTGAGATCTGATGTCAACTCCATGCCCAAAAGCTGAAGGCGCTCGGTAACCAGTACAGATGCACCTCGGAAAGCAGGGCGTAACTGGAACTGGCTCCTTTTCGCAGTGAAAAGACACGCCTGTGTTTTTAAGGCATTGAATTTGACCAGATTGTCGTCACCCCACTGGGAAACGAGATTTAAGGTCAAATTCATTCTTTCCGCCATGGCCTCTTTAAGAGTAGCTGTTTCCTCTCTGCTGGCTCTTGCACTGGACAGGTATCTTTCTGCGACTGTGCTATCATCTGCGTACCCGAATGCACCAAGCTGAAGCAGGTCGTTGATGTGCAGCAGAAATAAAGTCGCAGAAAGAACAGACCCCTGAGGAACACCGGCATCAATGCCCATATGTTTCGATGAGCAGCCATCAATGACTACTCTGATCGATCGATCACTCACTTTGATTTGATGGATTTGTCTCCGCCCCGAATAGCAGAATAAGTATTAAAACATGGGGATAATTCACGAAAAAAAATTAAGATAATTCATTTTCTCATTCATTCGTTCTTATTGATTCTGAGATTGTACAGTCAGCATCAAAAGTCGATTAACACTATCATTTTTACATGTTATTAAATTGACAACAACTTTTTTCAATAAACTGATTTTTAGCTTTTCACAAGAGTATATATTCAAAAAAAAATTCTTCTGCTGCAAATTTGAACAAATATGTATTTTGCTCAATAACTAAGATTTAAAAAACTGAAGTGTTAATCAACTTTTGATGCTGACCGTACGAAGTTCGCTAGTTTAAAAATATTTTAATAAAAAACACAAAAAAAAAAATTGTTTAAAAATATGAAAAAAATAGTAGCCTACGTATCATCAGGAACAGGGTCCAAGCTGCCGGTGGTCAAGGCTCTAGAGAGAGAATCCTCCTCAGAATGCGATTATTTTATCTTTTCTATTAAAGCGACTTAAAAAAAGGGGGACGTGGATTGACGAATACATCTAAGTATTCTAAAAAAATTAGCAAACAATTTTTAGAGGTTCGATTATGAGGGGAGTAAAAAATCTCACATCACTGACTAGTAGGTACAGACGCCAGCACATCAAGCTACTACAATCTGTCAATTTTCTTTAGTAGATTTTCAACTCTATCTCTAAAGAATAAGAGTCAAAGTTGATTGGGAAAATTTTACAGTTTCGGGTAGCTTGATGTGCTGGCGTCTGTACATAGTTATCAGTCGCGTATTTTGCCGTACTTGTGCGACAATGCAAAGTAAAAAGCACGCATTGTGAACCTAAAAGTGGTGCAATAACAGCCAATTTTCGAGCTAGTGTGTTGATCTATAATTATATGATTATCTCAACAGGTTTTTTATGTTAACAGATACATTTACTGGCTCAACACAAACCTGGCGCAGCCTACGATAGAGCGAGCTCGGTTAGATGGCTCCGAGAGAGAAGTTTTTAAGAATATTAATTCACTGCGTGTCACAACTCACAATTTGGAGCCACACAGCTTAGCTTTTCACCAGCAGAATCAGGCCATATACTGGATTGAGCCGGAGAACACTACTGATGACACTATTTATCGACTGTATTTTACCAAACTGAATATGGAACACAAAGGACATGTCGTTTATTATCCTGGAGCATTTAATACATTGTTTATCCATCCATCAAATACATTGACTGCTTCAAAAAAAACATTCTACGCAGTAGACTTTCGCAGTACAGTACGGCATGTCTATGAACTTTCAGAGACAGTTGTCGTTAGAATCTTTAATGTGCATAATGATACAAACATCGATGTTGGTATAGTTGCCAATTATAAAATCGCAGACCAAATCCAAGGACAGGATTGCAAAGCACTAGAGAGTCTGGTCATTACTGCTCCAGAATGTGATGGGCCGTTTTGTGTACACGGTACACGAGTTAATGGACAATCTGTTTGCAAATGCACACCTGGTTACACCGGCGAGAGGTGCGATGTTTCAGTCTGTGAGAACTATTGCTTGCAAGGCAACTGCAGTTTCAATGATGAGGGACTTCCTAAATGCAGGTAAAACATATTCTACTACTTCAATTTGTTCAAAGTTACCCTCGAAATTCAATATTTCTTTCAAATCACGGCGCCGTTTGGAGTACTTAATTATCACACTAATATTATAAAGGCGAAAGTTTGCGAGTGTGTGTGTGAGCGTGCGTTTATATGTTTGTTACTTCTTCACGCTCAAACGGCTAGACCAATTTTGATAAAACTTTGTATGGAGGTAGCTGATTTTTATCCCGATATTCCGGCGGGATCGACATTTACGCGGGTGAAACCGTGGGGCGCAGCTAGTGATAAAATAATTACTTACTTAATTTTAATAGTTTTGAACCAAGTCAAAGCTCTCGAAATTATATTTGCTGGAAATCGTCATATTTTCACGAAATAGTCTTATTTCTATAATATATTTTCGAGAGCTACGAGTACATTGACGTTCCAAATTATTATAATTTAGTAATTATTTTATCAACAGCCGCAATTTGCTAAACACGTTTTAATTAGTTTTGAATTCCGCGGGCTGCTGTGACAGATCCCCGTTAATGAAATTTCACTTTTTCACATTTTCATTATTTCAGATGTGATGCCGGCTATTCCGGGGACAGATGTGCAGTCTACGCGTGTCATGGATATTGTCTGAACGACGGCGACTGTTCCCTAAACGAGGAGCAAGAGCCAGTCTGTCAATGCGTTGGTAGTTACGAAGGAGCCAGATGTGAAGCTAATACAAATGACACTTTAACCACTACCTCTACGTCCTGCTTAGCGGGAGGAAACCTAAACACATGCTGATTTTTTGGCGATCCTGCGAAAGCCTTCCTCAAGGAAGTTCCTAATTGTTGAAGTATAATGTAATACGTTATTTAAAACTATTTATTTTTTAATTTCTTCGTTTTTCATTCATTCTGGTTTAAATTTTGTAATACTTAGTAATAAACAAATGATAAATTAATAAAAACAGGCTCCTAGTAAATTAGAGAGCTACTTACAGAAATAAAATCATTTATCATTAAAGGTGATATATTGAAAAAAAAATTGGTTTTTCTACTTCGTGTAACTTGTTAAGGTGAATGCGTAGTTGTAGCCCGCGAAATTCCATTTTTCTTACGTTTTTTGCAATTTTCTGGTCAGTGTCAGGTTGTATCTTGATCAAAATATGATTCCCGACTATAACAGGTACGTATTTACAGAATTATAATAATTAGAATCATTAATACATCTTTCTAAGTTAAATTTCTACCGTTAAGAACAAATCTTTTATGGAAAAGTGTTTGTGGTAGAAATCTAACTTAAAGAGATATATTAATGATTCTAATGACTATAATTTTGTAATACATGTCTATTATAGTTGCAAATCATATTTTGATCAAGATGCAACCTGACACTGACCTACGAATTGCAAAAAACCTAAGAAAATTTAAATTTCGCGGTCTACCACTGCACATTCACCTTAAGTATGTGGAATAGGTTTTTAATATTTTGGTATATATGTTTTTTGACTCTTTGGTTTAGTATCATGTAAAAGGAATACATAATTCAATGATTTTTTCTCGGTACAAAAAAATTGCAGAGTTACCTATATCTATTTTTTTACTTTTTCCGACATCACGGCGTAACGCTTAAGAGTTATTCAGTGGAATTTACTTTAAAACCTAGAGAATTATCATATCAAAGTTTACTCAAAGTACTTAGTTTTAAATTTAATTTATTTACTTATTTTGTCACAAAAGGAGTAAATTTGTTTTGGACTTTTGGCACATGCGTCGTTTTATTTCGAGCGCACGCACATTTTTTTGCGTTTCAAAAGTAATTGCATCATTTTCGCTCGCTTAGTAGGTTTTCGAGAACTAATCAACTGAACATTTAGCGAGCAACAGACTCGATAAGGTTTTTTTTGCGAATGGCAGCTCGCAGTTCAACCTAGAAGGTTGTCTTCTGCTTAAACGGACTCGGACTTGCCTGTGGATGCCTTTATCACACTAATATTATAAAGGCGAAAGTTTGTGAGTGTGTGTGTGTGTGTGTTTATATGTTTGTTACTTCTTCACGCTCAAACCGCTGAACCGATTTAGATGAAATTTGGTATAGAGATAGTTTGAGTCCTGGGAAAGGACATAGGCTACTTTTTATCCCGATATTCCCACGGGATCGACATTTACGCGGGTGAAACCGCGGGGCGCAGCTAGTAAAATATATATGCTAAGGGCACCCCCTTTGGGGAACGGACGTCGGCTTAGGGCGTTGCTGGGAGAGGGCAGCAAGGGCCTGCATGGGACGACAGGATCCGAATCATTTAGGGTCAACTGTAAAGCTACAGGTTCTCGAGCAAGTGTCGGGGTGGTCATGGAATGGGGCGTCGCGACGGGCCTCGGCGGCAAGGACGGATGGACGGCGGTCAAGACTTGTACTTCCTGAGAGTACTGGTGGCCTTACTTCTCTTCTGTAGGAGGGTCGCGACCAATGTAGCAGCATCATTAGGTACCCCCATGTAAAAAAGCTGTGTCCCTGAACAGCATGCTAAGTAATGTGGAGCTGGAGGTGTATGTAGTTTCTGATGAAAAAACCTAATAACACTTTGCCCGACGTGGGAATCGATCCCAGGACCTGATGCTCAGCAGTAACGCTTGCAACCACCAACGAGGAGATGTACCTCCCTAAAGATATTCCCCTCGGCACCCGTGGTGACCCCCCCTAACATCTTGGGCTGTGACCGGACCTCGTAGGAGGCCTTCCAACGCTACGTCTTCCCGCGGCACATTGCTTGCAGAACAGATGGCCGATGGAGCCGAAAGGTTCAGGAGTGGCGACCGCGTACGGAAGTCGTTGCGTTGTTGGAACTTTAAATTAATATTATTTCAAGTTAAACAAATATCAATCCTATTGGAATGTTAATTAGGTTGATTTTAGAGTGACTAGCACTATTGAAAAAGTTATAATATAATATAATTTTAAGTATTAGATAATATGTAGTAAGGTGGTGCATTGTTATGTAAAAAAAAACAACCGACTTCAAAAAAAAAAACACTACAAAGTGATAAATAACTTTAATTTCGGAAGTCGGTGTCGTTGGTTCCGCATTTTCGTTTTTTGACACCGACTTCCGAAATTAAAGTTATTTATCACTTTGTAGTGTTTTTTTTTGAAGTCGATTGTATTTTTTTTTTGTAAAATAGTTTTTATTTTTCACTTTTTAGTTGTACCTACCCCAAAAAAAAGTAAACGAAAAGATCGTTAATGTAGACAATGTAGATAAATTTTTAGATTTTTGTTGATTTTTCAAAAACCGTTTGTCCGATTTCATGGGACCATTTGGGAAGTAATTATACCCTTTCCAACAAAAAAAGAATTTTTCAAATCGGTTGGCAAGCGACGGAGTTATGCGCGAACAAATATTAAAAAAAAATACAAACATCCAAATTGAGAACCTCCTCCTTTTTAGAAGTCGGTTAATGAGAACCTCCTCCTTTTTAGAAGTTGGTTAATGAGAACCTCCTCCTTTTTAGAAGTCGGTTAAAAAGAGCGCCTCTCGCCATCAAACGTAAAAGTTAGGCGAGTTTATAATTAAGTAACACCTCTGTATTACAGTATCATTAAATAAAATCGATCAGCAAAATATAATAAAAACACTCTGGCTATGTGTGTATGTCTCTATAATAAATTACCAAAAATGTTTAAAACATTAAATTGTAAATTATTTAAAATCCAATTATATAAATGGCTCAATAATAATAATTTCTATAGCACTAATGATTTCTTTAATATGAATTCAATGTTATAATGTATCTTTATTTCAATGTCATAATGTATCTTTAGTAAGTAAGTTTGCATGCTTTAGTATTAAGCAAAACATGCCTGATCTAATGTTTGTTTATCATCACCTTGTATACCATGTTTTATGCAAATAAAAATATATCTTATCTTACCTTATCTTATCTTAAAAAAAATAAAAAATTAATTGAGATGTTTCTAAGGATACGATATATTTTAGGTTATAAATAACCATAAAGGTAACATTACTTTTCATAGTTTTTTTTTTAGATAAAAACTTTTTAAGAAAAAAAAAACCGACTTCCAAAAAAACACTACAAAGTGAAAAATAACTTTATTTCGGAAGTCGGTGTCTTTGGATCTGTATTTTAGTTTTTTGCCACCGACTTCCGAAATAAAGTTATTTTTCACTTTGTAGTGTTTTTTTGGAAGTCGGTTTTTTTTTCTTAAAAAGTTTTTATTTCACGCTTTTTAGTGGGTCTGCTTATAATTTATCTAAGTTACAATAGCCTAGTGATTATCGCCTTTTACAAACAAAATATTGCTTTTCCCGATGCAGGGAAGTTAATTGTTGAGGAGTTCTCCAGGTCCACCATCATCTCCATATCACCATTCACATTGTGACGAGCATAAATTGCTTAGCAACCATATTAAAGTAATCGAATCGCAACCCGTGAAATACTTAGATATTATTGAGTACTTCCGATGGCCATCTGTGGTCTTCATCATCAGTTCCACTTCACCAAATAGTGCACCAAACAGTACGTTTATCCACACATCGAGCCCTTTTCAATGAGCCTAAACACGATATATCTGCTGTTAGTTGTCGAGGAGTTAGGTACTCTGCAGACTATCCTGACTGCAGCATCAGATCATGACTTGATGATCATGAGACCAAATGTGGCAAATGCCCTATCAAACATCAAAACAATTTACTAAAACAGTCCTTTCCTGTTCGAGTAACTTCTTACTGTTAAGGAGTTTTACCTTCCATCATCAGCCCAGCTACCTCAGATGGTGACAACCATACGCAAATACACAAGATACTTCATAAAACATGCGAAAAACAATAAGTGAGCCTATAAAATTTGAGGGTTGCCCTCGATTTCTCTAAGATCCCATCATCAGATATTGAAATGGTGACAATGGGACCACACGGAAAGCACCAGCTTTCAAATAAAAAAAGAATCATGAAAATCGGTTCACCCAGTCGCAAGTTATGAGGTAACAAACATAAAAAAAAAATACAGTCGAATATTTTCGAGAGCTACGAGTACATTGACGTTCCAAATTATTATAATTTAGTAATTATTTTATCAACAGCCGCAATTTGCTAAACACGTTTTAATTAGTTTTGAATTCCGCGGGCTGCTGTGACAGATCCCCGTTAATGAAATTTCACTTTTTCACATTTTCATTATTTCAGATGTGATGCCGGCTATTCCGGGGACAGATGTGCAGTCTACGCGTGTCATGGATATTGTCTGAACGACGGCGACTGTTCCCTAAACGAGGAGCAAGAGCCAGTCTGTCAATGCGTTGGTAGTTACGAAGGAGCCAGATGTGAAGCTAATACAAATGACACTTTAACCACTACCTCTACGTCCTGCTTAGCGGGAGGAAACCTAAACACATGCTGATTTTTTGGCGATCCTGCGAAAGCCTTCCTCAAGGAAGTTCCTAATTGTTGAAGTATAATGTAATACGTTATTTAAAACTATTTATTTTTTAATTTCTTCGTTTTTCATTCATTCTGGTTTAAATTTTGTAATACTTAGTAATAAACAAATGATAAATTAATAAAAACAGGCTCCTAGTAAATTAGAGAGCTACTTACAGAAATAAAATCATTTATCATTAAAGGTGATATATTGAAAAAAAAATTGGTTTTTCTACTTCGTGTAACTTGTTAAGGTGAATGCGTAGTTGTAGCCCGCGAAATTCCATTTTTCTTACGTTTTTTGCAATTTTCTGGTCAGTGTCAGGTTGTATCTTGATCAAAATATGATTCCCGACTATAACAGGTACGTATTTACAGAATTATAATAATTAGAATCATTAATACATCTTTCTAAGTTAAATTTCTACCGTTAAGAACAAATCTTTTATGGAAAAGTGTTTGTGGTAGAAATCTAACTTAAAGAGATATATTAATGATTCTAATGACTATAATTTTGTAATACATGTCTATTATAGTTGCAAATCATATTTTGATCAAGATGCAACCTGACACTGACCTACGAATTGCAAAAAACCTAAGAAAATTTAAATTTCGCGGTCTACCACTGCACATTCACCTTAAGTATGTGGAATAGGTTTTTAATATTTTGGTATATATGTTTTTTGACTCTTTGGTTTAGTATCATGTAAAAGGAATACATAATTCAATGATTTTTTCTCGGTACAAAAAAATTGCAGAGTTACCTATATCTATTTTTTTACTTTTTCCGACATCACGGCGTAACGCTTAAGAGTTATTCAGTGGAATTTACTTTAAAACCTAGAGAATTATCATATCAAAGTTTACTCAAAGTACTTAGTTTTAAATTTAATTTATTTACTTATTTTGTCACAAAAGGAGTAAATTTGTTTTGGACTTTTGGCACATGCGTCGTTTTATTTCGAGCGCACGCACATTTTTTTGCGTTTCAAAAGTAATTGCATCATTTTCGCTCGCTTAGTAGGTTTTCGAGAACTAATCAACTGAACATTTAGCGAGCAACAGACTCGATAAGGTTTTTTTTGCGAATGGCAGCTCGCAGTTCAACCTAGAAGGTTGTCTTCTGCTTAAACGGACTCGGACTTGCCTGTGGATGCCTTTATCACACTAATATTATAAAGGCGAAAGTTTGTGAGTGTGTGTGTGTGTGTGTTTATATGTTTGTTACTTCTTCACGCTCAAACCGCTGAACCGATTTAGATGAAATTTGGTATAGAGATAGTTTGAGTCCTGGGAAAGGACATAGGCTACTTTTTATCCCGATATTCCCACGGGATCGACATTTACGCGGGTGAAACCGCGGGGCGCAGCTAGTAAAATATATATGCTAAGGGCACCCCCTTTGGGGAACGGACGTCGGCTTAGGGCGTTGCTGGGAGAGGGCAGCAAGGGCCTGCATGGGACGACAGGATCCGAATCATTTAGGGTCAACTGTAAAGCTACAGGTTCTCGAGCAAGTGTCGGGGTGGTCATGGAATGGGGCGTCGCGACGGGCCTCGGCGGCAAGGACGGATGGACGGCGGTCAAGACTTGTACTTCCTGAGAGTACTGGTGGCCTTACTTCTCTTCTGTAGGAGGGTCGCGACCAATGTAGCAGCATCATTAGGTACCCCCATGTAAAAAAGCTGTGTCCCTGAACAGCATGCTAAGTAATGTGGAGCTGGAGGTGTATGTAGTTTCTGATGAAAAAACCTAATAACACTTTGCCCGACGTGGGAATCGATCCCAGGACCTGATGCTCAGCAGTAACGCTTGCAACCACCAACGAGGAGATGTACCTCCCTAAAGATATTCCCCTCGGCACCCGTGGTGACCCCCCCTAACATCTTGGGCTGTGACCGGACCTCGTAGGAGGCCTTCCAACGCTACGTCTTCCCGCGGCACATTGCTTGCAGAACAGATGGCCGATGGAGCCGAAAGGTTCAGGAGTGGCGACCGCGTACGGAAGTCGTTGCGTTGTTGGAACTTTAAATTAATATTATTTCAAGTTAAACAAATATCAATCCTATTGGAATGTTAATTAGGTTGATTTTAGAGTGACTAGCACTATTGAAAAAGTTATAATATAATATAATTTTAAGTATTAGATAATATGTAGTAAGGTGGTGCATTGTTATGTAAAAAAAAACAACCGACTTCAAAAAAAAAAACACTACAAAGTGATAAATAACTTTAATTTCGGAAGTCGGTGTCGTTGGTTCCGCATTTTCGTTTTTTGACACCGACTTCCGAAATTAAAGTTATTTATCACTTTGTAGTGTTTTTTTTTGAAGTCGATTGTATTTTTTTTTTGTAAAATAGTTTTTATTTTTCACTTTTTAGTTGTACCTACCCCAAAAAAAAGTAAACGAAAAGATCGTTAATGTAGACAATGTAGATAAAGGAGAAACCCAAACTCCATAGAAACGTGGGCCTGGCGTTACAGGGCTGAAATTTGGCCATAAATTAGGGCATTTAGTAAGGTTTCATGAGCCTAATTTTCACGTCTCCCAGCAATGGCCAAATTGATAAAATCAGACAATGTTTACATTTTAGGTTATTTTTATTATTTGAGTTATTTATGTCAAATATGTTTTATTATCATTTAAACCATTTACCGTAATTAACAAAAATAACATAATTAAAACCTAACTTAACTAAAACTATACAAAAACTAAAATATAGCGTCGAAAAATTCATCCGCATCGCTGTCGACTGGTAATGTACCCAAGAGACTGGCGGCATTGCCACGTTGTATGGCAATGCTTAGCCTTTGGCCGAAGTAAAAGCCAGCCCTTGGGTCACGGGAAGTGTCAACCAGGCGTTTTGAAATTTCTTTAAAAAGGCCATGAGTACTCGGACCCCACGGCCCGAAGGTTTCAACCCCAAACGGCTCGAAAATATAATTTCCGATAAGGTTATTATATTTTCGCCGCTTGAGGTTTTCCGCAGCCGCAGCAGCAGCGCCAGCACAGCATGTATTTATGTAAATTAAAATGATATGATGATGATGATTTTCGAGGCTTTGTTTCCTACGTAAATCTGGAAGGCCCATGTGCTGTGCTGCAGCGTACTTATCACGATGAGGTTTTAGGTAAGTAGGTATATAAAAAGCGCTTACGGGCGACTTCAGATTTATCTGATTGATCTTACTTAAAACCTCAGCTGAAAACTATGTTTATTAGACAAGGCCCATTTAAGTACATAACTACTGGCTTGCATTTGTTAATATTGTATATACTAGGATTTGAAGCAATCTCGTATTACAGTAATCTGAGATTGCAATAATATATTAAAATAAAAAACACATTTGTGTTAAATGTTTTTATTAATCACCTTCTTCATTCGGATTATCATAACATAATAATACAGTATCTAGAAACTGTGCAGGAGGCAATTGACTGCCCTGGTGCCGAGCCCAACCAAGATACCATACCATATATATATATATATACTCTTATAACTTCGTGTATTCTACGTTCTTGCATTGTACCAGTCCTAAGTTTATGGCATCGAACTCTTCTCAGAAGAAAACGTCCACAGTGAATACACACGCGTCGGTGTCCAATAGGTGTCTGTTCACTCTCTTCTGGTCTATTTTCATCAAGAGATAAAGCATTGGCATGATTCCAGCAAGCTTGGCAGATAAAGTCATTTTCATTTACCTGAAGCAAACATTTGATTATTAGGGTCTAGCACTAGCGTTTAGCAATAAACATCTGAGTGGCATATTTGGGTAAACATAAGCGCCCTTATTACATTCCCACTGCAGGGACACAGGCCTCCTGTCTGAGAGAGGGAATAAGCCGAAATTAACCATGAAGGTTCAGTCTGCATTAGCGAATTGCGATGGCGAAAGGTTTTATTCAATTCTTTCGATTGTTAAAACCTCTCGGAATCGCCCATCGCTAGTCTGGATTGGTGATGTTGAATATGAATTTGTTGCACATTATGGTATCATTTTATAAAATAAAATACAACTATCAACAGACAACTAAACGTAAGCGATAACACTATTTAGTTTGATTACACTTAATAATTACATATTACAAAAGCGTTACGTTAAATAGAAATATCGGATACTAACCGTTTGAGGCGCGACCCATTCCTGTACAATTGAAAGAATCATTTCGTCTTCCAATCTTCGCCTTCCTATTGTATTGCAGCGGCCCGTTGCTATTCCGCAATTAATGCACAGGCTCATGATGTTATAGGCCGTCGTCAAAAGAGCAAAATACAGATCCGGTTTTCCAGCAAAGGTCAGCAGGGGTGGCAGGGTACGGTGTCCAATGTTCAAGCGATGGTCAGTCAGAAGGCAATCAATTTCGGAGTCCAGTATTCGATCAAAGGTCTTATGATATAATAAATCTCGAGAAATACGGAAAAACACATTCACTTGCGCAAAAATACGAAAAGCGAATGACAATAATGACATTGACAAATATCAAATATGACAATTGACAGACGTTGACAGTATCAGTGCATTCCGTGGTGCAGCCGATTTTATCGATAATATATTTCTTTAATTTTTTAATGTTGCTTACGTTAAAAACCAATTAGATTCCGGATTTTTATTTTAATACCTATTAAAACAATCACACTTACACAATGGAGTATTATTTAATTATTTGTAACAGTATCGATTTCCACTAGATCTTATTTAGCAGTAATAATAGAGGTTGAAGCCGCGATCGGCGAACGCGCTGCCTGACGGTTGGGGCCGGGTGTCGCCAATGTGGGGAGCAGCTGCTATATCGGTTAAATGTTGGTTACGTTAAAAACCAAATAGATTCCAGATTTTTATTTTACATTTATTTTAATACCTATTAAAACAATCACACTAACACAATGGAGTATTATTTAATTATTTGTAACGGTATCGATTTCCACTACATCGATCATATTCGTAGGGTACGCTCTATTGATATAATGACAGCGTTTGTGAAGTTAGTGACATATAATGAAATAAGTGTTGTAACAGTTTACAAAGCTTGTTTAAAACAATAAAATAGAAATCTACTTATTTTCTACACTTGGCCATTGCTAATGAAGCTAAGATTTAAATGGGTTAATCAAGCAAAACCGACGATTTTTTTGGTATATATCTGATTCGTGGAACAGCTAGGCCCAGAACCGGGTTTCTCCTTTTTAGATTTTTGTTGATTTTTCAAAAACCGTTTGTCCGATTTCATGGGACCATTTGGGAAGTAATTATACCCTTTCCAACAAAAAAAGAATTTTTCAAATCGGTTGGCAAGCGACGGAGTTATGCGCGAACAAATATTAAAAAAAAATACAAACATCCAAATTGAGAACCTCCTCCTTTTTAGAAGTCGGTTAATGAGAACCTCCTCCTTTTTAGAAGTTGGTTAATGAGAACCTCCTCCTTTTTAGAAGTCGGTTAAAAAGAGCGCCTCTCGCCATCAAACGTAAAAGTTAGGCGAGTTTATAATTAAGTAACACCTCTGTATTACAGTATCATTAAATAAAATCGATCAGCAAAATATAATAAAAACACTCTGGCTATGTGTGTATGTCTCTATAATAAATTACCAAAAATGTTTAAAACATTAAATTGTAAATTATTTAAAATCCAATTATATAAATGGCTCAATAATAATAATTTCTATAGCACTAATGATTTCTTTAATATGAATTCAATGTTATAATGTATCTTTATTTCAATGTCATAATGTATCTTTAGTAAGTAAGTTTGCATGCTTTAGTATTAAGCAAAACATGCCTGATCTAATGTTTGTTTATCATCACCTTGTATACCATGTTTTATGCAAATAAAAATATATCTTATCTTACCTTATCTTATCTTAAAAAAAATAAAAAATTAATTGAGATGTTTCTAAGGATACGATATATTTTAGGTTATAAATAACCATAAAGGTAACATTACTTTTCATAGTTTTTTTTTTAGATAAAAACTTTTTAAGAAAAAAAAAACCGACTTCCAAAAAAACACTACAAAGTGAAAAATAACTTTATTTCGGAAGTCGGTGTCTTTGGATCTGTATTTTAGTTTTTTGCCACCGACTTCCGAAATAAAGTTATTTTTCACTTTGTAGTGTTTTTTTGGAAGTCGGTTTTTTTTTCTTAAAAAGTTTTTATTTCACGCTTTTTAGTGGGTCTGCTTATAATTTATCTAAGTTACAATAGCCTAGTGATTATCGCCTTTTACAAACAAAATATTGCTTTTCCCGATGCAGGGAAGTTAATTGTTGAGGAGTTCTCCAGGTCCACCATCATCTCCATATCACCATTCACATTGTGACGAGCATAAATTGCTTAGCAACCATATTAAAGTAATCGAATCGCAACCCGTGAAATACTTAGATATTATTGAGTACTTCCGATGGCCATCTGTGGTCTTCATCATCAGTTCCACTTCACCAAATAGTGCTTTCCGAGAGCAAATGCACGAGTTACTATAAAAAATACCCAAATCGCTATAGGTGTGCCTATAATATTTGAAGAGTTCCTTCGATTTCTCCAGGATCCCATCATCAAATCTTGACCTGACGCTTTTAGACTAGATGCTGATAATCCTGGCTGCAGCATCAGGCCAGACTTATGTCGACATTACATTGAACTTAAAATTTAGTCCTGTTTAAAATGAGCCCAAACACGACTACGGTGCTGTAATGTCAAGGTTGGTACTTTTTCTGATGCTCCTGGCTTCAGCATCAGGTCTTTATGTACTTCGGTGTTCCTCATTAACAGTACGTTTATCCACACATCGAGCCCTTTTCAATGAGCCTAAACACGATATATCTGCTGTTAGTTGTCGAGGAGTTAGGTACTCTGCAGACTATCCTGACTGCAGCATCAGATCATGACTTGATGATCATGAGACCAAATGTGGCAAATGCCCTATCAAACATCAAAACAATTTACTAAAACAGTCCTTTCCTGTTCGAGTAACTTCTTACTGTTAAGGAGTTTTACCTTCCATCATCAGCCCAGCTACCTCAGATGGTGACAACCATACGCAAATACACAAGATACTTCATAAAACATGCGAAAAACAATAAGTGAGCCTATAAAATTTGAGGGTTGCCCTCGATTTCTCTAAGATCCCATCATCAGATATTGAAATGGTGACAATGGGACCACACGGAAAGCACCAGCTTTCAAATAAAAAAAGAATCATGAAAATCGGTTCACCCAGTCGCAAGTTATGAGGTAACAAACATAAAAAAAAAATACAGTCGAATTGATAACCTCCTCCTTTTTTTGAAGTCGGTTAAAAAGCTATGAAATACAAACTGGTATTTGCGGCCGATAACATCAATGTTGTATGCGTAAATTTTGATCCGTGACTGGGTCATCGTTGTAATAGTCCGGTCAAGTTAGCTTCATAAATAGGGGTACGCATAAAGCTGAAAATTGGTATAAATGTTAGGAACACCATTACAAATAAATTGTCAAAAGTCCCCATCGATCCGACCTGTGCAAAAAGAAATATTCAAGGTCAAATGTTGCAAAAATGGGTTTTTCGCATTTTTCAGCCAAACGGTAAGTTTTATAATAAAAATAGGTCAGACAAAATTGTTTATCATACAATTATCTACAAAAATTGTTTTTACACTTTTTTCCTAAAAATCATCATTTCGGAGATATAGCGATGCAAAAAGTTAAAAAAGTTGTGTTCTTCATAATAGGTATGTATGTCAATTATCTTTATACACGTTACAGAGCCGTAATACAAGTAAAAATATTAGTTTTCGTGGCATATACATACATGTTATACAATTCTAAGAATATAAACTTTCTTTGAATATAAATTTATCTTTGAACAATTTACTTGTACCCAGCAGGAAGAAGAAGAAGAAGACAGTACCTATGCTTGAAGTTCCATTAGATGATTATCAATCAGACGAATAATTTTTCCAAATTACTCATAACTTACACCACTTTCATCATTTCCAATAGTACTATTTTTTATTTGATACAATACTTTTAACTCAACAGGACCACAATAGATCGTGGAATAGGCCTACCGAGGAAACCACTTTAAAAAACGCGCCAAGTACACTACCTTACGGGTGGCGCGGAAAAGTTCATAATAAGAAGAACACAACTTTTTCAACTTTTTGCATCGCTATATCTCCGAAATGGTGATTCTTAGGAAAAAAGTGTAAATAAAATTTTTGTAGATAATTATATGATAAACCATTTTGTCTCACATATTTTTATGATAAAACTTACCGCTTAGCAGAAAAATGCAAAAAACCGATTTTTGCAACATTTGACCTTGAATTGTTTTTTTTTTGCACACGTCGGATCGATGGGGACTTTTAACAATTTATTTTTAATGGTGTTCCTAACATTCATACCAATTTTCAGCTTTATGCGAATTAATGTAACCTTGAATGTCTATTTTGACTGGGCTATAAGATGATAACAAATTATGATACGGTTTAGAGGTGCATAGGTTATCTATATACTTAGCTCGCACGTCAGGAATTCACCTACATACTTACTTGCTACGTAAACAATTCATTTTATTGTTCATTTCATTTATTCAATAACAATTTACATTGTGCCTGAATGTGTTACATTTAAAAAAAAGTCAAATATAAGTACAAAAAAAAAGGAATACACTATCTCAAAAATTCAAATCCTAAACCTAAAACTCATTAAAATGTTAAAACATGCCAAAACTTCATCAAACGTCAGAAATTAAAATTAAAATCATATTACATAAAATCCATTAAGAAAAACATGTCATATAAGCCAATAAATAATCAACAATGTTCAATAATAATTCATTAAAATTCATCATACAATTCAAATTCACTATCAAAAACAAATTTAAGTACATAAAATTCATTGAACTATGTTATCGACAGGATGTTACGGAAAGGGAATATCAATACAAACGGGTTGAAGAGTGTATCTGGTCTAGAATCTCTCTGCAAAATTTCAGCTCAAAAGCATTAACTTTGAAAATGCTTAATATTTTTTTATTTCGACCTCACGGCGCTGCACTGGCGCGCGGCGGCGTGATGTGCGTGTACTAGGCGCACAGACACACTACAGATAATGGATAATGACCCTCGTAATGCGGTGACACGTTTGTTATGATTTCAATTTAATAAACTATCGATATAAAAAAATATTAAGCATTTTCAAAGTTACTGCTTTTGAGCTGAAATTTTGTACAGAGATTCTAGGCCAGATACACTCTTCAACCCGTTTGTAATGATATACCCTTTCCGTAACACCCTGTATAGTGTGTATTATTTTATGTATAATTTATTGGTTTTTAAACACGCTTTTATTGGTGTCACTGTAACTAACAAATAATGTAAAAAAATAACAGATTAACTTCATCGATCGACCCGTGCGGCTGCAAGTTGTTACTTAGGCACAAGCCACAAAACCCATTATGTTAAACATATAAATTAAAATATTATAAATAGTAAATCCTTATCGGACCGGATGTGGCAAGTGTGAACAGATCAATTTCTAACAGTCAATGAAATTCAATGACTTGTCAAAAAAAGAAAACAATAGACCATAGACAATCGCGCCAAAATTACCAAACAAACGCTCTATTGGTTGGCCGTGATTTTATCTGTGGGTATCGGGGAAGCGTGAAAGGTTCAATTTAAAGGGTTCTGTCTATTCAGTTTATAGAACAACTGTCTTCAATTAATACTATCATTCCACTTCATCAAAGTGGTGTATGTCTTTATTATTTTGGTTACGTTATAATTATTAAAATTCTAGTGATATTTATTTTAGAAGTATGTATGTATGTTTATTTGTATGTATGTAAGTATATGCTCATATTTTTTTATTTTTTCAGTGAATTGTTTTTAATTTTATGGAGGTATTTTGTTTTCTTACACACATCTCTTTATCAACTTTCCTATCGCAAGTATGCTGGAAGAGATTTCTTTAGAAATAAGCATCACCTTTGTACAGTCACGAGCACCAATATGTCAACACTTGGCAATTTTCGATTGCGATTTTTTCGTGAAATAACGAATGCAACGTTGAAATACGACACTTAACATAAACCTATAGGTTCGAAAATACTATATTCGTAATAACATAAAATTTCATTCAAAAATAAAGGAGAAAATCGCCTTTGAATAAAGCCAAGTGTATACATACTTATAGACGTGACTGTACCTACTTTTTTTATTCTTTTCTGTTTATATGTATACTAGCTTCTGCCCGTGACTTCATTCGCGTGAAATTTCACCCTCTCCCCATTCACCCTCTTAGGGGTGGAATTTCGAAAAACCCTTTCTTAGTGGATACCTACTCATCACAAAGAACACACCCTCCAAACATGTCTCTAGGACCAGCGGTTTAGGCTGTGCGTTGATATATCAGTCAGTCAAAACTTTGAATTTTATATCCATATTAATATACTATACATAATTTCGAAAGTAACTCTGTCTGTCTGTATGTTACCTTTTCACACCTAAACCGCTGAACTGATTTTGATGAAATTTGGTATAGAGATAGTTTGGGTCCCTAGAAAGGACATAGGATAGTTTTTATCCCGATATTTCCACGGGATCGAGACTAATGCGGGTGAAACCGCGGAACGCAGTTAGTATACCTATAAAGAGTACATAAATGGCAAAATAAATAAATACATATAACAACTATTCTTTTTGTTCGACTCCTGAGGACGTGGCGTGATGTTAAATAGCCTATAAGCGTACCTACTTAAGAAATTGTTTATTATAAAATTGGGCCATTAAATGCAAAAATATTTTTTATAGCACTGTGTGACTTAAACCCGCACTTAAGTCACGCTTCTCTGTGACTTAAGTGGTCCATTTTTACACAGAAAAGTGTGACTTAAGAGGCCGGCGAAGCATGAGTTGTTCATACAAAGTAATACCAAAAAAATTTTTAAATCAAACATTTTCTTAATTACTTGCATATCAATTAAGAAGCTATGTTCATTCATGTTTTCACAGAAATGGTGGGAGATATTATATGTACAGACGCCAGCACATCAACCTACTACAAACTGTCAAATTTATTTAATACATTTTCAACTTTATCGCTAAAGAATAAGGTTCAAAGTAAAAAAAAAACTGTCAAATTTTTATAATCAACTGTTGATTGTGAAAATTTGACAGTTTCGGGTAGCTTGATGTGCTGGCGTCTGTACATGGTGATATAGGGAAATAGGTTCAGCCATATTTTACCAGTCCGCATGCAATAGTTACAAAAATAAAAACTAATTCACTAATTATTTACACTAGATACTAAATTAAATGACTAACTAACTTACTATTTAAATAAATACAAAAACAAAGGACACTTAGGCGTTGAAGTACTCGTCCGCATCGCTGTCATCCGGAAACGTGCCCAGAAGACTGGCAGCATTGCCACGTTGAATGGCAATGCTAATTCTTTGGCCAAAGAACGACCCAGCCCTCTTGTCACGTGAAGTTTCAACCAGCCGGCGAGAAATTACCTTAAAAAGGACTCGCGCACTCGGGCCCCGTGACCCGAGCATTACGACCCCAAACGGCTCAAAGCTGCCCAAGCTGCCAAAGGTTACAGTATTTGCGCCGCTTGAGGATGTCAGCAGCCGCAGCCGCGGCGCCAGCACAGCCCGCCGTGCTAGGAACATGAGATGACGCAAGGGTATCGATCCACGTTGCGTCCCACACCAGAGGCCTACCTACTTTCCAAGGCAACAACGTCATGCCGTCTGGTCTCTTCTCGTCACGTACCAAGCCGTTTGGTTCTAACACCGCTGGCTGCTGGTACGCTGGTGGTGACAAGGGCTCGACGAGTTATATCGTTGATTTACTAAATTTTATCTAAATACTAAACTTTAACAGACAGAACCAAGAAAACAACATAAAACCATACACAGTTCTTATGTTAAACATTATTGTATAAACCTTTGTTTAAAGTTGGTTAAAAATAAGAACAGGCCAAGGGATCTCTAAACAATAGATTAAATAATAAAGTGGAGAGGAAAGTGACAGTACAATATGTAAATAGCATTATTTAGTGTTCTGCTGCGTCATCGAACCAATTTGTTGCGACGCCATCTTGTATTGATTGTTGCACAGGGAGGCTGTGGAGCTGTCCTAGTGAAATTGTTTTTTATTTTTTAACATATACAGGATGTCCCTGAAAGTATGGATCAAATCGAATAGGGACGTGGGCAAGGTCATTTCCAAAGGTTTTAGCAAAAAAAAAAAACAAAAAAAAAAGAGAAGAAAGATCGAATTCGTGAAAACTATCAGGGCTATCAATTTATTTTTTTAGATAGCTCTGATAGTATTTTTTTATGATTATTTTCTTTGAGCACTAAGCGAAGTGATTGAAAAAAAAAAATTAAAATCGGTCATAACTTTTGAACCGTAAAAAAACTTACTGACATTCTCAGGGTTAAAAAGTTTGGAAATGACCTTGCCAACGCCCCTATTCGATTTGATCCATACTTCCAGGGACACCCTGTATAGAGGTATGAGGAACAGGGTGTAAAGTTCACTCATACTCAATAGAAAAGGGAGGATCCTCCGACATAAAATGTACTCTGTGCCTCCGACCAGACGGGTGTTGTGTCTGGCGGGCAACTGTCCGATGATTCATGTCGGGCCGTTGTATATATTCTAGTTGCGCGGTAAACTCTGCTTGCGAGATGCAGGATTTTGCGTGACGTCAGTATGACGCGTTGTTCGCATTTGTGGTGTTGTGATACCGCTACTCATATATTGGCGCTCTTGAGGGTAAGGCTGACTCGTTTGCCGTGGCGGCAAACGACATGACGCTCTCTTTGGCGGATGCCACACGGGCGTGGCCAATGCGTTGCGGTGACTTCGACGCAGCTCTCGTTAGGTAGCTGGATCAAGAACTTGATCAATGGATTTGGTGGATTTATTTGGGTTCAGCGGAAAATGTATTTTTCTTCCATATGTACAGACGCCAGCACATCAACCTAGTACAATCTGTCAAATTTCTTTAACCTTTTGAACGCCAGAGTATAAACGTATCGCCCGCCGTACCCCTGACGCCAGGCAACTTTAATGTAGTTTTAAATACTTAATAGGAAAAAGAAACACAGAAAACTAAATTTAGTATATTTATTTTGTTTTAAAAAAATGTCGTTTTCTTGTCGTCTATAGACGACGGTGGCGTGTTGGGCACGTTTTCATTTGTCGGCTATACACGACCGTGGCGTTCAAAAGGTTAATAGATTTTCAACTTTATCACTAAAACATAAGGTTCAAAGTTGATTGGGAAAATTTGACAGTTTCGGGTAGGTTGATGTGCTGGTGTCTGTACTTCTCTATCAGTCGTCATCACGGTAGTTACCCATTTTCTAGCCATATCATTTTTCGCACAGTCCATCTATCGTTTTTTTGGTCTTTCCGTACTCTTATACAGGGTCAAATGAAATTAGGCAGCGAAACTCCGCGGCCGTGATGGGTATCGATATCGTGATGGGTATCGATATCAAAACAAAAAACAAATTAATTTGACGGTTTTTTTGTGGGGTTAGTGTAGTCACTTGAAATTTCTGTTTCAAAATCTGCTTTTTTTATTGTGTAAACTTTACAGACGTGATAGGTAAACTCGACTCATACTTCAAGTAACATCCAGCGGTGTTTTTATTACCCGACTGCGCGACGCAAAGGAGTGGTATCATGTTTATCAGCCTATGTATGTATGTATGTTCCTTTGAAGCACTATACAGACCAAACGCCTGGGCCGATTTTTATGATTCACACGTCAATCGATTCCTCTTAGTCCGACGAGTGTCACTAAAGACATGATGTTAGTGAAAATTCAATATGGCGACTACTGGACGCCATATTGCGAAAATGGAAAAAATGAAAGTCAACAAACTATGTCAAGTGGGATATCGTTGGATAGGTCTTTTACCATATACCATTTTTATATTTTCAAACTCAAATGGGTCCTGCCTGCTTCCAACTTTTATTTAATTTAAAATGGGCTTGTTTTTAGCATTTCAGTTTTTTTTTTTTTAACTTAAGTTTTTTTACCGCAGCCGGGTTTTTTAGTTTTTATAATTACATTTTTTTATAGTGTTTAGTTAACGATACCTGTCACGTTTAGACTTTCGCTAGCTAATTTAATTTAACCCCGTATAGGTACCAACGTGACAGTTAAATAAAATAATAAATAAAAACTAAAAATTATTACACGACTCCATACCACCCGCGCCGATCACCATATTGAAATTGGAACGCTCACCCATAGACAATAACGATGGTATCGATGGCCGTTTAGCATACTACATCGTTTAGTTTGGCAAAGGTATCAGTAATACAGCCGCGAGCCTTTTTTGTTAAACAATTAATAATAATTGTATGCTGTTATGGAACGACTGTTTTTTTTTAATGACGCCCCGAAATATATGGAGCTGGGCTTCCGTTACTTGTAATAATTTCATTTAGTTTTAGGTATTATTTTGTTCAGCTCATCTCGCCATCTTCTACGGGGCCACCAGTACTCTCAGGAAGTACAAGTCTTGACCGCCGTCCTTCCGTCCTTGCCGCCGAGGCCCGTCGCGACGCCCCATTCCATGACCGCCCCTGACACTTGCTCAAGAGCCTGCAGCTTTACAGTTGACCCTAAATGATTCCGATCCAGTCGTCCCATGCAGGCCCTTGCTGCCCTCTCCCAGCGACGCCCTAAGCCAACGTCCGTTCCCCAAAGGGGCTGCCCTTAGCGTATACAGGGTGTTACAGAAAGGGTATATCAATACAAACGGGTTGAAGAGTGTATCTGGTCTAGAATCTCTGTACAAAATTTCAGCTCATAAGCATTAACTTTGAAAATGCTTAATATTTTTTTATTTCGATAGTTTATTACGAGTCATAACAAACGTATCACCGCACTACGAGGGTCATTATCCATTATCTGTAGTGTGTCTGTGCGCCTAGTACACGCAGATCAAGCCGCCGCGCGCCAGTGTAGCGCCGTGATGTCGAAATAAAAAAATATTAAGCATTTTCAAAGTTAATGCTTTTGAGCTGAAATTATGTACAGAGATTCTAGACCAGATACACTCTTCAACCCGTTTGTATTGATGTACCCTTTCTGTAACACCCTGTATAATTTATAAAGGCATCCACAGGTAAGTCCGAGTCCGGTTAAGCAGAAGACAACCTTCTAGGTTGAACTGCGAGAAACCATTCCCAAAAAAAAAACCTTATCGAGTATGTTGCTCGGTAGATGTTCAGTTGATTAGTTCTCGAAAACCTACTAAGCGAGCGAAAATGATGCAATTACTTTTGAAACACAAAAAAATGTGCGTGCGCTCGAAATAAAACGACGTATGTGCCAAAACAAATTAACACCTTTTGTAACAAAATAAGTAAAGAAATGAAATTTAAAACTAAGTACTTTGAGTAAACTTTGATATGATAATTCTTTATGTTTTAAAGTAAATTCCATTGAATAACTCTTAAGCGTTACGCCGTGATGTCGAAAAAAGTAAAAAAATAGATATAACTGCAATTTTATTTGTATCGAGAAAAAATATTTGAATTGTGTATTCCTTTTACATGATACTAGACCAAAGAGTCAAAAAACATATACTAAAATCTTAATTCCCTATTCCACATACTTAACAAGTTACACGAAGTAGAAAAAACAATTTTTTTTCAATATATCACCTTTAATGATAAATGATTTTATTTCCGTAAGTAGCTCTCTAAATCTCAAATCTCAAATCAAATCTCAAATCGTTTATTGCAATCCATAATGTACAATGGTGGTAAATAAAAAAAATAATGGAAACAATTATGGACCCTGTCGGGCACAGCAATTTTTTATAGGTATAGGTAAGAGAGAGGAAGAGCGCTTTATTAAATTTCCTTATTATATATATTATATTTAATATTGCTCATTTCTTTACTCACTTAAGATTTGTTCATTATATTCTAATGTAGTATAATTAATTAGTGTTATGTTATCATTTATTTTTGTTATTTTACTTATTAATATATATCTGTTATTCATAATTATTTATTATTAAGTTTAACTATAAAAAATATTTTACATTCTATTATCTTAGATGTATTTATATTTCCATTTATTTACTTATTCTATTAATATTTTATATGCAGGTCTATCTATTAATTTGTTATTTCATTGTATTTATTATTCCTTATTTCTTTACTCGCTTAATAATTGTTCGTTTTTATTATTGTAATATAATTATTAGGTATTATAGTATAATTTACTTTTATTTTACTTATTAAAGTATGTCTGTTATTCTTAGTTATTATTGAATTTATCCATTAGATATTCTTGTATTGTGTAATAGCTTTTTTTAATTAAGAATTGCTTTAGTTTATTTAAAAATATACTGGTTTTATTTTGTTGTTTTATGTCTTCTGGTAATTTATTATATATTTTTATTGACATTGAATATGGACTAGATGAATGTAGTTTAAGGCGGGAGGGGGGCAAGTTTAGTCTATTTTTATGGCGCATCGAATAATTTGTTTGTATGTCTCCCCGTGTGCTGTAAGAATCTGGATATTTACGGACTAGTTTACATAATTCTAAGATATAAATACCAACTAAGGTGAGGATTTTGTGTTTCTGAAAGTAAGGCTTGCAACTATCTGTCGGTTCTATATTGGTAATTATTCGTACTAGTTTTTTTTGAAGGGTAAATAGGGAGGGAGCGTCTGTGCTATTTCCCCATAAGATGATGCCATAGTTAAACCAAGCGTGGGCATACGCGTAGTATGTGACTAGTGCGGTTTGTAGGTTTGTAGTCTTCTTTATTTCGCGGAGAGCATATGAAAACCTTGAAATTTTTTATTTTACTGTCTGTATATGTGTTTTCCAGTTAATATGAGTATCTATTGTTAAACCTAGGAGAGTAAAGTTGTTAACTGTTTCTAATTTATGTTGATTAAATGTAAAATCTATATTTATTTGCTTTTTCTGCCAGGGGTTAAACGCTATTAATTTGGTTTTGGTAAAATTTATTTCGAGATTATGGTCGCTCATCCAGTTTACAGTTTTTTCGAGAATAGTAGTAAGTTTTTCATTTAAATTAGCATTTGTTTGGCATGAAGTCAGGATCGAAATGTCATCCGCAAAAAGTACACATGGCCCGTCTATGGTTTTGGGGAGGTCATTTATGTAGATGAGGAAAAGGAGGCAACCAATAACACTTCCCTGGGGAATTGAAGCATGTATTGATTTAACATCAGATCTAATGAGCTGTACTTGTTTTGTTTTTTGATTGAAATATTCAATCTCAACTAATTGCTCTCTATCTTTTAAATATGATGCGAACCAGTCATGGGCTTTTCCGCGTATTCCTATACCGTATAGCTTATTTAATAATATTTTAAATTGCACTTTGTCGTAGGCTTTGGTCATATCGAGTAATATCCCTATTGCATATTGTTTATTATTTATAATATTTAATGCTTCTTGGATGTATTTATAAACAGCTAGCGTTGTAGATCTGTTTTTGCGAAATCCATTTTGGCAGTCATCGAAAATCTTATATTTTTCACAAAAGGAATATACACGATCACACATTGCTCTTTCGAAGACTTTGGATGCTGTAGGAAGAAGGGAAATTGGTCTATAGTTACTTGGGTCTGTTTTTGCGTTCTTTTTATGGATAGGTTTTATTAAAGCTTTTTTTAGTTGATTAGGGAAAGTGCCCTCTTCGAAGGATTGATTTATTAATTTATAGAACGGTAAGGTTAGTTCATCAGCGCACTGTCTGATCAGAGTCGGTGGGAGTTCGTCTATGCCGTGACTATTTTTATTTTTAAGGCTCTTTAAGATCTGATTTACTTCGTATCCGTCGACTGGGGTAAGAAACATGGTATTTTCAGTAGGGTTAATCACTGATGTTTCTGTCTGTACACTGCCGGATGTGTGGGTGGTATTTTCCCCAATGGATGCGAAAAAGTTATTGAAAACGTTAGCTACTTGTTCTGGTTCATTTACTAGGCTTGTTGTTTGTAGTGTTATATTTTGTTTCTCTTTTTTGGTTTTCTTGTTTGTCCGTTCCCTTACAATATTCCACATAGTTTTAACTTTATTTGAAGATTTATTCATTTTATTTATATAATGTAATTTTTTTGCCGCTGTTACAGATTTTTTCAAGATTTTTTCATATTTTTTATAGTGTTTCGTAAATATTGAATTATTAATTTTAAATGAAAAAACTTTTAGTAGTCTTTTATTTTTACAAGATTGTTTAATACCAACGGTTAGCCAGAAATTATTACGTTTTGTTTTTAGTTTAAGTCTACGTTTAGGGATACATGCATCCAAGATATCTATCAGAGTTTTATGGAACGACTGATAGTTCTCATCAACGTTTTTATTCGGCTGTATAATATCGTTCCAGTTTAGTGTGTTTAGTTTAGATTTGAATTTTTGAATGTTATTCCTATTAAATAGTGTTTTATTAGCAAACCAAATGGATTAATCTCTAATTAACTCTAATTAACTAGGATCCTGTATTTATTAATTTATCATTTGCTTATGACTAAGTATTAAAAAAATTAAACCAGAATGAATGAAAAACGAAGAAATTAAAAAATAAATAATATTAAATAACGTATTACATTATACTTCAACAATTAGGAACTTCCTTGAGGAAGGCTTTCGCAGGATCGCCAAAAAATCAGCAAGAGTTAGGTTTCCCCCCGCTAAGCAGGACGTAGAGGTAAAGGTTAAAATGTCATTTGTATTAGCTTCACATCTTGCTCCTTCGTAACTACCAACGCATTGACAGACTGGCTCTTGCTCCTCGTTTAGGGAACAGTCGCCTTCGTTCAGACAATATTCATGACACGCGTAGACTGCACATCTGTCCCCGGAATAGCCAGCATCACATCTGAAATAATGAAAATGTGAAAAAGTGAAATTTCATTAACGGGGGTCTGTCACAGCAGCCCGCGAAATTCTAAATTAATTAGTACGTTTTTTAAATTGCGGCTATGTTGATAAAACCATTCTTCTTCTTCTTAGCGTGTCGATAGCAATCTAAATGTACTCGGACCAGAATTCGGCTACAACCATTATTAGTAATCAGTTAGTCTGTAGACAACAAATCGAACGCGCGCGTATATAATTGGTTTCTACTACTCGGCGACAAATCGGTGACTCACTCAACGTACGATCACCCAACTGTGTTTCTCAAACTTTCCAAGATGTTTACTTGTAAACGGTGCGATGTGGAAGCGAGAGACGGCGTCACATGTTCTGTGTGCGCGGGGCAGTTCGACTTCCCCTGCTCAGGCATCACGGAAGCAGGATGGAGAAGACTTGGAGATCGTAAAACTACATGGAAATGTAGTAGTTGCAAAATATCGATGGTAGCCAGTCCCCGAGCTGATTCCGACAAGAGTTTACCAGCTGACACGGAAACCATCTTAACTGAGCTCAAGCGGCTATCTACACAAATGGAAGCCTTGCCAGCGCTGGTCGAGAGCGTTAAAGCTGTGCAAAACGAACTTGTGGAGCTTAAAACTTTAAAGGCTGAATTCTCAGAGGTGAAGTCGTCACTCCAGTTTGTTAGTGACAAAATGGATGAGCTGACCTGCAAGGTATCAACTCTGGAGCATGACATTGAGTCAATGAAGGAGACCAAGGGTGACATCACAAAGTTGCAAGACCGCATAGCTAAATTGGAGCTCCGTCAAAGTGAGAGCGAACAGAGGTCCAGAATGAACAACATCGAAATCAAAGGAGTGCCACTAACTAGCGATGAAAACTTATTCTCAATAATGACTAAAATCGGGGATGTTATTGGATGTCATATACCCAAGGAGCAGATTAACTACATAGCCCGAATTCCAATGCGTAGTGATCCAATTAACAAAAATATAATTTGTTCGGTGCATAATAGCTACAGCAAGTCTGATTTTGTTTCTGCGGCGAAAAAGCACAAAACCCTAAATGCTGCTCAACTGGGTCTGCAAGGCTCAAACAGGATCTATATTAACGATCATCTTACGCTGGATAATAAAATTCTCCTGAACCAAACTAAAGCTCGTGCCAAAGAACGTGGATTTGAGCACGTTTGGGTCACGGGATGCAAAATATTTACTCGAAAAAACTTTACATCCCCAAAACTCCACATCAAGACGGAGCACGACTTAAAAAAGTTCTTATTCTAACAGTTTTTATATTGAAAATGTCGATTCAACGTCCTGGTAAGTGGTATATCGCTCACTCCGCCTCATTAAGTTTGAGAACCACAGGTTTTTGTTTTTTATGCGCATTCGTTTCTCGCCGTCCTTTTGTTTGCTTATCATTAGTTTCGAACCATTTCGTACATTATTGCTATTATGACTTTAAATCCTCCGCTCGTTACCTTAAGTATGT
The DNA here is from genome assembly GCA_945859645.1 of Amphipoea oculea. Classification (NCBI taxonomy): domain Eukaryota; kingdom Metazoa; phylum Arthropoda; class Insecta; order Lepidoptera; family Noctuidae; genus Amphipoea; species Amphipoea oculea. Next base: position 10,552,837 of record OX243888.1, on the reverse strand, counting down.
ATATTGCTTATTGAGACTAAACAGTCTACCTTACAATAATTATTTTTTATTTCTTAACGTTCAACTATGTGCTACGCTCTTCGGACCTTATTTGTATGGAGATAAAGTTTTATTTCAGTTTTCTATAATCACCTCTCAATATTACTTAAAAAATATTTATTTTAACGGATTGAATGTGCTTTGTATTCTATTTTCTCTACTAACACTAGTGATTTTTATGATGTATCATGGCGCCTATTAGCATTTTTTATCAGAACGTGCGGGGACTGCGAACTAAAACAGGTGTTTTCTACAGGAATATATGTATAAATGGTTTTGATGTTATTTGCTTGACAGAGACTTGGCTAACCGATGGAATATCCGATTCCGAATTATTTGATGACAGATATATGGTATGGAGACGGGACCGGGATTACACCAGGACAGGTCAGACTATGGGAGGTGGGGTTTTAATTGCCGTTAGGCGGGAGATTGTGGCTCATGCTCGCGGAGAGTGGCACTCATCGGCAGAAGACCTATGGGTCACATTATCTCTGCAACAAAAAAGACCCAGGACAACATACAAAATGCATATATGCGTTGTTTATATTTGCTCTCAAAACCAAGGTAACTCATTAACAACTCAGTTAGGTATCTTCTCTGATAATTTGACCAACATTGTAATGGAGAACCCGGTCGACAAGTTTATTGTGCTGGGTGACTTTAACCAACCCAATATATCGTGGACCCCTGCAAATGATGGTTATTCTCTCCACCCTTCAAACCTGAACGGTCATGTCCAAACCACTTTTTTTGACAACATTAACGCATGTAACTTGTCACAGTACAACTGTCACCCTAACAAAAACAATAGGATTCTGGACTTGGTATTTTCCAATAATGAAGTTTCTGTCTCCTGCAGCACTGATCCACTGGTTCCTGAAGATCCGCACCACAATGCAATGTGTATTACGGCGGACTTTGTTCAGCTCCATAGTCTGCCAGCTCGTCCCTATGTGAAATACTTGTACCGGTCTGCTGACTATGCAGCAATTAAGGATGAACTCAACATCGTTGACTGGCAGTACGAGTTGGGCCACAGGTCACTAAACGATGCCGTGGCATTCTTCTATGATGTCTTGTATAAAGTGCACAAAACTTATATCCCATCAAAAACAGTTGTTTCCCAATCTAAATACCCGCTCTGGTATAAAAGTCCGTTAGTGAAAATCATTAAAGAAAAATCCAAATTCCATGCTAAATTTAAAAAATATGGGAACGTGTCAGACTACCAGTCTTTTGTAATATTACGGCAACGTGCAAAGGACCTGGAGAAGTGCATGTTTGATGAATACATGGCAAACGTTGAATCCGCTATTCGCAACAACCCTCGAGCCTTCTGGAGCTACATAAAATCAAAAAAGCAAAACAACTCCTACCCTTCTGTGCTGCGGTTTGGAAACCTGTCTTCTAGCAATGGTGAAGAAATTTGCAATTTCTTCGGCGAATATTTTCTGTCCAACTTTCGTGAATCCACCATCTCTGATAATAATGCACAATATCATTGTACCAGTGAGCGGATTGATTGCAGTCCATACGATATTGCCGCTATCGAGGTTTGTGAGGACGAGGTTATGAAACTGCTAAAGCATTTGGACTTAAATAAATCAGCTGGTCCAGACAAGCTCCCACCGGTTTTCATAGTAAACTGTGCTACAAGCCTTTCGGTTCCTCTTACATTATTATTCAGACGATCTCTGAATACCGGGGTTATGCCTGCTATATGGAAGTCGGCTTATATAACTCCTATTCATAAAAAGGGACCGAGAAACTACGTGGAAAACTACAGACCGATATCCAAGTTATGCGTGTTTGCTAAAATATTAGAAAAAATTGTTTACAGACAAGTTTACTCTGCTCTCAGGCTCAGTTTTAGCGAGCACCAGCATGGATTCTTGGGTGGTCGATCAACAACTACAAACCTAGTTCTCTGTAGCGACTTCCTGTCAGAGGCTATGTCCAATCGGTCCCAAATCGACGTCATTTATACAGACTATGCCAAATGTTTTGACAGAATTGATCACGTCGTTCTCATGCGCAAACTTCTATCGATGGGCATCAGGGGTAATCTATTTCGCTGGTTTAAGTCGTATGTGGAGGACAGGTGTCAGACTGTTGTGCTGAATGGGTACTCATCAAGATCAATGCGCATCCCATCTGGCGTTCCGCAAGGATCTTTATTAGGGCCGCTATTATTCAATTTATTCGTCAACGATATTGACTCCTGCTTCCTTCATTCTAAAATACTGCTATATGCAGATGACATGAAAATTATGTCAAAGATATCCTCCTTATCAGATGCTCTGTCATTGCAAGAGGACTTGGATAGGTTCCAGTACTATTGCAGAACTAACAAGCTCCATTTAAATGTCTCCAAGTGTTACGTGTGCTCCTTCACTAGGAAGCCCGTACCTATCACATTTGACTATAAACTTTTAGACAGCTCCCTAGCTAGGGTTAACACAGTCAAAGACCTGGGAGTTGTATTTGATTCGAAATTATTATTTGATCAACACATAGATAACGTCATTAATAAAGCATCAAAATCTCTAGGGTTCATTTTGAGGGTCTCGTCTGAGTTCAGGAACATCAAAACCATTAAAATTCTTTACTGTACTTTTGTTCGCAGTCATCTCGAGTATGCCTCTCAAGTTTGGAATCCCAATTACAATATATACATAAATCGATTGGAAGGCATACAAAGAAAGTTTTTGAGGTATATTCAATTCCGGTCTAAAACTTATTCTCCCACTTATCTCCTACGCTGTAAAAGATTCCATTTACTTCCTCTTTCTGAACGTAGAAAAATTGCGGATTTGGCGTTTTTATTTAGAATCGCTAACGGTTCAACTGAACTTCCCGAATTGCTGAACAAAATCGGACTGCGGGCTCCTTCTGCTTTTCTGCGCAATCCTCATCTGTTGCATACTCCTATGGTAGGAACGAAGTACAGACGAAATTCGTACTTAATTAGAGCGAGTCATACGTACAATGCCGTCTGCCGGGGTGTCGATATCGATATTTTCAATACCAGCATGTCAAAATTAAAAAGGACTCTTTGTGATTTCTTTTTTGATCATGTAAACTAATTTCTCGTCTATTAATCACATTTTTTTTTTCCTTATTTTTTACTCTAAAACTGTCTACCTTCTCAAATATTTCTTTGTTGTTTATATACACTCTTCTATCTGTGAAAACTTGTAATTGGCCTTATTTCTGTTACTCTTAATAGTGCAAAAGTGTTTAGCTGTAAGTTTTCCAAAAAACTGTAAAATAAAATAAAATAAAATAAAATAAAGGAAGATGGCCAGATCGTACCTGACGACGAGGCGGTGGCGTCCCGATATGCAATATAATATACATACTTAATTGAAAAAATCCGTTATTTTTTAAGGTCTAAAAAAAACATGACAAATATCTCTATAAGAAGCCAGAAACAAAAGATCATTTTTTTTTCTTATGCTGGGGCCAGACTATCGCGATAACGCGAAGATTTGCGCGATAAGTTGATGCTCATTGGCTGGACCTACGATGTCAGCCAATAAGAAACATCTTATCGCGATTTTCCCGTATAGTGCGGCCCCGGCATTATATTATGTAATTTACCTGCATTCAGGAAGTCCCTCATCATTGAAACTGCAGTTGCCTTGCAAACAATAGTTCTCACAGACTGAGACATTGTTCTTCTCACCGGTGTGACCTTCGCATCTTGCACCTTCGTAACTACCAACGCATTGACAGACTGGCTCTTGCTCCTCGTTTAGGGAACAGTCGCCGTCGTGCAGACAATATCCATGACACGCGTAGACTGCACATCTGTCCCCGGAATAGCCGGCATCACATCTGAAATAATGAAAATGTGAAACAGTGAAATTTCATTAAGGGAGATCTTTCACGGCAGCCCGCGGAATTCAAAATGAATTAAAACGTGTTTTGCAAATTGCGGCTGTTGATAAAATAATTACTAAATTATAATAATTTGGAACGTCAATGTACTCGTAGCTCTCGAAAATATATTATAGAAATAAGACTATTTCGTGAAAATATGACGATTTCCAGCAAACATAATATCGAGAACTTTGACTTGGTTTAAAACGATTAACTTTATTTTATCACTAGCTGCGCCCTGCGGTTTCACCCGCGTAAATGTCGATCCCGTCGGAATATCGGGATAAAAAGTAGCCTATATGTTAATCCAGGGTATCAGCTACCTCCATACAAAGTTTTATCAAAATTGGTCCAGCCGTTTGAGCGTGAAGAAGTAACAAACATATATACACACACTCGCAAACTTTCGCCTTTATAATATTAGTGTGATAATTAAGTACTCCAAACGGCGCCGTGATTTGAAAGAAATATTGAATTTCGAGGGTAACTTTGAACCAATAGAAGTAATAGAATATGTTTTACCTGCATTCAGGAAGTCCCTCATCGTTGAAACTGCAGTTGCCTTGCATACAATAGTTCTCACAGACTGAAACATCGCACCTCTCGCCGGTGTAACCAGGTGTGCATTTGCAAACAGGTTGGCCATTAACTCGTGTACCGTGTACACAAAACGGCCCATCACATTCTGGAGCAGTAATGACCAGACTCTCCAGTGCTTCGCAATCCTGTCCCTGGATTTGGTCTGCGATTTTATAGTTGGCAACTATACCAACATCGAAGTTTGTATACACAATAAAGATAACTTTAACATTAAAGACATCTGTCACTGAAAATTCATAGACAATTCTTGATTCACTGCGAAAGTCTACGGCGTACAATATTTTTTTTGAAGCAGTCAATGTATTTGATGGATTGATAAATAATGGATTAAATACTCCAGGATAATAAATCTTAATCTTACGGTACTTGTGTTTCGTATTCAGTTTGGACACATACAGTCGATAAATAGTGGCATCAGTAGTGTTTTCCGGCTGAATCCAGTATACGGCCTGCCTCTGCTGGTTAAAAACCAAGCTGTGTGGCTCCAAATTGTGAGTTGTGTTCATACGCAGTGAAGTAATATTCACAAAAACTTCTCTCCCGGAGCCATCTAACCGAGCTCGCTCTATCGTAGGCTGCGCCAGGTTTGTGTTGAGCCAGTAAATGTATCTGTTAACATAAAAACCTGTTGAGACTATCATGAAGTTATAGATCAACACACTAGCTCGAAAATTGGTTGTTATTGCACCATTTTTAGGTTCACAATGCGTGCTTTTTACTCTGCATTGTCGCACAAGTGCGGCAAAATACGCGATTGAACCTTATACTTTACAGATAGAGTTGAAAATCTATTAAAGAAAATTGACAGATTGTAGTAGCTTGATGTGCTGGCGTCTGTACCTACTAGTCAGAGATGTGAGATTTTTTACTCCCCTCATACTCGAACCTCTAAAAATTTTTTGCTAATTTTTTTAGAATACTTCTAAGATGTGTTCGTTAACCCACGTCCTCCTTTTTTTAAGTCGCTTTAATAGAAAAGATAAAATAATCGCATTGTGAGGAGGATTCTCTCTCTAGAGCCCTGACCACCGGCAGCTTGGACCCTGTTCCTGATGATACGTGGCTACTATTTTTTCATATTTTTAAACAATTTTTTTTTTGGTTTTTTATTAAAATATTTTTAAACCATCTGAACCGGCGAACTTCGTACAGCCTCAGAATCAATGAGAACGAATGAATGAGAAAATTAATTATCTTAATTTTGTTTCGTGATTTTTCCCCATGTTTTAAAAGTTATTCTGCTATTCGGGGCGAAGACAATTCCAAAAAAAAAACATAAAAATCGGTCCAGCCGTTCATGAGTTATGGTTTAACTATCCCAGTTTTTTCTAATTTATATAGATGTAAATAAGAATATTAAAAAAAGTGAAATAGTGAAAATAGAGTAATACATACTTAAACATGTAGTAACTTAACAACTTAACGTACCCTTTACAGCTATCCACGACAATATCCCGGGGGACCCCGTCATCCATCTTGATTAAAAGATTTCCGTTTGGGTTGGTAACAGATCCAGGTTTCAGTGAAATCCGATTGACGCTTCTTTCATTGGTATCAGTAAAGAAGACTGTGTCTGTGGCGGGATCGAAGGCGATACCATGAATGTTTCTACCGCTTCCTTCGGTAAAACATTTTATTTCTTGGTAAGATAAGTCAAAACTACATATAGAGTCGTTGTCGGTCTGTTTGTCAACGAACAGCATCATGTTGTGCACTTCATCGTAAGCTAACGCTGTGAGGTTGTGGGACTTGAATCTTATGGTGCTTGTTATGGTATTGTTGGTGTAAAATCTTAACTCATCTCCAACGCTTATGGCGATTTCTGAAACAAGAGAAACCATACTTAAAACCTTACTCAACTTGTTAAGTATGTGGAATAGGGGTTTAACATTTTGGTATATGTTTTGTGACTCTTTGGTCTAGTATCATGGTTCATGTAAAAGGAATACACGATTCAATTTTTTTTTGCTATCTATTTTTTTTACTTTTTTCGACATCACGGCGTAACGCTTTAGAGTTATCTTCCCCCAAGGGATCGGCTTGCCATATATAGTGATCGGATTGGATGGAGCACTACATTGACGACACATACTCATAGTACCTATCGTCGTAAAGTCGCAAATATTAAAATAAATTAAAAAAACGTTGACGATTAGAAAAAAACATGCTCCTCGTACTCACCCCAGGAATGCGCCAAGCCCACTTGCAGCACTAACAACGCCAATACACACTGCGTTCTACTCATTTTATACTTCATACTCGTAAAAACAAAATAGTTTCAATAGAATTAGATGGTACGTCCTCCCCTGCTGATCGCTCTTAGAATTTTAAAACAAAACGCTGGTTCTCGACAGTTATATACCCAGGTCTTTGTTTATACTGATGATAAAAATAAGAACGACTCCCTGATAAGAGATATCATAGTCATTAATATGTTGTTTTCCTGTACCTACTCATCACATAGATAGCTTGGTGACCCTTTAAGGTCAATCCCCACTGAAAGAGCAGCGGCGCGCAGCGGCCGTAAGAGCAAGTGACTTTCCTTTCCTCTTTTGACTGGTCGCTAGAAGGCTCGTGCAGCCTCGCGGCGCCGCGCTGCCCCTCCATTGCCTTCAAATGACTGTGGATAATGGCTGCTGCTCTTTCAGTGGGGATTTACCCTTAGTATGCTCGATGAAATGAAAAAATGAATGAATGGTGATGCTTGGAAAGCTGCCACGCTAAAATGGAACTGGGCTGGACACATCTGCCGCATGTCAGATGAACAGTGGGCCAAACTTACGACCCAATGGGTCCCTCTTAATGGCAAAATATCGTGGCAGGCCCAGACGGAGATGGCGGGATGAACTGGACTCCTTCAACAAGAACTGGTCCTTAGCAGCTTTGAACAGAGAGAGGTGGAAAGAGAGTAGGGAGGCCTTTGCCCTGCAGTGGGACGTCACAGGCTAATAATAATAATATAATAATATGCTCGATGACAATCTTTAGGGTTCGGTAGCCAAATGGCAAAAATAAAACCCTTACAACTTCGTCATGCATTCTCCGTCCGTCCGGATGTCACACAGTCATTTCACTCGGAGATTATATGCACTATATCGATGAAAATTGGAAAAAAGGTGTATCCTGTGCACCGCTGAACTATGGTACCTATAGCCCTTCTTCATTTCGTGTCGATGGCACTCTTCTTCAATGATTTTTTTTTTAAATAGAAGTAGTTTGAGCCCAGGAGGTAGTCACGTTGATTGCGGTAGCGGTGGCATGTTTTAGCACATCCATGGTGCAGGTGAACGGGTAATCACACTCAGCCTCATCAGAAACCTTGGCACTGCACACTGCACTTTCAGCCTGTCAACAAGAAGAGCTCTTAATTCCTGTCCTTGTCGACGCCAGCAGCCAGCCTCAACCCGGCGCTGTACCACATCCGAGGCACTGGAGCATAACGCAGCGCCACCCCGACTCTTATCGGCTGAACGGATTTGGATGAGATATGGCATTCGGATAGATCATGACATCATCATTATCTGCCTAGCCTTTTCTCAACTATGTTGGGGTCAGCTTCCAGTCTAACCGAAAATACCTGAATACCAGTATTTTACGTGGAGCGACTGCCTGTCTGACCTCCATGAACCTGTTACTGGGTTACACTATATGACTACACCCCTTGGTAAGACTGGTAGTCAGACTCTCGGGCTTCTGACGACCCGATCCCTATCCGACCCGATCTGTGGTCAAAGATCAACGAATGACAGCCGGGACCAACAGCTTAACGTGCTTTCCGAGGCACGAAAGGGTCTAGGTATGTAAAGATGGTCACCCATCCACGGACCGACCGCTGCAAGTGTTTACCAGCGACCCGCCCCTGCTTTGCACGGGTCCAATGGTGGCATGCCAAAAACATCGAGATTTGCTAAATCTAAAGTTAAATGTTACACATAAAATTTCCGGAATAAATTCTCTAACATGAGGTTCTCATTGCAGTTCGTTGAAATATTTTTTTTTTAAATAATATGAAAAAAAATCGACGAACTACAAAGAGAACCTCCTCCTTTTTTGAAGTCGGTTAAAACTTGGCTACCTAGTTTGACTCATGTCTGGGTCGCTGCAAGACGATAACAATATCACGACCAGTGTTAAGAGGTGCAAGGTTATCCTAGCACATGATTAGACAAACGCTAGCCAAACCAACAGGAAAACCCAATTTAATATTAAACGTAAGTAAGCAGTTTTGGGTACTTCTCTGATTTTGTGCAAATCACATGTCCGTGAATATTTTGGCGAATCTAAACATCATAAAAGCCCACCAATATTTTTTATCTATAATTGGGTAGCCTAACTTTTAATGCCAAGAAGAATTAAAATTAATCATGACGTGTTAATGACTCAAAATAATATTTTAATTGCTTAAATTTCATTACCCTCAGTGTCTTTGATGCGACGAGTTAGAAAAACATTTTTATTAAATTATACGTAGAGGTTTATGCTGCGAATTGTTACTAGAGGAACCTCAAGTACATCATAAGGTAATGATTTTTGATTTTGCAAGATATAATATTGTTATTATTTTAATACATTGTGATAAAAACCATTTGTCGTAAAAAATATTACATTACCTTCAGCCTATCTTGAAATATCAAACATCGTGCTGTATTGACATCGTCCCTGGATCGAGCACCCCCTCCCGCCTCCGCAATTGCCGGTCAGTCGGCCAGCAACAACAAACGGGGCAGGACGCGTGCAATTTTTTTCGCGACCGTTAAAAAAGTTCGACAACTACGCGCTTCAACCAATTTCGGTTTCATTACATTCAGCGGATTTTTGACGTAAGTAGTTGTGTTTTTTTTTATAATTTTAGTCTTAAGGCAATTGTTATAATGTATGTTCATGTTTATTATTATCATCATGTACCGTAATTGATTAATTGCAGAGTAAAATAAAAAACAGTTCGAAAAATTCATTACCCTCACTTTCATTACCATCGATTACCTTCAGCTTTGAAGGTGAGGGTAATGTGACTAAAATGAAGGTAATGAATTTTTCATATTATTCTATGTGATATCCTATTCAACCCTATTATACTGTCAAATTCTAAGCGGAAACCGGTGTTCGCTCAGAATTTTACAGTTTGATATAAGATTTCATTATAGGGTTTCTAACAAATAGTATCCATTTCAGGAAACAAGTATGGCTAAAACTAAAACTAAAAAAACTCGCGAAGAAAAGCTTGCTCAAGCAAGGTTGCATAAAAGGAAAAAGTACGAGGAAATTAAAAACGATCCCGAGAAATATGCAATTCAGAAGGAAAAAGAGAGACAGAGATACTTGAAACGAAAAGAACAAAATAAAATAATATCTGTTGCTAAAATGACACCAAGGGAAAAAAGACTTCAAAGAAAAAAATGGAACGTAAATAGTAAGCGTTATTTAGAGAAAAAGGAAAAGGTAATACAACAGATGCTGATTGATAATTCACCTCCAACAAGTGATAGAGAAGAAAATGTAGCTGAACAAGACCCATTAGAAGGGCCATCACACCAATCAGTAGAGGTGTCTAACATGAACTGCAAACGGTGTCAAAAGAAGGATAAGTTAATAAGAAGACTTCGTTATAGTTACAAGAAAGAGATTGGTAAACTAAAACAGGAAAAGGAAAAAGTTATTAAAGAAAAGGATGCAATGAGAAAAATGTTGATAAGGCAAATAAATAAACAACGAAGAATACAAGCAAACCAACAACAGCCATCAACAGGCGAGAAAGTGGATAATTTGATAAAATCAATAGACGAAGACAAACGAGATGAAGTAAAGAAAAAAATATTATTTGGAGAAATCATATCGAACAATTTAAGAGATGGATTTAAAGTTTTAAGAAAGAAAGAAAAATGAGAGTTTAGCGATATAGTCATGAGGGACAAAGACCATTTCAAGAAGCACAAGGTTTTAGGTAAAGCGTCGAAATTTACAGTGCGAGACAAAAATAAAATATGTCACAACAATGAATCAAACATGGATACAGAGAGTAAAATGAAACAAGACGTAGAAGATTTTTTCGAAGATGACAGCAATACTAAAATTTCTCCTGATAAAAAAGAATTTATCACACGTAATGGACAAAAAAAACAAAAACGATATTTATCGGACACATTAACCAACCTCCACAAAAAGTTTATGCACGTTCAAAACAGTAATATTGGATATTCTACGTTCTGTAAATATCGACCATTTTGGGTTCTCTACCCTAAAGAATCTGATCGTAATACATGTGCTTGTAAAATACATGTAAATTTTGATTTATTAGTCAAAAGTCTTAACAAGAAAAAAATCATTAAAGAGGCAAATGGAACTGCTATTTTGGAAAGCTTGTGCTGTGATATACACAATGAAGAATGCTTAAATCGAAAATGTGAGGTATGTCGAAACAGAGTAATTAATTATGAAGAATTTAGCAATGAAGAGAAAATAAACTATTATCAGTGGTGCGCAAAAAAAGAAACCTACAATGTCAAAGGACAAGATAAAACAAAAATTGTTACCGTAAAAACTCGATTACAAGATTACCCACGAAATGTTATCAAAAAATTGGAAGATTCTCTAAAATCATGCTTTATGAAACATTGTACTAACATCACAAGAGCATTAAATCTCTGAAAGTGACAATGACTACCAAGGAGGTAATGTTACACATTGATTTTTCCGAAAATTACTCTGTCAAATTTAATGAGGAGATACAAAGCTATCATTTCGGTGGCAGTTGATTGCAAATAACGTTGCATACTGCGGTTGCATACTTAATTGATCCAGAAACTGGAATCATGAAGTCCTATAGCGTTTGCAGTATCAGCGAATGTAATAGACATGACGCAAGTGCTATATGGGCACATCTCATACCACTATTAGGTTATGTAAGAGAAATATCACCTCTGATAGATACAGTACATTTCGTATCTGACAGCCCTTCAAGTCAATATAGGAATCGCTACATTTTCTTCGTTATTAGTCAACTGCAACAGGATTTTCCAGAGTTAAACTTTATAACCTGGAACTATTTAGAGGCTGGACACGGCAAAGGAGCACCAGATGGAGTTGGTGCTGTCCTGAAGAGAACCGCAGATAAAATCGTACAATTTGGTAATGACATTGGCACAATGAAAGACTTTTGGGAGCTCATTCAAGTCAAGGTAAAGAATATCAAACTTCTATCCGTCTCAGAGCAAGATATTGAAGACAAAAAATTTCCCTCGTCGGTTCCAGGATTTCGTGGAACGATGTCTGTGCATCAAGTGCTTTGGTCATCTAACAGGCTTCGAATAACCTTCCGAAAACTAAGTTGTTTCTTGTGTGAAAACGATGAAATATGTTCACATAACTACCATCTTGGATTTATGAACTTACCTTGTCTTTATGAAAATGTCGATTCTGAACATCTACAAGATTTCTTAAACGAAAACACGACGAACGAAGTCCTTCGAGAAGTGACAAATTCTCAAACACCTACCCCTACTAATCAATTCCTAAATAGATTAACCACTGAAGCACCACAAAATATGAAAAATTCATCAAATAGAGCCCAAAGTAATAACAAAATCACCATACTATCTGACGTAAAAGTACATTGGACCAACACTTCTTTTATTGGCAATGAAATGAAGAAAACAGATAATACCAATTTTCAACTTGATTTTCAAAAGTTTGTTTCTGGAAAAGTCACGGTAAAAGAACAAGGAAAAGAACAAAATAATCCCGATGATATTTCAGAAAGTTACAATGCAAGAAAAATATTCAAAAAGGATAGAAAAGTGAAGAAAATTTTTTTTGACCAGTCAGATGATAGTAGCAGTGGAGGAAACATAAGTGAAGAAGTCAGAATTGTAAAGAAAAAATCACGCATTACCTCACTTTTTGATGATTCTGATGATGAATTAAATATTTTTTAATTTACCAAACCCAAAGAATTGACATTGTTGCGAATGTAGAACTAAGAAGTTTTTTTTTTTTGAGCATACTTGAGGCTTTTTATTTTGTTAAATATTTTTTTATTTTGTATTCAAAAGAGGGATATGTTTATGAGCATATGTTTTAAAAATAATAGTTTTGGCGATATGACATAATTGCAATAAAAAAAGAATATAACTGTTTTTTAATATGTTTCGACAAGAAACAAGAGCTTGCTATAACTTTAGTGATTTTGATTATGTATGTTATTAAGCAGATATTAGTAGGCAGGATAGTTATGTTTCATAATTTACATAATTACGTTACATTAAGTAATTATAATTTTATATTTTAATTGAACTCGTAGCTTCTTAAGTAAGACATGACTGATTAGTTAACGAAACTTATTTGATTTGCTATAGGAGACTGATATTTGTTTCTGTTATGTTTTAAAGAATAAACTCTGATTGTATAAAACTAACGAGATTTTATTTACTTCATCTAATGATATAATCCAGCATTTTTTATTTATTTATCTTAGACTCATTTCATTACCAGCCATTTTTTTTCATTACCTTAGTCTCCAGTTTCATTACCAGTAATTTTTTTTCATTACCTTAGTCCCCAATTTCATTACCAACTTCACGGTTTTCATTACCATCAGTAGTACAGAATTTCATCGGCCAATATCTACTTACGTAATGCGTATAATGTTGTATAAATTACATAAATAGTTTATATTCTTGATACCAATTCTCGTGAAAGTTGAAAATAAGGAATTGAAAATTTTCTCACATTTCTGTCAGAATTGCACTAAATCATAGAAATACCCTTTTATTTATTACTAGCTGCGCCCTTCGGTTTCATCCGCATAAGTTTCGATCCCGTGGGAATATCGGGATGAAAATTAACCTTTGTTTTAATCCTGGTTGTAAACTATGCTATCTGTGTGCTAATTTTCATCCAAATCCGTTCAGATCCTCACAAACTTTCGCGTTTATAATATTAGTAGGACTAGTTTCTGCCCGCGACTTCGCGTCAATTTCCTTGTAAACAAAATACATACATAAACTAAATCCTAAGAGGGAAAGAATTCCGAAGACGTAAAATTTGCGAGTTTGTATGTAGGGGGCCCCTATATATATATGCAAACTCGCAAAGGACATCATCCACGCTTCATACATTAATTGTGGTCGAAATTCGACACTTGCTCGAGCCAGCCTGCACCGCTGAGCCTGTAGCTTTACAGTTGACCCTAAATGATTCCGATTCAGTCGTCCCATGCAGGCCCTTGCTGCCCCCTCCCAGCGACGCCCTAAGCCAACGTCCGTTCCCCAAAGAGGGTTCCCTTAGCATATATATTTTATAAAGGCATCCACAGGCAAGCCCGAGTCCGGTTAAGTAGAAGACAACCTCCTAGGTTGAACTGTTAGATGCCATTTCCCAAAAAAAAACCTTATCGAGTCTGTTGCTCGGTATATGTTCAGTTGATTAGTTCTCGATAACCTACTAAGCGAGCGAAAATGATGCAATTATGCAATGCAATGCAGGCAAGTCTGAGTCCGGTTAAGCAGAAGACAACCTTCTAGGTTGGTCGAGATGCCATTCTCAAAAAAAAAAAAAACCTTATCGAGTCTGTTGCTCGGTAGATGTTCAGTTGATTAGTTCTCGAAAACCTACTAAGCGAGCGAAAATGATGCAATTACTTTTGAAACGCAAAAGAAGAGTGATGGCTATAATGTGCGTGCGCTCGAAATAAAACGACGTATGTGCCAAAACAAATTTACTCCTTTTGTAACAAAATGAATAATTGGATTAAATTTAAAACTAAGTACTTTGAGTAAACTTTGATATGATAATTCTCTATGTTTAAAAGTAAATTCCGTTGAATAACTCTTAAGGTGAATGTGCCATGGTAGACCGCGAAATTAAAATTTTCTTACGTTTTTTTTTGCAATTTGCAGATCAGTGTCAGGTTGTATCTTGATCAAAATATGATTCGCGACTATAACAGGTACGTATTTACAGAATTATAATAATTAGAATCATTAATACATCTTTCTAAGTTAGATTTCTACCGTTAAGAACAAATCTCGTATGGAAAAGTGTTTATGGTAGAAATCTAACTTAAAGAGATATATTAATGATTCTAATGACTATAATTCTGTAATACATGTCTATCTTCTTCTTAGCGTGTCGATGGCAATCTAAATGTACTCGGCCCAGAATTCGGCCACTTGTTTGGCGCCATCACTAGCGTCCATCAGTTCCTGTAACGTGCAGCTGACAGGACACGCAGGGCACGATATTAAGTGTGTCTATTATAGTCGCAAATCATATTTTGATCAAGATACAACCTGACACTGACCTACAAATTGCAAAAAACGTAAGAAAATTTAAATTTCGCAGTCTACCACTATCAGTCCATTATTTTCGAAGTATAAACAGCGGCAACAGCCGATACAGTGGTCCTTCTACCGTCAGACTCAGAAAAAATCATCATCACAGACTCAGAAAAAATCATCATAAAAAATCGCCATCTGGTTTTGCACGCACGACTACGACTTACGAGTACTACGACAGCGCAGAGAAACAAACAGAAAAAAAACAGAAACAGAAAGAAAAGAGGACTTGGGGCTGTGACTGAGTGAGTTCGTTCCGATTTCCTCTCTTATCCAATCCTTCTATATTCTTGCATCGATTTGTACTTGTTAAGTCGGGGCCTTTTTTCGTGTGTGAGTGTGTTTGGCCGATTTCATTTACTGTTAATTCTACATAAGTACTAGATTTCTTTGCACATATTATTATTTCACATCTACACGCAGCATGTTAAAAGAAAGCATTTGATAAAAATGACTGAAAATCGCTATATGAATGAATGAATGAATTGCACCGATCCCAGCGTGGTTAAACCAGACTCGATTAATCGAATGAACCCCAAGATTCGCACTAGCTCCTGTAGCCTCATTTTCATGGTGCTACAGCGACCATTGCATATCAAGGAATAGACCGGGGGGCGCGGTAATGGTAGGGAAGACGTGCCCGAGGGATAGGTAAGAATTTAAGAGCCTACCGGATATGCATCCTAGAGTAAGCATTGGACTAGTGGAAAGACGGGTAATTATATCTATGGATGGGCATCTTTTAACGACCTTGCCGTCAGGCTGGTTCAGGTCGAGTTTCATCGTTGAGTCTTTTGGCGGGATTCTACTGCTTTCTCGGTTCTTTTGTATGTCGTTGCTCTGTTGTGTTGTGTTGGATGTTGCTGTTTTCCATGTCGTCATCGGATGTTTCGCTACTCTCCGTTTCCGGTTTTTTGTAAATCTCACTAGCAGCAATCTTGATCTTACTTCTGTCTTCGGCTGTATTCATCCAAAAGTTGATTTCCTTGTCAAAGTACTTCATGTCCTGTTTTAAATTGTCGTTCCATGTGTAAATAGGTCGGCCGACCTTCCTGGATTTGGCCTTGTACTGCATTGCTGCATGCAGCAGGTGTGGTTTGCGGCGCCTGTAGACATGTGCGAGGTAGCACATCCTGTGGTTCTTGATGCGTTTGGTTACTGTTTTTCCGTCTAAGATTTCATGCATTTTCTTTTGTCTTGGTTTATTCCTAGAGTGGTTAATCAAGTCTCTCATGATAACTCGCTCGTATCTTCTGAGTCTTGACCTGTTGGCTTTGGTAAGTGCCGATACTTTCAACCCATGTATCATGCACGGTACGATCACCATTCGATACATGAGTCTGGCTAATTTCCAGTCCATATTTGAGTTATTTATGAATGGTATTAACGATTTGGCGTTTTTCATGGCCTGTTCGCAACGTTTTTTTATAGTTCTTTTTCTGCTTAATGTAGACGTTATGTATGTACCTAGGTATTTAATTTCGTCACATGTCGCTATATTTATTCCATTAAGGGTTATGTGTGTCGTTATCTGTGTAGCTATGGGGTCCCTAATTATTAGGTCCTTACATATGAAATTGGCGTTTTGTATGGAAGGAACAAAAAGTCGAATATTTTTTAATATAATATATTTAATTAATCAAAGTATGAACCATTGTTTTCAATGCACTTTTGCCATCTTATAGGTAGTTCATTGATCCCTTTACTAAAAAAACCAGTCGGACGGGAATCAATAAAATCTTTGAAGGCGATTTGGACTGCCCCATCGGAGTTGAATTTTTTCCCTTGCAAAAAGTTATCCAAATTGCGAAAAAAATGGTAATCTGTTGGAGCAAGGTCCGGGGAGTACGGAGGATGTCTAAGACATTCCAATTCAAGCTCTTCTAATTTGGTAGCCGTCTGTTGCGCAGTGTGTGGTCTGGCGTTGTCGTGAAGCAGCAGTGGCGTGGAGCGATTGACCAGCCTTGGTTGTTTAGCCGCTAGCTTTTCCATCATGGTTTGTAATTGCTGACAATAGACATCAGCTGTAATAGTCTGGCCAGATTTGAGAAAACTGTAATGAACAATACCGGCACTAGTCCACCAAACGCTTACAAGTAACTTTTTTGGGGTTAATTTTCGCTTGGGGCAGGATTTGGCTGGCTGGCCAGGATCCAACCATTGCGCTGAGCGCTTCCGATTATCGTAAAGAATCCATTTTTCATCACAGGTAATGATTCGGTTTAAAATACCTTCATTGTTGTGCCGGTTCAGTAATGTAACGCAGCAGTCGACGCGCGTTTGCCGGTTTGCTTCAGTCAATTCGTGAGGTACCCACCTTTCAAGCTTTTTAATCTTCCCAATTTGCTTCAAGTGAATTAAAACAGTTTTATCACTAACATCGAAGCCTGCAGCTAACTCGGACGTGGTTTGCGATGGGTCCGCTTCCACAATAGCCTTCAATTCTCCATTATCAACTTGGGTCTCAGGCCGTCCACGGGGCTTGTTCTGCAGGTCGAAATTTCCAGAACGAAAACGTTGGAACCAAAAACGAACTGTGTTTTCTTTTGCAACATGACCGCCATACACATCATTCACCCTTCGAGTCGTTTCCGCAGCACTAGTGCCACGGCGGAACTCGTACTCGTAAATAATGCGATATTTTAAATTTTCCATTTTGTAAAATGAGTGACGCAAACAGAAAAAACAGAAGAAAAAAAACAAATGAATGACGGTCATCGAAGCACAAATACATGAGTAAATAGCTGTACAAATTTGAATTTGGAATTCCTTACCAAAGAGGAGAAATTCGTGATTAAAGTGGCCAGTACGAAAAACGCCAATTTCATATGTAAGGACCTAATAGTACTTTTGTTTCGTTAATTTGAAGGCCTACACTATCTAGTAGGGGTTTAATATGGTATACGATACCTTCTAACCCTTTTAGGTCATCTGTAATGATGATAAGGTCGTCCGCAAATTATAGTACTAGGGGGAGTGAGATTTCACGATCCTGGTCAAGTTTTATTAATTGGGTTTCCTCTTCGAGAGTTCTAAGGACTTCGTCGATGACCAGTGTAAACAGGCGAGGGGACAGAGGGCAACCTTGTTTGTGCTTGTTAAGTCGGGGCCTTTTTTCGTGTGTGAGTGTGTTTGGCCGATTTCATTTACTGTTAATTCTACATACTAGATTTCTTTGCACATATTACGAGTATTATTTCACATCTACACGCAGCATGTTAAAAGAAAGCATTTGATAAAAATTACTGAAAATCGCTATAAGCAATTAATAGCAGCACGTGGCAGCTTGAAAGCTAAGCTGACTCATTTTACCACATATTTAAATTCAATAAAATCAAAATCTCAAACTCCAATAACAGAAATTTAGCGAACCGAACTAGAATGCCGGTTAACAAAACTAGATTCAGTCAACACTCAATTTGATACCATACAAACAGAGATCGAGGCGCTGGCCAACGATCATGAAGATGAGTACGAGCAGCGAGAGCAGTTTGACAACCGGTTCTATGCGCTGCTAGCAGAAGCCACCGCGCTGGTTAGTTCAGCACGGAAACGGGGCCCCAAGTCTGCTATTTTTTAAAAATTCATCATTCCAACACGATCCCATTGTCATTTTGCTAAAAGTACGTAATCTGCAAATTCATAATGGTCGATCATTGGTCGGTCAGTGGTCTCGCAATGTAGTCGTAATAGAATCGTGGTAGAATAACATTGTCGTATTGCCATTATAATAAAACCCGTTAGTAGAAATGATTTTCGAAAAACTACTACTAAAGGAGACGTTCAATAAATGTATGGGGCTTGGTACTAAAATAATTGAAAATTTAAACAGCCTTCTGAGCTTTATGAGCTGAAAGAGGGTAATTATTTTGACGTCTTTGGGTATTTAATTTTTTTTTACAGCCCGCCGTTTTTTTTTAAATCAAGTGTTGAAAAATAAAATGCTTGCATCACTAACTACAAACATTATTATATTTTAGTGTTAGCAGCCCTGTGAGAAATGACGTGACAATGACAATGTCAGTCAGCGCGGCTGTCATTGTCATTTCTCATCGTCAATTATCATAGAAATAAGTGGCTATGTACATACTTATACTTTATAATTAAGAACATTAATACATTTGTTGAAATATTTTTCTACATATGGACTTGTACCAGTGGTTATGGTTTTAGTGGTTAGTGGTTATTTTAACGTCATTCTGACATTTACAGATTTGACCTTTTTCGACACGTTTTGATATTGCATTGTCATGATAATCAATATTTTCTGTCACAATTTCATGGAGCTGCAGCTAAAATTATAATAAAATCTCAAAGTATTTAATAGAAACAGAAACTTTAGCCACATTTAAAATAGTTATATTCCATAGAAATGAATAAATAAAGGCTACGTGCGTTTCGTTGTACTGAAACATTTTTCACTTTTTTACAAAAACGGGCGCCTGAAAATATCATATTTAACTATAATCGAGTAGCTTAATACATAAGCTTTCTAATAAGGTACATCACATTAGCGTTTAAAAATCTTCGGAATTTAGTACCACTTTTGACCTCTCCTTTAAACATTTATTCATGCCAGATTTCATTTATATATATTTTTACATATTATTTATTAGTGTTATATGCAATCTGAAGTAGATAGAAGTTCGTAAATAGCAAAAACATTAAGTTTCTCAATAATATTTTATCTGTTTAGCTAAAGTCAAACGTGACATTACTTCTGTTTTTAACCGACTTCTTATTTCTAACGGCCGGTGTTTTAGTTATTTATTTTCATTTGAGTATTTCGACGCGGTCTAGCCATAAGGGGAATGAGTTCTTCGATTAAGCCCCTTACTGAGTCCTTTCCAAGGCGAAACGTTATTAAAAACTCCGCCTCGGGAATATCAGTAAAGGGGTTTGTATGCATTCTCGCCAAGCGACGGGCTCGACGACGTCTTCTGCATTCCGCCCGTCTTCTTTCGCTAGCATCCACTGCGTTGGCTAGCTCGAGAATATGTGCTCGTAGTGAATAGATTTTTCATTTCCACAAACACGAAATAATAAGCAAACACTTTGTTACTGAGCTTAAAAAGCAATGACTGCACAATGACGTTCCAATGGTAGGTCACTGGTCAAATGAACTGTCAAAATTTTAGCAGATTACCGCTTAGGTCAGTCACTCATTTGTCATTATGTACGAGATTACCATTCAATGCCATTTCTTTCAATGGAGTGTCAGTGGTTGACCATTGGAAAGTCATAATGACGCCATTATATTAATAGATTACCAAACTTGTCAAAATCAACAATTATGAAACCAATGATAGACCATTCTGACACTATTGTAATAGCAGACTTGAGGCCCGGGTGGCCCGTGACGAGCGGGAGGAAGGCTGCCACGACGCCAGCGGGTCCGACAGTGACGCTCACCAGGGTTTCGTGAGGCTACCTAAGATCAACCTGCCTCACTTTGACGGCAACTTTCAACACTGGCTCGAGTTCAAAGATACCTATATCTCACTCATACACAACAACAAAAGCATAAATCAGATCAACAAGTTTCACTACCTTCGCGCTGCTCTCAAAGGCAATGCAGCTTTACTTATTCAAAGTGTAGAATTCAGATCAGATAACTATAATAAAGCATGGGATTTGTTAACAAGTAGGTTTGACAATGAACGCCTTTTAATTACCCAAGTAGCAAACAATTGTCTTAAAAAGGTATTGTAGATATCTTGAAGACAAGTAGACGAATTCCAGTTGTTGTCTTGGCTAAAACTATTATGTCCCTCAAGATATCTTCTAGATACACTCCAAGAATCAGTTAAGTAAAAGTGGGCACAGTATTTAAGAACTTGATCGTTAATACTACTGTTTAGATCATAGAAATATAAAATATATCTATGGTTTAGATAAACTTTAACCCTACTTAAGAATATGGTTTTGCAGAACTCTTAAACACTGTCTTCAAGATATCTTGTAGGTTGACTTAAGATAAAGAAATAGACTTAAAGATATCTACAATACCTAATTAAAACTATCAATTTTGAATTGCAGATATTCGATCTTGTCTTAGTGAAGTATTAATAAAAACTAATTTTGCTTTAAAGTGCTTTAAGTAATATTATTTTAGAAAATATGGTGAACTTTTAAAGTATTTTAAGACTTATGAAAATGGCGATTAAACATCTATTTTTAATGTCTAGAAAAGGCTTTCTTATGTCGTTGAATGCATTGAAAATTTAAAACGCATGATAATTTCTCGTGTAAAATCTATAGATAGTGCTATAAAACAGACGGGCTTTTAAAATACTAGAAAACAAACAAAAACATTTTGTATAATAATATTTCAAATTAAATTTTTTGTGGCATTTAGTGCAGAATACTACATTTTTTATAAATGTGTAAGTTATTAATGTAATTAGAATGATTACCTATGACAAAAATGTAAGTTCAATCTACTCTAGTTTTTGATGAAGTATTGTCGGAATTTTTTTTATATTTTTTTCACTTATAGTGCAAAATGGCGTTAAATCTTATTTTTCCTCAGGAAGTAAGATTTTAGACAATACTGATTTGGTAAGGCTAGTTCAGACAAAGTTAAGACAAGTTACACTTGAAGTAGTGCTAGTTAAGAGATATTATACTTAACCTATACTAAAAACAGTATTGGTGAAGTACTATATAATTTGTTTGGTATTAAGTGATTCTATAGTTTGATTTAGTTAAAACCAGATTACGTCTTAATGTTTTCTTAACTTGTCATTTATTGTTCTTGTGTGGTTCTTGTTTATTTTGTGGTGGAAACAGGTTTATGCAAGATAGTCGAAAGAATATGATTAAATTAATATAGGTAGGTACCTAATGTTTGAATTCGACGAAGCATAACAGAACACAGGGGTTTAAATTCAGCTGTAAGTAGCTTACTAATTGATATATTGCTTAAATAAATTAAACTATCCAATCCCCATTTCTTTAGAGGCCACCCAAACTCAGGAAAAATAATTAATTAATAACTTCTGTTCTGCTTATTTGATAATCTCGACTCGGCACATTGGTTACGTTTAATTTTTTAACCGACTCCAAAAAAGGAGGTTCTGTATTCGACCCGTATGTATGTATGTATACAGGATGAAATTGAACACATGCGACAAATCGAAATGGGAGATTGTACTCATTATTATGAGCAACTTTTACTATGGGACCAAACCTGAAATCGCGAAAAAAAAATCAGCTGTTCCCTACATTTATGTTCGCATAACTCATCAAAATGTAGGGAACAACTGATTTTTTTTTTGCGATTTCAGGTTTGGTCCCATAGTAAAAGTTGTTCATAATAATTTAATGAGTACAATCTCCCATTTCGATTTGTCGCATGTGTTCAATTTCATCCTGTATAATATGTATGTATGTCCGCGATTTTCTCAAAAACTAATGAACCGATTTTGATAATTTTTTATCAATATAATCTACATACTTTCGGGAAGGTTTTAGTATATAATACATAAGGTAATTATTCTTATGGACGAAGTTGTATGCATAAATGTACTGCATCTCCGGCATTTCTATGCGAATTTTGATGATTCTTCTAGTCGGTGTCTTCAATAATTCTTCAATGCACTAGTGTTACTTAATTTAATTTGTGTGGGGTAGGTACAACTGAGATCTTTAGGGTCGTAAAGATATTTAGAAAGAACAAATCAGATTGGCTGCCAAAAGTATAATGTCTATATTTAATACGAAACAAGTACTTAAAATCTATATAAATAAAAACAAAAGGCCTGACTGACTGACTGACTGACTGACTGACTGACTGACTCATCAACGCCCAGCCCAAACCCTTAGACTTAGAAAGCTGAAATTTTACACAGTGGTTCCCTTTATAATGTAGACAAGGAATAAGAAAGGATTTTTCGAAATTCAACCCCTAAGGCAGTCAAATAGGGGATGAAAGTTTGTATGAAAGTCCCTCAGTTTTAAAGTTAGGATCTTCAAATTTTGTTTTTAGGCTGACTATTAAAAATAAATTTACACGTGTCTCAGCGTTTTTGATAATTCCACCCCCAAAGGGCTAAAAAGGGGGATGAAATTGTGTATGAAAGTCCGTCAGATTAAAAGTTAGGATCTTCAAATTTTGTGTTTAGGCTGACGATTGAAAATTAATTTATACGTGTCTCAGCGTTTTTGATAATTTCACCCCCAAAGGGGTATGAACGACCTGACTGAGATATCAACGGATAGCCTAAACCGCTGGTCCTAGGGATATGAATTTTGGAGGGTGTGTTCTTTGTGAAGAGTAGGTATCCAGTAAGAAGGGGTTTTTAGAAATTCAACCTTTAAGGGGTTGAAAAGGGGGGATTTTGTTTGTATGAAAAATCTTATTCCTTGAGTTAATAACCTTGAAACTTTGCACGAATACCTATCCAAGTAAAAAACAAAGTTTGGCATTTTTCGTTTTTCTAAAGTACCCCCTAAAGAGGTAATGGGGGTGTCAAAATTGGTATGGAAGAATTTTAACGCGCTATCCGAGTAACTCGAAACTCAGTATTTATACTAAGGACTAAAAATAAAGAATAACGTGTGTCAGGGTTTTTCGAAAATCTACCCCTAACTGTGTGAAAAGGGGTAGTTAATTTTACAGGGGAGGATTTTACTGCGTGACTTGATTAGCTCGAAAATTGGCATAAATAATCTTTGAGTCAAGTTATGAACACATCTCAAACAATTTTTTGAAATTCCACCCCTATGGGGGTGAAAAGCGGGAATGCTGTTTATATGAAAAATCTTATTCACTTGGTTAATAAACTTGAAACTTGCCACGAATATTAATCTAAGTAAATTATGGAGTTTGGCATTTTTTGTTTTTACAAACTACCCCCTAGAGGGGGGTTGGGGGCGTCAAAATTTGTATGGAAAAATTTTAACGCGTGGTCCCATTACCTCGAAACTCAGTATATATACTTAAGATCAAAAACAAAGAATGACGTGTATCAGGGTTTCCCCAAAAACTTTCCCCTAACGGGGTGAAAAGGGGTAGTTAATTATACAGGGAAGGATTTTAATGCGTGGCTTGAATAACTCAAAAATTCGTATAAATAATCTTTGAGTCAAGTAATGAACACCTCCCAAACAATTTAGCGAAATTCCACCCCTATGGGGGTGAAAACCGGGAATACAGTGTATATGAAAAATCTTATTCATTTGGTTAATAAACATGAAACTTGGCACGAAAACTCATAAAAGTAAATTATAAAGTTTGGCATTTTTTGTTTTTATAAACTACTCTTTACAGGGGGATTGGGGGCGTCAAGATTTGTATGGAAGAATTGTAACGCGTGGTCCGATTACCTCGAAACTCAGTATTTATAGACCAAAAACAAAGAATAACATGTAGGTATCAGGATTTCCCAAAAATCTACCCCTAACGGGGTGAAAAGGGGTAATTAATTTTACATGGGAGGATTTTACTGCGTGGTTTGATTAACTCGAAAATTGGTACAAATAATCTTTGAGTCAAGTAATGAACACATCCCAAACGATTTTACGAAATTCCACCCCTATCGGGGTGAAAAGCGGTGATACAGTTTATATGAAAAATCTTATTTATTTATTTGATAAACATGAAACTTGGCAATATTTGGGTCAGTAAATAACAAAGATTGTCACTTTTAGTTTAAAAAAAAACCCCTTACAGAGGATTTAGGGGGTGACAAAATTGATAGGTTAGAAAAATATGTAACCCGCTGTCGGATTAACTCGAAACTCGGTACTACTAAAACAAAAAATAAAACAAGTATGTGTTTTAGGGTTTTTCAAAAATCGACTCCTACCAAGGTGGGAAATGGTAAGTAATAAAGTTTAAGGGGTGGATATTACTGCTTCCATCCATTAACTCGAAAATTGGTATAGGTCTTTGAGTCAAGTTATGAACACATCACGAACATTTTTCAAAATTCCACCCCTGTGGGGGTGAAAAGCGGGGATACAGTTTATTTGAAAAATCTGATTCCTTTGATCTATAAATTAAAAAATTGGCCCGAATACTTATTTTATCTAAATAAATGATAAAGTACCTACATACATTTTCGAAATTTTTAGAGGAAAGTATGAATTTCACGCGGACGAAGTCGCGGGCAGAAGCTAGTATAACATAAAACGCTAATTCAGCATTAACTTGATACATTATTATAACGGAGCATACATACACAATAGTGTAAAGGAGTGCATACACTTCACAACTAAAAAGTGAAAAATAAAACTTTTTGAAGTGAAACTTCTTTAGGCGCGCTTGACTTGGGGAGTAAACTGGCGAATGCGTTACGAAAACGTGTGATCGGGCGAGTAGGGAAGGTACTTACGTATTTATGCGACCGGGTTTTTACACTGTATTTGCTTCCAAGAACGCACACCAGGTACAGACTCAAAATGCTTGCAAGACTATAAAGTGTCTTATACGGCTACTCGCTCAAATACGTAGGTACTCAACCGCGTTAGTTTTCGCAAATGCGATCATGCTCCTTATCAGTAAGAGTCTACGGAACAATTTTGTATGCAAGTATTTTTGAAGGGAAACTTCTTTACGCGCGCTTGACTTGGGGAGTAAACTGGCGAACGCGTTACGAAAAGTGTGATAGGGCGAGGTGAACGGGAGTTTAGTGGGGGATATAAGCAAGAGAAACGCACATTTTCTTTCTCTCTTCCTCTCATAGCCAAATACGTTTGAAGTTTTTTTCTTTTGCTTATATCTCGAAAATGGTGCGTCCTATCGCAAAAATAATGAAAATTTCGACCCCCTTTATAAAACCCGTAAACTCCTAAAACTCAACATGTAGGTAATCATTTTTCATATTTTCCATACAAAAAGTGAAAAATTCCTTAAAAAACACGCCAAGGCCGCTCCATCCGCGCCTGCGGCTCTAAAAAACAGTTCACGGGGTAGGGCAAATAAGTACCACGTGTCGACGAGTCGCGATTGTCAAATTCGATTTTTGTTGTGTCAAAATTATTGAAGTGAAACTTCTGTTAAAAATAGATATCAAAATAATATGTGTCTATGCCTCTTGTCTATGAACGTGTAAAACAAAATATATATTTTACTTGTCAACGGTCAACCAACGTGTTTTAATAGGTTATGGGCCCAGCCCCCGTGTTTTTGTAAAAAGTAGTAGTTTATCGTGTACTGTCAAGAAAATGAGTTCCCAATTTCTTACGAACGTGCCGAAACTAAAAGGCCGCGATAATTATGATGATTGGGCGTTTGCTGTTGAGAATTTGCTGGTACTAGAAGGCGCGGACATTTTCCTTAAGCAAGAAGTTACCGCAGCAACAGCAGTGGCAGATGCTAAAGCACGTGCTAAGCTGATTTTGACGATAGATCCATCATTATTTGTGCACATAAAGGAGACAAAGACCACGAAGGAATTGTTTAAAAAATTGAAAAATTTGTTTGACGATTCAGGATTTTCGAGGAGGATTACTTTGCTTCGTCATTTGATTTCCATCAGATTAGAAAACTGTGAGAATATGACGAATTATGTTACGCAAATAGTGGAAACTTCGCAGCGATTAAGTGGCACGGGTTTTATGATTAACGATGAATGGGTTGGTTCGTTGTTGCTGGCCGGTTTACCTGAGCGTTTCATGCCCATGATCATGGCAATCGAACACTCTGGAATCCCTATCTACCGATAGTATCAAAACCAAATTGCTCGATATGGAATCTGTTGATATCGTTGAAAAGGATAATACAGCATTATTTGCAAAAAGTTGGCAAAAAAGAATCGGTAAAGGTGGCAGCACTAGTAAACATGGAGGCCAGACATCGTCAAACTCAAATGTCAAAAACACGAAAACAATAACATGTTATCGGTGCAAGGAAACGGGCCATTATCGGAATCAATGTCCACTTTTGAACGAGAAATCGGAGAAGAAAAAACAGTCTAATGCTTTCAGCGTTGTTTTTCTCAGCGGAAAGTTCGGTAAAAGTGACTGGTACGTAGATTCCGGAGCCAGTAAGCACATGACCACGAATGAAAATTGGTTGAAAAATCTTTCATTTTCATCGAGTTTACCGGAGATTGTAGTTGCGAACAAGACGAAAGTTCCTGTTTTATGTTCAGGTGATGTAGAAATTACTACAGATCACGACTATGTAATAACTGTGAAGAATGTTTTATGCATGCCGAGTCTTACAACTAACTAACCTTTTATCGGTCAGTGAATTAATAAGAAATGGAAACAGTGTCGTATTTGAACCCAACCAGTGCCTTATACGCAACAAACAAGGTGTTTTAGTTGCTCAGGCTGAACTTGTTGATGGTGTTTACAAATTAAAACTACAAACACAGAATTGTTTTCTGACTTCTTCCGTGGTTGACGGAGACACATGGCACAGGCGGCTTGGACATCTAAACAGCAACGACATGAACAAAATGAAACGTGGTCTAGTTGAAGGGATGAATTATTCGGACACTTTTGTGACAAGTAAGTCAAACTGTGAGATATGTTGTGAAGGTAAACAGTCACGATTGCCCTTCTACACAGGCACACGAGCTACAGAGATACTCCAGATTGTACACTCAGATATATGTGGCCCAATGGAAGTCAAATCAATTGGTGGTGCGCGATATTTTCTACTGTTCATTGACGACTTCAGCAGAATGGTCTTCATATATTTTTTAAAGGCAAAAAGTGAAGCACTAAGCTATTTCAAAGAGTTTAAGTCGATAGTAGAAAATCACCAGAGTAAAAAAATCTAAATCCTGAGAACTGATAATGGTTGCGAGTACTGCAGTAAGGATTTTGAGGATTTTTTGAAGAGTGAAGGCATAATACACCAAAAGACCAATAACTATACACCAGAACAGAACAGACTCAGTGAAAGGTCAAACCGAACCATAGTGGAGAGAGCAAGATGCTTACTATTTGAAGCAGACTTGGAAAAGAAATTTTGGGCGGAAGCTGCAAATACAGCAGTATACCTAAAGAACAGATCCACAGCTTCAGGTATTGAAAAGACTCCATATGAAATATGGACTGGTAAAAAACCAAAGTTACAACATATACGCATTTTCGGGAGTCCAGTGATGGTGCATGTACCCAAAGAAAAAAGGACAAAGTGGGACAAAAAATCAAAGAAACATATACTAGTGGGTTTCTGTGAAAATGTTAAAGGATATAGAATCTATGATCCAATCAAAAACCTTGTTACAACTAGTAGAGATGTTGTGGTACTAGAAAAACAAAAGAAACAAGACACAGTTGATGTCATTCTAGAAAGCACAGATTCAGTGGGGGAGTCAGTAGAGGAATCTGTGGTGAAGTCAGAATGTATTGATCAGTCGAGTTCAAGTGAGTCAGATTATCTTGATGTTGAGAATACTGCAACTGATAATGAAAGTCCACTGAGATCTCAAGATGCTTTACAGACATCAGAGGAAACCACAGACCCCACAGAGGCTGCAGATACTGATTTACCACTCATGGTCAATGAAGAAAATAAAAAAAGACAGAGAAGGAAACCAGTAAGATATGGCTATGTCAATTTATGTAACACCTCCGTAGGGGAAGATGAGATGACATATGCAGAGGCTATCAGTGGTCCTGAGAAACGACAATGGTCGCAGGCGATAGCAGAGGAGCTGCAGTCATTTGAAGACAACCAAGTTTGGGAAATTGTCGATGCTCCAGGTAACGCGAGTGTAGTGCAGAGTAAATGGGTGTTAAGAAAAAAACTTGATTGTGACAATAAAGTGCGTTTTCGTGCTAGGCTAGTAGCAAAAGGCTTTACGCAGAAAGCCGGTGTTGATTATCAAGAAACTTTCTCGCCAGTAATCAGACATTCGACTTTGCGTTTATTATTTGCTTTGAGTGTGCAGTTAAACATGGACATAACTCATCTAGATGTCACAACAGCTTTTCTTAATGGTTACCTAAAAGAAAACATTTTTATGTATTTGCCTGAAGGGTTTCCTGTCAAAGATTCAAATAAAGTTTTGAAATTAAGAAAGGCTGTTTACGGTTTAAAACAATCATTACTTGCTTGGTATCAAAGAGTAGAGCAAACATTGTGTGATTTAGGGTTTATTAAGAGTAGAGTTTTTATAAAAAATCATAGTAACAACAAGAAAACCATAGTAGGGGTTTATGTTGATGATTTTATAATATTTTCAAATAATAAGTCAGAAACTGTTTGTCTTATTGAAGCATTGAGTCAGAGATTTAATATTAAAAATCTAGGTCAAGCCAAACGATATTTGGGCATGAGGATTAACATTGACAAAAATTCAAATGTAATTACAATAGATCAGGAGCATTATTTTGAGCAACTATTAAAGAAGTTTGATATGTCTGATTGTAATATTGCTGAAACTCCTATAGAGTGCAAGTTAAATGTTGAAAAGTCCAATAATTGTGAAAACAGTTTACCTTATCAAAAATTGATAGGTAGTTTGATGTATTTGGCTGTTTTGACCCGACCAGACATTGCCTATTCAGTCAGTTACTTAAGTCAGTTTAACAACTCTTATTCTACTGTTCACTGGAATTATGCTAAAAGGATCCTAAGATATTTATTAAAAACAAAAGATTATTGTTTAAAATATTCCAAAGGAAAAACAGAGCTGACAGGATTTGTGGATGCTGATTGGGCAAGCGATGCTATTGACAGACGGTCATATACAGGATTTTGTTTCACAAAATCTGGCTCTGCTATTTCTTGGGAAAGCAAGAAACAAAAAACTGTTGCTTTAAGTAGTTGCGAGGCTGAATATATGGCTTTATCAGTCGCTTGTCGTGAAGCGATTTACTTAAAGAATTTAGAGTTTGAAATAACAGGTTGTAATAATAAGATTACACTGTATAATGACAGTCAGAGTGCATTGAAGTTGGCAAATAATCATCAGTCTCATAGACGTTCTAAACATATTGATGTAAGATATAATTTTATCAGAAATGCTATTAATGATGACTTGGTTGGGACTGAGTATTTGGCTACTGCTAACATGCCTGCTAACCTATTGACTAAAGGTTTACCAGGGATGAAACATTACAAATTTATGAAAACTCTTGGTATTGTTAAAAGATAAGTTTATTGTTGTATACATAGTTTATACAAGTCTGGAATTTTAAGAGTTATTGTTTTGTTTGTTATTTTGATATAGTGGGGGTGTTAAAAATAGATATCAAAATAATATGTGTCTATGCCTCTTGTCTATGAACGTGTAAAACAAAATATAGATATATTTTACTTGTCAACGGTCAACCAACGTGTTTTAATAACTTCTTTACGCACACTGGACTTGGAGAGTAAGCTGGCGAACGCGTGACGTAAACGTTACGAAAACTGAGATCGGGCGAGTAGGGAAGGTACGTATTTACGCGACCAGGTTTATACACCAGGTATTTGCTTCCAAGTACGCACACCAGGTACCGACTCAAAATACTTACGCACTATAAAGTATATTATACGGCTACTCGCTCAAATACGTAGGTACTCAACCGCGTTAGTTTTCGCAAATGCGATCATGCTCCTTATCAGTAAGAGTCTACGTAACAATTTCGTATGCAAGTATTTATTTGTAAACGCGATTTTGCTCCTTATTTATAGGAAGTCATTGATCAATTTCCTATGCAAGTAGTTTTACTTCCAACGGGGCTTTTGAATACGCGATTGTACTTCTTATCTGTATGAAGTTATGGATCAATTTTCTATGCAGATAGAAAATACTTGAAAGTATCTCGCTCCGTCGTGCCTCGACGCTCGAGTACGTAGGTACTCAAATAGTTCAACAACCGCGTTTGTTTTCGCAAATGCGATCATACTCCTTATCAGTAAGAGCACAGAATATTTAATAGTACTACGTACAGAAAGGACACTCCCTTCCTCGCCCTCATATCAGATACCGCACCTCACCCCGCACTTCGAGGTATTCGTCGCCGACTCTTTAGCAAGGGCGCTCGCGAAACGCAGCGCTGTATTGCTGACACGAACACACAATTATGCGATTTAAAAGTTTTATTTGAGTTTTAATCACGATGGTTGGATATTGTGATGCTTTTCCGAATTCGTATTTACATAAACTGTTTGTAAGATTTCGCATTTTTAATACCATGCGATTTAATAACCGATTATTTACAGATAAGTCATTTAAACTAAACTATTTTAGTGTTTTTATTTCATTACGAACCCGACTATATAAATAAACAATTGAACTACATGGTCACTTCATAATAATGCACACGTTCGGGCAGCGCCGCCGCCGTCGTCGTTCGGTTCCCCGACACAAATTGCTTTCCGCGCCATTTTTTTTACGCTACTAGATTTCACGCACACATTTGCACGTATACAAACGTCATTTGTTTATGTAGTACTAATAGGTAATTATTTTGCAAGCGTTGTATGGAGTGTCCGAGGTGTGGTAAGAGTCTACGGAACAATTTCGTATGCAAGTATTTTTACTTTAATGGTTTGTAAAAGTATTTATTTGTAAACGCGATTGTGCTCCTTATTTATAGGAATCCATGGGTCAATTTCCTATGCAAGTACTTTTTACTTCCAACAGGGCTTTTGTTTGATTACGCGATTGTACTTCTTATTTGTATGAAGTTATGGATCAATTTTCAATGCAGATAGAAAATACTTGAAAGTATCTCGAGCCCTGGTTTTAGGCCCTGGTTTCTTAAGGTGGACGTACTTGGAAGCCCTAGTACTCGATTTTGCAAGAACGACCCATGTCTACGGGCTACGGGCGAGGCGAACGGGAGTTGAGTGGGGATATAAGCAAGAGAAAGCAGTGCGCGCGCACATTTTCTTTTCCTCTTCCTCTCATAGCCAAATACGTTTGAAGTTTCACTTCAGTCGTGTGGTCATAAGCACACTCGGTTTTTTACAAAAAAAACAACCGACTTCAAAAAAAAAACACTACAAATTGATATATAAAAACACTACAAAGTGGTATAGCGACCTTAATTTCGGAAGTCGGTGTCAAAAAACGAAAATGCGGAACCAACGACACCGACTTCCAAAATTAAGGTTATTTATCACTTTGTAGTGTTTTTTTTGAAGTCGGTTGTTATTTTTTGATAAAAAGTTTTTTATATAACACGCCGACGAAAGCCACCAGCTCTTTTTAATTTGTCTACTTTATCCATATTTATACTTGGTTCTATTTGAAGAGAACGTCCCGTTAAATGTATTTTTACTCTAAACTTACTAATTTTAGTCAAAAAAGAATAAAAATATACTCAGGAAAATCAGTTTCTAGAAATTGGTATTACAATTATCTTAATTTTATCTACAAAATCAATTTCTTCTTTGTTTGTCTAAAAAGGTACTTCAATTATTCAATTGAGTTTTAAGCGAGCTTTCAAATATTCTGAGTATACCTAGTAAAAAAATATTTTTAGTTTTAACTGTAGGCATACTTAATACAAACTAGTTTTGAGAATACTTAACTTGGTTTTTGGTATTCCTAATTTACTTAAGTAGCGGTTGTTTAAAACGATTTAGTATTAAAGAAAGAAAAGACTTAACGAAATCCTTTTTGATTTAGCTAAATCCAACTTTAGATAAAGTATAGATATGTAAGATTTAACCACTATTCTTGTTTGCTACTTGGGTAATAATCATATGAATGCTCTTTTTGGTTTAGAACAAGCTCAAAAAGAATCAAGTAACTTTTTAAGGAATGTTGTTGACGTAACTAAGAAAAATTTATGCGCGCTTTCCACTTTAGGTTTACCAACAGACAACTGGGATGACATCATTATTTATTTTATGACCAAAAGGTTAGATTATAAATCATTCCGGGAATGGGAAGAGCATCGCAGTACAATAAAAGGTCGTCCTACCCTTGAACAATTTCTTACTTTTTTAACAAATCGAGCAGACTTGTTGGATACTATTCAACAAGAAACATTACAGAAAAATAATAAACAAAACTTCCAAAAGTCAGATAATAATAAAACTAAAACCTCATTGGCCTCTAATTCTAATAATTCATCTTCAGTAACATGTCCTATGTGTAAAAAAAATCATGAACTTTTCAGTTGCCAAGATTTCAGAGATCTAGCTGTTATCATCCGTAATCAGAAAATGGCTAATTTTAAAGTCTGCAAAAATTGTTTGCGGTCAGGTCATACAGAAAAGTATTGCAAATTAACACACTGCAAATATAGTACAAACAGACACAACACTCTTCTACATATGGACAAAGAGACAGAAACATCAGTTCCTGTCGCTTTGTCAGCAGAGATTCAAATTGACAGAACTTGCATCCTGCTTTCCACAGCGCTCGTGAAGGTGGCATATTTCACGGGAAGACTTCGCACAGCTCGAGTCCTTCTTGACAACGGCAGCACTTCTCACTTTATCACGCAGCACTTCTGTGAGAAACTAGGTCTTATTGCATATAACGCAGGCTCCATTGTATCAGGTATCAACAATCAATGTTCCTACAGTGCAGTCTTGTGACATAACCATACAATCATTCTCAGGCGACTATGTAGCAAAACTTAGTTGTTACGTATTACCTAAAATTACAAAGTCTTTGCCTTCGTCATACATAGACATCAAAGACTTGCATTCACCTTAAGCGTTACGCCGAGATGTCGAAAAAAGTAAAAAAATAGATATAACTCTGCATTTTTTATTATCGAGAAAAAATATTTGAATTGTGTATTCCTTTTACATGATACTAGACCAAAGAGTCAAAAAACATATACCAAAATATTAAATCCCTATTCCACATACTTAACAAGTTACACGAAATAGAAAAACCAAATTTTTTTCAATATATTATCACCTTTAATGATAAATGATTTTATTTCTGTAAGTAGCTCTCTAATTTACTAGGAGCCTGTTTTTATTAATTTATCATTTGTTTATTACTAAGTATTACAAAATTTAAACCAGAATGAATGAAAAACAAAGAAATTGAAAATTAAATAATATTAAATAACGTACTACATTATACTTCAACAATTAGGAACTTCCTTGAGGCAGGCTTTCGCAGGATCTCCAAAAAATCAGCAAGAGTTAGGTTTCCTCCCGCTAAGCAGGACGTAGAGGTAGTGGTTAAAGTGTCATTTGTATTAGCTTCACATCTGGCTCCTTCGTAACTACCAACGCATTGACAGACTGGCTCTTGCTCCTCGTTTAGGGAACAGTCGCCGTCGTTCAGACAATATCCATGACACGCGTAGACTGCACATCTGTCCCCGGAATAGCCGGCATCACATCTGAAATAATGAAAATGTAAAAAAGTGAAATTTCACAGCAGCCCGCGGAATTCAAAACTAATTAAAACGTGTTTAGCAAATTGCGGCTGTTGATAAAATAATTACTAAATTATAATAATTTGGAACGTCAATGTACTCGTAGCTCTCGAAAATATATTATAGAAATAAGACTATTTCGTGAAAATATGACGATTTCCAGCAAATATAATTTCGAGAGCTTTGACTTGGTTCAAAACTATTAAAATTAAGTAAGTAATTATTTTATCACTAGCTGCGCCCCACGGTTTCACCCGCGTAAATGTTGATCCCGCCGGAATATCGGAATAAAAAATAGCCTATATGCTAATCCAGGGTGTCAGCTACCTCCATACAAAGTTTTATCAAAATTGGTCCAGCCGTTTGAGCGTGAAGAAGTAACAAACATATAAACGCACCCTCACACACACACTCGCAAACTTTTGCCTTTATAATATTAGTGTGATAATTAATTATCACACTAATATTATAAAGGCAAAAGTTTTCAAATCACGGCGCCGTTTGAAGTACTTAAGTACTTCAAACGGCGCCGTGATTTGAAAGAAATATTGAATTTCGAGGGTAACTTAGAACCAATGGAAGTAATAGAATATGTTTTACCTGCATTTAGGAAGTCCCTCATCATTGAAACTGCAGTTGCCTTGCATACAATAGTTCTCACAGACTGAAACATCGCACCTCTCGCCGGTGTAACCAAGTGTGCATTTGCAAACAGATTGTCCATTAACTCGTGTACCGTGTACACAAAACGCCCCATCACATTCTGGAGCAATAATGACCAGACTCTCCAGTGCTTCGCAATCCTGTCCCTGGATTTGGTCTGCGATTTTATAGTTGGCAACTATACCAAGATCGATGTTTGCATCATTATGCACATTAGAGATCATTTTAATATCTGTAACGACATCTGTCACTGAATATTTATAGATTTGCCGTACTTTAGTGCAACAGGTTACTCCGTAGAATAATTTTTTTGAAGCAGTCAATGTATTTAATGGATAGATAAAAAATGGATTAAATGCTCCAGGATAATAAGCGATATGTGCCTTTTGTTTCGTATTCAGTTTGGATAAATACAGTCGATAAATAGTGGCATCAGTAGTGTTTTCCGGCTGCATCCAGTATATGGCCTGCATCTGCTGGTTAAACACCAAGCTGTGTGGCTCCAAATTGTGAGTTGTGTTCATACGCAGTGAAGTAATATTCTCAAAAACTTCTCTCCCGGAGCCATCTAACCGAGCTCGCTCTATCGTAGGCTGCGCCAGGTTTGTGTTGAGCCAGTAAATGTATCTGTTAACATAAAAACCTGTTGAGACTATCATGAAGTTATAGATCAACACACTAGCTCAAAAATAGCGGCAAAATACGCGACTGATACCTATGTACAGACGCCAGCACATCAAGCTACCCGAAACTGTCTACTATTTTTTCATATTTTTAAACAATTTTTTTTTTGGTTTTTTATTAAATTATTTTTAAACTAGCTGAACCGGCGAACTTCGTACAGCCTCAGAATCAATAAAAACGAATGAATGAGAAAATTAATTATCTTAATTTTGTTTCGTGATTTTTCCCCATGTTTTAAAAGTTATTCTGCTATTCGGGGCGAAGACAATTCCAAAAAAAAAAAAAAAAAAAAATCGGTCCAGCCGTTCATGAGTTATGGTTTAACTATCCCAGTTTTGTCTAATTTATATAGATGTAAATAAGAATATTAAAAAAAGTGAAATAAAGAAAATAGAGTTATACATACTTAAACATGTAGTAACTTAACAACTTAACGTACCCTTTACAGCTATCCACGACAATATCACGGGGGACCCCGTCATCCATCTTGATTAAAAGATTTCCGTTTGGGTTGGTAACAGATCCAGGTTTCAGTGAAATCCAATTGACGCTTCTTTCATTGGTATCAGTAAAGAAGACTTTGTCTGTGGCGGGATCGAAGGCGATACCATGAATGTTTCTACCGTTTCCTTCGGTAAAACATTTTATTTCTTGGTAAGATAAGTCAAAACCACATATAGTATCGTTGTCGGTCCGTTTGTCAACGAACAGCATCATGTTGTGCACTTCATCGTAAGCTAACGCTGTGAGGTTGTGGGACTTGAATCTTACGGTGCTTGTTATGGTATTGTTGGTGTAAAATCTTAACTCATCTCCAACGCTTATGGCGAATTCTGAAACAAGAGAAACCATACTTATGGTGATAATTATGTTGAAAAAACGTGGTTTTTCAATTTCGTGTAACTTATTAAGTATGTGGAATAGGGGCTTAACACTTTGGTATATGTTTTTTTGACTCTTTGGTCTAGTATCATGTAAAAGGTATACTCGATTCCATTAATTTTTCTCGATACCTACAAAAAAATTGCTATCTATTTTTTTACTTTTTTCGACATCACGGCGTAACGCTTCAGAGTTATCTTCCCCCAAGGGATCGGCTTGCCATATACAGGGTGAATTTTTCAAGTGGGCGTGGATGGCCAAATCCGAAACTATGAAGACTAGCGAAAAGTACTCAAAGGAGTCGCGGCCTCGATTTTGATGAAATCTAAAACTGCATCATTGGATTTTTGAAAAATCAATATTTCTAGCCAGGAATCGAACATGTTAATTTTGAAAAAAAAAACACACTGTATTATTACACCATTCGATAGTGTTGCTAATAAGGATTAAATTCTGGGAAGTAATAACATACGGCAAACTAAAGGAAAGAGCTTATTTTTAACAAAATACTTATTTTATTTTTCTTTTGTTACCTACCGCATCATCATCTGCCAAGCCTTTTCCCAACTATGTTGAGGTCGGCTTCCAGTCTAACCGGATGCAGCTGAATCCCAGTATTTTACACGGAGCGACAGCCTATCTGACCTCCACAACCCAGTTACTGGGTAATACGATACCCCTTCCCCTTGGTAAGACTCGTTGTCAGACCTTCGAGCTTCTGACTACCCGTAACGACTGACAAAGATCCAGGAATGACAGCCGGGACCAACGGCTTAACGTGCTTTCCGAGGCACGGAGGGGTCTCGGTATGTAAAGATGATCACCCATCCTCAGACCAACCGCGGCAAGCGTAGCTTAACCTGATGGATTGACCTGTACGGCTGTTATTATTTAGCCGGGCCCGGGTTATGTTACCTACCTACTAAACCTTTACTGATTAATTGTTCAAAATGATGACCATTGTTTTCAATACATAGCTGGAGTCGACGTCTCAAGGATTGTACTGCATTCAGCATTACAATATTATTGATTCCATTAAAATATTTTCCAAAGATCGTAATAGAAATTTGAATTTAGAACATAATGTTGTGAAGGTGACTGCGCTGCGGGTGTGTTAATAAAAATATTGAGCATCATTTCGAACAAGGTAGGTACGTAATGTAGAAGGTATGAATACTTTAAAATAAGAAGTTTATTAAAATTCTACATTTTCCTTAAGTTTGCCGTATATCATTACTTCCCAGAATTTGATCCTTATTAGGGACACTATCGAATGGTGTAATAATACAGAGTGTGTTTTATTTTTCAAAATCAACAGGTTCGATTCCTGGCTAGAAATATTGATTTTTCAAAAATCCAATGATGCAGTTTTAGTTTTCATCAAAATCGAGCCCGCGACTCCTTTGAGTACTTTTCGCTATTCCTCATAGTTTAGAATTTGGCCATCCACGCCCACTTGGAAAATTCACCCTGTATAGTGATCGGATTGGATGCAGCACTACACTGACGACACATACACATAGTACCTATCGTCGTAAAGTCGCAAATATTAAAATAAATTAAAAAAACGTTGACGATTAGAATAAAACATGCTCCTCGTACTCACCCCAGGAATGCGCCAAGCCCACTTGCAGCACTAACAACGCCAATACACACTGCGTTCTACTCATTTTATACTTCATACTCGTAAAAACAAAATAGTTTCAATAGAATTAGATGGTACGTCCTCCCCTGCTGATCGCTCTTAGAATTTTAAAACAAAACGTTGGTTCTCGACAGTTATATACCCAGGTCTTTGTTTATACTGGTGATAAGAATAAGAACGACTCCCTGATAAGAGATATCTACGGATACATATAGTCTACGGAACAATTTCGTATGCAAGTATATTTTAGTTTAATGGTTTGCAAGTATTTATTTGTAAACGCGATTTTGCTCCTTATTTATAGGAAGTCATTGATCAATTTCCTATGCAAGTAGTTTTACTTCCAACGGGGCTTTTAAATACCCGATTGTACTTCTTATCTGTATGAAGTTATGGATCAATTTTCTATGCAGATAGAAAATACTTGAAAGTATCTCGCTCCGTCGTGCCTCGACGCTCGAGTATGTAGGTACTCAAATAGTTCAACAACCGCGTTTGTTTTCGCAAATGCGATCATGCTCCTTATCAGTAAGAGCACAGAATACTTAATAGTACTACGTACAGAAAGCACACTCCCTTCCTCGCCCTCATATCAGATACCGCACCTCACCCCGCACTTCGAGGTATTCGTCGCCCTCGCCGACTCTTTAGCTAGGGCGCTCGCGAATCGCAGCGCTGTATTGCTGACACGAACACACAATTATGCGATTTAAAAGTTTTATTTGAGTTTTAATCACGATGGTTAGATATTGTGATGCTTTTCCGAATTCGTATTTCGTCGGTCGGAAACAGTAATGGAACATTTCAAAATGGCCTGTTCTGAGTAATTAAGGTTTAAAGTTTGTTAATATTCAAATGCTATTTTATTTTTTCTAGAGACCATTTTGTATTTTTTTTATTGAATAATATGCAGATTATAGCCAAGTTTATTGTGTACCTATTACTTTGGATAAAATATTCAATTCCCTAACATTCTACATACTCATCTCAAAACACGTGATTTTGGAAATGTTCCGGTAATGAATCCGACCGACGATTTAAATAAACTGTTTGTAAGATTTCGCATTTTCAATAACATGCGATTTAACCGATTATTTACAGATTTAAGTAATTTAAACTAAACTATGTTAATGTTTTTATTTCATTACGAACCCGAATATATAAATAAAATAAACAATTGAACTACATGGTCACTTCATAATAATGCACACGTTCGGGCAGCGCCGCCGCCGACGTCGTTCGGTTCCCCGACACAAATTGCTTTCCGCGCCATTTTTTTACGCTACTAGATTTCACGCACACATTTGCACGTATACAAACGTCATTTGTTTATGTAGTAGTAATAGGTAATTATTTTGCGAGCGTTGTATCATTTATACTGTGGTTGTATGGAGTGTCCGAGGTGTGGTAAGAGTCTACGGAACAATTTCGTATGCAAGTATATTTACTTTAATGGTTTGTAAAAGCATTTATTTGTAAACGCGATTGTGCTCCTTATTTATAGGATTTCACGGGTCAATTTCCTATGCAAGTATTTTTACTTCCAAAAGGGCTTTTGTTTGATTACGCGATTGTACTTCTTATTTGTATGAAATTATGGATCAATTTTCGATGCAGATAGAAAACACTTGAAAGTATCTCGAGCCCTGGTTTTAGGCCCTGGTTTCTTAAAGTGGACGTACTTGGAAGCCCTGGTACTCGATTTTGCAAGTACGACCCATGTCTACGGGCTACGGGCGAGGCGAACGGGAGTTGAGTGGGGGATATAAGCAAGAGAAAGCAGTGCGCGCGCACATTTTCTTTCTCTCTTCCTCTCATAGCCAAATACGTTTGAAGTTTCACTTCAGTCGTGTGGTCATAAGCACACTCGGTTTTTTTTTTTAATAGAAGCAGTTTGAGCCCAGGACGTAGCCACATTGATTGCGGCAACAGTGGCATTTTTTAGGACATCCATGGTGCAGGTGAACGGGTAATCACCCTCAGCCTCATAAGAAACCTTGGCACTGCACACTGCACTTTCAGCCTGTCAGCAAGAAGAGCTCTTAATTCCTGTCCTTGTCGACGCCAGCAGCCAGCTTCAACCCGGCGCTCTACCACATCCGAGGCACTGGAGCATAATGCAACGCCACCCCGACTCTTATCGGCTGAACGGATTTGGATGAGATATGGCATGCGGATAGATCATGACATCATCATTATCTGCCTAGCCTTTTCTCAACTATGTTGGGGTCAGCTTCCAGTCTAACCGAAAATAGCTGAATACCAGTATTTTACGTGGAGCGACTGCCTGTCTGACCTCCATAACCCTGTTACTGGGTTACACTATATGACTACACCCCTTGGTAAGACTGGTAGTCAGACTCTCGGGCTTCTGATGACCCGATCCCTATCCGACCGGTCAAAGATCAACGAATGACAGCCGGGACCAACAGCTTAACGTGCTTTCCGAGGCACGAAAGGGTCTCGGTATGTAAAGATGGTCACCCATCCACGGACCGACCGCTGCAAGTGTATACCAGCGACCCGCCCCTGGTTTGCACGGGTCCAATGGTGGCATGCCAAAACATCGAGATTTGCTAAATCTAAAGATAAATGTTACACATACCGGAATAAATTCTCTAACATGAGGTTCTCATAGCAGTTCGTTGAAATCTTTTTTTTAAATATAATATGAAAAAAAAATCGACGAACTACAAAGAGAACCTCCTCCTTTTTTGAAGTCGGTTAAAACTTGGGTACCTAGTTTGACTCATGTCCGGGTCGCTGCAAGACGATAACAATATCACGACCAGTGTTAAGAGGTGCATAGGTTATCCTAGCCCGCGCATCGGGAAACCCATGTGAGTGAACTTAGCAGATCATTGTCCAGCAGATCAACAAAAAACATGAGTTCTATTCGCATGCAGCTGAGTTCTACAGTTCCTGATACTTTTTAGAAATAGTTCTGGCGTTTTTACATAAAAAAATTCAAATGGCAAAATGATCTGCCAACTTCACGTAGCAGATCATTTTGTAGCAGATCAAAAACAAATGTGAGTTCTGTCGCATGCGGCTGAGTTCTACAGTTCCTGATACTTTTTAGAAATAGTTCTCGCGTTTTTACCCTTAAAAAACCGGCCAAGAGCGTGTCGGGCCACGCTCAGTGTAGGGTTCCGTAGTTTCCCGTCCGTCACAATAAGTGTTCCCACATACAATTCGATAATACCCGACCCAATGTAATAAGTACCTACAGCGCCATCTCTCGGGGAATTGGGTTACTAATTAATACATAGACGTGCCAGAAGTTTTCGGTGGTAATTTTGGATTGCGAGAACCGATTTTAATAATTCTTTTTTTGTTTGAAAAAAGATACGTTCAGGATAATAAAATATGTAAACGAAGTCAAAAAATAATGCTTGCATATACCATTATACTACGAACTTAGTCCAGAAATGATTTTGTACAACTTTTTGTCTTTTTTGTACAAAAACTGTTGTTTCTATCAAGTTCAAAATAATTTTCCTAGAAAGTCCTTATAAAGTTCTACTTTTCAGATTTTTTTCATATTTTCTAAACTTAAGGTTCAAAAGTTAGAGGGGAGGGGACACATTGTTTTTTTATTTTGGAGCGATTATTTCCGAAATTATTGACATTATCAAAAAATGATTTTAGTAAACCCCTAATCATTTTCAAATACCTTTCCAAAAATATATCACACGTTAGGGTTGAAATTAAAAAAAAAATCACTTCCAACTTTACATATAGGGGGGCTACCCTAATAAAACCTTTTTTTTCCAATTTTTATTTTACCACTTTGTCGGCGTGATTGATATACATATTGGTACCAAATTTCAGCTTTCTAGTGCTAACGGTCACAGAGATTAAGCGAGGACGGACAGACGGACGGACGGACGGACAGACAGACATGGCGAAACTATAAGGGTTCCTAGTTGACTACGGAACCCTAAAAAGGCAATTGGCAAAATAAAACGTATCAAAAACAAATGTGAGTTCTTTCGCATGCAGCTGAGTTTTACAGTTCCTGATACTATTCAGGAATAGTTCTGAACTCACGTCCACTTTTGTGAAAGGCTAGAACTCTTTCGTTTATCACAGATTCGTATCAGAACTGCAATCTTAAACTCGATTCAAATCCAGAACTCACGTTCGAGTGCCAGCAGATCATGGTAGAACGTTAAAAAGTCGAAAATTATTTTTTTATCCTTTCCAATTATTGTGAAAGGCTAGAACTCTTTCGTTTAACATAGGTTCGCATCAGACCTGCAATCTAAAACTCGATTCGAATCCAGAACTCACGTTCGAGTGCCAGCAGATCATGGTAGAAAGTTAAAATGTCGAAAAATATTTTTTTCATCATTTCCAATTATTGTGAAAGGCCAGAACTCTTTCGTTTATCATAGATTCGCATCAGACCTGCAATCTGAAACTCGATTTGAATCCAGAACTCACGTTCAAGTGCCAGCAGATCATGGTAGAAAGTTAAAATGTCGAAAAATATTTTTTTCATCATTTCCAATTATTGTGAAAGGCCAGAACTCTTTCGTTTATCATAGATTCGCATCAGACCTGCAATCTTAAACTCGATTCGAATCCAGAACTCACGTTCGAGTGCCAGCAGATCATGGTAGAAAGTTAAAATGTCGAAAAATATTTTTTTTATCCTTTCCAATTATTGTGAAAGACTAGAACTCTTTCGTTTATCATAGATTCGCATCAGACCTGCAATCTTAAACTCGATTCGAATCCAGAACTCACGTTCGAGTGCCAGCAGATCATGGTAGAAAGTTAAAATGTCGAAAAATATTTTTTTTATCCTTTCCAATTATTGTGAAAGGCTAGAACTCTTTCGTTTATCATAGATTCGCATCAGACCTGCAATCTAAAACTCGATTCGAATCCAGAACTCACGTTCGAGTGCCAGCAGATCATGGTAGAAAGTTAAAATGTCGAAAAATATTTTTTTTATCCTTTCCAATTATTGTGAAAGGCTAGAACTCTTTCGTTTATCATACATTCGCATCAGACCTGCAATCTAAAACTCGATTCGAATCCAGAACTCACGGTTGAGTGTCAGCAGATCATGGTAGATCGTAAAAAAGTCGAAAAATATTTTTTTTATCCTTTCCAATTATTGTGAAAGACTAGAACTCTTTCGTTTATCATAGATTCGCATCAGACCTGCAATCTTAAACTCGATTCGAATCCAGAACTCACGTTCGAGTGCCAGCAGATCATGGTAGAAAGTTAAAATGTCGAAAAATATTTTTTTTATCCTTTCCAATTATTTTGAAAGACTAGAACTCTTTCGTTTATCATAGATTCGCATCAGACCTGCAATCTTAAACTCGATTCGAATCCAGAACTCACGTTCGAGTGCCAGCAGATCATGGTAGAAAATTAAAATGTCGAAAAATATTTTTTTTATCCTTTCCAATTATTGTGAAAGACTAGAACTCTTTCGTTTATTATAGATTCGCATCAGACCTGCAATCTAAAACTCGATTCGAATCCAGAACTCACGTTCGAGTGCCAGCAGATCATGGTAGAACGTCAAAAAGTCGAAAAATAATTTTTTCAACCTTTCCAATTATTGTGAAAGGCTAGAACTCTTTCGTTTATCATAGATTCGCATCAGACCTGCAATCTAAAACTCGATTCGAATCCAGAACTCACGTTCGAGTGCCAGCAGATCATGGTAGAAAGTTAAAATGTCGAAAAATATTTTTTTTATCCTTTCCAATTATTGTGAAAGACTAGAACTCTTTCGTTTATCATAGATTCGCATCAGACCTGCAATCTAAAACTCGATTCGAATCCAGAACTCACGTTCGAGTGCCAGCAGATCATGGTAGAAAGTTAAAAAGTCGAAAAATATTTTTTTCATCATTTCCAATTATTGTGACATGTGACATTTTAACTTTCTACCATGATCTGCTGGCACTCGAACGTGAGTTCTGGATTCGAATCGAGTTTAAAATTGCAGGTCTGATGCGAATCTATGATAAACGAAAGAGTTCTAGTCTTTCACAATAATTGGAAATGATAAAAAAAATATTTTTCGACTTTTTGACGTTCTACCATGATCTGCTGGCACTTGAACGTGAGTTCTGGATTCGAATCGAGCTTAAGATTGCAGGTCTGATGCGAATCTATAATAA
Organism: Amphipoea oculea; assembly: GCA_945859645.1. NCBI lineage: Eukaryota > Metazoa > Arthropoda > Insecta > Lepidoptera > Noctuidae > Amphipoea > Amphipoea oculea. The sequence continues at coordinate 10,508,690 of OX243888.1, read as the reverse complement.
ACGAAAGAGTTCTAGTCTTTCACAATAATTGGAAAGAATAAAAAAAATATTTTCGTCCTTTGGTGAAACCATACTGTTGCTCGTGTAGGATGTTATTACGATTAAAATGATTGAGCATTTGATTTAACATTACTTTTTCAAAAACCTTACTGAAAACCGGGAAAACCGATACGGGTCTATAATTATTAGTGTCTTTGCTGTCCCCAGATTTGAAAAGTGGAATAACTTTACTGAACTTCATTAAATCCGGGAAAACCCCTTGATCTACACACAAATTAAATATTAAAGCTAAATAGGGTGCAATTGTCTCAATAATGGATTGATAAACTTCAGTAGACATGCCCCACAGATCCTCGGTAATTTTGATTTTAAGTTGCTTAAATGCTTTTATAATGACTGTAGGGTTTACATGTTTAAAGTTAAATTCCACAGGACAGGCTGAGACATTCGCTCTTAATAATTCAATAGCTAGTTCAGGCGAGGAATTTAAAGTTTCTGTAGTTTTAATTGGGATATTGGTAAAGAAAGTTGCAAATTCCTGAGCGACATCGATGTTATCGTGAGACCGCGGGAAGTGTCCAGTGTGTAATCAGTATTGTGTTTTTTTGTTTCTGTTCGTTTCATTGTTAATAATTTTCCAAACTGTCTTTATTTTATTGTCTGCTGATTTAACCTTGTAAAATTTGCGAGTTTGTATGTAGGGGGACCCTATATGCAAACTCGCAAAGGACATCATCCACGCTTCATACATTTGTGGTCGAAATTCGACACTTGCTCGAGCCAGCCTGCGCCGCTGAGCCTGTAGCTTTACAGTTGACTCTAAATGATTCCGATCCAGTCATCCCATGCAGGCCCTTGCTGCCCTCTCCCAGTGACGCCCTAAGCCAACGTCCGATCCCCAAAGGGGGTGCCCTTAGCGTATATAATTTATAAAGGCTTCCACAGGCAAGTCCCAGTCCGGTTAAGCAGAAGACAACCTTCTAGGTTGGTCGAGAAGCCATTCTCCAAAAAAAAAACCTTATCGAGTCTGTTGCTCGCTAGATGTTCAGTTGATTAGTTCTCGAAAACCTACTAAGCGAGCGAAAATGATGCAATTACTTTTGAAACGCAAAAGAAGAGTGATCGCTATAATGTGCGTGCGCTCGAAATAAAACGACGCATGTGCCAAAACAAATTTAGGTACTCCTTTTGTAACAAAATAAGTAAATGAATTAAATTTAAAACTAAGTACTTTGAGTAAACTTTGATATGATAATTCTCTATGTTTTAAAGTAAATTCCATTGAATACAGTAAAACGGGGCTACTTTAACTTCCAGGGTAACTTTGACCAGGCCGATCACAACGCTATGACGCGTTCCCCACACCCCGCGCCTCGCGCAATATTACTCGACACGCACACTTGCTGAGCACACGTGAAAACCGATTTTGGCGCTCTGTCAAAGTAGCTACAAAATCTGTCAAAGTAACCCTGGAAGTCAAAGTAGTTTTGCGGTAACTCTTAAGCGTTACGCCGGCCGTGATGTCGAAAAATGGAAAAATGTAGATGGCCGTTAGCATACTACCACATTTTGGCAAAGGTATCAGTAATACAGCCGCGAGCCTTTTTTGTTAAACAATTAATAATAAGTAATTGTATGCTGGTATGGAACGACTGTTTTTTTTTTTAATGGCGCCCTGAAATATATTTATTTATTTATTGGTTCACCAACGATTGAGTACACAGGTTGTATGCTAAAAGTAACATGCAAAAATGTAAGTGCAATAGTGCAAGGTAAACTCCGCATGCAAAAAGAAGTTGTACAATGTATAATTTAAAACATTAATCTAATTTTAAATAATTCCATTTATCTGGAAGTTTAAAAGTCTAAAGGTCTAAATAATTAATATAACAGCATAAGGTACTTATTATACGTAACCACATTACTGGTCGAAGGAGATAATGAAGAGTCAATCTATTCAGCAAGATGCTTAGAAAAATTGGCCCTCAATTTACCCAAACTTTCAAAGTGCAAATCGATTTGATCACTGTAACTATTTACAACCTTGCATAACCTAGCATAGGGGGAATTGGCGCCTAGAATCGTTCTTCTCTGCGGCGGGCAGAGTGGTGTAATTGCACTGCGAGGAATTCTCGAGGGGGCACGGAAATTAAAGGTGTGCAGTATTTGTGGGCAGTCAATTTTGTGGTGCATTACGTTGCACACAAACATTGCGTCATTAATGAGTCGGCGTTTGTCCAGCGAAACCATTTTAAAGTGCTTAAGTCTGTTCCTGTACGAGCGTACTTTTCTAGTTATTCCGCAAGAAAACGCCAGGTGCCATAGAAAACGCTTTTGAACGCGTTCTAGACGCAACGAGTGTGAGGCATAGTGTGGACGCCAGATCACGCTACAATATTCTAATATACTTCGTATTAAGCAATTGTAAAGCATAATTTTAGTTTTACAACACCTAAACTGTTTGGAATTTCTAATAACAAATCCCAGCATCTTAGAGGACTTTTTTATTATATTGTCTATCTGTGGGATGAAAGTTAACTTCCGATCGAACATAACACCTAGGTCTCTTATTGTATCAAGTTCCGCAATCTTTACTCCATCGATTTAATAGTCTTGGTCTATCAGATGATGTTTTCGCGAGAATTTAACATGGTAGCATTTACTTGAGTTTAGATGCATCTTGTTGGCTTGACACCATTGTACATGGTTTTAGGTATTATTTTGTTCAGCTCGTTTTGGCATCTTCTACGGGGTCTGCCGCGATGCCTTCTAGCTGTGTCAGGGCTCCACGTAGTGATTATTTTGGCCCACAGCTCCTTGGGCATACGGCAGACGCGGCCAATCCAGTCCCACATCAGCTTAGCGGCTCTTTGAGCAACGTCTGTAATCTGTGTTTTGGAGCACAGTATGGTGTTGCGAATATGGCCTGTCAATATGACGCCTATAAAGCGTTCCATTGCACGTTGGCAAACCTTCCGAGTTCCGTTGGCAAATTACCCTGTAGTCCACTTTAGCCCTGGATCGAAAAAGCTGGAAGTCATGGGAGTGGCCTTTGCCCAGCTGTGGGATGATGCAGGCTAACAGTATGAGTATTTAGGTACTGATATCTTCGTCTTGTTCGACTGGAAGACTGATCATGTGAACGATGCGATGACAAATAAAAAAAAAAACAGACTTTAATAGGGATTATACAGTAGCGTAGACCCCAGCACATCAAGCTATCCGAAACTGTCAAATTTTTCCCGACCAATCCCTATGTCCCTCTTAAAACAGTTTCGACCCACTGTGCGCTTGCCGCGCCGCTTGCCGCTATGCCAAAAGACGTGGCCGAGCGGTTACAGGGTGAATGAGCGTTTTCGTCTCGTCCGTGTCCGCGCTTCGTCTCTTCTAAAGTACTGTTAAGTATTCTGTGCTTCTATCACACCCCGGACACTCCATACAACGCTCGCAAAATAATTACCTACTACTACTACATTAAAAAATGACGTTTGTATACGTATGAATGTGTGCGTGAGGTACTTGTGTTTGCGAGCGCTCTTGTTATAGAACTGCGACGAACACGCCGAAGTGCGGGGTGAGGTGCGGTAACTGATATTAGTGCGGGGAAGGGAGTGTCCTTTCTGTACGTTGTACTTTAAGTATTCTGTGCTTCTATACAGAGTGGTAAGGACATCGACATTATTCGTCGGTTATCAAAAAACACAAAAAAAAAAAAACAGTGGCACTCCGGAAGTGCCGACAGACCGACAGAAGTGAAAACAAAACACAAACAGAATACTTTGCCATCACTCACTTGAAATATCGGATATACATTAAAACCGAGTACCTACCTACATCCCGAGGACAGCCGAACAAATCCGAAGCGGTGTCGGTTACGGTAACAGTGGCGCGAATTCAATGGTTTTTCCCATCTCAAAAAATGCCCAACGCGCCTGAAGAAGTTTTCACTTCAAAATCTGTTGTATGTACGTACCTATGGCTACACATCAAGCTATACAGAACCAGTATAGGTAAGCTGACTTCTGATTGTACAAAAAACCTATACAATGCGAGGTCAACTAAAACTGGATTGTACAGGGTGTTACGGAAAGGGTATATCAATACAAACGGGTTGAAGAGTGTATCTGGTCTAGAATCTCTGTACAAAATTTCAGTTAAAAAGCATTAACTTTGAAAATAATTAATATTTTTTTATTTCGACATCACGGCGCTGCACTGGCGCGCGGCGGCGTGATGTGCGTGTACTAGGCGCACAGACACACTACAGATAATGGATAATGACCCTCGTAGTGCGGTGACACGTTTGTTATGATTTCAATTTAATAAACTATCGAAATAAAAAAATATTAAGCATTTTCAAAGTTACTGCTTTTGCGCTGAAATTTTGTACAGAGATTCTAGACCAGATACACTCTTCAACCCGTTTGTATTGATATACCCTTTCCGTAACACCCTGTATATGTAGCTTGATGTGTGGCCGTGTGTACCTACGCGGACTACCTACCGACGAAAATTTTCAATGCAGAATCATACTTAGACCTTCAGGAGTTCAGAGCCCTGATTCACAACCATACGACAGGCTATCGTATCGAAAACCTGACATTTCTATAATCTGATTTGACTTCCCCTCAACAGCAAATAGCTGTTGGAAGAATTTTCGGGTTTTGGACTTGTGAACAGCGTTGAGAACACTCGTACGATAACAATGATTTAATGTTCGATACGATACGGAAGCATATCGAGTGTTTGTGAATAAGGGGGCAGAGGGGCAATTCTCGTAATTTTAAGAACGTTCACAGTCTGATCTCAATCTGTCAAAAATACATCTAATTTCCCTACATTTTGACAAGATTTTGACATTTGTTTGTTTGTCGAGCTGAGACTGCGACTAGAATTTGAACGTGTTAAACTACTGGAATTGGTTTTCAGATGTTTGGTCGAGGCTTTTGACCATATTGATTGGGCGAAAAACAGTACATACCTTTTACAACAAAACTGCTCATGCATGATGACTACACTAGTGCACATCTTATTTTTCGTCAGCCTCCTGTCTCACAACAAGCGAAGCTGAAGAGGCAGGTTACCTAGGTATGACATCATCGAAAAAGCACGGATAGGAAATAGATGTTGCACGGTTCAATTGTGCCGGGATCCTCACTGTTTTTAGGAAGGTGGCTTAATAACAAAATACTTTTTGATGAAGACCACCCCTATCGTCAGTAAGTGTATCTATAAAGTGTATCAAAAAATTCTCTCATTATGCTGTTAATAAAAACTACAAGCAGTTCCAGTTAGTGAATAAAAACATATAAATAGAATTAATATTTTCGAAGTCTCAAGATTCAAAACTGCTACCGCCATCTGTTGTCGAGTAGCAAAACCAAATTCTATTTATAAAACATAACCTTGTCTATGGCACTTGGCACAAGTACCCGAGTGAAGTTCAGTTTTGACAGTTGTAATGTAACAGTGGTCATCCTAGTTTTTTTATACCTCCTTGCATTTTGATACCAAAATATTAGATATTCGTAAAGTGGTATTACGTGAACAAGATGAAAATGAGAGCCCACGCACATCGGGAAAGGTGGAATGCGACCCGCTAGCGACGGTGAGTACGATGAGCTCCTTAGTATAATGCTAGTGCCTATATTTTTAACTGATTAAAAAAAACCGTAGTCAATTGGCTGTTAACCTTTTAACTAAAAGCGGGAGACGCGTAATTCGACGCTATGCCGTGTATAATTTTATTACTATTCGCTCGACGGCGCATACATTAGCGAGAGGACGGTCGCCCACATTCGTTTTCGGTCTATAGCATTAAAACGCCTAACTTTACTGTAATCATAACTTATCAAACGTAATTGTTTCTTTATCTATATTAGTACAAATTTCATATTTAAACCCTTGATTGGATGTAAACTGCTTGATAATACAATATATTAACTGTACCTATGCTAAGTTTATTATCATTGGCAGAGTAATCAGTGATTGTGGTTTTTTAATTGTGTAAAAAAAATACTTGGCTGCACGCGAAATTCTATTGCACATCAGTGGTGGGAAAAAAATATGCCAGGCTTTATAACAGGTGAGTTTAGTTCTATATTTTTAAAGCAATTTATTCAATAATTATTTTTAAAGATTATTTTTTGAATGAAACTAATTATCAGACCTGATTAAGTACTTTATTATCGGATTTTTTCAAGAGATTATAGACTTTTAGGCTGTATTTATCTACATAAACTCGAACAATAAACTTGAATAATATGGAAACGGTTTGTGTATATTTCCAATCTGTCCTTGTAATGCCAAATAACCTAATGTTAACATTTTTTTTCTTTTTTATCAGTCTCCAATAGTTTTTCTGTTGTTTTTATTTTTATTTGGCATTAAGTTGTCAAAACAATATTAACCCGGTGTTTATATTTCTATAGAAATACCATTTGAGCCTATTTCTTATCATATCTTAATAATAATAAAATGGATATGCAAAACGTCAAGTACCTACAAATGTCTTTTGATTTTCAAATTGTAAAATTTGTTTTTTTTTTCAATGCTGTTTTTTTAAAATCATATAAGATGGTTGACTGAATAGGCTGAATAATCATAAGTTCCTTGTTCTTTAAAACTTAACTATCATAAACACAAATAATCTTATCTATTCAAATGTTTTATTGATTACAAACCTTTCTCTGCAAAAATGACAATTTGGCTCATTTTTGATAATTCGAATCAGACATCTTGTTGATAAAATTAGCATTAAAAGCCATATATTTCCACGAATTGACTAAACTTTATGATTGCAAGATGATTTTTTTTATACAAGGTTATTTTATTTTTTATTATTTAGTGATCATAGTGTTTTTCAACATTAGGGCTCCTGACTAAAGAGGGGCGTGGCTTAATAATAACAGCCGCACGGGTCTATCGAAGGTTAAGCTACGCTTGCCGCGGTCGGTTCATGGATGGGTGACCATCTATTACATTTCGAGACCCTTCCGTGGCTCTTAATGCACGTTAAGCTGCCCATCCCGGCTGTCGTTTGTAGATCTTTGTCAGTCGTTATGAGTAGTCAGCAGCCCGAAAGTCTGACCACCAGTCTTACCAAGGGGTATCATATTACCCAGTAACTGGTTTTTGGAGGATAGATGAGGAGAGATGTAAAATACTGGTATTCAGCTGCATCAAGCTAGACTAGATGCCAACCCCAACATAGTTGGGAAAAGGCTAAGCAGTATTTTTCTACATTTTTTAACTACAAGACTATAGGTAGGGAAATATAAGTCAACATTGATTCTCTATCTATATCACTCTTCATCATCTGCTAAACCTTTTCCCAACTATGTTGGGTTCGGCTTCCTGTCTAACCGGATGCAGCTGAATACCAGTATTTTACATGGAGCGACTGCCTATCTGACCTCCACAACTCAGTTACTGGGTATCACGATACCCTTGATAAGATTGGTTGTCAGACTTTCGGGCTTCTGACAACCAATAAAGACTCAAGGATTCACGAATGACAGCCGGGACCAACGACTTAACGTGCTTTCCGAGCCACGTAGGCGTCTTGGTATGTAATGATGGTCAGACATCCACGGACCAACCGCGAAAAGCGTAGCTTAACCTGGCCCCTTACTTTGAAACCACGTCAATTCCTTAGTGATTCCCGCCAATCTCGCGTTCAATTCTTCCCTTGCGGTGGTAGGGTTAACGCCCGCCTGGTTTGCGACCACCCTCCCACCGGAGTCCGGCGTCAAGCAGCCTGCTGTGTTTCGTCGATGCGTGGGAGTTCCATTGCCTTAGGCATCTTCTGGGCACGCTCGTTCCATCATAGACCTCATCCATCGCTTTCCTTCAGGCGTGATCGAGGTTAAGAGCGGGCTCAATCAGCATTAAAAAAAAATCGCACGGTTTCCTTCCTTGTTTCATAGGGTGCTTACATAAAGAAGCGGGTTTTCGGTCCCGACTCTCGGTACAGATCTCTGCAGGTTGATCTTCGGAAGGAAACTTTCACACGTTTTACCTGTTTATGTGTGAGCGCATAAGTTACTGTGGAACTTGTAGCGGTATCTACAACGCCACATACGCGTCATACTGACGTCACGCAAAATCCTGCATCTCGCAAGCAGAGTTTACCGCACAACTAGCATAGATACAACGGCCCGACATGAATCATCGGGCAGTTGCCCGCCAGACACAACACCCGTCTGGTTGGAGGATCCTACCTTCTTATAGAGTATGAGTAAACTTTACACCCTGTTCCTGATAACTCTATACTGGTTCACCCGCACCGATCGTGGCTTGTCTTTACCGGGAACCCGGTTCTTTGTGCAAGAACCCATAGAGAATAAGGCCCCTAATCGATCGACCCTTGTGGCTGTTACATTACTTAGCCACAAGCCAAGCGATAACCAATATTAATCTTTTTGAACAGTTAATTCGCTATCTAACTATGTAGGTAACAATGATGTGGAAATATTTTAAATGTAACATTTATCTTGGAGATAACTATCAGTTATTTTATCTAGGTGTTAAAACTGTTTTTGAATGTAATTATCTCTGATTAGACACATTTTATGTAACCTTAATCTAAAAGTCGTTATAACTGCTACTGCAAAAACGCACGTATAGCATGTCGTGTAAAACGTCATGTTTGTACTAAAAACTCGATATCAAATGCCTAGCCTTTTTCCGACACTTTTTGGGGTCGGCTTCCAGTCTTATGACACGTTTTTCTAACTGAACATCAGTGGCGTGCATTGCATATAGGCATATTTATATGCTTGCATGCTGCTTATAAGCAGTGCCTACCTCGATATATCAACATAAGCCTGTCAATTACATTTTAGTGTGTGCCCCACAATTAAGAAACTCACTAAATTATCATACCTAACAAAAAAAAAAAAAATTTTAAAAATCAAAAAACCCGACTGCGGTAAAAAACTTAAGTTAAAAAAAACTGAAAAGCTAAAAACAAGCCCATTTTAAATTAAATAAAAGTTGGAAGCAGGCGGGACCCATTTGAGTTTGAAAATAAAAAAATGGTATGGGTCCCGCCTGCTTCCAACTTTTATTTAATTTAAAATGGGCTTGTTTTTAGCTTTTCAGTTTTTTTTAACTTAAGTTTTTTACCGCAGTCGGGTTTTTTGATTTTTTAAATTTAATTTTTTTATTTTATTCTTTTTAGGAGTTGTAAATCCCACTTAAGTGTGATAGTTTCCCTTTAAACTTCGTAATATATAGGTACTACTGCCGCGTTTAGTTGGTAGGGGGGGACACTTGATTCTAACGAAAATTGGTACTTTAAAGCTTGATAAGTCACGAACGGTTTACTTAATCAAAAAACGGTCTTCCCAAACCAGTGATATTTTTGAAAGACCTATCCAACGATACCCCACTTGACATAGTTTCTTGACTTTCATTTTTTTCATTTTTACAATATGGCGTCTAGTAGTCGCCATATTGAATTTTCATTAACGTAATGTCTTTAGTGACACTCGCCGGACTAATAGAAATCGATTGACGTGTGAATCATAAAAATCGGTCCAGGCGTTTGGTCTGTATAGTGCTTCAAAGGAACATACAAACATACATACATACATACATACATACATACATACATACATAGGCTGATAAACACATTACCACTCCTTTGCGTCGCGCAGTCGGGTAAAAACAAAATCTTCATACAAATACGCGCGGCAGTAGGCAGTCGCCGGACGGCCTTCTCGACTCCCGTACTATTCGCATATTGTCATTGGTCTTTACTCGTTCAAGTTAATACGACAAAATTAAAAATACGTACGTCTCACGCGTAATACCATGTCGTTCGACCTTCGCAATTTATTACCCTACTCAAATAACCACACTTTTGACCCCGCTTTTTTTTCTGATTAGTGACCACGTTTGCCTAGACTAGCTAGACCCGGCCTAGTGCCTACCTATTCTGAAAACCAATGCACGCCACTGTTCTTTTTTGATAACCGACGAAAAATTTCTTCGCTACGTTTATAATCAAGTGCTGAATTCATGCTCACAGTTTTCGCGTGTCCCTACCACCCTGAATTAGTATTCGTGTCTGTATGATGCTAATTCGCTAAAGTAGCAAGTGGCTTGAAGTGCTTCAACAATAAATTTGTTACTCGGTGGCATCCTTTATTGCACGCATTCCATCTGGCATTGCTTTTAGTACGGACTCAAATCGCTTCAAAATTTAAAGACTTGATGCTTGGTGCTACTGGGCCCACATGTATACATAAACCTAGATAACGCAAGTATCACGATGTGTATGAAAACCAAGCGTGCCATTTATTTACTACCTACTATGACGTCAAAAGCACTATTTAGTGATGGGAAAATCAAATCGATTCAAAGACGCCTCCGCGTGCGGCACCCGTCTCGCCCCACCTCCGGGGCCTAGCGCCAGCTCTCACGCTCAAACAGCCAGCAGTATACAGGACTGAGCGCGAAAGTGGCGGCTTATACGATTTTTGTACGTAAGCTGGTGCGATTTTTGGCACGCGAAGTAGTTGCTCTTGCGTTATATAGGTGTATTTATATCTGAGACTGGACCCCAATTCTGTATGTTAATTTTTATTTCACTAGGTATATACATATTAATTACATTTTTAAATATTAGAATATAAAAAAATATATAAAAACATTTAAAATATAAAAAATAGTAGCCCACCGGTATCGGGCACAGGGTCCAAGCTACCGGCGGTCAGGGCTCCAGAGAGAGGAACCTCCTAACAATACGGGCCGTGTCCAGAAGTACAGCTCTCTGAATCAAGCCCTTGATCCAGCTGCTCAACGAGAGCCTCCTTAGGTGTTGGTCGAGGCTCTTGGCTATTAATCCATTGGCTGTAACGACTATCGGTACAATGATCGCTGAGTCCACATCCCACATGTCGACAACCTCGTGAGCCAAGTCAAGATACTTAATTTGTTTATCTTTCTTTATTAATCCCCGCGAAATCTTACCACGTGCAAATCACGTTAATATCGTGTCTTGTACAGACCCCTGTAACGGCAAGGAATTCAAATGACAACCGTACGGACAACATGTATTTTGACAGTTCAAACCACGCCAACTTCGCGTTCGTTTCGCGCGGTTTCGTTCATTGTGACATAGAGAATACGTTAATAGCAGAGGGGCAATTCTCGTAATTTTAAGAACGTTAACAGTCTCGGTCTCAATCTGTCAAAAATACCTCTTATTTCCCTACATTTTTGACAAGTTTTTGACATTTGTTTGTCACTGAGACGAGACTGCCACTAGACTTTGAACGTTTTAAATTACGAGAATTGGGGCCTTCAGACGTCGTGATTAACTAAGGGATTGACATGGTTTCGAAGTAAAGAATCGTTAAGTGGTCATAGTGAATTAGGCGCCAGATGACTTAACTAATACAGCGTTTATTAGAAAGGCGTGGTCGACCAGCAAACTGTACCACTTTCTCAAAAGGACCAACGTCTTAAAAAGTTAAGAAGGTTTAAGAAGTTGTTCTTTGTTAAACTCTCTCCACCTCGTGGGAGGTCTTCCAACGCTACTTCTTCCGGCCGAAAACGACCTTTGAAGGCCGCAGGAACGCTTTGGATGCGGGAAGCACAGAACCGGTCGAAGTGGACGTGCTTGGGGGAGGCCTATGTCCAGCAGTGGACGTCTTTCGGCTGAAATTATTAACTCTCTCAGTTGATTTCATGAAATAGACATTTGAACTTAGAGAGAGATTTTAACAACAAAGAAATCTTAATAATTTCAACACTTCTCTGCGAGTTAGCTTCGGTCACTAGCACGCATTTCAAAGGTCTGTGACCATAGGGTCTCGCTCGAGATACATTAAAGACATTTTTTAAATATATAACATTCAAAGTTGTAGACCAGAAGGCCAGTTCTCGTTATTAAAAACGTTCAAAATACACTCCCAATCTCATCTCAGCGACAATCAATGTAGGAAAATTAGATGAATTTTTGACAGATTGAGACAGATCAGACTGTAAACGTTCTTAAAATTACGAGAATTGCCCCTCTGTTAGGGGCACCTCTAAATAGAGAGAAGCGCGAGCAATATGACACAGATAGTTAATATCAGTGTTAACCTCTTCAATTAGGCTGAATAACAACAGGCCTGTGCCATGGCAAGAAGTAATAGAAGTCTAAAAATACATATTATCTACCTACTCTATGTTATAGACATCATTTGTTTTAAAAACTATGCTGATTTCAAAACTAGATGAGGTCGGCGTTTCCTATCTGACTACTCTGAGAAGAAAGGCCGAAACAAACTCAGAGGTCACAGTCTCTTTTAAAGTCCATCTTACATAATCTTGGTCAGGTCATTTGAAGACCATGTAGATGTGTGACTGGGATGGTCTTTTGAAGAAGGAACCACAGACTGAGTGCACCTGTCCAGTCAGTGCACTCGTTTGTCTTTAATCGTGTACGACGCCCCCTGGCCTCTATTCCCGAAGTGTTTTTGCCCGTCCAAAATAAAGAGACATGGCGAGATCCTTACATTAATTTGTATAAAAAAAAGACGGGTTGCACTCCGGGAGTGCCGGCAAAAGTGAAAACATGAATATTAACGTTGAACTAAATCAATTATTAATTAAATTAATATAACTAATTTTTTTTCACTATTTCTGCGTCACTTTTTTCATTAATAGATGCACTTTGTTCAATTTCCATATTTTAAACACTTTATATACACGAATTTTACGAATACACAGCAGTGTGGCTACTACACAGACGGTCGAGCCATCAGCTGTCCATCCATCCATCCATCCATCTATCCACATCCATATCCACATCCACATCCATCCATCCAATGTCGTGTGTCACTTGGTTCACTTCGGTTGGCGCCGCCGTAGAAAGAGAGGGGGATACTTAGTAGTTAGGAGTAGTAGTTCTCCCCTGTGTAGTCTCTCCTGACGCTCACGTGTCCTGACGCGAGTTTAACATTTTTTACCCATTACAAAAATGTGTGCAACGCCGCTAAAGAAGTTTTCACTTTAAAAATCATTTAGAGGATTCACGATGTTTTCCAATGTTGAGAATACATTATCAGGAGTAGATTGATATTCAATTCAATTCAATTTTATTTCAAGTAACCATGACTCATTTGTTAGTAAAAAACTTATCCTATGTGAGTAATTAAGATAATTAACTTTTATACAGGGTTATTGGAAAAACATTAACCTTTTGAATGCCATTGTCACATATATGTGACAAACGAAATCTTACCCTGAACCACAGAATACTTAAAGTACTACGTACAGAAAGGCCACTCCCTTCCCCGCACTAACATCAGTTACCGCACCTCACCCCGCACTTCGGCGTATTCGTCGCAGTTCTTTAACCCCTCAAGCGTCAAGTGTACCTACATCAAGTGTTCATAAGAGAAAGTGCTCGAAATGTCAACGGTACACCAAGTGTACACAACTATTATCATTGTTTTATTGTACTTATTCTCAGGAGCTCCAAATCTATTGTTCTCCAAACAATTACTCCATACATTGAAGAGCTCCATAATTTTATTAGTTAAAATAATATACTTAATACTAAAATTGTTCCTATTGCTTTTTAGGGTTCCGTAGCCAAATGGCAAAAAACGGAACCCTTATGGATTCGTCATGTCTGTCTGTCTGTCCGTCCGTCCGTATGTCACAGCCACTTTTTTCCGAAACTATAAGAACTATACTGTTGAAACTTGGTAAGTAGATGTATTCTGTGAACCGCAGTAAGATTTTCACACAAAAATAGAAAAAAAAAACAATAAATTTTGGGGTTCCCCATACTTACAACTGAAACTCCAAAAATTTTTTTTCATCAAACCTGTACGTGTGGGGTATCTATGGATGGGTCTTCAAAAATGATATTGAGGTTTCTAATATCTTTTTTTTTTCTGAACTGAATAGTTTGCGCGAGAGACACTTCCAAAGTGGTAAAGTGTGTCCCCCCCCCCCCCCTCTAACTTCTAAAATAAGAGAATGATAAAATTAAAAAAATATATATAATGTACATTACCATGTAAACTTCCACCGAAAATTGGTTTGAACGAGATCTAGTAAGTAGTTTTTTTTTGAATACGTCATAAATCGAAAACCGCAATTTACCTTTCACAAAGTTACAACGAACTACAAGAACTTTTATATAATGTTACTTGCTGCTACGGAACCCTTCATGGGCGAGTCCGACTCGCACTTGGCCGGTTTTTTTTTATTTGGAGCCGCCGGGAATAAAATTATGGAGCGCTTGGGAATAAGCCTTCCATTGTCATTGTGAAAACAATGACTCTAAAGCTTCACTGCCAGTGCATCCACTACTCGGACGCGACGCGTGGGGTGTTTCGATAGGTAGGTGGGCAAACGTGTGAGAGGTACGAAACAACGAAGTAACAACAAAACTATTCAAAAATGTTAATAGGTGTCGAGTTTTCGAGTTGGCTAGCTTCAATGAGATGACGCGTTTCGATTGGTCAGTGGATTCGGTGGGCTGTTGCGTTGGCGTGACGTATCGAAACAGCTAGCATATCTTACACGTGCCGAACTACGTAACCGAGAACCTCTTTTTTTAATTATTCACGAAGTAATAGTAATCGGTTTAAAAATAACGCTAACATTAAACACTATGTGACGTCATTAACAGCAGGAAGTATAATAACCTTCCATGTTAATTTTCTAGCAGGGCCGTCTTAACCATGTTGGGCGCCGGGGTGCGAAAAACAGTCTGGGGTCCGTAGGCTCTTTGATTTTTGGCAAAAAAAAAAAACTTAATTTTGGAGTCCAATTTTTAGGGAGAAGCACCAAGGTAGCCCACGAAATTCAATTTTACGTGTTATTCTACGCTTTTTGCAATTTGCAGGTCAGTGTAAGGTTGTATATTTTGTCTTCCAATTGACTTAGAGGGTTGTATTGATACAACCCTCTAAGATTTCCGTCATAAAACCCTATTGATTGATCATCATCTGCCTAGCCTTTTCCCAACTATGTTGGGGTCGGCTTCCAGTCTAACCGGATGCAGCTGAATACCAGTATTTTACATGGAGCGACTGCCTATCTGACCTCCACAACCCAGTTACTGGGTAATACGAAACCCCTTGGTAAGACTGGTTGTCAGACTTTCGGGCTTCTGACGACCCGTAACGACTGTCATAAATCCACTAATGATAGCCGGCACCAACGGCTTGACGTGCTTTCCGATGCACGGAGGGGTATTGGTATGTAAAGATGGTCACCCATCAACGGACCAACCGCGGCAAGCGTAGCTTAACCTGACCGATCGACCCGTGCGGCTGTTATTACTACACAATTTAATTTGGCCCTGCATACTTATAATATGATAAATGCAAATAAAATATCGCTCATTTGGAGAAACATCGACGTAGGTAAATGTATTGTTTCCCAAAAAAAACAACCGACTCCAATAAAAACACTACAAAATGATAAATAACTTTAATTTCGGAAGTCGGTGTCGTTGGTTCCGCATTTTCGTTTTTTGACACCGACTTCCGAAATTAAAGTTAATTATCATTTTGTAGTGTTTTTTTTTGAAGTCGGTTGATTCTTTTTTTGTAAAAAAAGACGGGTTGCACTCCGGGAGTGCCGGCAGAAGTGAAAACTTGAATATTAACGTTGAAATAAATCAATTATTAATTGAATGAATATAACTGTATGGCTGACGCGCGCGGTCAGTGCAGACGTGTTTTTTGGTGTTTTACCCAATTTTTGGAGTATTAATGTATACAATATTGACTCATGATGTGTATTGACAATAAGTGTAACAAGTACGAAAGTGGAGTGAACTGATTAAGTGAATTTAATTCGCGAGCGCGAATCGCGCTGTCCGAATACGCTGAGGTAGGCTCTTCCTCACCTCGAGTGAAAGAGACGGGCTGCGAAAAACAAATAATTCGTCTTTGTCGCACTTAAGTGAACCGCGGAGTGCGCGGCAAATACACTTTATATTTGAATTTTGTTTGTTGATGAAACCAAAAATGCCAAATAATAATTGCGGCGCTTGTGGTTCACAATTAATAACTGACATTTTCATGGAATGTTACAATGAAAAATGCAAGAAGAAGTATGATTTATCGTGTCTTGAAATAAATATAACCGCGTTTAAGACTTATACTCAGGAATTTAAGGAAAACTGGGTGTGCCCGGAATGTATTTGTTCGAAACCTAAAAAAGGGAACAGCGAAACCCCAGTTCTCATGAATACGCCCGGCTACAAGACCACGACCACGACCACCAGTACACCCAGTAACAATAATAATAACGTTAATATGCAGCGTGGGAGTCAGGCTTGTTTTTCACCTACAATTATGGATACAGATTGTGTCCTGCTGGAGGAATTAAGAGAATTTAGATCAGATATGGTAGCTCGCATGGACAGCCAGGCAAAGGCGATAGAACTTTTACTGAATCAATTTTCTGAAACAAAAACCGAGTTGAATAACATAACTAGAATTATGAGGGTGCTAGAAGAAAAAGTAGATGCCAAGCTGATCCAGGCCAGGGAAACTCGAGAGATCATAAATGAGACACCCGACAATCCTCCTTCTACATCTACATCTACTTTTGCAGAAGTCGTAAGTCAATCGAGCCGTTCGAACATACCTAAGAAAAAGTCTGAGCGCACCAACGGCAAAACGCAAAACGTAAACAATGGTGGGGCCACGAAGTCTTCCGTGTTACAGGAAAAGACTACGTGCATTACCAACACACAAGAGGCTAAGGACACAAAGAGTACAGAGATAGAGGATAACGAATCGGGCTGGACGACGGTTCGGAATAAAAAACCTAACAGGCAACCAAGGGATGTGAAAGTAGGTACAAATACGGAGTTGAAGGCTATTCAAGCAACGGAACGAAAAAAACACCTGCATGTTTGGCGGTTACATACAGAAACCACTCCGGAAGCCATAATCGAGCATGTAAAAAAGGTATGCGGCTCAGATATAATAATTAAAGTGGATAAAATCAAACATAAAACGGAGCGAGATTACTCTTCGTTTATTGTAGGGGTGCCTGAACAATGTTTTGATAAGTTGAATCAAGCAGAAATCTGGCCCAGGAACGCGGAATTTAACGAGTGGATTTGGTTTCGCAAGTCAACCAAAAACACACCAAACTAATACCATCGATATTTTCTACCAAAACGTCAGGGGTCTTCGAACGAAATTAGACGAGTTCAGAAGGAATATAGATACGTTAAATTCAGACTTATACGCAATCACGGAATCTGGTTGCAATGATTCTATAGCAGATTCTGAAATTATACCACCGGGGTATCAAATACTTCGTTGTGATCGAACGGATGGTCGGAAACAGGGAGGCGCGTTTCTAGTGGCCACACACCGGTATGAGTTGCGAGAAGTACCTATCGTCGACGCGTCGATAGACACCTGCGTTTTCGAAATGGTTTGTGCAACGGTTTATTTAAATAGTAGATTTTTGTTTTTGTGTTGTATAATTTATATCCCACCAGGTAGTTCGGAGAATGATTACATGATTTTATTTAGAATAATAGAAAACCTATGTGATAGATATAGAGAGGTAATTGTGATCGGAGATTTTAATTTATATTCATGTCCTTTAAATGTTAGTAATTATTATGAATGTTTTGTATCCTATTGCGAGTTCACTCAAAGTAACATGGTACCCAATAGTTTAGGTCGGCAGCTGGATTTGGTCCTGAGTACAGGTTCTGGCGGAGAGGTGTCAGTGGAGGCGGCCGACGAGCCGCTTGTGCCCGTCGACGCGCATCATCCGCCGCTTGCGGTGAGCGTGCGCCTCGCGCGGCCCGCATGCGTCCCGATCCCCGACCCCGCCCCCGCTGTCGCCGTAGACTCGCGCGCGCCCGGTACATGCGCACGTAATATTAGACCACAGTGGAACTTTTATAAGGCGAATTATCAATTGCTGTATTCGAGGATAGTTTCAATCGATTGGAGTAGTATGTATGAAATGAGCGATTTAGAAGCAATATTGGATTTATTTTATAGTAATATTAATGATATTTTGGATGAATGCGTTCCCAGGAAAAAACCTAGTACAAAGTCGCGGTACATTTATCCGGAATGGTACACGAGCGAAATAATAAAAAATTTGAGAATTAAAGCCAGACTTCACAAGACATTTAAAACAACTAAACTTAGTAGGGATTATGAAGAATATTCTAAATACAGAGCGCTTATTAAGGAATCTATAGATACTGCTCATAAACTGCATCAACATAAAATCCAGTGTCAGTTTGCTAATGATCCTAGGTCATTCTGGCAATACATACGATCAAAGAAAAGTGCAGTAGGCAAGAAAACTATTGTAAAAGATGGTGAGCATTTATCGGATAAAGAGTGTGCTAAACAGTTCGCAAAATTTTTTGAATCCGTTTACAGCGATCAGCCGCCGCTGTTAGACGCACAAGCGGCTGCGGCGGCGGCGGGAGTGGCGAACAGTGCGCGGGTACAACTTGACGCACTGAGTCTGGAGGACGTCAGATGTGCACTTGAGCGCCTGAAACCGAAGCGTTCAGCGGGCCCGGACGGTATACCGGCATTTCTTTTTAAAGATTGTGGTAGGGTGCTCGCGGAACCGCTACTTTATATTTTTAATATGTGTCTTCATCTGACGACGTTCCCCACTCAATGGAAGATGACGCGGGTCATTCCTGTACCCAAAGGTAAGGCGGGAGCGGACATAACTGGTTATAGACCGGTGGCCGTGCTGTCGACGCCGGCCAAGGTGTTCGAGTCTGCTATCCAGCGCTGCATGCTGGAGCAGGTGCGCGGACAACTGGCTGACGCGCAGCACGGCTTCCGGCCGGCGCGCAGCACTGCCACCAATCTGTTGAACTTTATGGCGCAGGTGGTGCCGGCCGTAGATGCTGGTGTGCAGGTTGATGCTGCTTATTTTGATTTTAAGAAAGCTTTTGACACCGTCGACAATGACATCTTACTAAAGAAGCTCGCAGAAATCGGCTGCACACCGCATCTATTGCACTTCTTCGCCAGTTATTTGCAAGATAGACAGCAGTACGTAGATTATAATGGGTGTGAATCAGACCCATATTGCACCTGGTCTGGTGTGAGCCAAGGCAGCAATTTGGGGCCTCTCGAATTCATTATAATGATAAACGATTTGCCGGCAGTCATCATACATAGCTCTTGTTTGTTATTTGCGGATGACCTCAAGTTGCTGCTCGAGGTTAATAATGAATCCGATTGCGAACGATTGCAGGAGGATATACATAAGGTAGTAGAATGGAGTCAGGACAACGGGCTTTCCTTTAACGTGTCAAAGTGCTCGGTGATGAGTTTTACGCGCGCGCGCGCCCCTCTAGTGCACGAGTACGTGGTGGGCGCCGCGCCTATGAAACGAGTCTCTGAGGTGCGGGATTTGGGGGTTATAGTCACTCCCGAACTATCGTTTCGCGATCATATTACGGGGATCTGTAAAAGGGCGTTTAGAAACTTAGGATTTGTTTTGCGACAGACAAGACACTTCACTAACATCGCAACAGTCAGAGTCCTGTATGACGCACTTGTCAGGAGTCATCTGGAACATAGTGGTGTCATATGGGCTCCGCATGAGGCTAAGTACTCAGTTATGCTGGAACGAGTACAGAACAAGTTTACGCGCCACTTGTACAAGAAACTATATGGGGTATATCCATTTTACCCGTTGATGTACCCCACTCTGTTTGTGCTCGGTATGGTCGGTTACAACCAACTGAGGGTACGACGGGAATTCACGCTTGTCGTGTATCTGGTTAGGTTACTTCGTGGCATTGAGCATAACCCAGGAGTACTACAGCGCCTGAGTGTATGTGTACCAGACCGCTACGTGTGGAGGCGGCGCCGCCCGCCACTGCTGGCTGTGCCGGTAGCCAGGACCAACCTTCTCGCCAAAACACCATTGACCCGCGCAATTCGGGTTATTAACGATCTTCACGTGAAGATCGATGTATTTACATGCCATTTGAGTGAACTCGCAAAAATACTGATGTTCCTTTTATGTTATAATGTAGATTAGAGTAGGCTATAAAATGTTGTTGTTTTTATTTTGTTATTTTGTTTTATACTGTACTATATTTTATTTAGGAAACAATATTATTTTTTTGATATAATTATAAGTACTAATAGTTTTTACTTTTGTCATAGTTTTAAATTGTAAGTACTTAAGATAATTGTAAGACCACGCTATCGCATTAGGTATACACCTGTAATGATAGTGATAAGGGAGATTTTAATAAATAAATAAATAAATAAATAAAATAAAAAAAAACTCTTTTTTGTCACTATTTCTGCGTCACTTTTTTCATTAATAGATGCACTTTGTTCAATTTCCATATTTTAAACATTTTATATACACGAATTTTACGAATACACAGCAGTGTGGCTACTACACAGACGGTCGAGCCATCAGCTGTCCATCCATCTATCCATCCATCCATCCACGTCCACGACCATGTCCACGTCCACGTCCATCCATCCATCCATCCATCCATCGATCCATCGATCCATCCATCGATTCATCGATCCATCGATCCATCCATCGATCCATCGATCCATCCATAGATCCATCGATCCATCTATCGATCCATCCATCGATCCATCCATCGATCCATCCATCGATCCATCCATCCATCCATTGATCCATCCATCCATCGATCCATCCATCCATGCATCGATCCATCCATCCATCCATGCATCGATCCATCCATCCATCCATGCATCGATCCATCCATCCATCCATCCATCGATCCATCCATCGATCCATCCATCCATCGATTCATCAATCGATCCATCCATCCATTATCGTGTGTCGCTTGGTTCACTTCGGTTGGCGCCGCCGTAGAAAGAGAGGGGGGGGGAATCTCTCCTGACGGTCACGTGTCCTGACGCGATGTCCTGACGCGAGTTTAACATTTTTTACCCATTACAAAAAGTGTGCAACGCCGCTAAAGAAGTTTTCACTTCAAAAAATTTTAGTTTTCACTTTTTCGTTGTACCTACCCTACACAAATTCAATTAACACTAGAGCATTGAAGAATTGAAGACACCGACTAGAAGAATCATCAAAATTCCCATAGAAATGCCGGAGAGGCTGTACATTTATGCATATAACTTCGTACATAAGAATAATTACCTAATGGATTATATACTAAAACCTTCCTGAAAGTATGTACATCACATAATGAAAGAATTATCATCGGTTCATTAGTTTTTGAGAAAATCGCGGACATACATACATACGGGTCGAATACAGAACCTCCTTTTTTGAAGTCGGTTAAAAATGAGTTAAATATGCCAAAGCACTTAGAAAGCGTATTTACGTTAGGAAAGCAAAGACGTAAAGAAAAAGAAGCAGTTACGTCGATATATGTATGTTTCTCCAAATGAGAGATATGTATAAATAATAAATACATATGTAATCCTACTTCCCTGCCTATATAAAAACATAGTAAACACTTCTAAATAGTGGTTTGACATTACATTAGCTTTGAGGTTAAATTAAGAATAGATTCTAGATTTCAATAATCAGGTTTATCAGCTAGACGTGTTATAAACAGGGTGTTCTAAAACTGTGTTTTATTTTTAGCGTAATATTTTTTTTGAAGTGAAAACTTCTTTAGCGGCGTTGCACACTTTTTGTAATGGGTAAAAAATGTTAAACTCGCGTCAGGACACGTGACCGTCAGGAGAGATTTCCCCCCCCCATTGACATATATATTACTCCTTTTGAAATCATTGCCCCCCCCCCCCCCCCCCTCTTTCTACGGCGGCGCAAACCGAAATGAACAAAGTTTATTGACACACAATGGATGGATGGATAGATGGAAGTGGAAGTGGAAGTGGAAGTCGAAGTCGAAGTGGAAGTGGAAATGGAAGTCGAAGTCAAAGTGGAAGTGGAAGTGGAAGTCGAAGTGGAAGTCGAAGTGGAAGTCGAAGTGGAAGTCGAAATGGAAGTCGAAGTGGAAGTCGACGTGGAAGTCGAAGTAGAAGTCGATGTGGAAGTCGAAATGGAAGTCGAAGTGGAATTCGAAGTGGAAGTAGAAGTGGAATTCGAAGTGGAAGCCGAAGTTGAATTCGAAGTGGAATTCGAAGTGGAAGTCGAAGTGGAAGTCGAAGTGGAAGTCGGAGTGGAAGTCGAAGTGGAAGTCGAAGTGGAAGTCGAAGTTGAATTCGAAGTGGAAGTCGAAGTGGAAGTCGAAGTGGAAGTCGAAGTGGAAGTCGAAGTGGAAGTCGAAGTGGAAGTCGAAGTGGAAGTCGAAGTGGAAGTCGAAGTTGAATTCGAAGTGGAAGTCGAAGTGGAAGTCGAAGTGGAAGTCGAATTGGAAGTCGAAGTGGAAGTCGAAGTGGAAGTCGAAGTGGAAGTCGAAGTGGAAGTCGAAGTCGAAGTGGAAGTGGAAGTCGAAGTGGAAGTGGACGTGGACGTGGACACACTGCTGTGTATTCGTACTTAACATTCGTGTATATAAAGTGTTTAAAATATGGAAATTGAACAAAGTGCATCTATTAATGAAAAAAGGGACGCAGAAATAGTGAAAAAAATGAGTTATATTAATTCAATAATTGATTTATTTCAACGTTAATATTCAAGTTTTCACTTCTGCCGGCACTCCCGGAGTGCAACCCGTCTTTTTTTTAACATAAACATTCTACCTACTTCAATTCTTCAATGAACTAGTGTTAATTGATTTGTGTGGAATAGGTACAACTAAAAAGTGAAAAACACTTAAAAAAAAAAACAACCGTCTTCAAAAAAAAACTACAAAGTGATAAATAACTTTAATTTCGGAAGCCGGTGTCAGAAAACGAAAATGCGGAACCAACGACACCGACTTCCGAAATTAAAGTTATTTATAACTTTGTAATTTTTTTTGAAGTCGGTTGTTTTTTTTTTAAGTTTTTTTATAGAATTTTGTGCCGCGAGCGAGCAAGCGGCGCGGGAGAGCGGAGATGTGTGGCGATCGGGCGGGCGGCGGGTGACGCGCCCGCGCTCGCGCGCCCTTTTCCCCGCAGTCTTCTCCTCGCGCCTAGCAAACCCGAAAGAGTCATTCCCATCATACATCTCCGCTACGCACAGTTCACATCTCCTCTCCGCTTTGGTGGAAATAACCTATTTTTTTTTCTCGCGGTGGATATCCTCATGGACTTCCTCTATCGTGGGGGTGACAGAGGGGCATGCTGGACTCTTACCGGTTAAAACCACCGCGGTGTTCCACCTCTACCTATGGCCGGGGCTGCGGGATTCGCATAAGCATTCACCGCTCCCCCGACAGGCCTCGACACGCTGTTCCTCCGCGGGTCCCACACCCCGTGCGCCCATTCCAATAACGGCCGAACTCACTCTTGAGTGGCGCGCGTGGAACACTGCAGCGCCAACTCGGGCCTGTCCGGTCAGACGACGGACGCCCCTAGTCCGCCGTCCGCCAGCTTCCGCTTTGGTGGATACCGGGCCTTATAGTGCATCCACATATCGCCAGACATAAAGCCAGTCTTGACAATAAAGTTAAGCTTGAATACAGGCTGTAACAAAAACAACCAGCTTAAAAAAACACTACAAAGTGTAAAATAACTTTAATTTCGGAAGTCGGTGTTGTTGGTTCCGCATTTTCGTTTTTTGACACCGACTTCCAAAATTAAAGTTATTTTTCACTTTGTAGTATTTTTTTTTTTTGAAGTCGGTTGTTTTTTTTTTTTCGTAAAAAGGTTTTTACGTTTCACTTCTTAGTTGTACAGACGCTAGCACATCAACCTACTACAACCTGTCAAATTTCTTTAATGGATTTTCAACTTTATCACTAAGTATAAGGTTCAAAGTTGATTGGGAAAATGTGACAGTTTCAGGTAGGTTGATGTGCTGGCGTCTGTACCTACTCCACACAAATTCAATGAACACTAGTGCATCGAAGAATTGAAGACATATGCGAATTTTGTGATGATTATTTTAGTCGGTAAAAGAATTATCACAAAATTCGCATAGAAATGCCGGAGATGCAGTACATTTATGCATATAACTTCGTACATGAATAATTACCTAATGTATTATATACTAAGTAAAACCTTCCTGAAAGTATGTAGATCATATTAATGAAAGATTTATCACAATTGGTACATTCGTTTTTGAGAAAATCGCGGACATACCTAAATATGTACATACGGGTCGAATACAGAACTTCCTTTTTTGAAGTCGATTAAAAAAAAACCATCACGTATTCGTCAACTACGGATTCTGTACATTAAACTAAGTACCTAACATTGCTCAAAAATAATTGTTGGGAAACGACTTTTATTTTTGGTGTGAAACATTGTGCATTTTGCTTTTTTGTGTTTATGTTCTTTTTTGCGTCATTTTCACCGCAAATAAACGTATTTTCTTTCTTTATTTTTGTGTGCATGCAACGGTACAGGGGTCGTGGGGGTATTTAAAGTTGTGTTGTAACATTAAAAACTTGTTTTCGTAAAAAAACGCTAGTAAAAGTTGGAATTTTGACCATCTTCGTAACCAGAGAAGAATTCTTAACCAAGAGAGAGAGAAGAACTTCGTAACCAAGAAAATGAAACAGGCATAAAGTATACAGTACATAATTAATCAAAAATGTTGCATCCATAGCTAATTCCCGCCACCACAGATAATACCGCCACGAAACTTTTTAAAAGTTTTTTTTTTTAATTTTCAACATTTGTCATTCGACTTGGGTACTTCATACTGCCAAAAAATGAAAACGTTTCTTTGCCTTTTTAAATAATAAATGACAACTATTTTACCTGATTTTATTAAATTAACGATAGAAAACACGGAAGTGGTATAAATTAAAGAAAATGAAATAAATCACGACTTTAATCTGCGAAGTTTTATTGTGCGTGTGGCTGTTGGGCCATCATAACTTTAGTCTTAGAAAAAAAATTACTTTATGCACTAGATCATAAAAAGCGATTTTATGTCGCCTAAGCACAACATAAAGACGGACTTTTAGAACATGAGAAGTGAAAAATGACTTTTTACACTCGTTATAAACAAAATAATCATCTCGAGCTAATCTCTTGTCGGATTTGTACAAATCTTTTTATGTTTGATAGCCCAATTATTGAGGAAGGCTATAGGCTACTTAACACCACGCTAGGACCCTTAGGGGCCGTGCAAAATGAAAAAAACTCAGAAAGACCGTTAAGCAAAAACGGAGTAGGCAATAGCGCGGGCAGGGAAGTCGCAGCCAGAAGCTAGTCTTGACAATAAAGTTAAGCTCGAATATAAACAAACCATTTAAATAACGCAGTACTATGTAATAAGAGATGGGTAGACATTTGAAACATAAACAATGAAATTGATTCCAATTGTCATTGAAAAATATGCGATCAACGCATTCCTTGTTATTATTAACGTTAAGGAAACATACACTTTAATATATTAAAGGTCTAGTTATCTATACTAAGGGCCTTATCACACTGGCGATTTGCAAGCGAGCCCAAAGCGAGGCGAGTGCGCAGCGAGCTCACCGCGAATTGGCAGCGAGCGCGCGGCAAAGTCGCCGCGGGCGCGCAGTGAGCTCGCCATTTTTAACCGACTTTAAAAAAGGAGGTTCTGTATTCGACCCGTATGTATGTATGTAAGTTTGTATGTCCGCGATTATCTCAAAAACTACTAAACCGATTTTGATAATTCTTTCATTAGTGTGATCTACATATTTTCAGGAAGGTTTTAGTATATAATACATTAGGTAATTATTCTTATGTACGAAGTTATATGCATAAATGTCCGGCATTTCTATGCTAATTTTGATGATTCTTCGAGTTGTGTCTTCAATTCTTGAATGCACTAGTGTTAATTGAATTTATGTGGGGTAGGTACGGTAGGCTGCAAAAGTGCATGGGTAGTACAGAAACAAAATCGTATGAAGCGAGAAATGACGCCATCTAGCGTAAAACCAGTTAACGACTAACAAAATTTAATTATGCTGTTATTAGATGGCGTTGCTTTGCTTTATATGATAAAATATTTTTGTAGTTTCTTTTTGTCTCTTCAAACATTCAAACAATTTATAATTAATAGTTTCTTTTAAAGAAAATTGTTCCTAATTATTAACCTACTATGTTAAAATTGAATATCAATTTATAAGTAGGTGCTAAGTAACTACTAATTCGAATATTAAATTAATTATTAAAATACCCACTCGTTAGCTTAATAAACATATTCCTATCGGTTTCTTTTATTATTTTTATCATTTAAGCTACGTATGCTGGTAAATGTAATGTAATAATTAGATAAATGTATTAGCCTTGTAACTCTTTGCTCAATCCTACTTAATACGTTTCTTCCTAACTCCTTACTTACGTTTCGTAAATTAGTCATAGTTGTGAAGAAACCAACGCCATCTAGTTTATTTTCGAAAACTTGAATTCAAACGTTCACGGGAAAATAGACACTAAGGTACCCATGCAATTTTGCTGGCGACTGTACAATTAAAATGTGAAAAATAAAAACTTTTTTACAAAAAAAACAACCGACTTCAAAAAAAAACACTACAAAGCGAAAAATAACTTTAATTTCGGAAGTCGGTGTCAAAAAACGAAAATGCGGAACCAAAGACACCGACTTCCGAAATTAAAGTTATTTTTCACTTTGTAGGGGTTTTTTTTGAAGTCGGTTGTTTTTTTTTTGTACACTCTGGCTTCGACGGCGCTATTCGCGGCGAGCTCGCTGCGCGTCCGCGGCGTCTTCGCGGCGAGTTCGCCACATTGCTGTAAATGTAAACTAATATATTATTACATTAGTTTACATTTAAAGCAATGTGGCTAAGTAATAACAGCCGCACGGGTCGATCGATCGATTAAGCTACGCTTGCCGCGGTTGGTCCTTGGATAGGTGACCATCTTTACATACCAAGACCCCTCCGTGTCTCGGAAAGCACGTTAAGCCGTTGGTCCCGGCTGTCATTCGTGTCGTCAGAAGCCAGAAAGTCTGTCAACCAGTCTTACCAAGGGGTATCGTATTATCCAGTAACTGTGTTGTGGAGGTCAGATAGGCAGTCGCTCCATGTAAAATCCTGGTATTCAGCTGCATCCGGTCAGACTGGAAGCCGACCCCAACATAGTTGGGAAAAAGCTGGCAGATGGTGATTTACTAGAGGACTATACAGCTCAAAACCTTTTAAATTATTTTTCCGTACAGCGAAAAATACAATCGTAACGGTCTGAAAAAGGTTGCCTCATTTTGAAGTCTGAACCAGTACCCAAGAAAAATGTAGTCTTAACCAAGGTTATCTAAAAAAAATCCTCCAAATATCCATACGATTAACCTCCGTTATTGCGAGCAACGCCACGTACAAATCTAGTATGCAAATAATAAAATAAGTATAAGCGCGAATAAATAAATAAATTATCATTAATTTGCGTGGATAATTACAAATAAAATAGAGTTTATTTAAATGGTTAACGTCGTTAAATCTTTTGGCAACTTACCTTGTATTCATTAACAGAGTTACACGTATCAGTTACAGGGTGTTCAGAAGTTGTGTTGCGGTTAAATTTTTTAGAGGTCGTTTTTGAGGTTATTTTTTTATGGTCTGAGGAAGATGTTTAGATGCTGTTATTATAAATAGAATTTATGATTCTGTTTTTGGTATGTTTTCAAGGTTAATTTGTGATTTAAATGATTGTAAGTGACGGAAATGTGGATTCTTAACTTAACGCAAAGTACTATAGGTACCTAGGTATATACCTGCAAGTTACCATCCCTACCTGCATAGTTATTCACAAACACTCGATACGCTTTCGTATCGTATCGAACATTTATCATTGTTATCGTAGGAGTCTTCTAAACGCTGTTCACAAGTCCAAAACCCGAAAATTTTGTCAGTTTAAATCAAATAGATGCTCGCTATTCTTCCAACAGCTATTTGCTGTTGAGGGCAAGTCAAATCAGGTTATCGAAATGTCAGGTTTTCGATACGATAGCCTGTCCTATGGTTGTGAATCAGGGCTCTGGTTGCTATTCCACCAATTCGTACTAAGCGTTTGCAAATGTCCTCTGTAATGCGCACAGCAAAAGAGTGGAACTCTCTACCTGCGTCTGTGTTTCCGAGCGCATACAACCCGAATCTCTTCAAAGTGAGAGTGAACAGGCTTCTTCTGCAGCAGAAGTGAAAACTTGAATATTAACGTTTAAATAAATCAATTATTAATTGAATTAATATAACTAATTTTTTTTTCACTATTTCTGCGTCACTTTTTTCATTAATAGATGCACTTTGTTCATATACACGAATTTTACGAATACACAGCAGTGTGGCTACTACACAGACGGTCGAGCCATCAGCTGTCCATCCATCCATCCATCCACATCCACGTCCACGTCCATCCATCCATCCATCCATCCATTGTCGTGTGTCACTTTGTTCACTTCGGTTGGCGCCGCCGTAGTGAGGCGTGGGGGGGGGGGGGGGGAATCTCTCCTGACGGTCACGTGTCCTGACGCGAGTTTAACATTTTCAAAAAGTGTGCAACGCCGCTAAAGAAGTTTTCACTTCAAAAAATATTATTATAAGCCTGTATTGTCCCACTGCAGGGCAAAGGCCTCTTTCCACTTTTCCCGGTCTAACGCGATTGCGAGCCAATCTTTGAACAAGGAGTCCAGCTCATCCCGTCATCTATTTCTGGGCCCGCCGCGCAGAGTCGTTTCCTGTCATTTGGGATCCACTGAGTGGTGGCTTTTACGTATTGCTGATCCGACATGCGACAGATGTGGCCAGTCCAGTTCACTTTAGACCAGCAGCTGTGCTATTGGCATTTACGTTTAAAATAATAAAAATTATACGCAGAGGGCACCCACAGAATACTTAATGTTTGACTGATCTTTTTTAAAAGACTTTCTCTGGTAAAGGTATTAAAAAGATTCATAACCGGTCAAGCGGCGCGCGTCGCCGATCGGCGACGAAACAATAGAAAATCAATTGTGTCTCATTAGCGGAGCTTGACAGATTAAACGTTTTTTATTTGTCGATAAACTAACGGGTGGATTTCAAGACCGGTTAAAAAGGGAGCCATTTTTTGTTTCAAACAAAAAAAGGTGATTATTTCACGAACGACGTTCTCAATGTTTTGTTAAGTCGTAAAAACAATGGTGGGTCGCTAGTATAACACATAATTAGGGGTTGGTGTTATTTAACACCTCTGCCTACCTCTATGTGGAATATAGTCGTGAAATTATGTACAGACGCCAGCACATCAAGCTATTACAATCTGTAAAATTTCTTTAATAGATTTTCAACTTTATTACTGAATTATAAGGTTCCAAGTTGTTTGGGAAAATTTGACAGTTTTGGGTAGCTTGATGTGCTGGCGTCTGTAAATACAACAAATTATCATCATGTACAAGGCAGATGTTAGAAGATACGCCCTAGGAGGACACAATAATGACATTACAGTTCATCGATATATTTAAGGTTCCATTAAAATAGATGGACAAAATCATTCCGCCCACCAAAATAAGGACGATGGTAAAAAATCTCTTCTTCTTCAATCGATCCCTCATTAGTGTCATTACTGAGAATCGTGGTCACTGGACCCTTTCAAGCGGACAATCTGCCTCCATCTACTCCGGTCCAAAGTTGCCATCACCACCTGCTGAAAATTGCTTGAGGACGTAGCTTCTTTTACTTGGTCGGACCATCGTGTTCTCGACCGGCCTCTCGCTCTCTTTCATTCGGTATTGCCAACAATAACCAGCTTTTCAAGGCTGCTATCTCCCCTTCGCATTATGTGGCCGAAATAGGACAGAATACGCTGTAGGCTATTGTAGACAATCGGGCCTTGATATCGTGTTGGGAAAGGATAGAGACATTTGTGCGTTTGGATGAAAAATATGTGCCGGCAATTTATTATTTAAAATTAAACTTTTTTACAAAAAAAAACAACCGACTTCAAAAAAAACACTACAAAGTGAAAAATAACTATAATTTCGGAAGTCGGTGTCGTTGCTTCAGCATTTTCGTTTTTTGACACCGACTTCCGAAATTATAGTTATTTTTCACTTTGTAGTGTTTTTTTTGAAGTCGGTTGTTTTTTTTTGTAAAAAAGTTTTTATTTTTCACTTTTTAGTTGTACCTACCCCACACAAATTCAATTAACACTAGTGCATTGAAGACACGACTCGAAGAATCATCAAAATTCACATAAAAATGCCGGAGATGCAGTACATTTATGCATATAACTTCGTACATAAGAATAATTACCTAATGTATTATATACTAAAACCTTCCTGAAAGTATGTAGATCACACTCATGAAAGAATTATCAAAATCGGTTCAGTAGTTTTTGAGATAATCGCGGACATACAAACATACATACATACATACATACGGGTCGAATACAGAACCTCCTTTTTTAAAGTCGGTTAAAAATCACTTTAATCAGTGTTTTTTTTTGCCTGGATAACTTTGATTAGACGTACTGAGCGCTGTGTTAAAATTTGTCCATCTAGTTTAATGGGACCCTGTTTATCATATTACAGTTCATCGACAGAACGTGAACCCGCGACCTCTACATTAACAGTCAGCTCTTAACTGTGCAGCTATTGTGTCCAAGAGATTCTTAATTGGCTATCAATCGCGAGAATATGACACTACAATCTACATGGTACCTAAGTATAACGGGTGTCGAAGCCGAGACTCACTTGTACTCCCCGTCATTGTAATCATTTTTACCTGACTACGGCGAAGCAAAAATGAGGGTTATGATTTTGACCGGTATGTATGTATGTAATATGTATGTTCATCTGTTCCCTCATAACTTCTAAACTGCTTGTCATAATTGGCCAAATGAGGTATCGTCGGAAGCGTCTTGATCGTCCGCTGGTTATAGGCTATGTGACGTCACAATAAATTGAATATGGCGCCCTCTAACGGACATAAAGTTATGACCCAATAGATTTTTTTTTAATCATGCCGTGTTGGTGTGTTATCAAATGAAAGGGATTACTTAGCACATTTCAATAATATAGGTACATATGACTGAAATAAGCCCCAAAATAATTAAATAAAAAATAGGTTAAAAAACTAAAACCCGACTGCTGAAAAGGATGAAACAAGAAAGTACCTTCCCGTGGTCGCATGCAACCATAGCTTATAATATGTTAGTACAGCGGCATGCGACCACGGGAAGGTACTTTCTTGTTTCATCCTTTTCAGTAGTCGGGTTTTAGTTTTTTAAAATAACATTAATATTCACTTTTTGAAACATACTTTATTTTTGAGAATTTAGTTTTCGTGTCAGCAAGTTTTTCTCTTATTTATTTAAATGTAAGTTATGGACAAAGTGATTAATACACAATAGTACATTATGATACGTGTGTGCAATGATCAATGCGCACGGGTTTCATACGATGTTTTTCAACACACTTGCGAGGAAAAAGGACACGCAAAACATTGTGCTTATGGGTGCATGCAACGGTACAGGGGTCGTGGGGGTATTTAAAATTGTGTTAAGTATAACATTAAAGTCTTATTTTAGTAAATAAACGTCAGAAAAAGTTGGAATTTTGACCTTTAATATTAGGTCCTTACATATGAAATTGGCGTTTTTCGTACTGGCCACTTTAATCACGAATTTCTCCTCTTTGGTAAGGAATTCCAAATTCAAATTTGTACAGCTATTTACTCATGTATTTGTGCTTCGATGACCGTCATTCATTTGTTTTTTTTCTTCTGTTTTTTCTGTTTGCGTCACTCATTTTACAAAATGGAAAATTTAAAATATCGCATTATTTACGAGTACAAGTTCCGCCGTGGCACTAGTGCTGCGGAAACGACTCGAAGGGTGAATGATGTGTATGGCGGTCATGTTGCAAAAGAAAACACAGTTCGTTTTTGGTTCCAACGTTTTCGTTCTGGAAATTTCGACCTGCAGAACAAGCCCCGTGGACGGCCTGAGACCCAAGTTGATAATGGAGAATTGAAGGCTATTGTGGAAGCGGACCCATCGCAAACCACGTCCGAGTTAGCTGCAGGCTTCGATGTTAGTGATAAAACTGTTTTAATTCACTTGAAGCAAATTGGGAAGATTAAAAAGCTTGAAAGGTGGGTACCTCACGAATTGACTGAAGCAAACCGGCAAACGCGCGTCGACTGCTGCGTTACATTACTGAACCGGCACAACAATGAAGGTATTTTAAACCGAATCATTACCTGTGATGAAAAATGGATTCTTTACGATAATCGGAAGCGCTCAGCGCAATGGTTGGATCCTGGCCAGCCAGCCAAATCCTGGCCCAAGCGAAAATTAACCCCAAAAAAGTTACTTGTAAGCGTTTGGTGGACTAGTGCCGGTATTGTTCATTACAGTTTTCTCAAATCTGGCCAGACTATTACAGCTGATGTCTATTGTCAGCAATTACAAACCATGATGGAAAAGCTAGCGGCTAAACAACCAAGGCTGGTCAATCGCTCCACGCCACTGCTGCTTCACGACAACGCCAGACCACACACTGCGCAACAGACGGCTACCAAATTAGAAGAGCTTGAATTGGAATGTCTTAGACATCCTCCGTACTCCCCGGACCTTGCTCCAACAGATTACCATTTTTTTCGCAATTTGGATAACTTTTTGCAAGGGAAAAAATTCAACTCCGATGGGGCAGTCCAAATCGCCTTCAAAGATTTTATTGAATCCCGTCCGACTGGTTTTTTTAGTAAAGGGATCAATGAACTACCTATAAGATGGCAAAAGTGCATTGAAAACAATGGTTCATACTTTGATTAATTAAATATATTATATTAAAAAATATTCGACTTTTTGTTCCTTCCATACAAAACGCCAATTTCATATGTAAGGACCTAATATTTCCGTAACCGGAAGGTTCCCAGGTATGGTCCAATACAAAAAAAAATATTACAAAAGCTACTATCGGCTTCGTTAAGTGTCTTTTTACACCCGTTATAATGACTGATCGATACTAATGTTTAAATAGCCGTATAATTCGATACTTACTCCAATAAAAATTTGTTTGCCTCAAATTAAGCAAATACGAAGGTAACGTTAACCTTCAAAATCGCGTTTGCTATTTTAAAAGACTTGGACGAGTATAACTTAACTGTGACCTCTAATCTAACTCGTGTAACTTAGTACAGTCAACAAGAAAAGTGTTGTGCCTAAGAATAGTTTATTAAAGTCTAAAATATAAATAGCTGTGCCCCGCGGTTTCACCCGCGATAAAAGTATTAGTCCTATTTTGTTGATTCCCTTTACAAATCTCCACCCCCCATTTTAAACCCTTTTTTTACACCCTTAAGGGATAATTTCGGGGATAAAAACTATTCTATATATCCTTACTCACAACTCAAAACTACACTCAGCGGCACGGAATCTTGGCCAAGCGCTTATCTCGCGATAGCAAAAGTTTTAAGTGTTTCTGATGAATGTTTGTTGTGCAGGTATGTCAAAAAATGTTTACTTTTAGTTCAAGAGGGTAATCCATTATGTTTAAATGCACCACAACGAAACTTTTAATTTACAGTTGAATCGGGTCATTTGAGCGACTAAGTTCACATTTTAAATTTGTATGTTGTGAAAAGTTTACTGTTCGGTTTTTGAATTATTGTGATTTTATGCTTTTAATTCAATAAGTAAAGGTGCTTTAAAAGCAATAAAAATGCCTCTAACACCAGCACAGGTTTCACAAGCCGTTGCGTTAATTAACCAAGAGCTGACACAGCGTGAAGTTGCTATTGCTCTTAACGTACCACGGTCATCAATGCAGTATGCCCTTAAAAGATACCAGGAGACAGGCTAGTACACCCACAGGCCAGGCAGTGGAGGCGTAAGGTGCACATCGGCCCGAGACGACCGCTTTATTGTCCTGGAGATTTTGAGAAACCGCTACCGGACCGCTGTTGAGATACGCCAGCGGCTTCAAATTGTGAGAGGCGTTAATGCTAATGAGCGTACGGTGAGAAGACGAATGGAGGAAGTCAATTTAAAAGCTTGTAGACCAGCACGAGGTCCAGAACTTCTCAGAGAGCACCGAGTAGCTCGACTTCACTTCGCACGAGAACACGTTAACTGGACCCACGAGCAATGGGCTAGAGTACTGTTCACAGACGAGTGTCGAATAGCTTTACGTTCTCCAGATGGTCCAGAACGAGTGTGGCGAAGAAGAGGAGAGCGGTTTTTACCCATTACTACCACTCAAACAGTGAGTTTCTATGGAGGCTCAATAATGGTATGGGGAGGTATAAGTTCCGACGCACGTACAGAGTTGGTTATCGTCGATAATCGGCTAACAGCTGTTCGATACATCGAGGAAGTTCTTCAGGAACACGTAATGCCATATTCGGGGTTCATTGGACACGACCAATTCCTCCTAATGCACGATAATGCACGCCCACACGTTGCACATTGCGTTGAAGAATATCTGGAAGAGGTTGGCATACAAAAATTGCAATGGCCAGCTCGTAGCCCAGACTCAAACCCAATTGAGCATATCTGGGACATGCTCAAAAGAAAGATAAAGTCCAGCTCCAACGCGCCGGAAACTCTAAACCAGCTCCGAACTGCAGCGCTGGCCGCTTGGCGCAGTATACTGCAAGTTGATGTCCGAAACATCATCCAAAGTATGCCAGATCGAATGCAGACAGTTATCAGGGCTAGAGGAGGAAACACCCGATATTAAAATGTATAGACAATAACAAAAAAGACCTTAGTTTTTATTTTGTAGTGTTTTTAAATTTATAGTGAAAAATTCCTAATTTCAGTGAAAGTGCGTGATTTTAAAAACTGATTTATTTGTGAGGTAATCTTTTAATTTCTAAGTTCTTAAAGCATAAGAGACACGTACTAAAGCCACTTACCCTTAATTTATTGTCATAAATGCAAATGCAAATTTTTTTATGCAAATAATCAGCAAAATCACGAGTGGCCAAGTTTCCGTGCCGGTGAGTGTATATCCATACCAAATTTCATCTAAATCAGTTCAGCGGTTATTGATTCCCCATACAAACTTCCACCCTCCTTTTCACCCTCTTAAAGGTTGATTTCTGCGATAAAAACTATCCTATGTCCTTCCCCGGGATGCAATCTATCTCTCTGCCAAATTTCATCTAAATCCGTTCAGTACTTTAGGCGTGAAAAGATAACATACAGACAGACAGACAGAGTTACTTTCGAATTTATAAAATTAGTATGGATTAGATATTCACTAGCTAAACGAAAGTAACAATATTAAAACGTAACTTAATTAACTAAACTATACACAAACTAAAATGTAGCGTCTAAAAATTCATCCGCATCGCTGTCGACTGGTAATGTACCCAAGAGACTGGCGGCATTACCACGTTGTATGGCAATGCTTAGCCTTTGGCCAAGATAAAAGCCAGCCCTTGGGTCACCACGGGAAGTGTCAACCAGCCGTTTTGAAATTTTTCACTAGCTGACCCGGCAAACTTCGTACCGTTTTTTGTATTAAATGCATGGCGCCGGGCGCGCTTACACGTGCCGATTTTGTCGCACGTTGACCTAAAGCCGCTGTTTACGACTAGTCGAGGTGTCTGGGCGTGTGACCTTCGGAGGTGCCGACGCAAGGACTTAACGGCAATAGTTTTTAGATGACGACTAATAAACGATTTTTTGATCTCTTTTTTTTTCTTCTTTATTTTAAGGGATTTATCGCCGAGCGATAACGTCGCCCTGTAACATCAGCACAATCAACTAAACTTAAAAACAGATAACACTTACTTTAAAACAAAAAAACCGGTCAAGAGCGTCTCGGACTCGTGCACTGAGGATTCCGTAACATCATAATAGAGAACTTTAACACTGCGGTGTAGAATATTGCAGTTTTAGGTCAGCGCCATCTCTTGGCCGATAGTGGAACTAATGAAACTTTTGTTGATGATTTCTGAAAAAGTGTACTATTTAGAGACATAGTTTTATTTTTCCTATAATCTTTACATACACTTCTATCACATAGAATAATTTCAGAATTTTCGCTATGCAAACTTCGGAGATAAGGGGGGGAACGGTATTTTTTTTTTACTTTTTTCATGAAAAGTCGAAAACTATGCGGCCTAAAAAAAAGAAAAAATTGTTTGAGAAGGTGCAAGCTTCGCTCTTTCATATTATACCCCACAAGCCTTAGTAGCCCCATTTCGAATTTTTAAGACCCCCTTTCGGTCCCTGTTGCAAAAAAAAAAGTTTTATTTCTTTCTTACAACATAATCAGCCTATAACGTTCCCACTGCTGGGACACAGGCCTCCTCTCTGTGAGAGGGAGTGGGCCGTAATCCACCACGCGGGCCCAGTGCGGGTTGGTGGATGTCACATGTCTTCGAATTTTTGGTTCTAGGACATGCCGGTTCCCTCACGATGTTTTCCTTCATCGTTTTGAGAGCAGTGGTGATGAAATAATTTACACAAAGTAAAGCGCCTGTCGGGGTTCGAACCTACGACCTACAATTTGTAAGTCGCGGCTGATACCACTGGGCCACCACACTGCTCATTCTCGCTTCTTTCTTATTTGCAAAATAGTAGGTAGTCGCTCCATGTAAAATTCTTATGCAAATTTTTAAAAGTAGGTTTATTGTGAACCTTAGTGTCCGACTCACACACACACTTGGGTGCTTGTTAGGTTACTAAAGAATATAGACGGTTTGACACTAAATTCATTTTTATTACATCCTAAATCGTTTTGAATCAGAAACCAAAAGAAATGTACGTCATCGGAATTTCGACCTCAATGCCACAGTATAATATACAGTAAGTTATCTAAGGCCGCCCGCCGAGTTATTAGCCTACTCTTGCGTTGATCCCCAGGGTTGTCACTTTTACTTTTAGTTAATATTTTCGAACAAGCAGCACTTGATCTAAATTTATGAAATAAAAAGCATATTATGATTGAATATTTTACCAATTTATAAATTTAGTAAAAATAAAAAGCCTTTATTCACATAACATTTATTATACTAAGTTACAAATTTGATACCGAGAAAATTTTTCTCCTGTTTCTGCACGTCCGGAACACTTTATTATTATTTGTTAATGTAAAGTAAATTCTCATTCTTATGTAAAGTTTTTGTAATGCTTTTGGGAAAGCATGGACAGGGCATCTTAAATTCTATATCATTCAGTTGATCGTAAATTGACCGGCCAATTTTAATGTTGATGTGGTCCTTTTCGAACGCTTTGCGAAACACCTGCTCCATCCTTTCTACATTATCGACAAAATCATCAGGTGGGATCATGAGTAAATTTCGATCTTTGCCGTAATTCCTGTAATGGGTGTATCTAGATTCTACACTTAAATTACACGCTCGTTGATTAACGTCGACGTAAAGCAACCCTAAGCGTTAGTCGGTCACATGTTACTGTAATTTTGTTAAGTTAATATTATGATTAAGACACCATATTTGGATTGAACAACACATCAGACAATAGAAAAAATAATAATTTCAATAGTAATTAATTTGCAATATTAATTATTGTGAAATTGCCCTTATTACAACTATACGCGACAAATACGTTTACCTAAACGATGTTTCGTACTCAATCCTCTGTTTTATAATATAGAATAGAATACTCTTTATTATGTACACCATATAAATTACAGACATCCGCATTTTCGTTTTTTGACACCGACTTCCGAAATTAAAGTTATTTATCACTTTGTAGTGTTTTTTTTTTGAAGTCGGTTGTTTTTTTTTTTGTAAAAAAGTTTTTATTTTTCAATTTTTAGTTGTACCTACCCCACAAAAAAGTAAACAAAAAGATCGTTAATGTAGACAATGTAGATAAATTTTTAGATTGTTGTTGATTTTTCAAAAACCGCTTGTCCGATTTCGATAAAATTTTCATGGGACCATTTGGGAAGTAGGTATACCCTTTCCAACAAAAAAAGAATTTTTCAAATCGGTTGGCAAGCAACGGAGTTATGCGGGAACAAACATAAAAAAAAATACAAACATTCGAATTGAGAACCTCCTCCTTTTTTAGAAGTCGGTTAAAAACTAGACTTCTTAAAATAAACTTTAGCTCTAAACATAGTATTCAGAAAGTAAATTTGGGAATACATTTATATGGAAAAATGCGACTCGGCTACGCTCTTAATAAAGCAAATAAACTGTGAAATAAACAATACAATACCACATTTTCTAATAATATTTAAGTATAAGTAGGTACACGCTGTTATATCAATTAGCTGACCCCCCTAAAAATTACTCGATTTTGCACCCTCCTCTCATAACATTAAAGGTTATTCAATATGTATGAGTTAATCGGACTAACACTACTCGATGAACAGAAACAATAAATAATTTTGATACGCAAATTTGAGCTTTAAGATGTTGGTGTTAGATCATTTACTATGTATGGGTATTTGTTACGCAATTTTCATTTTTAATCAGCAAGACTTAAAGGTTAGGTTAATGTTGTGATAATTTGTGTCATTGCTACTAATACCTTATTTCATCTATCTTACTCAAGTTAATCTGGTGTCGTGGTTCATGCGTAAGGCTGAGACGTGCAAGATGCGAGTTCAAATCTAGTCTCATGTTTAATTTTGTTTTTAACCGACGAAAAAACGGAGGAGGTTATCAATTCGACGCGTATATTTTTTTTTTTTTTTTTTTTCAATATATAAATTGTTCGTTAAGTATTTCTTGCATTATTGTAAAGAACAAGCATATCAATTAAGTTGATAAACGATAAACGTTTCACCTTTTTCAATAAGTGGGTAGTTCGACGTCAATATGCGTATTCAACAAAAACTGCTATTGAAATGATTTTAGGAATATGGGGTAGAAGAATAAATTGAACAAGACATTCTATGCACAAATAGCAGTGAATACGCACGAACATTTTTATATTGCCTTACTAAGTTGCGAAAATTCACGCCTTTTTATTAATTATTATTATCGGTTTTGATAGTTTAATCGTCATGTCTCAGTTGAGTGATTATTTAAAATACAAAATATTGTATTTGCATAAGGAGAATGTTGGTATTAAAGCGATTGCTAGGAAACTTAATATAGCGGTAAGTGTATTCTTTTTTATACTTCCTTAATTCGTTAGTTGGCTTAAAAACGTCTGTATAGAATAATAGAAAATTAACTGTTTCATTATGAGATCATTTATAGGTCTAATGTGGTTTATTTAAAGGTATTTTTGCAAACTTATTCGAAAAATTATGATTACCGGGTTATTAAAATTATGCTTATTGTGTTGTTTCAGAGAAATACAGTCAGACTGTGGCTAAGACGTTTTGAAGAGACAGGGAATATTCAAAAGGATCGTCCTGAACCAAAACCTGCAATGTTACTCCTGTGTCAGAACATCATCAAGCAATTGTTAGAAGGCATACTGAACACCCATTTTTGCCTACTCAATGCAGTATAATGTTTCTGTTCAGACGGTCAGAAAACATTTGCATGTTGCTGGACTGAAACAATACAAGCCAGCACGTAAAATTTAACTGACTGCTGCACATCGCCAAGCAAGGGTCCGCTTTGCCCAAGAATATCTCAATTTTAATTGGGAAGATTATGTTGTCATATTTACCGACGAGAAGTCTTTGTCAAAACCTTATTTATAACTAAACATAACTACATACTTACAAAACAAATTGATATATAGTATACCTAGTAGGTAAAACATCAACGTATAATGCTATTTTATTTAGTTCAACGATATTTAATGTGGTGATGTTATTGTTATGAAATAGAAATACATACCTATATATTTCTAAATATTATAACATGTTGATTCACTACATTAAACTCTGTGAAGTATGTAACAACGTTATTAGTAACTGTTATATCATTTACGTTATTCTTATAATATTTTTTTTTATAAAATAAAATCGTTTTTACCATCATTATCGTTTTTTTATTTTCGTTCACCTTTTTTTTTGTTGCTAAAGTTATAATTTATTATTTATAACTTAAAAAAAAATATTATAAAACAAAATGCGCAGCAGAAAATATGTTGGTTTCGAACTCGCAACCACGCTCTTGTCAGCTCACTGCAGCTACCACTAGACCACACGAACATGGTGATTGTCGTTGAAATTAGCAATAATATATTACAAGTTAGAACAATATTCAAGATCATACCTACCTTAACACTGCGTGTTAAATATCAAATTCGAATAACTGTTTTATTAATCGTAGACGTTGAACTGTTCTAGTTCGATAAGCTTACTGCTAACAAGCAGAAGGTTCAAATTCGTTTAATTTTTAAAGGGTCAGCTAATTGCTATAACAGACTGTACTTACATTTCTGGTTGAGTAGGAACTATGAAGAATGATAAGTCCGGGTTTGCGAAATCATTATTGAGGCACCCGAAAACACTACAATATTTTTTTCCCCTTTTTGAAGTCATGATACTCGTAATTTAAGTGGCCGCCGCCGGCGAGAGTTGACGAACGCAAGCGGTCATGTAGCGTACGCGCGTGCTCACAGTCGCGCTGCACAGCCCGCACTGCCGCCACCTTATTCCCTCATATATTATGCTAGCGTGTGCGTGAAATCGCGTGCCGACATGGCGCGCGGCGCGCACGCACACATTCAAACCGAGAGCGGCACGTTTGTATGAAGATGTTCTACTGTATATTATATCTACTGTGTCAATGCGTTAGGCCGGCCGCATACGTCCGGTTTCATAAGACAGTCTCCCAAAACGTCCGCCACCTAGTGCTTTAGGCTGGGCGCATACGTTCGGTTTCCTGATTCGGAATTCAGATTCACACACATACACATAATCAGCCTATAATGTTCCCACTGCTGGGACACAGGCCTCCTCTCTGTGAGAGGGAGTGGGCCGTAATCCACCACGCGGGCCCAGTGCGGCTTGGTAGATGTCACATGTCTTCGAATTTTGAATTTTGATTTTTGAATTCAGATTCGGAGACCCTGAATGCACGTATTTCATTCAAAATCTTCTCCTTAGCGCACACGTTCTTAAATTTTCCGTCAGGGCTTCCGAACGGAA
Source organism: Amphipoea oculea (assembly GCA_945859645.1). Classification (NCBI taxonomy): domain Eukaryota; kingdom Metazoa; phylum Arthropoda; class Insecta; order Lepidoptera; family Noctuidae; genus Amphipoea; species Amphipoea oculea. Next base: position 10,467,707 of record OX243888.1, on the reverse strand, counting down.
AATATAAGAACGTGTGCGCTAAAGAGAAGATTTTGTATGAAATGCGTGCATTCAGAGTCTCCGAATCTGAATTATTCCGAATCAGGAAACCGGACGTATGCGGCCAGCCTCAATGTGGGGTTATCATAAATTACTAGTAGGTATTTTCGACTTAGCCTCATTAAGCTTGAGAATCGTCTTCAATAATTTTAACGGTTGGTTTCGAACGAGGACGAGGATAATGGATATTTAATTTAAAAATAAAAAATGGCTTTTACAAAGTTACTAAATAAATAAATGTGTAGATTTTGCTTATGTAGATCCGAGCCATACCTACCTTCTGTCGCGCCATTTTGAAAATAACGGCCAGGCATGAGATAGCTGACATGAATGCAAACAGAAAAAATATACGAACATTTTCATTATGAGCAGAAGGCTGTGAAATACCGGGTTAAAGAGATATCAGACCTGCAAGTACCATGTAAACGTATTAGTTTACGACGCTAATGTTCACTGCAGTTCTCAATAATATTAGTTATTGACTCGTAACATTGAGGAGGCATGGCTAAGTAATAACAACCGCACGGGTCGATCGATCAGGTTAAGCTGCGCTTGCCGCGGTTGGTCCCGGGATGTGTGACCATTTTTACATACCAAGACGCCTCCGTGTCTCGGAGATAAAAGGTTTAGTTACAATAATTGCCGGTTGAGACCAAACCTGAAATCGCGAAAAAAAATCAGCTCTTCCCTACATTTTGACGAGTTATGTGAACATAAATGCAAGGGACAGCTGATTTTTTTTCGCGATGTTAGGTTTAGTCCCATAGTAAAAGTTGTTCATAATGATGAGTACAATGACCCCTTAAAAGGATGCTCATGAATTTAATTTCAGCCTGTATAAGAGTGTTTTAAATATTTATTTCAGTAAGTAAATTAAAATAATAAGTAAGCAAATAACAACTAATAAGTACTTAATTGACAGGCCTGATGGTCTAGTGGTTAGTGACCCTGACTGCTATGCCGGAGGTCGTGGGTTCGATTCCCACCCAGGACAAATGTTTGTGTGATGAGCACGATCATTTGTTCTGTGTCTGGGTGTAATTTATCTATAATATGTATGTATTTAGAAATATATAAGTATGTTTATCAGTTGTCTAGTACCCATAACACAAGCTCTACTTAGCTTGGGACTAGGTGGCGTTGTGTGATAGTTGTGGAATATTAAAAAAAAAAAAAAATTAATCAAAATAACAAAATAAAAAACTATAGGTACACAAACTAAAATATAGCGTCGAAAAATTCATCCGCATCGCTGTCGACTGGTAATGTACCCAAGAGACTGGCGGCATTACCACGTTGTATGGCAATGCTTAGCCTCTCGCCAAGGTAAAGGCCAGCCCTTGGGTCACGGGAAATGTTAACCAGTGGCGTGCATTGGTTTTCAGAATAGGTAGGCACTAGGCCGGGTCTAGTCTAGGCAAACGCGGTTACTAATCAGAAATAAAGTGAGGTCAAAAGTGTGGTTATTTGAGTAGGCATGCCTACTTAAGGGTGATAAATTGCGAAGGTCGAACGTCATGGTATTACGCGGGAGTCGTACGTATTTTTAAATTTGTCGTATTAACTTGAACGAGTAAAGACCAATGACAATATGCGAATAGTACGGGAGCCGAGTAGGCCGTCCGGCGACTGCCTACTGGTGTTTGTATGAAGATTTTGTTTTTTGTTAGGTATGATAATTTAGTGAGTTTCTTAATTGTGGGGCACACACACTAAAATGTAATTGACAGGCTTATGTTGATATATCAAGGTAGGCACTGCTTATATGCCTATATGCAATGCACGCCACTGGTTACAACCCCGAACGGCTCGAAAATATAATTTCCGATAAGTATTTTCGGCGCTTGAGAATTACCGCAGCCGCAGCAAAATAAATATAGATATAGATTATTCCTAACACGGGTTAGCCGAATGACATTCCATTAACATTATTAGTTACCGAATGTCAACTGTCAACCGAATAACTAATATTATAACAATGATACGTCAAGGTTACATACTTTAGATACTTACTTGTTATTAATAAAAAATATTCACCTACAAAAACATCGTGAGGAAACCGGCATGTCCTAGAACTAGAACCAAAAATTCGAAGATATAAGATATCTACCAATCCGCACTGGGCCCGCGTGGCGGATTACGACCCACTCCCTCTCACAGAGAGGAGGCCTGTGGCCCAGGAGTGGGAACGTTATTAGGTTGATCATAACATCTATATAATTGTACCCATGTTTACAAAAAATAAGTTTAAAAACTAAAACCCGACTACTGAAATGGATGAAACAAGAAAGTACCTTCCCGTGGTCGCATGCCGCTGTACTAACATACATATAAGCTATGGTAGCATGCGACCACGGGAAGGTACTTTTTTGTTTCATCCTTTTCACTTTTCAGTAGTCGGGTTTTAGTTTTTAAACTTAATTTTTATTTAATTATTTTGGGGCTTATGTCTGTAATATTAATATTTTTGAAATGTGCTAATTAAGCCGTTTCATTTGATACCCAACAAGCCGTGATTAAAAAATATTTTTTTTAGATCATGACTTTTTGTCCGCTAGAGGGCGCCATATTCAATTTAATGTAAACGTCACATAGCCTATAACCAGCGGGGACGATCAAGACGCTTCCTACGATATCTCATTTGTCCAATTATTACAAGTAGTTTAGAAATTATGCGGGAACAGATGAACAAACATACATACATACATACCGGTCAGAATCATAACCCTCCTTTTTGCTTCGCCGTATTCGGGTAAAAATAAATAAATGAATTTGATTTTGAATCACCTGTATTCACTTACTATCTGATATTGCGTTTGACTGTATAATCATCATCATCTGCCAAGCCTTTTGAGCCTTTTCGCAACTATGTTGTAGTCGGCTTCCAGTCTAACCGGATGCAGCTCAACACCAGTATTTTACACGGAGCCACTGTCTATCTGACCTCACAACCCGTTAATGGGTAACACGATACCCCCTGGGTGCTTACTCTTGAATTTAATTCCGATAGATCGACATTAGAATTATGACGTTTCGTACTTTTGAGTTCGGTTTAATTAAACTAAAAGGTAAAATTGGATGATTGATTTTGGAGCCCGGCCCTAATTTCCACTATTAGTTCACCAAAATGGACACCCAATTTTACCTTTTAGTTTAATTAAACCGAACTCAAAAGTACGAAACGTCACAATTCTAATGTCGATCTATCGGAATTAAATTCAAGAGTAAGCACCCTGGTAAGCCTGTCAGACTTTCGGGCTTCTGAGTACCCGTAACGACTATCATAGATCTACAATGACAGCCGGGATCAACGGTTTAACGTGCTTTCAGAGACACGGACTGACTGTACAGACGCCAGCAAATCAACCTACTACAATCTGTCAAATTTCTTTAATAGATTTTCAACTTTATCTTTAAAGCATAAAGTTCAAAGTTGATTGGGAAAACTTGACAGTTTCGGGTAGCTTGATGTGCTGACGTCTGTACAATCAATTAATTTAGTGTCGATCTCATGGGAATATCGAGATAAAAAGTAGCTTATATGTTAATCCAGGCTGTCAATCTCCATACAAAATTTTATCAAAATTGGTGCAGCCGTTTGAGCGTGAAGAAGTAACAAACATATAAACACATCCTCACACTCGCAAACTTTCGCCTATACAATACTAGTTTCACCCGCATAAGTTTCGCTCCCGTGGGAATATCGGGATAAAAACTATCATATGTCCTTTCCCGGGACTCAAGCTATCTCTATACCAAATTTCATCTAAATCGGTTCAGCGGTTTAGGCGTGGAAAGGTAATATACAGACAGACAGAGTTACTTTCGAATTTATAATATTAGTATGGATTAATGTGATTATGCAGTAACTTGAAAAGCTAAAAATAAAACTAAGTCTATCTTGTTGTAACGTTTTAGTTTAATATATGAATTATACTAATGTTAAGTATAGGATACATTAGAAATCACTAAACAGGTTCTACAAGGCCCAATTTCTAGTATACTTACATTAAAATACAGACAGCCTATCTCAGGGCTGTCGCACTCAAGTAAATATGTCAGGTCTCCAGTGAAAAGTATGTGCTTCGGCAATCATCGTCGATCTTTAGTAAAACGAATACGCAATGATGAGATCAGAGAGGCATTTCTCGTAATTTTAAGAACGTTCACAGTCAGATCTCAGTCACCATGTCTCAGTCTCAATCTGTCAAAAATTCCTCTAATTTCCCTACATTTTTGACAAGTTTTTGACAGTTGTTTGTCTCCAAGATGAGACTGCGACTAGGTTTTCAACGTTTTAAATTACGTGAATTGGCCTTCAGATATAAATGATAAATGATTTATTTTCTGTAAGTAGGTTTGTACTAACATTTTTACACAAGAGACATAGAGCAGTTGCACCCATTTAAGTACTTGTCTTTCTTGTATCACCATGGTTAGAACAGTATGGCTGAGGCCAAACGAGCGTAATTTTTTGAGCTGTGAGTCGCGTAAAATGAGTCGCGGAATTTACGCTGCAATCGGTCTCATACTGAAGTCCTGTTTGTACCACACGGCGACGCAAAATGAGTTGTCTGCTGACTCGCGTGCGTTATTTCAACCGAATTGCGCTCGGGCTGAGGGAGGTTAGCGAGGCAAGCGTCAGTTATGTTACAGAATGCGACCGAAGTTACGTCCGTCCGTCTGGCAGCCTAACCGAATTTCAGTTGAACGTAAATTGCGATACTCAAAATACGCGACTCACAACTCAAAAAATTACGCTCGTTTGGCCTCAATCTATAGATTGACATATGCGACCTGAATAGGTAACCCGATGGAGTGAATACTTGATACTAACGCACAATGATTGGTGCACTGCTTCTAAGCGCGGCAGTTCAAAACATAAGAGCGTTACCTCTGTGGAAGGTTACTCTGCGCCGGCGTAACGTTTGTGCTAAATCGGAAACACGAAAGTTACAGAAGCGCATAACTTCTCTGGTTTAACTGTACTTAGGGACATAAAGCATAACTAATAGGTTGGTTTTATAAAATGTTCGTCGGCATTTAATGCGATCCTTAACTTACACTAGGTAAAAGCTCAAAATCGCCGACATTTATTGTATATGCTGCTATTTATAAAATAAAGAAAGAAAAGTATTTATTGTGACTCGTACATCAGGAAAGTTACAAACTAAACAAAACTGAACACAATCATAAAAAAAATTAAAAAGTTATTTAAAAAGAAAGTAAAAAAAAAAACAGAAAGTCCTGTACGAGGCCAAAAGGCTCCTATCTCAGTATGATGCAATTGTTTAATGGTAAAAAATTTGCACGACATAAGTACAGTTACACACATAATGAGTAACGACATTTGAAATTTATTACAGCACATTTTAAATTGGCCGGAAATTTAAAAACCTGTCTAATGGATCTATCTACTTGTAGCAATTCAGGCCTATCGGTCAATGGGCTGAGTATGGACTACTATTAGTTATTTTGTTGTATAGGACTTTAATGGGTTCAATGTCCTTGATTTTTTTTTTGCTTTTAATCCAACTTGATTTTGACAGTTCAACAATATTCTGTTGTAACTTAGGATTGTATTACTTTGAAAAACTTGATATAGTATGTTGCAGTGGCGTGCATTGGTTTTCAGAATAGGTAGGCACTAGGCCGGGTCTAGTCTAGGCATACGCGGTCACTAATCAGAAAAAAAAGTGAGGTCAAAAGTGTGTTATTTGAGTAGGCATGCCTACTTAAGGGTGATAAATTGCGAAGGTCGATGGTCATGGTATTACGCGTGAGACGTACGTATTTTTTATTTTGTCGTATTAACTTGTAAAGACCAATGACAATGTGCGAATAGTACGGGAGCCGAGTAGGCCGTCGGGCGACTGCCTCCTGCCGCGCGTGTTTATATGAAGATTTTGTTTTTTGTTAGGTATGATAATTTAGTGAGTTTCTTAATTGTGGGGCACACACACTAAAATGTAATTGACAGGCTTATGTTGATATATCGAGGTAGGTACTGCTTATATGCCTATATGCAATGCACGCCACTGGTGTGTTGGGGTAAGATCGGCACTGGTATTCTTATGAATCAAATTCCCACCTAATGTGGCAATGTTTTTATGCAGTAATAAACATTGGTGTCCTCCATCATTATTTCTATTCTGCTACGACGAAGATCAAAGCAAAATTTAATTTTGCAAGCAAAGAATTTGATTCCTAATACGGTCTTACCCCAGCAAGGCGCTTACCCCAACATACATAACATAATTTCTTGTTCCGAGCCACCCCGTCGCATCGCATCGCCTGCCTGCGCTATTACCTCGTTTTCTGTTAGTTTTCTTTCTGTTTTTTTTTATTTTATTTGCTCCTAAGGTCCTTTAGGGTCCTAGACCCTTAGGAGGCGAGCAAATAAAAAAAAACATAATATTTCAAAAACAAAATCCCGTCAATCAATTATTGTGAAACCTGAAACTTTGTAGCTTGCGAAAAAAAAAAAAATTTATTTGTCTTTTTTTTAATAGATTCGTTTGTTCCATAAGAGGAACCCTATTGAAAATGGCTCTTTTATTCAAAGTGGTTTAATTATAATTAATAAAAACTAACAAGTATTATATCTATATTATCTATTGTGTTTTATACGATCAAATGAGGAGCATTATGAGTCGTGCACTTTTGGATTCTCCATTTTTAGGGTTCCGTAGCCAAATGGCAAAAAACGGAACCCTTATGGATTCGTCATGTCTGTCTGTCTGTCTGTCCGTCCGTCCGTATGTCACAGCCACTTTTTTCCGAAACTATAAGAACTATGCTGTTGAAACTTGGTAAGTAGATGTATTCTGTGAACCGCAGTAAGATTTTCACACAAAAATAGAAAAAATACAATAAATTTTGGGGTTCCCCATACTTACAACTGAAACTCCAAAAATTTTTTTTCATCAAACCTGTACGTGTGGGGTATCTATGGATAGGTCTTCAAAAATGATATTGAGGTTTCTAATATCATTTTTTTCTGAACTGAATAGTTTGCGCGAGAGACACTTCCAAAGTGGTAAAATGTGTGTGTGTGTCCCCCCCTCTAACTTCTAAAATAAGAGAATGATAAAATTAAAAAAATATATATAATGTACATTACCATGTAAACTTCCACCGAAAATTGGTTTGAACGAGATCTAGTAAGTAGTTTTTTTTTTAATACGTCATAAATCGAAAACCGCAATTTACCTTTCACAAAGTTACAACGAACTACACGAACTTTAGTGTCCGACCGAAGCTTCGGCTTCGGCTTCGGCTTCGGCCACCTTCGGCCAAAAAAGCACCTTCGGCCAAATCTTCGGCTTCGGCCAAAAATTTGCCGAAGGTTTGGCCGAAGCCGAAGGTTTGCTAGTTGTCAAAATTTGAAATTTACTGAACGATGCTAGAGCGAGACGGAGAGTGTGCAGAGCAGCAGAGTTTCGCACTCTAAGAACCAAAAAACCGTAAGTATTGTCTGGTTTAAAATATTTTATGTTATCTAACGTTAGGTAGGAAACTAAATGGAAACAATGTTGGTATGTTTTTTTATGCAATTTTTAGATAAAAAAGACATGTGAAGATTGTTTACTTTTAGTTAACTACCTAAACCGATAGGATAAGGGCGCGATATAACTTTCTCAAAAATTCCAAAAAATTATATTTAAAAAATAGATATGTATTGAAAAAGCGTTAAACTTTGCTCAATTATTTTATAGAAATATTTTGTGTTCGTCCGATAATTAAAAAAATGTGACTGATTATTTGATTATTTTTGTTAAAATTACTTTAAGTAAATAAATATTTAATTAACATTGTATATTTGAAACTTTTATTTTAGACAATATTTTATTACCTACTTGTATATGTTGGTCACTCGGCTCGTTATTGGGCTAAATCTCTAAAGCTCTCACAATATGTATCTAGTATATTCTGAGATCAAAGTAACTATCGTATTTCTCAAGGTCAATGACACCTTCGGCTTCGGCTTCGGCTTCGGCCGAAGGTTTTGGTGAATACCGATTAATCGGCTTCGGCTTCGGCTTCGGCCAGAATTGCACCTTCGGTCGGACACTAACGAACTTTTATATTATGTTACTTGCTGCTACGGAACCCTTCATGGGCGAGTCCGACTCGCACTTGGCCGGTTTTTTTTTTTGCTTGCATTTACATACCTACAAACAGACATGATTAAGAACTGTATCATACATGCTGGCAAGGACATCGATGCGTAACCTGTAACCATGGATTCAATACATGATTCTGAAACCACCTTTTTTTATGGATGGGAAATCATTTTACGCGACTCGCAACTCAAAAAATTACGTTCGTTTGGCCTCAGCCTTACAGTTTGCGAGTCAATCGAGTCCCTGCCACCCTGTATTCAAGCCTGAGGTGTTACAATTCTGCAAATACTCTAAATATTCAATAGGATTTCCTGAGTTTAGGATTACCTAATGTATTAAAACTAGTTCACCTTACTAAGACAAAAAAGATAATCATGCAATTTTTAACATTTAAAATTTAATGTCTGCATGATTAACATAAGTATTTTATACTTGATTTAACCAGTTTCTGATTTGAAAAATATGTATAAGTTTAATAAATGTCACTACCGGGAATGCTAAATTCGTTATCGTCATCATCTCGATATCGAATCGTTTTTCCTATCGGTCAGGTTAAGTTACGCTTGCCGCGGTTTGTTCGTGGATGGGTGACCATCTTTACCCTTCCGTGCCTCGGAAAGCACGTTAAGCCTTTGGTCCCGGCTGCCATTCTTGGATCTTTGGCAGTCGTTTTGCGTCGTCAAAATCCCGAAAGTCAGTGTGACAGAATAATGCACATTATCTCTTTTTACTTAAAGCCTCTTTTCCTTTATCTCCAGAGTGATATGTCAACACGCAGTACGTCCACATCGTTCCGCGCTCGCCGCGGCCACAAGGAGCGCTCCAAGAACTTCACCGAGCTGGAGAAACGAACAGTCCTCGAGCTGATAGCACGCCACCGCGACGTGTTGCGACAGGGACGCTCCAACAACGCGACCAACAGGAGCAAACAGGTACATCGTTATCATCAGCCTACATACAGTAAGTCCCCCCAGACCGAATTCCGTTCATGGCGACCTATCTCAGCGGAGACCAGCTTCGGGCGCGGGAGATATTCAAAATCAAAAGTCATTTATTCAAACTAGGCTGAGAATCAGCACTTTTCGAACGTCCAAATTACAAAAGACAGTCCCCCAAAACGCCCGCCCTTCACCACTTCCTAGTGCTTTCGCTGGGGAGAAGAAGTGGCGGAACAAACTCCCCAGCAGCACAGCTGTCTGTTCAGTTAGAAAATAATTGATTTTATACAATACTAAGTATGCAAAGTAATTAACATTACAGTACACAGAACCTTAAATTAAATTATTTGCCATAGGTTAGCTAGCCACGCCAATATAACAACAAATACAATAAACACTACTTCTACGTACTCATGCAAAAAATTAAAATTAAAAATGTAAACAAAAAAAAAACTTAATGACCAAATAAAAGCCTCCAGGTATAAAGGGCGTGACAGATTACAAATATATGCAATGCTGGGTTCTGTTTACATAGCTGTCAAGTCACAAATTATATTATAGTGCACAACTGTGTGCGCAGACGCAGGTGCACTCTCTCTTCCTTCACCCTCATTTTCCGATGTCAGTTACCAGTCTAAACCGGATGCAACTGAATACCAGTGTACATGGAGCCACTGCCTATATGGTCTCCACAACTCAGTTACTGAGTAACACGATACTCCTATGTAAGACTGGGTGTCAGACTTCGGCTTCTGACTACCCGTAACGACTATCAAAGATCTACGAATGACAGTTGGACCCAACGGATTAAATCCTCGGAAAAAACGGAAACGGTCAGATGCGCAGGAAATAAAAATGCTCAAATGTTCGCGCAAACACAGGAGCAATCTCTCTTCCGTGCCCCCCTGGATCCAGTGGAAAGGAAAACCGCTACGACCGGAGGCGAGCTGGATGCAGTAGACTAGCAAGCACTAACATGGCCCTTATTGCTGCCTTAAGGCCACCCTACAATTGCCTAGGTGTCTTGCCACCGGCAGTGGACTGCTGTAGACACAGCCAAGACACAACTCGGAGGGCAATCGAGCAACTCGGGAGGTGTTGTACGGGTTGTACCCGAGCCCCTCCTCCAGGTTTGGGCCCCGAGCCGACGTAGTAAGTCCCCCAGACCGAATTCCGTTCATGACGACCTATCTCAGCGGAGACCAGCCTTCGGCGCGGGAGATATTATAGAGCACTAGCTGCGCCCCGCGGTTTCACCCGCGTAAATGTCGATTCCGTGGGAATATCGGGATAAAAACTATCCTATGTCCTTTTCCGGGACTCTAACTATCTCTATACCAAATTTCATCTAAATCGGTCCAGCCGTTTGAGCGTGAAGAAGTAACAAACATATAAACACACACACACACACTCACAAACTTTCACCTTTATAATATTATTGTGATGTGATAACTGTGCGCAGACGCAAGTGCACTCTCTCTTCCTTCACCCTCATTTTCCGATGTCAGTTACCAGTCTAAACCGGATGCAACTGAATACCAGTGTACATGGAGCCACTGCCTATATGGTCTCCACAACACAGTTACTGGGTAACACGATACCCCTCTGTAAGATTGGTTGTCAGACATTTCGGCTTCTGACTATCCGTAAAGGGTGTCAAAGACAGCTAGGCTGAGTAGGCTGGAGCCTAGGGCGGCTTTGGGGCAAATTTTTTCTTTAAATGTCTTAAGTACTGAAATTGAAAATATCAATATTTATATACCTATCATGTTTTTTGGAAATAATAAACAAAGTGAATGCTCAAATTCAGGCTTCTACCGTAGATTTTATCACAGTTGCCGATCTTTACAAATCTCTTTGCAAGTTTTTCGTAACTGATGAACGAGAACATTTTAAGTATTTTGAAGAAAAGGCGAAGCAGTATACAAAAGACATGGGCCATTACTGTAGATGTCGGTAGGAATAGCCTAATGGCGGCAAATGTGTAAATCCGCCACTGGCGGTTGCGTTGTGGTCCCTATAAAATTTGTTAACGTTGTGTTTGCGATGTGGCCGGCCGCTAGTTCGCGCTGGTGGTTAGGTTGTGCTTGCGCCATGGCTGCGATGTGGTCGGCATCACACACGCGGTCGATAATGGCGGCAAAATGTGGTCCGTGTGAATTTAACTATTAATTTTCATACAAATTAGCGCTCGCCCACGTGTTGTGGTTGTAATACGTGTGAAACAAGCCTTATTAGTTGGTAGCTCACCGTCCACGTGCCAACGGCTTGTTTTCAGCTTACAGACGGGTTTGCGAACATTAGGGAGGGTGAGAGTTTGCGGGCAATGCGACGGGGAAACAGCCGTGCGAGCGGCGCGAAGATCGGGCGGGCTGCAAGGCGACGGCATGCATTCCGCTTGGAGGCTGCGTTTCTTCACCGAGGAGCGGGCTGCTCGCTTGACACCTCGCAAACAGTGCGCTGTTCACTATTCTGTATTGTCATCGTAAAATTTACTTTAAAGCAGTTGCTTTAAAATCGTAACTTGAATGACAACTGACAGACAGGACACTCGTGAGAACCTAATCTAACGGCTGCGTCAGCGAACGCTATCCGCGTTGCTGAATTTAGGGCCAAACAAATTTAAGAAAACTTTTTTACAAAAAAAAAAACACTACGTACAAAGTGATAAATAACTTTAACTTCGGAAGTCGGTGTCGGTTCTGCATTTTCGTTTTTTGACACCGACTTCCGAAATTAGAAGTTATTTATCTCTTAGTAGTGTTTTTTTTGAAGTCGGTTGTTTTTTTTTTGTAAAAAAAACGTTTTTATTTTTGACTTTTTAGTTGTACCTCCCCCACACAAATTCAGTTAACACTAGTGCATTGATGAATTGAAGACACCGACTAGAAGAATCATCAAAATTCGCATAGAAATGCCGGAGATGCAGTACATTAATGCATATAACTTCGTACATAAGAATAATTACCTAATGTATTATATACTAAAACCTTCCTGAAAGTATGTAGATTACATTAATGAAAGAATGATCAAAATCGGTTCATGAGTTTTTGAGAAAATCGTGGACATACAAACATACATACATACGGGTCGAATACAGAACCTCCTTTTTTGAAGTCGGTTAAAAAAGAACTATATTTTTGCCATCCACACGCTAAAATGAAGAATGACAAGTTATTTGCTGTGTCGGAGCGGTGCTGTTCTAATTATAATGAGTTATGACCTTTACTCAGTTAATTTATTATCTGTAATCTGTCATTGAGTATTATCTTAACCCTTGACCACCTAATTGAATTCTTAACCAATGATATATTCCAATATTGTTTATATGATATAAAAAGATACGATTATTTGATTAAAAATAATCTTTTTATCGAATAGCAGTAGTTACGTAAAGATTATCATCGCCCGTTATCAGTTACATGTTACCGAAAAGATAGTATATCTTTTCGTTATAATATAATACTTCCGTGGAAGCTCAAAATTAACTAAATTTTAAGGATTCCCTTAAATGTCTCACTGATGGTGGCGCGTGTGTTGGATCATTCGGTTCCCTACAAAATGGTTGAGCTGGATGGTGCTGATCCACGCGTCATGTTCGTGAACAGGCGCCGTCGGTTGAGACTGGTCAACTCTTAATTGCCAAGGCTTATTTTTAATCTTATTTTTTTTAATTGTTTCTTCATTTGTGTGTTTTTTTTACATTGTTCTCAGTTCTCACATATACAGGGTGTTACGGAAAGGGTATATCAATACAAACGGGTTGAAGAGTGTATCTGGTCTAGAATCTCTGTACAAATTTTTTGCTCAAAAGCATTAACTTTGAAAATGCTTAATATTTTTTTTATTTCGACATCACGGCGCTGCACTGGCGCGCGGCGGCGTGATGTGCGTGTACTAGGTGCACAGACACACTACAGATAATGGATAATGACCCTCGTAGTGCGGTGACACTTTTGTTATGATTTCAATTTAATAAACTATCGAAATAAAAAAAATATTAAGCATTTTCAGTTACTGCTTTTGAGCATCACCACAACAAGAATAATGTACCCAGGATTTTGTAATATTCTTAATTTAAAAGAGTATCCATGGAGTTTCTTGCCCGTTCTTCTCCATAGAGATCTACGCTTTGAAATGGGCAACTATCTTCAACTTTTGACTAACTGACCGACTATTTAATTTTGACAATACAGGCATTAAAATTTCCTCCACGAGTAACGTTACCGGACCTAAACGCAAGTTTTAGAATCAATAAACAAAAAAAAAATATGATCGATAACAGTCAAAAAAATCAACAAAATATATGATATTCTTCAAGATATATGCTACTCGTAGGTAGATGTGTGTTGAAAACATAATACAACTAATTTGGTACGATAGAAAAAAAATCATGAAGATACGTACCTCTAAAAACTTTATTTTTACAATAAAAACCATACTACAATCATTACGATTTTTTGTCAGATTATTCTACAAGCAACATACTAAAACTCTAAGTGTTTTAATTTTTAGCCCAAACAATAGATTTATCGTAAATAGGTAATTGCTTCATATTTTGCAATAAATTACTAGGGTTGTGTCATCGCGCTTCTCTTTCTTTTCTATGCACTCCGACAGTGACCGCGCTTTAGGTCATGTAGTCCTCATAAATGAGGCTGCCGGTCTGAGGTCACCCTAAACATTCAAAATTCTTTGTTACCTATTTGAAAGGATATACTTTCAGATTGGTCCCATAGAAATTTCATTCAAATCGGTTCAGTAGTTTGGTTTTTACACCATAATTACTCGTTTACTGGTATTCTACTCTATTCTAAAAATCCAAGTAAACGAAATTACGTTTGCTTTCCTGTGACTTTTAAGAGGTGGCTGTTTTTTAACCGACTTTAAAAAAGGAGGTTCTGTATTCGACCCGTATGTATGTTTGTATGTCCGCGATTATCTCAAAAACTACTGAACGGATTTTGATAATTCTTTCATTAGTGTGATCTACACACTTTCTGGAAGGTTTTAGTATATAATACATTAGGTAATAATTCTTATGTACGAAGTTATATGCATAAATGTACTGCATCTCCAGCAAATCTGTGTGAATTTTGATGATTCTTCGAGTCGTGTCTTCAATTCTTCAATGCACTAGTGATAATTGAATTTGTGTGGGGTAGGTACAACTAAAAAGTGAAAAATAAAAACTTTTTTTCCAAAATAAACAACCGACTTCAAAAAAAAACACTACAAAGTGAAAAATAACTTTAATTTCGGAAGTCGGTGTCAGAAAACGAAAATGCGAAACCAACGACACCGACTTCCGAAATTAAAGTAATTTTTCACTTTGTAGTGTTTTTTTTTTTTAAGTCGGTTGTTTTTTTTGTAAAAAAAGTTTTTTATGGATGGGAAATCATCAAATGACCCCTCCCGCTCTGGGTGGAGCGAAAGGGAGTGTCAGACTCTTACTGACTAAAACCTATCCGTGTTCCTTCCTTAGCCCTTTATGTTCCGGGGTAGCGGTAACCCTTTCGGACAATCTCGCACCCCCGGCAGGCTTCGGCCCTGACAGGCCCCTTCCTCTTTGCTGACATCTCTTTAAGGCGCGCGTGGAACACGTACGTGCCGTCCGGCACGGGTTCAGTGGTGGCTTAGTGGAATTTTATTGTCATGGGATGCATTTTGGCTATTAATAGGCGTCGTATTTTTACATAATTACAAAAACAACGAATATGCGAACCGACACCCACTTCCAAAGTTACAGTTATTTTTCAATTTGTAGTGTCTTTTTTTGGAAATCAGTTACAAGGACAGATTTGTTTTTTGAAAACACCTATTTTTAACCGACTTCTAAAAAGGAGGTTCTTTATTCGACCTGTATGTATGTAAGTATGTATGTTTGTATGTCCGCGATTTTTTTCAAAAACTAATGAACCAATTTTGATTATTCTTTAATTAATGTGATCTGCTACTTTCAAGAAGGTTTTAGTATATAATACATTAGGTAATTATTCTTATGTACGAAGTTATATGCATAAATGTACTGCATCTCCGGCATTTCTATGCGAATTTTGATGATTCTTCTAGTCGGTGTCTTCAATTCTTCAGTGTGTTAATTGAATTTTTGTGGGGCAGGTACAACTAAAACGTGAAAAATAAAAACTTTTTTACAAAAAAACAACCGACTTAAAAAAAAAACACTACAAAGTGATAAATAACTTTAATTTCGGAAGTCGGTGTCAAAACATGAAAATGCAGAACCAACGACACCGACTTCCCAAATTACAGTTATTTTTCAATTTGTAGTATCTTTTTTTGGAAATCAGTTACAAGAACAGATTTTTTTTTTTTTAAACCGGCCAAGTGCGAGTCGGACTCGCCCATGAAGGGTTCCGTAGCAGCAAGTAACATAATATAAAAGTTCTTGTAGTTCGTTGTAACTTTGTGAAAGGTAAATTGCGGTTTTCGATTTATGACGTATTAAAAAAAACTACTTACTAGATCTCGTTCAAACCAATTTTCGGTGGAAGTTTACATGGTAATGTACAGTCGCCAGCAAAATTGCATGGGTACCTTAGTGTCTATTTTCCCGTGAACGTTTGAATTCAAGTTTTCGAAAATTAACTAGATGGCGTTGGTTTCTTCACAACTATGACTAATTTACGAAACGTAAGTAAGCGTATTAAGTAGGATTGAGCAAAGAGTTACAAGGCTAATACATTTATCTAATTATTACATTACATTTACCAGCATACGTAGCTTAAATGATAAAAATAATAAAAAAGAAACCGATAGGAATATATTTATTAAGCTAACGAGTGGGTATTTTAATAATTAATTTAATATTCGAATTAGTAGTTACTTAGCACCTACTTATAAATTGATATTCAATTTTAACATAGTAGGTTAATAATTAGGATCAATTTTCTTTAAAAGAAACTATTAATTATAAATTGTTTGAATGTTTGAAGAGACAAAAAGAAACTACAAAAATATTTTATCATATAAAGCAAAGCAACGCCATCTAATAACAGCATAATTAAATTTTGTTAGTCGTTAACTGGTTTTACGCTAGATGGCGTCATTTCTCGCTTCATACGATTTTGTTTCTGTACTACCTATTTTGCAGCCTATCGTACATTATATATATTTTTTTAATTTTATCATTCTCTTATTTTAGAAGTTAGAGGGGGGGGGGGACACACATTTTACCACTTTGGAAGTGTCTCTCGCGCAAACTATTCAGTTCAGAAAAAAATGATATTAGAAACTTCAATATCATTTTTGAAGACCTATCCATAGATACCCCACACGTACAGGTTTGATGAAAAAAAATTTTTGGAGTTTCAGTTGTAAGTATGGGGAACCCCAAAATTTATTGTTTTTTTTCTATTTTTGTGTGAAAATCTTACTGCGGTTCACAGAATACATCTACTTACCAAGTTTCAACAGTATAGTTCTTATAGTTTCGGAAAAAAGTGGCTGTGACATACGGACGGACGGACAGACAGACAGACAGACAGACAGACATGACGAATCCATAAGGGTTCCGTTTTTTGCCATTTGGCTACGGAACCCTAAAAACACCGATTTTAAGACACGAATGACGTTGTAAATATATTTTTTTCGTTAATAACGTATTTAGTGATTTTTGGCGCAGGCGGGAACAAATCTTAAAAATTCTGGTCCTAAGGTAACCTACAAACTACAACCAAATTTTTTTATTAAACTAGCTGAAGCCAGCGGCTTCGCCCGCGTGAAGGTCGGAAATTATCCCACAGAAAGTGACAAGTGTCTTCTATACTAAAAAAAACGAAAACACAAAAGACTTAAATGTCAGATTAGTCTCTGGGATTAAAAAACGAACTATAAATTGCCGTGTTTAATTATTTATTTAAAAAATGTCTATTCTTCATTTGTTTCTTCTCCATAAAGGTGTCATAACGTTTCTATTACCTCAATAGTTCAATATGCTTACCTGGAGGCAAAAAAGAACAAAAAAATCCTTGTTGTTTTCGACTTATATTTCGGTGAATAACTCCGAAACCTGACGCTTTAGGATGTTATGTTATATTACATTTTTTGTTTGTATAAGTGTCCTCTATCTAAATATATAACTTTTGTTGTGCACCGCGATTCTGAAAAAAATTCAAAATGGCGGCTGACCTTAGGGCTACCCTCCATACAAAAATCTTCAAACCCCTTTAAAAATTGTGTTGCTGTCAGTATATAAGTGCCGTATATACTCTTATATGCATTTAATAAAAAGCTGTTATTTTGACATTACAAACAGACATTTCATTTATTTGTACCTATAGGAAATAATTTATTACTTGAAGGTCATCTAAACTTAACATAATTTTGTAAACAAAAGTGCCACGAGGCGATGTTGCCAGTTCAGCAATAATATAAAACTATGCGAGTGTAAAGTTACCTGCATACGTTAAAGTATCATGTTTTAATGCGCAGTAACAAGTACTAGCTAATTCATTCTGATTTGCCCGCGTTTTGGACTAAGATTGTTATGTAAATAAAAAATAAGTTTAAAAACTAAAACCCGACTACAGAAAAGGATGAAACAAGAAAGTACCTTCCCGTGGTCGCATGCTATCATAGCTTATAATCTATACTAATATTATAAAGAGGTAAAATTTGTTTGTAAGTTTGTATGTAGGGGGTAATCTCTGGAACTACCAGTCGGATTTGAAAAATTCTTCTTGCATTTGATAGCATAATTCTTGAGGAAGGCTATAGGCTATTTCACGTTACGCTATGACCCTTAGGAGCCGAGCAAAAAGAAAAAAAGTCAAAAAGAACGTTAAGTGATAGCGCGGGCGGGTGATGCGATACGACGGGGTGGCTCGGGGGAAACAAGAAGTTTCACGCGAACGAAGTCGCGGGCTGAAGCTAGTGTAAGTATAAACAGCTCGGCATGCGACCACGGGAAGGTATTTTCTTGTTTCATCCATTTCTGTAGTCGGGTTTTAGTTTTAAAACTTATTTTTTATTTAATTGTTTTGGGGCTTATTTCAGTAATATTTATATTTTTGAAATGTGTTAATTAAGCCATTTAATTTGATACAATTTAATGTGACGTCACATAGCCTATAACCAGCGGACGATCAAGTCGCTTTCAACGATACCTCATTTGTCAAATTATGGCAAGCAGTTTAGAAGTTACGAGGGAACAGATAAACATACATACATACATACCGGTCAAAATCATAACCCTCCTTTTTGCTTCGCCGTAGTCGGGTAATAACCGTGTGTTGCAAAAAATCAAGTCATTTATTAAAATCAGGCTGAGAATCAGCACTTTTCGAACGTCAAGACAGTCTTTCAAAACGACGAGTTATTCGCGTCTGATCCCCTGAACCCCCTCCACCCCCTCGGTCCCCTGCTCGTTCGTCTTCTGTTTTAACCGGTCAAGCCCCGCGCGTTACCGATCAGTGACGAAACAATAGAAAATCAATTGTGTCTCATTAGCGGAGCTTCACAGATTAAACTTTGTCTTACCGCCCTTCACCACTTCCTAGTGCCTTCGTTGGGAAGACGAAATGGCGCAACAAACTCCCCAGCAGCTCAGCTGTCTGTTCAGTTAGAAAACCTTGCCTTCAAAGTCAGAATGATCAGGCATTTTCTGGGCACGCTCGTTCCCTCATAGACCTCATCCATCGCTTTCCATCAGGCGTTATCGATGTCAAGAGCGGGTCCATCCATATTTCCATACTATCAAATCATACTAATATTATAAAGGCGAAAGTTTATTAATGTGTGTGAGGGTGTGTTTATATGTTTGTTACTTCTTCACGCTCAACCGGCTGGACCAATTTTGATCAAATTTGGTATAGAGATAGTTTGAGTCCCGGAAAAGGACATAGGATAGTTTTTATCCCGATATTCCCACGGGATCGACATTTACGCGGGTGAAACCGCGGGGCGCAGCTAGTTATTATGTAAATGCGAAAGTGTCTGTCTGTCTGTTACCTCTTCACGCTTAAACCGCTGGACCGATTTAAATGAAAGAAGAACGGTCATTTGTGACTCAGACCCGACACGAAAGAGACATATCTCAGTTTTTTTGTTATTTTAAATATAGCTAAAATATATATTTTTTATATTCCAAATCAATGGCTAACACCAAAATATTGCCTTGTGTTTTTGTTCAGGCGATATACAATTTTCTAATACCTATTTACCTACAAAATTCGTAATTGTATGTAATTCAATGACGATACAACAATTTAGAAAAAAAACAACCGACTTCAAAAAAAAAAAAACACTACAAAGTGATAAATAACTTTAATTTCGGAAGTCGGTGTCTAAAAACGAAAATGGTTCCGCATTTTCGTTTTTAGACACCGACTTCCGAAATTAAAGTTATGTATCACTTTGTAGTGTTTTTTTTTTCAAGTTGGTTGTTTTTTTGTAAAAAAGTTTTTATTTTTTACTTTTTAGTTGTACCTACCCCACACAAATCCAATTAACACTAGTGCATTGAAGAATTGAAGACACTGACTAGAAGAATCGTCCAAATTCGCATACAAATGCCGGAGATGCAGTACATTTATGCATATAACTCCGTACATAAGAATAATTACCTAATGTATTATATACTAAAACCTTCCTGAAAGAATGTAGATTACATTAGTGAAAGAATTATCAAAATTGATTCATTAGTTTTTGAGAAAATCGCGGACATACAAAGAAACATACATACATACATACGGTTCGAATACAGAACCTTCTTTTTTGAAGTCGGTTAATAAACGCACGGATCTCAACACAGAAAGCCAATTTTATTTTATATTTTTTTTAATGACATCTCGCAGTTTAACTTTGAGGTTATCGTCTGCTTAACCGGGCTTGCCTGTGGATGCCTCAATAAATTAAAGCCTCCAGCTGTCTATTTTTGTATTTTTATCTAAATTGGCGTCATTTTAAATGGATATAATTGCTATTCATTAAAAAAATATTTTAAAATATTTTGCCTTACCAAAATCAAATGGCAATATATGGGTGATAGCCGCTGATATTCAGAATAGTGGTAATTTATTTCTGTTACATTTAATATAACAAAATAACTGAGATGCGTTCCTTTTGTGTCGGGCCTGGGTAATTTTTCTATGGGACGTGACCCTTCTTCTTTGGTATAGAGATAGTTTGAGTCCCGGGAAAGGACATATGATGGTTTTTATCCCGATATTCCCACGGGATCGACACTTATGCGGGTTAAACCGCGGGGTGCAGCTAGTGTAATATAAAAAAAACCGGCCAAGTGCGAGTCGGACTCGCGCACCGAGGGTTCCGTATAAAAATTTAAGGTTTTCGTAATTTTTCCTTTATTTGTGCTATAAAAGATTGCTTCATGCCAAATTTCAAGATTCTAGGTCGACTGGAAGTACCCTTTAGGTTTTGATTCCCTTGCGAGTAGTTGCGAGTTTGAAAATATGCGGCTTAAATTGCCGTTTCTTTTGATTGCGTTGACATAGAAGTTTGATTTTGTTACAGCTTAAAGGTATTATAGACCTGAGTATTTGATATTAATTTCAATTTAATACCTCTACGCGTTCATGAGAAAAGAAGTAGTAACTTTAAAATTTTCAAAAATATTTATTATTATATTATGTAACTAAAAATGTACGGTTTTCGCAATTTTTCCTTTATCTGTACTATAAGATGTTACTTCGTACCAAATTTCAAGATTCTAAGTTCACGGGAAGTACCCTGTAGGTTTTGATTCCCGTGCGAGTTTCGAAAATTTGCGGAAATTTGCGGCATAAACGGCTGTATCTTTTGATTGCGTTGGCTTAGAAGTTTGATTTTTTCACAGCTTCAAGGGACAGTAGACCTGAGTAATTGATATAAATTTCAGCTTCATACCTCCACGCGTTCCTGAGAAAAAGGGTCTTGACAGACGGACGGACGGACGGACAGACGGACAACAAAGTGATCCTATAAGGGTTCCGTTTTTTCCTTTTGAGGTACGGAACCCTAAAAATACATAGCATTTTATGGATACTGGCAAAATGTCTTCTGTGTTTTTAGTAATCGGTAGGTAGTATGAATTTAGAGGCGGGTTCACGTCAGACCACGTAGGAGATGGCACGACGAGCTGGATAGGTTCCGTCAAAACTAGAAAGGGGACGCGCGGGCTCGCGAAATATGGAAGGAGTGGAGGGGGAGGCCTTCATCCAGGATAGGGACAGCGTAGGCTATCTAATAACAAAAGTATATATTTACTGTGATTGTATAACATACCCTTAGACATATAGGCATGGCCATCGATATACAGGGGACATCCTGTATATGTTCTACGCTCTATGGGCAGGGCAAACTCCATTTTTAACCGACTTCTAAAAAAGGAGGAGGTTCTCAATTCGAATGTTTGTATGTTTTTTTTTTTTTTTGTGTTTGTTCGCGCATAACTCCGTCGCTTGCCAACCGATTTGAAAAATTCTTTTTTTGTTGGAAAGGGTATAGTTTCCAAATGGTCCCATGAAAATTTTATCGAAATCGGACAAAGATGAGATGAGAAAAATCAACAAAAATCTAAAAAATTATCTGCATTGTCCACATTAACGATTTTTTTGTTTACTTTTTTGTGGGGTAGGTACAACTAAAAAGTGAAAAATAAAAACTTTTTTTACAAAAAAAAAAAACAACCGACTTCAAAAAAAGCACTACAAAGTGATAAATAACTTTAATTTCGGAAGTCGGTGTCAAAAAACGAAAATGCGGAACCAACGACACCGACTTCCGAAATTAAAGTTATTACGAGCAAAGATTCACTGAATAATAAAAATGAGCCCTGACCGCCGGTAGCTTGGACCCTGTTCCATCGGGAACATCGAGAAAAATAGTAGCCCACCGGTATCGACCGGTGGGCTACTATTTTTTATATCCTAATATTTAAAAATATAATTTATACAGAGTGGTCCAAAAGTCGTGGATAAAACGAAATAGGGAGATGAAGGAGGTCATTTCCAACAAAAAATCTTTCTACAGCATGGTCATAATTCAATTACCCTAAAAGTTATGAATATTTGTGTATACCGAGTTCTTTTACAATTAGACGAATTAAAAAAAAATGTGATATAAAACAATAAAACAAACGGTGTTGTATTACTACTAGATAATGTATCAGCACTACAAAGTTCTATTCGGGCTCTGAGTATCAAATTTCAAGAGCAATTTATTTTTTTCCAAAAATTTTGTAAAGTTACCAAAAGTTATTTCTCACTTTAAAAGCGTTGGAAATGACCTCCTTTATCCCCTTACTTCGTTTGATCCACGACTTTTGGACCACCCTGTATGGAAATAATGAAAATGCTAAGATTCATTTAAAGGATTTAGGTACAAACGAACAAACTTAAAATGCTGATTCTGATTGAATTCTGCAATTACTTATTAAAACCTCACGTTATTAGATATTTAGCAACTCTATGCGAAATATCAAGTTTACCATTATTTTGTAATAAAACTGCATAATTATCTACTTTGGCTGTATAAAATCATTCCTGTGCCTAACCTACTTTATACAGCCAGTCTTAAAAGTTGTAGACGTCAAAACCTAATGAGTTTTTTTTTTCTCTGACTAAAAAGTTTTTTTTGCAAATAGTTTTTACTAAAAACTATTTGCCGAAAATTGTAGCCTTTAGAAAAAAAAAACTAGTGAACTCTAATATGGATCCACAAAGCCAGTTATATAATTACGTGAGTAATTACTTTAATTATATAGTATACTAGCTGTACCCGCGACTTCGTTCGCGTGCATGATGGAAAACATTATAATTTTTTTGCGCGGAACCCTATATCTTTTTCTAAAATAAAAGTAGCCTAAGTTACTACTTATTGCATCAGCTATCTGCCAGTGAAAGTCCCGTCAAAATCGACCCAGCCGTTTCAGAGATTAGCCGGAACAAACAGACAGACAGACGAAAATTATAAAAAAAAAATATTTTGGTATATTTAATGTATACATCCATATGCATTTAGTAAAAAGCGGTTATTTTAATATTACAAACAGACACTACAATTGTATTTATTTATATAGATTTGTATAGTTTTTTTTTAGGTTTTTGTTTATAACGGGCGTAATAAGACACTTAAAGTCGAGAGTCGCTTATACTACCCATCATTGTATAATGTATTTATTTTTGTATCACTGGGCAGGACCCAGCGATTAGTCAAATTTATGTACCTTCAAATAGCCTGCAATTCACTAAACAATTAGCTTTTATGGTTCCCACTGCTGGGACACAGGCCTGCTCTCTGTGAGAGAGTGGGCCGTAATCCACCACGCCGGCCCAGTGCGGATTGTGAATGTCAGATGTCTTCGAATTATTGTATTTAGAACTTGTCAAACATTTCCAATACTGCCACCCTAGTACATTATCATCTGCCTAGCCTCTTCCCAACTATGTTGGTGTCGGCTTACCGAAACCATGCAAATACCTGTATTTTACATGGAGCGACTGCCTATCTGACCTCCACAAACCAGTAACTGTGTAACACGATACCACGCGGTAAGACCCAGACACGAGTCAACGACTGTCAAAGATCTACGAATGACAGCCGGAACCAACAGCTTAACTTCCTTTCTGAGGTTTCGAGCTTAACGCCCCGGTCATCACCATCATTTCAGCCGAAAGACGTCCATTGCAGGACATAGGCCTCCCCTAAACACCGCAACTTCAACTGGTTCTGTGTTCCCAGAATCTAGCGGATTCACAAGGTCATCGGTCCACCTCGTGGGAGGCCTTTTAACGCTACGTTTTAGTTTAGTTTGTGATTTTCTTGTGCGAGTCGCAATAAATACTTTTTCTTTCTTTCTTTCTTTCTAAGTGCTCCATACGCGGTCGCCACTCCAGAACCTTTCGGTCGGGCCTGCGGACGGAGAGTAATGGGTAGCTCACCGTCCGATCAGGTCCAGGCCCGTGCTGGACGGCGCGTACGTGTTCCACGCGCGCCTCAAAGAGATGTCAGCAAAAAGGAAGGGGCCTGCCAGGGCCGAAGCCTGCCGGGAGTGCGGGATTGTCCGAAAGGGTTACCGCTACTCCGGAACATAAAGGGCTAAGGAAGGAACACTGATGGGTTTTAGTCAGTAAGAGTCTGACACTCCCTTCCACTCCACCCAGAGCGGGAGGGGTCATTTGATGATTTCCCATCCATAAAAAAAAGAACCTTTCGGTCAATCGACATGAGGTCAATCGTCGAATCGAACTCGGCTGGGCAGCGTTCGGGAAGCTTCGCAATATCTTCTCGTCCCACATACCGCAATGTCTCAAAACAAAAGTCTTTGACTAGTGATGACCTATGGCACTGAAACGTGGTCACTCACAATGGGCCTTATTAGAAGGCTAAAAGTCACCCAAAGGTCTATGCTTGAGTTTCTCTATGTGATCGAATCAGAATTGAAGAGATCCGCTGGAGGACCAAGGTTATCGACAGGCCGAAGAATTTCGAAACTTAAGTGGCTGTGGGCAGGTCACATTTTGACGTTCAAAAGTGCCTTTTACGTGCCTATTTGAAATAAATGCTTTGACTTTGACATTGCTCGCAGAACAGACGGCCGATGGGGATCACCCCAATACGAACTCATAAATAAAAATATGTAGACACTAGCTGCGCTCCGCGGATCCACCAGCATAAGTTTCGATCCCGTGGGAATATCGGTATAAAAATAGCCTATATGTTAATCCAGGGTGTCAGCTACCTCCATACAAAATTTTATCAAAATTGGTCCGGCCGTTTGAGCGTGAAGCAGTAACAAACATATAAACACACACACTCACAAACTTTATAATATTAGTATGTAACCACAATTTTTCTCCCAATCTTCAGTTGGTGTGGTCAACAATATGCGAGGAGGTGAACAAGAGGTGCGGAGGCGACCGTCCGCGCACGCCGGCGCAGGTCAAGATGTGGTACGAGAACTACAAGAAGAAATGCAAGATGCGCGCACACGACACTCAGGTTAGCGTCAAACTCATTAACTAAGCGTAAATGTCATTAACTGCAGCGTCACTGCCATTAACAGTAGTCAAATAGTTAGAATAATATGTGATACGAGCACTATAAGGAGAAGGGCAAGATGCGCGCGCACGACACTCAGGTTAGCGTCAAACTCATTAACTAAGCGTAAATGTCATTAACTGCAGCGTCACTGCCATTAACAGTAGTCAAATAGTTAGAATAATATGTGATACGAGCACTATAAGGAGAAGGGCAAGATGCGCGCGCACGACACTCAGGTTAGCGTCAAACTCATTAACTAAGCGTAAATGTCATTAACTGCAGCGTCACTGCCATTAACAGTAGTCAAATAGTTAGAATAATATGTGATACGAGAACTATAAGGAGAAGTGCAAGATGCGCGCGCACGACACCCTAGTTAGCGTCAAACTTATTAACTAAGCGTAAATGTCATTAATGCAGCATCACTGTCATTAACTATAGTAAAATGTAGTTTAATAGAATAGAATAAGATGTGTTACGAGAACTACAAGAAAAACACGTTAAGCCGTTGGTCCCGGCTGTCATTCGTGGATCTTTGACAGTCGTTACGCGGGTAGTCAGAAGCCCGAAAGTCTGACAACCAGTCTTACCAAGGGGTATCGTATTACCCAGTAACTGGTTTGTAGGGGTCAGATAGGCAGTCGCTCCATGTAAAATACTGGTACCTATTCAGCTGCATCCGGTTAGACTGGAAGCCGAACTCAACATGTTGGGAAAAGGCTAGACAGATGATGGGTAGCAGGGTTTGACTTAATCTCAAATACTGGTGTAAATTAAAGATTTTCATGACGACAACCTTTTAGGCTGAGGCTACATTAGGCCGCGACGCGACCTGCGACACATGAGCGATTAAAACAAATAAATGAATGCACACGTATATGGCTACACCGTACATCAAATATTACTAGCGATCTTTGATTTCTTTATGCGATAGGAACAACATTACTGTAATCACGGCATCGGCTACATCAAATTGAAGCGAATTCATTAGAAAATTTCGCACTTGCACGATTAGTTTCATTAGTGCTACTAAATATGCGTGTGGCTACATTATGCGTATAGTAAACCGCGATGGATGATTTGATAGCATGCGTACTGTGCAGCAGGAGCAGTGGTGGCCAAGTGGTAACGGCCGCGACTTACGAGTTGTAGGTCGTAGGTTCGAATCCAGACAGGCGCTTTACTTTGTGTAAATTATTTCATCACCACTGCTCTCAAAACGGTGAAGGAAAACATCGTGAGGAAACCGGCATGTCCTAAAACCAAAAATTCGAAGACATGTGACATCTGCCAACCCGCACTGGGCCCGCGTGGTAGATTACGGCCCACTCCCTCTCACTGAGAGGCCTGTGTCCCAGCAGTGGGAACATTTATGTGTACTGTAGCCACGTCATCGCCGAATATACGCCAGATTTTCGCTTATAATGTAGCCATATCATGTTTATCTCGTTTCGCTCTTGCAGTCACATCGCAAATCGCTGCCTACTGCAGCCTGAGCCTTAGAGTTATGAGGAACAGGGTGGAAAGTGAATTTAAAGTTAAACTGCTTATTGCTGCACATCACGGCCTACCCTATTTCAAGTTAAACGAATATCAACTTTATTTCAATGATTATTAAGTTGATTTTAGAGTGACTAATTGACAACGTTTTATAAATGTTTGAAGTTGTAGCGTAAACTGAACTTTATTATGTAGGAATTAAAGTTATTTTTCCATTAATTCATATATGTTCACATTTTTGCCAATTGAGAAGTTATTTCAATGATAATTAAGTTGATATTAGAGTGACTAGCACTATTGACAACGTTATAAAAATGTTTAGCGTAAACTGAACTTTATTATGTAGGAATTAAAGTTATTTTTCCATTAATTCATATTTGTTTACATTTTTGCCAAATGCGAATGATTTTTTGTTGTTGTTTCAGCAATCGCAGTCGGAGCCGCCCGGGCTGCTGGACGGCATGCTCTGGCAGAACATACACCCTCTAGACGTTAAAGGTATGTAACAACAAATTACTCATATTGAAACTTCTTCATAAAAAAAAAAAACTACAAAGTGAAAAATAACTTTATTTTCGGAAGTCGGTGTCTTTGGTTCCGCATTTTCGTTTTTTGACACCGACTTCCGAAATTAAAGTTAATTTTCACTTTGTAGTGTTTTTTTTTTGAAGTCGGTTGTTTTTTTTTTTTGTAAAAAAGTTTTTCACTTTTTAGTTGTACCTACGCCACATAAATTCAATTAACACTAGTGCATTGAAGAATTGAAGACACAACTCGAAGAATCATCAAAATTCGCATAGAAATGCCGGAGATGCAGTACATTTATGCATATAACTTCGTACATAAGAATAATTACCTAATGTATTATATACTAAAACCTTCCTGAAAGTATGTAGATCACACTAATGAAAGAATTATCAAAATCGGTTCAGTAGTTTTTGAGATAATCGCGACATACAAACATACATACATACATACATACATACGGGTCGAATACAGAACCTCCTTTTTTAAAGTCGGTTAATAACAAATGAGTATTTTTTTTATTGTTTTAAACTTAAAAGTAAAAAAAATACTATTATAGTCTATTCCAAAAGTATCTGATGAAAATGTAAACAAATGGATCAGAAAATAATAATAATATGCGGATAATGTAGTGGACCGTAATATTGGTAATATTTTGTATTACCTTTTCTCTGTTCCAACACATATTGTACCTGTTTATTGTCCCTGAATAAATAAAAAAAATAAAAACACTCCGGGAGTGGCTACAGAAGTGAAAACAAAACACAAACAGAATACTTTGCCATCACTCACTGACATATCGGATATACATTAAAACAAAATGTACCGGTAACAGGCCTGGCGCACTCCGCATTTTGTCTATGAAGCTACAAGTAGAACGAAAGAAAATACGTTTATTTGCGGTGAACATGACACAATAAAGAACATAAGACACAGAAAAACTTTTTTACAAAAAAAAAACAACCGACTTAAAAAAAAAAAACACTACAAAGTGATAAATAACTTTAATTTCGGAAGTCGGTGTCGTTGATTCCGCATTTTCGTTTTTTAACACCGACTTCCGAAATTAAAGTTATTTATCTTTTTTTTAAGTCGGTTTTTTTTTTTTTTTTTAAAAAAAGTTTTTATTTTTCACTTTTTAGTTGTAACTACCCCACGAAAAAGTAAACAAAAAGATCGTTAATGTAGACAATGTAGATAAATTTTTAGATTTTTGTTGATTTTTCAAAAACCGCTTGTCCGATTTCGATAAAATTTTCATGGAACCATTTGGGAAGTATACCCTTTCCAACAAAAGAAAATTTTTCTAAATCGGTCCAGGCGTCTTCGAGAAATCGGGGAACATACTTACATTAAAAAAAAAAAAGATTCCGACGAATTGAGAACCTCCTCCTTTTTTTGAAGTCGGTTAAAAATAAGAAAGGGTTGGAGGAAACATGCGTCACATTCACGCAAAACGGCTATGGCTCAGCTTACGCGGCGGAGGCAAGTATTGACGTTAAAAACAACGTTTTTCGCAGACGAGGACGGCGAGCCGACTACGAGCGCGGACGGAGGCCACAGCGTGAAGGACGACGACTGCGTGCCGGTCAACGTGAGTCCTTCACACTATGTATACCAGCACATATTTATACAGGGTGTTACAGAAAGGGTATATCAATACAAACGGGTTGAAGAGTGTATCTGGTCTAGAATCTCTGTACAAAATTTCAGCTCAAAAGCATTAACTTTGAAAATGCTTAATATTTTTTTATTTCGACATCACGGCGCTGCACTGGCGCGCGGCGGCGTGATGTGCGTGTACTAGGCGCACAGACACACTACAGATAATGGATAATGACCCTCGTAGTGCGGTGACACGTTTTTTATGATTTCAATTTAATCGAAATAAAAAAATATTAAGCATTTTCAAAGTTACTGCTTTTGAGCTGAAATTTTGTACAGAGACTCTAGACCAGATACACTCTTCAACCTGTTTGTATTGATATACCCTTTCTGTAACACCCTGTATACACTATCTTTTAACACCCCCAGACCCCGAATATTCCCGATCAGTAACGACATTGTCGTCCACTCTTGACGATCGGGAAAAAAAAGTTCATTGGATTTTTTTTTTTGCTTTTCTAGGGTTCCGTTCCTCAAAAGGAAAAAAAACGGAACACTTATATGATCATTTTGTTGTCCGTCTGTCTGTCAAGACCCTTTATCTCGGAACGCGTGGCGGTATCGAGTTGAAATTAAAACCATGTACAATCAGCCTATAAAGTTCCCACTGCTGGGACACGTGCCTCCTCTCTTTGAGAGGGAGTGGGCCGTAATCCACCACGCGGGCCCATTGCGGGTTGGTAGATGTCCCATGTCTTCGAATTTTTGGTTCTTGTTCTTGTTGTCACGATGTTGATGAAAGAAGCTGTTGTGTAAACTGAACTTTATTGTGTAGGTATTAAAGCTATTTTTCCAATAACTCATATTTGTTTACATGTTTGGAATCTAAGTCGCGAACACAGAGTACAAATGGGTCCCTTTTCCCTATTATATATAATCAGCCTATAATGTTCCCACTGCTGGGACCTCCTCTCAGTGAGAGGGAGTGAGCCGTAATCTACCACGCAGGCCCATCGCGGGTTGGTAGTTGTCACATGCACACATTTGGGATGCATGAAAAAGCCTCCTCGTGTAGCGCAGTTAGTTCCGCCAGTTAGTCAACTGAACGCTCGCGCTCGGCGCATCCTGGACAGTCACACCCAACACCTTACCTGACTGCCAACTATTCCCTTGCGGTGGTAGGGCTAACGCCCGCGTGGTTAGCGACCCCCCTCCCACCGGAGTCCGGCGTCAAGCAGCCTGCTTTGTTTCGTCGATGCGTGGGAGTTCCAGTGCCTTAGGCATCTTCTGGGCACGCTCGTTCTTACATAGACCTCATCCATTGCTTTCCATCAGGCGTGATCGAGGTCAAGACCGGGACCATTCCTTTCAGCAATAAAAAAAAAAATACAAAGTATTGTCGAAATGTAGACGTGTCAGAGTTCCATATTGTCGAAATAAAATCTTGTCGTATTAGGGTCAGTTCACACCGCGACGCGACGCGACGCGCAGTTTTCAAGATAGCAATACAATTATAGATCTTACCTGCTACACAAAAAAGTACATAATTCTGCGTGTCTACTACGTCGAGCATCGCGGTGTGAAATGTCCCTTACGGTTTTTCGAAATTCAGTTGGCAAATCTATTATGCTATGTTGTTTATAACAATAAAACTCATTTCCTCTCTTCCAGATGTCAAACGGCCGACTATCAAGTACGAACGAAAGCGACGACACGATGCCGAACGTCCTCGAGCCTCAAGTACAAATTATCCCCCAATCCTCCCCCACGCCCCCTCCACACAAGCAGCTCCCCCTCACCCCACTACCGATACCCCCCCTCCCCATGCTAACGAACCCCCTCCAAGCCATCGAACAAGCGAGAATACAACAAAACTTCTTACAAAAACTAAACGAACTATCAAATACTCCATTAAATCTGAGCAATTTGGACGAAATCAAACGAAAAAATGGCCACGATCGACAGGAAAAAATGGACGATCAGATCAAACATGACTGTGGAACGGCCACTGAGGAAGAAAGGCTATATTTCACAGCTAAACGGCAACATGCTATTTGGGAGCACGAGGCCAAAATGAAGATTTTAAACATGGAGCTGCGGCAGAAGGAAGAAATTTTTTCGCTGCAGAAACAACTGTTTTTAATAGAACTGAGGTTGAAGATGGATTTCTTGGAAAAAGCTAGCGCTAAATGATGGGGTGAGTCGTTATTTTAGACATCATATCATCGAAAGACGTCCACTGCTGGACATAGGCCTCCCCCAAACACCGCCACTTCGACCGGCGGGGAAATTGCGTAACACACTAAGTGTTTGGCCAGACTGGTAGCGGGGGCGCGGGGCGGGCGCCTCGTTCATACAAGTGGCCGCAGTTTGGGCGGCCCGCGCGGGGACCGGGGTTCTCAAACTCGAGCTTTTCTCTAGTAAAAATAAGTCTTCTTCATCCATATTATATTTTGACAAACACTGGACACGACAACACGCAGAACGCAGCCGCGCTCCACTGCGGACAGGCAGACCGCGCACGTTCCCGCACCCGCGCCGCTCCCCGCCCCGCGCTGCCAGTCTGGCCAGGCAAAAACAGTAGACATTCTTCATTCTTTCATTTTGACAGTTCAACAACATTCATTGCGTTATTTAGTTTGTTGAGCAGACAAATTTTTTCGAACATATGAAGCAATGGATTAGCAATATTCTGCAAAATTATTTAGATTATGATTGTAGTGTGTTACGCAATTAGGGTGCGTTTCTGTGGTTCTCGCATCCAGCGGATTCCTGTGACCTTCACCAGATCGTCGGTCCACCTTGTGGGAGGCCTTCCAACGCTACGTCTTCCGGTACGCGGTCGCCAGAACCTTTCGGCTCCATCGGCCATCTGTTCTGCGAGCAATGTGCCCTACCCACTGCCACTTCAGTTTGGCAATTCTTGTTATTTTAGTACTAACTCGTGCCTTGGAAAGCACGTTAATCCGTTGGTCCCGGCCGTCATTCGTAGATCTTTGACAGCCATTACGCGTAATCAGAAGCCCAGAAATATGAAGACCAGTCTTACCGCGGGGTACCTCGTTACCGCCACGAAAGACGAGACTTGACCCCGCCTCCCGCGCTCTTTCCGCCGCCCGCTAAAGAGACCTAAAATCGTGTACTGCGCAAGTCAAACCACGTGGTGTGTCAAGTCTCATCTTTCGTGGCGCGCATTGTACCTGGGTTGTAGAGGTCAGATAGGCAGTCGCTATACTGGTATTCAGCTGCATCTGGTTAGACTGGAAGCCGACCCCAACATGTCTATGTCCCTAACACTCTTTATTGTTATTAGCAGACATCCACTGATAAAAAGTTCACTAAAATTTTATTTTTCAATTCCCCAGACAGCGCTGCATACGGAAATGACGTCACCCAACCGTTTGTTTTTAAAACAACGAGCAAAGGAAACAAGCCGCACATCCGAGTGTAATCTAGTTTTAAAAAGTGCCATCTATCGTGTAGTTACCGAATTAATTCCTTTGGTTTGAGTTTCAGTAGTTAAACTACTAAGCAATCCATTAAAAAAAAGATGTTGTTATTTTTTAAAACGTTTTTTGCAATAATACTTAAAAATGGGTAAAAGGACCAATTTTTGTCCGCGCGATTTTGAGGACAGCAATTGGGCCGTTCACCCTGTTCATTGCTGTGACACTTTAAGGCCATATAGTCAAGTTCGAGGCCATAGACTAGAGTCTAGGCCTTAACCAAAACAAAGATGAAAATAAGCAATATTAAGATAGATGCCGCCTTATCTAGTATTTATATAAAATGTGGCCTTGTAGGGCCTTTTTTAAACGAAATTAAGGACTTACTTTTAAGTTAAGGCCAAAAAGACAATTTTAGCTGAACAAAGATGTGCGCGTAGGCCATAAGTCTAAAGGCCTTTTGGTCATAAAGAGACTCTATTCTATGGCCTCAAAAGGCCAGGTTTCAATGTGATTACGAAGTTATTTTTGTATTCGTTTATACATTTGTCTATAGCTATTTTTTATGTTTTTTTTTTTCATTAGTCTAAGGAAAGTGCTTAAGTTCGTAAATGCTGCGATTTTTATAGTATTATCTGTGGCAGCTCATATTATATGGAGTTGGTAGTGTCAAATATTGGAGATTAATAAGCTAAGCACTATCTCTTTCTGTTCCTTATAACAGAAAGAGATAGAGCTACTTGTCTTTTAAACGACAAATAGGGCAGATATATGTATGCGCTTAAAAACTACTTGGGTAGCTATTTTTGTGAGAACCGTCGAGATTTTCAAAAACTCCACGTAAAAGGAGGCCTATTTATTTGAGTCCTCACGTAAAATAAGGCCTCAATTTATTTGAGACCTTACGTAAAATGGGGCCTCACGTAAAATGAGGCCTCAATTTATTTGAGTCCTCACGTAAAATGAGGCCTCAATTTATTTGAGTCCTCACGTAAAATGAGTCTTCAATTTATTTGAGTCCTCATGTAAAATGGGGCCTCAATTTATTTGAGGCCTCGCGTTAAATGAGGCCTCAAAAGAATTGAGAACCCCGTCATGACAGTTTTAAGTCTATAAAAATAATTGACAATAATATCTAGTCTAAGAATCCTTGCAAAAATATATTCTAGGCGCCAAAACTCAAATATTTGACACAACCAAGTATAAAAATAAAAAAAATACTGCCAAAATTAAAGTATCGCAATACGGTATCTAGAGTAGTAGTACTTAGGCCGAAAGTCTGTCAAATATATATTATTATTATATCGTAGGGGGCAGTGGCTATATTCACGACTTATTTATAATGGTGTAGGCAGATCTGTGGCAAAACGAAATATTACTTAAGTATATACTTATTGAGCCGACTGAAAATACGTCATCCTGATGATTATGCTAAAATTTTGAGCGAGTATTTTGTAAGTATCCAAATATTTTTTTGTGGTTCTTATAGGACAATAGTCCTATGCTAACTTGGCTTTGGTGATAATAAATTCTGTTTAGTTAACGAAACTTGAATTTTCCAAGGCTAATTTTAGCATATTTCGCGGGAAAGAATGACTAGTGATGTGCAACACATTACTATTATGTCAACGAATAATGTTTTTAGTCGATTTTTCGTTTGTGCGATAACATCTGCCCATCCATTACTAAATATAGCGTGCATATAGTTATAATTCGGGGATGTTTCAAGTGTCGTATCAGTAAAAAGATGGCAGTTTTGCTTACAAACGTAATTTAAAGGCGATAGGTTTTTGATTCGGTGATTTAGTATGTAAAGTGCCATTTCGTCCCGATTTCAATTTGTACCTTCATCCCATAATGATAGTGAAAATAGTCATTATAGTGTCTGACTTAAATATGCTTATGATAGAGACCATAGTACAATAGAAGTGAAAACTTACGACTACAGCCGAGTATACCCGATTCAACTTCACGTTTCGTTCACTGTTCAAGAGCGGAAAGTACACCTAAAGAAGTTTTCACTTAAAAACTCAAAACACGCTCAACATTTTTAAATAATGTTTGTAAGCGAAACGAAGGTAACCTAGTCTTAAAAATTGTATTCTTTGTATGGAATAGTTATTGCACGAAAGAGGTAGATATGTTTCAGTATTTTGAGTAGGAAATTAGGAAAAGAAGAACCGTCATGTATTATTACAGAATTAGATAAGTATTTTTGAATTTAAAAGACATTTTTGGTGTTTCCATTTCAGTTTTAAACTTTTCTTGCCATAATTTTAGTATTAAATTACGTATTTCTTTTTTCTATCTCTTTATAAGAACCGCATCATACTCGGTCAAGTAATAAGTTGTGATATTAATAATGGATTGATAATAAAGAAGAAGCTTTATCCTTTATATCCTAAGATATAAATTCCCTAAACGCTTTGGATGGACCGTTGGCGATGCGGTCGTAACTATTCCATACAATTATTATTTCGAGTCAATGACGTGCCAATAATCGAAAACCATTGTTAATAATAAATAATAATAATAGTTATTACATATATAAGGTATTGTTATAATAGATTTTTAGATACGTAAAGAAATTTAGACAACAAATATTGGACAGTATGATGATATTATTAATATTAATACTTTAGACAGGAAATAATAATACAGTACAAAGACTTCAAATAGAAGTCGTTACCTCAGTGCAGTGTATTGTAAATAAATAAAATAACTAGGTTTAGATGTAAAAATAAAGTTTTAGAAATTTTTTATACGAGGGCGACTTACACCTTCAAATTTTCATAATTTTCGCGTTCAAGCAATTTGATTTGCCAGATTATACAATTATTATTACCCAGTCTGGCAATACTACATTTTAAAATGTGTAAATATAATTATTATTTAATTATTAATTCGAACTTGTCAAATATGGCAATAAAAATAGGTGTAAGCACCTCAAAACATGGCAATACTTTTAAAAATATTTTAAATGGCAATGTAACATTGTGATGTATTTTACGATCTCAATACAGATTAAAAAAGATATTTTTTTTACCTCCGACAAAATTTTGTGTGAAATTTTTAGTAAAAGAAACTTGCAATATTGTATTAAATACATTTTTTTTATTAATCAAAGCGACTACGTTAATCTGATGAAATTGGATATTATTAAAATAAAGAATTTATTTTCTGTTCCGATGTGTTTTATTAGAGTTGGTATTACTTTGTGGTCATCACTTCAACCCAAAACATTCCCTGCTAAGGGTCAATTTATACTAGCGCAGAGTCGAAGCGTTGATCTGAAATTTAACATAGCAAATTCACCCTTATCTCCACAACATAGTGCACTCGCACCAATCAGCCTTGGTCGCGTACAGACGCGCGAATTCCGTCGAACGCGCACGAATTCGCGCGTCTTCTTTTTATCTCAGAAGAAATATGTGCCTTGCGTTGTGGAGATAAGGGTGAATTTGCTATGTTAAGTTTTCGATTAACGCTTCGATGCGCTTCGACTCTGCGCTAGTATGAATTGACCCTAAGTTGGTATCAAGCGATGCGAGGCGCAGCAAGCAAGGGTGGCATGGACCCGCACCCTCAAGTTCTAAGTTGAGCTACACGATTAGGTACTGACAAATGCTTGCACTGACTGGACTGGTCCACTCGAATCTGTGTGGTTCTTTCCTCAAAAGACCATTTCAGACATCAAACTACATACATGATCTGACCAAGAGTTTGTTTGGACTTTCAAAGAGACTGTGAACTCTGAGTTTGTTTCGGCCTTTCTCAGAGTAGTCAGATAGGAAACGCCGACCTCATCTAGTAGAAGCAGTGGGCATTCCCTAAAGCTATGGGAAAATTCATCAAAGAAAAAGCCTTTGAAGCAATTCTTGTCTGACCGAGTTGTAACAGCATGGCATAGGATTCCGGGGAAAATGTTGTGACTGTTGCTTCATGAATTAACTAGACAGATTAAATATCTCCAAGCTATTTCATACACACGCATCAGCCAATTAGCTGCTAGTGTATCTAACCAAATAACAATAATAACCTGGTTTTTTTTTTAATAATATGTGTAAAAGTTATTCCGATACGTTATTTACAGAATAAACAATTTCAATTCATACCTACTTTTCAGCCTTCATCTGACTAGTTAAAATATTTTGTGACGAGATTTACAGGATTGGGTGAAACTAAGGGAGAACTGTCTCCTTAGT
Source organism: Amphipoea oculea (assembly GCA_945859645.1). Classification (NCBI taxonomy): domain Eukaryota; kingdom Metazoa; phylum Arthropoda; class Insecta; order Lepidoptera; family Noctuidae; genus Amphipoea; species Amphipoea oculea. The sequence continues at coordinate 10,431,318 of OX243888.1, read as the reverse complement.
ATTAAGGGCTATATTTCACCAGGACACCATGGCGGCGAAGCTAGTCGCTGCCACCAACAAAATGCATACAACTCTATAGAGAGGACTGACATAATAATATACATGTAGTAAAAAAGTCCAAAAAAAAAATAGAATAAAACTATAGAGAGTATCTCACTGTGTCTGCTTAGTTGCTCAACCACACATAAATTTTGTTGGCTGCACAGCCATGACGTATTTTTTTCTATTCAATTTGTTAGGATGAACAACAATATTTTAAATCATAATGTAATCTACGTCGTTAAGCTAGTGGATACAGCTTTGAATGAAACGTCAATCATCACTGGTTGTCTAAAACCGACCCCAGTACAAATGCTGTATTCACTAGCAGGAATAGCGCCACCAGTGGTTCGCAGAGCGGTGGTAAGCTCCAGCGAAAGAGCCAAAATGGTCTCCGACACACGACACCCTTTGCACGACAACACCCTTGTGCCACAAAGGCTGAAAAGCCGAAACAGCTTCTTAAAGTGTGTCGTCCCACTCATTGGCGAACCACCACAAGAAAGACTGAAGCTATGGCGAGACAGTGCTTCCTTACCCAATCCGTTCGTTCCACCCGCTGAGGACCTCCCACCTGGACATGAGTTACCTTGGGTAACCTGGAAGTCTTTAAACAGACTCCGGACCCAGGTTGGCCGAAGCAAGGAAAACCTGTTTAGGTGGAGATTTATAGACGACTCCGCCTTGGAGTGCAAATGTGGTGCTGTTCCACAAACGATGGGACACTTAATATCGTGCCCTGCGTGTCCTGTCAGCTGCACGTTACAGGAACTGATGGACGCTAGTGATCATAGATCAACATACTAATACTAGTGATGGCGCCAAACAAGTGGCCGAATTCTGGGCCGAGCACATTTAGATTGCTATCGACACGCTAAGAAGAAGATCTACGTCGTTTCAACGTACACTCAATATTCGCGTATTTCTCTCACATGCCTCGATAGCCTTATATCGTTCGAACCAAATTAGTAGCCGCCAAGAACTAATGGAAGACGGCTTCATTGCCTTAGTAAATACCGCCATTTTGTACGTCTATTTTACATAATATGTCTGGCCTTTGTGCACCTTTTGCATTCATCAGAGTTAGATTTTTGAAGTGAAAACTTCTTTAGCGGCGTTGCACACTTTTTGTAATGGGTAGAAAATGTTAAACTCTCGTCAGGACACGTGACCGTCAGGAGAGATTTCCACCCCCCCTCTCTTTCTACGGCGGCGCCAACCGAAGTGAACCAAGTTTAGTGACACACGACAATGGATGGATGGAAGTGGAAGTGGAAGTCGAAGTCGAAGTGGACGTGGACACACTGCTGTGTATTCGTACTTAACATTCGTGTACCTATATAATTATACCCCCTTATTCATAAAACTTATCAAACCTATTTTATTTAAAATGGGGTTTGTCTCTTTCTTACACACAGAAATGACAACGTGACAGATAAAGACAAACGTTTTATAAACCTATTTTAGATAAAATAGGATTATGAATAACGGCAAAAGTGTTTAAAATATGGAAATTGAACAAAGTGCATCTATTAATGAAAAAAGGGACGCAGAAATAGTGAAAAAAAATGAGTTATATTAATTCAATTAATAATTGATTTATTTCAACGTTAATATTCAAGTTTTCACTTCTGCCGGCACTCCCGGAGTGCAACCCGTCTTTTTTTTTATAGGATTTACTGTTGTCTTTTATTTTATTTTTATCTAGGTAAACATTTTTATTAGTTGCAAAACCTAGATGACGAGCTTTACCTTTCCACAGCTGAATGTGGAAGACAACAACAATTTTAGTAAATGTTGATGACTGTCATATGGATACGGACTCGGCAGAGGAAAATTGCGGGATTCAAAATGAAGTCAGAAGTAACGTTGAAGATGAGATGGTGGACCACGTTGAAAATCACAAACCATCCAGATAGCCAGGAGATTCGTTAAAGCCTTGGCCCATCTAATGAATTGACCAATATGGACGAAAAAGCCATACCTACATGATATACACAATATGGATTCAAAACCGTTTATAAAAGCGGATTTCGCTATCCTTGTGGGTAGAAAACCGAGTTCGAGATTTCGCCCAATAAGCGTAACAATGGTACAGACGCCAACACATCAACCTACTACAATCTGTCAAATTTCTTTAATAGATTTTCAACTTTATCACTGAAACATAAGGTTCAAAGTTAATTGGGAAAATGTGACAGTTAGGTGTAGGTTGATGTGCTGGCGTCTGTACTACCTATGCGATACTATGGCACCCACTATTCCGCTCTAGCCTCTACCCAAAGTGACAGCGAAGACCGCTTAGGTTTGAATAGGCCTTTAAAGTAAAACCGGAAGGGTCAAAGTGTAGTGCCTTTTTAATTTTTCGTATGCCTCAAATGATTATGTATAGGCCTCATATCTAAAGTTAAATATTTTTTCTAAATTATAGCTTTTATATTTGCAGTAGTCGTTCTTTTAAATACCTAATTATAATAAGGAAATAGTCGCAATAGCGTAAAATACTGAACAACAGGTACGTTTCTTCTTGGACGTCCATTTGACGAATGGTTAGGCTATAAAGCTAGTAAAATATGATTAGGCTCTAGGGTTAGGAAAATGCTATTATTCAAATAATTGTTTGTTAGAGGTCAGTCTATTATTCTAATTCAATAAAATCTTACTAAACTAATTGCTTATTTTTAGTCGACTAATAAACTAATATAGTGTTATAGATACATCCCTAGTCACCACTTACTTGACTGACATTGACATCTATCAATAAATTGTTTGACAATTAGATCGCGTCAATTTTGGAGTTATTGTTGTCCTCTCAGATGGTTAATCAACAAAATTAAATCGATTTATATATTTAAAAAAATATGGAAATAAGTGTTCTGACGTTCGACAGAATATGCCGCGTCTGTTTAGTACAATGCACCGACATGAAGTCTCTATTTACGAAGACGGATGGCGAAAAACGCAACTTGTTCGAAATCCTTGCATTTACCGCTGATATTAATGTTAAATTCGAGGATAGTCTGCCAAAACAGGTTTGTGCTGAATGCGAGTCGGTCATGTGCAAGGCTGATGCATTTAAACGCCGTTGCCTGAATTCTGAGACGATTTTAAACAACATCTACCAGAATTCTTTAAGCCGAGGTGAAACATCGAATATTGACAAGAAATGCTCGATAAAAGATGAAAACGGGGATCTGACTGAGAAATTATGCAACAATATTAGTTTTGAGACTTCAAATATTACAAATTACGGTTCCCAAGACAGTTTTGATAAGAAAAATGTGTTAAATCAAGATATTTCAATATTCCCAATTGCCGACACCAGTTATTGCAAGCTAACTAACTCTGCAGTACCTGAAAACCCTGAACCACCTGTCAAAGAAGAGATAAACTTAAATTTTGATGATGATATAAGCTTTCCAGATCATTACGATGAAGGAGTGCAGTTCGAAACAATACCCATACAATTTAAAGAGGAAGAACCTTCAAAAATAGAAGGAAAGAAACACACATGCTACTGCGGATTAACATTTACTACAAAAGATAAATATAAAAATCATTTAAAACAGCATAACTGTAATAAGTACAAAAAAATATTGGAAAAAGTTAACAAAAACAAATTAGTTACTATTAAAAATGAGATAGAATGCGTTGAATGTAATCGCAAGTTCAAAACTCCGAATGCGTGGAGGATACATCAGCAAGTTCACCGTAATGAACACATGTCCGATGACAAATCATTATTACATGTCTGTAAATTCTGTTTATGTCAGTTTAAAACAGAGGCAGCGTTAAAAACTCACATTCTAAAACACGAAAAAACCATAAACAGCAAAACAGAATCCTACCAATGCTCGTTATGTTTACGTAAATTCAAGAATAAAACCTCATTATCAGCTCATATACTACGTCATGAAGAAACGGACAACATAAAACACATCTGCAAAGTTTGTAAAAGAGAATTTAAGTACAAAGCTTATTTAGAAAACCATGTCTTGACGATGCATTCAAGAAAAAATGGTATAAGTTGCGATGTTTGCGCTCAAAGTTTTCCTAGTGAAGAGAGTTTACAATTACATAAAGATAGCCATAAGAATGAGAAGAAGCACCGCTGTAACGTTTGCAATAAATCGTTTCTTATGTTGTGTACGCTGAAGGAGCATATGCGGACTCACACCGGTGAAAAGCCCTTTCTTTGCTCGCAGTGTGGTCGCGGATTTAGTCAGAAGACTAATTTAGCACAGCATATGAGAAGACATCAGGGATTGAAGCCTTTTAAGTGCGAAAATTGTGAAAAGAGGTGAGTTTTAGATGTTCTTTTCTGAATCTAAGAGAAAAGATTAGATTTTTGCATGTTTGTATGTTTGTTTCTAAACGCTTTCACATTAAAACAGCTGCAAGGATTTAGATGAAAGAGTTTTGAAGCCCGAAAGTCTTACCAAGGGGTATCGTATAACCTCGTAACTGGGTTGTGGAGGTCAGATAGGCAGTCGCTTCATGTAAAATACTGGTATCCAGCTGCATCCGGTTAGACTGGAAGCCGACCCCAACATATTTGGGAAAAGGCTAGGCAGATGATGGTGCGTGGCCCCCATGCTCCCTATAAAAATCTTCAGGCCCCTTTGGCACTTGGGAATACCATGACCTGGATTAGGACATAGGATACTTTTTATCCCGATATTTCCACGGGATCGAGACTTGCGGGTGAAATCGTGGGGCGCAGCTAGTCGTTTATAATTTACTGAAATTATAGTAGAACAAATCATTGCCAGTTATACCTACTGAAGATTCACTATATCGCTTATTTGGAGAAACATCGATTTAAATGTATTTTTTTCCCGAAAATAAGTTAAATATTCTAAAGCACTTAGAAAGCGTATTAACGTTAGGAAAGAAAAGACGTAAAAAAAAAAATTGCGGTTACGTCGATGTTTCTCCAAATGACCGATATAATCTTGTTACATTTTACGAAAGCTATGAAACTATGGTTTTCATTTAATTTGTCCTACACTTGTATTTGTCCTGTAGGCCAATTCTCGTAATTTAAAACGTTCAAAATCTAGTCGCAGTCTCATCTCGGCAACAAACTAATGTCAAAAACATGTCAACATGTAGGGAAAATTCAAAGACCTACTCTAAGGGAAAATTAGAGGTATTTTTGACAGATTGAGACTGAGATCAGACTGTGAACGTTCTTAAAATTACGAGAATTACCCCTCTGTAATCCTGCTAAGCTAAGCAGAAGTTGCTTTTATAGACACAAATGGCCAGTCTTGTTTTATCAATCCTTATGGCAGTCAAACCAAGCATTATTGCGTGGGCCACGATAACCGAACCCGCGACTTAAAGCGCAAAAGCTAATACCTCAATCACTTCATCCATTTCATCTTCAAGAATGCGACTATATACTAGCTATATTTACTAGCTTCTGCCCGCGACTTGGTCCGCGTAAAATTTCACCCTCCCTCATTCAACCTCTTAAGGGTGGAATTACGAAAAATCCTTTCTTAGTGGAAACTTACTCTTCACAAAGAACACACCCTCCAAATTTCATGTCTCTAGGACCAGCGGTTTAGGCTGTGCGTTGATATATCAGTCAGTCAGGACTATGAATTTTTAACCGACGAAAAAACGGAGGAGTCGCATCGGTCATTCGTTTGACTATTCGGAACGCCAGCGCCATCTGGCGGCGCTCGACAGAGTCTAGCCTGAGTTCGTAGGGAGTACAAGAGAGCGTGCAGCGAGGTGGAGCTGCCTTCTTGGACATCGGACATCAGACGAACAACATGTGCCCAGAAACTGTCCCGCGTTCCGTATCTGGTTGTATCGTGTACCTATAGTGTGTGATTAAATTGTTCGTAAAATTATAATCTGATTTGAACTGCAAACCGTTTTTCTATTGCGCAACAACCAACACTATACCCATAGTTCGCCCACAGTAGTTAAAGTATGGCTGATAATAACGAGACACACATGTCTTCTCCGTCATATATATATTTTTTATGTATGATATGTATATAGATTTATCTTTATCCTTTCAGATTTGTATCAAAAGGCGAGCTAGACGCCCACAACCGAAAACACAGTGGAGCACACCCCTTCGTCTGTGACGACTGTGGCAACGGCTTCACAACATCAAGCGCCCTAGTCAAACACCGTCGTATACACACGGGAGAAAAACCTTACCTTTGTGACCTCTGTCCAATGAGGTTTGCTGCATCTGGCACCTTAAAGAACCATCGCAGAACGCACACTGGCGAACGACCATTCCAATGTTCTTATTGCGAAAAAGCCTTTGTGCAACGCAATGACTTGATATCCCATATCCGTTGTCATACCGGTGAGAAACCTTATATTTGTACTCAATGCGGTCAGTCGTTTAGAAAAGCTTCGGGTTTGAAGAGTCATGTTAAGATGCATGTCAAGGAACCGGGGAATATGCTGCAGGGTGTCAATGTGATGTTGAGCGGAATGCAGTGTGCGGAACAGTGATTGTGGTTAATGAAATAGGCCGCGACTGCTGTGTGTGTGTGTCAGTTTAAGTCAGGCAGTGTTACTGGGTTTTTACATTAGGAACTTCTCAGTAACAGTCCGGAGTTTGGCAGTTCGCGACGTGATACCCCCGTGCTTCGGAAAGCACTTTAAGCCTTTGGTCTTGCTGCCAATCAATTTTTTATTTATTATTATTTATTTATTTATCAGGAACAATTTATATTGTGTTTCATACATTATTTTACATTACACACATCATAATTAATAAAATTAATATAAATTCTAAAAGTTAACATGCACGATAATAATTAAAATAAAAAAATATACCCCCGGTCGCGCCAGATTGCCGTCCAATCGGACTATGAGAGTGAGGGAAGAGGGAGTGCACCTGTGTCTACGCACATACTCGTGACTATAATATCTCCCGCGCCGAAAGCTGGTCTCCGTGGAGATGGGCCGCCGTGGCCAAAATACGGTCTGGAGGACTATTATTCGGTCGTACGTCGTTCTTTTTTCGAAAGACGCCTACTGCTCGACATGGATCTCCCCTCAAACATCGTCACAGCGACCAGTCCTGGGCTTCTCGCATATAGCGAATTCATGCGGTCATCACCAGGTCATCAGTCCACCTTGTGAGAGGCCTTCCAACAGATATATATGCAAAATCAGCCTATAATATTCCCACTGCTAGGATACAGCGTTCTCTCGAGAGGGATTGGGCCGTAGGTAATCCATGGATTACGGCCCAATTCGTAGATAATGTACATTTTGTCGAGTTATGTGAACGAAAGTATATGGAACAGCTGATTTTTCTTCGCGATTCCATTTTTGGCCCCTATAGCAAAAGTTGTTCATAATGATTACCTAGTTCTATTACCCCTTTTCGAGTTTTGAATTATGAAGCCTAAATTATTGTTATAATTTACCAAACTTCGCAATCAAAGTCGAAAGTCATTTATTCAAACTAGGCTGAGAATCAGCACTTTAAACGTCAAAATTACATAAGACAGTCCCCCAAAACGCGTGCCTTTCACCCCCTCCTAGTGATTTAGCTGGGAAGAAGTGCCGCAACAAAGTCCTCAGCAGCGCAGCTGTATGTTCAGTTAGAAGAACTTGATCAGAGGGGCAATTCTTGTAATTTTAAAACGTTCGCAGTCTGATCTGTCTCAATCTGTCAAAAATTCTTTTATTTTCACAACATGTTTGACAAGTTTTTGACATTAATGGCCGCTGAGTTGAGAATGCGACTAGATTTTGAACGATTTTAACCTTCTCAATCCAAAATATCTTTTGCTCCTTTAAGGGACTTAATTTTAGTGAATTATTTTTACTCAATTAGGCTAAATTCTTGCCAAGTATTAATTTAAGTATTATTGTTTACATAGTATAATTTAAGTATTATTGTTTACATAGTAAATTGTATGAATAATCAAATAATAATCAATATTGGGACCAATTTAGTTCTATTTTGTGTGTGCTATTTATTTTGCGAATGTTTCCAAACGGGTACCGGTATTCCACCTAAAACATACCGGTACCAAATTCAGGTACCCGCCGCGTACCACAATTCTTATTATTATTATCATAATCTCGTATTTGTACCTTGAAATTATTTTTCTCATGCCTATTTACTGGTTTTCTCACTTCAGTTTACGGAAATATTTCGACCGTAGCAATTGACATTGTCGGATCTACATTTATGAGGTTTTCATTCTAATGCATTTTAATATTCTAATATTCTAAGACCTAAAATGCATTAGAATGAAAATCGCAAAAATGTAGATACGACAATTTTAATTGCTACGGTCGACTTGTTTACAGTACCGACACTGATTAGAAATACCAATAGTACAGGTATTACTCTGGTATCGGTATCGCACTAAGGCCAATGGTACCGGTTCCCAAAAATACTGACATTTCAAGTCTTGCTTGGAAATCTTACTGTGGTACAGACGCCAACACATCAATTAAGCTACTACAACCTGTTAAATTTCTTTAATAAATTTTCAACTTTATCGCTACAGCATTAGGTTCAAGGTTAATTGGGAAAATTTGACAGTTTCGGGTAGGTAGCTTGATGTGCGGTGTCTGTACATGATTTGTAAATAACAATGAATTAATCGTTTTATGTAATATGTAGATTTGGATAACATATTTTGTATTATGTTGATTAATGTGAATACTCGAATATACCTACTTTTATGAATTTAAAATGTTTTTTTTATAAAGAATACCCTGTTACTGTCCCATTAGCATTCAGCCTATAACGTTCCCACTGCTGGGACACAGGACTCCTCTATTCAGGAGTGGACCATAATCTACCACGCGGGCCCAGTGCGAGTTTGTGGATGTCACATATCTTCGAATGATTCTCAATCTCAATCTCAAATCGTTTATTGCAATCCATAATGTACAATGGTGGTAAATAAAAAAAAATAATGGAAACAATTATGGACCCTGTCGGGCACAGCAATTTTTTATATAGGTAAGAGAGAGGAAGAGCGCTTTATTAAATTTCCTTATTATATTATTTAATATTTAATATTGCTCATTTCTTTACTCACTTAAGATTTGTTCATTATATTCTAATGTAGTATAATTAATTAGTGTTATGTTATCATTTATTTTTGTTATTTTATATCTGTTATTCATAATTATTTATTATTAAGTTTAACAATAATAGTACATTATGATACATGTGTGCTATGTTGATCATTAAACCCGAGGCGGTATTATTCGCGCGAGCCGTAGGCGAGCGCGATAAGGTAGCCGAGAGTTTAATTATCAATGCACACGCGTATCATACGACGTTTTTCAACACACTTGTGAGGAAAAAAACAGACTTGTATTGTTAAATATTAACTTGTATGGATAATGGCGGGCTTGGTTTGTCATACCGCGCGCCGCGCTGACGTGCGCGCGCAGGTTTACCCATAGAGTAAGTAATGGTCATTCCTACACCTGCGCGCGCATTGCTAGCGCGGCGCGCATTTATTTACTTAAAGGCAAAGACAAAACCGATATACAGCCTATAGAAAAAATATAATAAACACAAAATAATGTTAAGACTGATCGTAGTGTTGTCGTATGTCAAATTGTAGTTTAGTTAGTATGGAATTAGAAAGTACTTTTTGCATAGAGAAATGTACATTAATTCAGTGAGAATCCGCAATAATAGAACGCCAGTGGTATTTTCCGTTTGGTTACGGGAGGGACGATGGAAAATTATAAGGTGCATCCAGACAGAGCGAGCCATGCACCGCAAGTGCTTTTTTTTTGTATGTTAGATGCCTCAGCCTGAGGCAACCATACATATAAAAAAATCATTTGCGGCACATGCCTCGCTATGTGTGGATGCACCCTTAGGTGAATGCGCAGTGGTAGACCGCGAAATTTTTTTTTTTTTTTAAGTTTTTTTACAATTCGCAGGTCAGTATCAGGTTGTATCTTGATCAAAATGTATATTTATATAATAGATATGTATTTAAAGAATTATAGTCATTAGAATCATTAATATATATATTTAAGTTAGATTTGTTCCCTAAGAACTTTTCCATAAGAGATTTGAACAAATCTAACTTAGAAAGATGTATTTAATGATTCTAATGATTATAATTCTGTAAATACGTATCTGTTATAGTCGCGAATCATATTTTGATCAAGATACAACCTGACACTGACCTGAAAATTGCAAAAAACGTTAGAAAAATTTAATTTCGTGGGCTACAACTGCGCATTCATCTTAAGGTAAATAAATTTTAGTTCATCTTGGGACCAAGGACAATTCAGACTTTAAAAAAAAAGTAAAATATGGCTCGCGGATTCTTTTTGGCATGAAGTCTCTTTTAAGAGATTAAAAAAAAAACGCACTTCTCCGATCTCCGACTAGTAAATTAAATAGTTATCTGTGGAAATAAAGCACAAGTACCGTAACGTAAAGAAAAAGCACGCGTTTGTAATACACTGCATTATGGATCTAAAAGCTGTGCATTAAGAGCCATTTTACGAGCAAGTGTGTTGAAAAAAATATTTTACATTCTATTATCTTAGATGTATTTATATTTCCATTTATTTACTTATTCTATTAATATTTTATTTCATTGTATTTAATATTCCTTATTTCTTTACTCGCTTAATAATTGTTCGTTGTTATTTTTGCAATATAATTATTAGGTATTATACTATAATTTACTTTTATTTTACTTATTAAAATATGTCTGTTATTCTTAGTTATTATTGAATTTATCCATTCGATATTCTTGTATTGTGTAATAGCTTTTTTTAATTAAGAATTGCTTTAGTTTATTTAAAAATATACTGGTTTTATTTTGTTGTTTTATGTCTTCTGGTAATTTATTATATATTTTTATTGACATTGAATATGGACTAGATGAATGTAGTTTAAGGCGGGAGGGAGGCAGGTTTAGTCTATTTTTATGGCGCAACGAATAATTTGTTTGTATGTCTCCCCGTGTGCTGTAAGAATCTGGATATTTACGGACTAGTTTACATAATTCTAGGATATAAATACCAACTAAGGTGAGGATCTTGTGTTTCTGAAAGTAAGGCTTGCAACTATCTGTCGGTTCTATATTGGTAATTATTCGTACTAGTTTTTTTTTGAAGGGTAAATAGGGAGGGAGCGTCTGTGCTATTTCCCCATAAGATGATGCCATAGTTAAACCAAGCGTGGGCATACGCGTAGTATGTGACTAGTGCGGTTTGTAGGTTTGTAGTCTTCTTTATTTCGCGGAGAGCATATGAAAACCTTGAAATTTTTGATTTTACTGTCTGTATATGTGTTTTCCAGTTAATATGAGTATCTATTGTTAAACCTAGGAGAGTAAAGTTGTTAACTGTTTCTAATTTATGTTGATTAAATGTAAAATCTATATTTATTTGCTTTTTCTGCCAGGGGTTAAAAGCTATTAATTTGGTTTTGGTAAAATTTATTTCGAGATTATGGTCGCTCATCCAGTTTACAGTTTTTTCGAGAATAGTAGTAAGTTTTTCATTTAAATTAGCATTTGTTTGGCATGAAGTCAGGATCGAAATGTCATCCGCAAAAAGGACACATGGCCCGTCTATGGTTTTGGGGAGGTCATTTATGTAGATGAGGAAAAGGAGGCAACCAATAACACTTCCCTGGGGAATTGAAGCATGTATTGATTTAACATCAGATCTAATGAGCTGTACTTGTTTTGTTTTTTGATTGAAATATTCAATCTCAACTAATTGCTCTCTATCTTTTAAATATGATGCGAACCAGTCATGGGCTTTTCCGCGTATTCCTATACCGTATAGCTTATTTAATAATATTTTAAATTGCACTTTGTCGTAGGCTTTGGTCATATCGAGTAATATCCCTATTGCATATTGTTTATTATTTATAATATTTAATGCTTCTTGGATGTATTTATAAACAGCTAGCGTTGTAGATCTGTTTTTGCGAAATCCATTTTGGCAGTCATCGAAAATCTTATATTTTTCACAAAAGGAATATACACGATCACACATTGCTCTTTCGAAGACTTTGGATGCTGTAGGAAGAAGGGAAATTGGTCTATAGTTACTTGGGTCTGTTTTTGCGTTCTTTTTATGGATAGGTTTTATTAAAGCTTTTTTTAGTTGATTAGGGAAAGTGCCCTCTTCGAAGGATTGATTTATTAATTTATAGAACGGTAAGGTTAGTTCATCAGCGCACTGTCTGATCAGAGTCGGTGGGAATTCGTCTATGCCGTGACTATTTTTATTTTTAAGGTTCTTTAAGATCTGATTTACTTCGTATCCGTCGACTGGGGTAAGAAACATGGTATTTTCAGTAGGGTTAATCACTGATGTTTCTGTCTGTACACTGCCGGATGTGTGGGTGGTATTTTCCCCAATGGATGCGAAAAAGTTATTGAAAACGTTAGCTACTTGTTTTGGTTCATTTACTAGGCTTGTTGTTTGCAGTGTTATATTTTGTTTCTCTTTTTTGGTTTTCTTGTTTGTCCGTTCCCTTACAATGTATTCTACGACATGCCGGTTTCCTCGCGATGTTTTCCTTTACCGTTTTGAGAGCAGTGGTGATGAAATAAATTATGCAAAGTAATGCGCCTGCCTAGGTTCGACCTGCAACTCGGAAGTCGGGGCGTTACCACAGCCACAACTGCTCAAATTCACCTGCTCAATGCCACAAATAATAGAGTGTAATAATTGGATACAGATAACGCTATTCACGAAGACGCGCCCCACTGTTCTTCCTAATCGCTAATTAGGATGAAAATAGAACGAAAAAATCATGCATATTCTCTGTCGCAGTAATACGACACGAGCGGTAAGGGCACGGAAAAATGTGTTGTATTAATGCGACACAAGCGGTCAAAAGGTTAAAGTACAAGTGTGCAACATGCCGCTTGTGTTTTAGTTTTGTCGATACACAGTAGGTAATTACTTATTAGTGGGTAATAATTAGTGTGTAAGTATCAAAAAACTAAAACACTAGCGGAATTAACTAGCGATTAGTAAGAAGAGTGGGGTGCGTCTTCGTGGATGGCACTGTCTATAAGTACCAACTTATAGTAGATATAGTCTTCGTTTTCAATCTTCAAACTCAAAGCATTTATTTTAATTATACCATGTACAGGCACTTTTGAATTTGGGAGGCAGTCACCTCCTTCTGCGAAGCAGTTATGCTAGCGAAGGAGGTGGCGGAACGGCTGAGGGAGAGAGCCTCACGTCCCAGCCGCCGCGGGAGACGCTCCGGGCGTCGGGAGCCGCGTGACGACTCCCGGCCACCGTAGGCACGGGCCTGCGGACGGAGAGTAATGGGTAGCTCACCATCCGATCAGGACCAGGCCAGTGCCGGACGGCGCGTACGTGTTCCACGTGCACCTCAAAGAGATGTCAGCAAAAAGGAAGGGGCCTGCCAGAGCCGAAGCCTGCCGGGGGTGCGGGATTGTCCGAAAGGGTTACCGCTACCCAGGAAAATAAAGGGCAAAGGAAGGAACACGGATGGGTTTTAGTCAGTAAGAGTCTGACACTCCCTTCCGCTCCACCCAGAGCGGGAGGGGTCATTTGATGATTTCCCATCCATAAAAAAGGCACTTTTGTCAAAATTAAATAGTCGGTCAGTTAGTCAGAAAGTTGAAGCTAGTTGCCCATTCCAAAACGTAGATCTCTATGGAGAACAACGGGCAAGAAACTCTATGGACACTCTTTTAAATCAAGATATTACAAAATCCTGGGTACATTATTCTTGTTGCTTCTATATGTGAGAACAATGCAAAGAAACACACAAATAAAGAAACAATTAAAAAAATAAGATTAAAAATGAGCCTTGGTAGTTAAGAGATGACCAGTCTCAACCGACGGCGCCTGTTCACGAACATGACGCGTGGATCAGCACCATCCAGCTCAACCATTTTGTAGGGAACTGAATGATCCAACACACGAGACGACCCACGCGCCACCTTCAGTGAGACAATTATGTGAGCATAACACATTCTTCATAGTCGCTTTTCTCAAAAAGAAGAGTATGTACCAAGTCGCAATACTTACGCCCAGCCTATGTCCAACAATTTATCGTCTTTGATAAGTCGCAGCATAACCAGACACGATCAATATTAACCGATCAAGCGGCGCGGTTCGCCGATCGGCGACGAAACAATAGAAAATCAATTGAGTCTCAATTTGACTTTGACTTTAAATTTTCCAGCTCTTTGTCGTATTTGCTGTGAAAGTAAGGCACGTGGTCACCAAATTGTTATCTCATTCGCACGGCCGTCAAAACCCATACGTTTGTCCTTTTCTCTTCGTATTTTGCTTGTGTCACAGATAATATAATACGTGTAAATTCTGCCCACTGACGTATAAATCATATTCTGCCTAAGGTTGTGTGCAGCTTTCCACGGGCTAGAGAATTTTCCATTTCCCTCAAGTTTATGATTTACTAGTACTTTTGATCGGAGTTTTGAAACCTTTGGTTGCTAACGCTAGCGTCGCTACGGGACACAGTGCCGTGCCATGTTGGGACGCCATTTTTTTGTGTTTTTATTTTGTTTCTTTCAATGATAAATGATTTTAATTCTGGGAAAGGGTCCCGGCTGTCATTCGTAGATCTTTAATAGTCATTACGGGTCGTCAGTAGCCCGAAACTTTGACAACCAGTCTTAATAAGGGCTATCGTATTACCCAGTAACTGGGTTGTGGAGGTCAGATAGGCAGTCGCTCCATATAAAATACTGGTATTCAGCTGCATCCGGTTAGACTGGAAGCCGATCCCCAATATAGTTGGGAAAAGGCTAGGCTGATGATGAAGTAGGTTTGTACAAACACTTTTACCTACACGTCAATAATATTTAAAAAAAAACTTGACCAGGTCGGTTGTATAAACTTTGTTTGATAAAAAACTTATTTGGTACCCTATTTCTTAAGTTGTACAGAATTTTGTCCCCTACAATGCAATGATTGTTATTTATTATTTATGTATTTTGATTTGAATAATTATTATCTATCTCCTTTCTTCGGTCAATTCAGACGTCCTCCAGGCAGCAACGAGAGTGCACCCTTTTGTTTATGCTGCCTTGGTACTCTCGTTTGAAATCCTGAAGCGTCCATTAGGCGTTGCGTCACTCCGGTGACGTCATCGTCACATAGAAACCGAAAGCAAACATCCGCGCCCTTTTAGTTCACGTCTTATCCACAACAAACAAGAGAAAATATTCGTTTATTTTGAATATTTATTCAGAATACAAAATTACCTAAATAATTGTGTACGTAAATAACAACATCTAAGACAAACCTAGTAGGTAAATTAATAAAAATAACAAAATTTAAGGCGACTACACGACCTAAAGCGCGGTCACTGTCGGACTGCATAGAAAAGAAAGAGAAGCGCGATGACACAACCGTGGTAATTTATTGCAAATATGAAGCAATTATCTATTTACAAAAACTCTCAAACACCAAACAAATAAAAACCGTATACTAAAATTCGGGGAATTAAATTGTCTTTTAGATGGTGAAAGTTTTATGAAAATACACCCGATAGTGTTTGCGTGATTATCGTTTTTATGTCCGCGGTAGACATTACTTTACAAATTAATTACACTATGTTAAAAAAATATAATTGCAAATATTCACATATCAAATTACGAAGCAAATGGTCTAGTATAACATTTATTTTTTTCAAAGAAATCAGTCCGGTCGATTAGACGTGATGTTGAATTTAAAATCATTAGAAGTCGTATATCTGCGCCTTAACCAAAACTATTCACAAACTAAAATATATCTAGCGTCGAAAAATTTATCCGCATCGCTGTCGAAGTGTCGACTGGTAATGTAAAAGAGTATAAAAGTAAAAGCGTCAACCATTTCAGAAGATTATCGCGGTTATGGGTTGCCCGCCCTGCCCTTCAACAGCGGCAACCGAACAATTCAATACTACGGTCAAATGTACTAGGGCGTCAGTAGTTTAGGAGGTTCTGGCCCGAAGCACATTTTGTAGAGAACGCGAGCGGTACTACGAGTCTACACGTATCCGTTTTTCAATAAAAGCGCCCTCGTGTTGCGACGTAGCAACGAGCCCGAAACTCAAACGCTTCGGAGTATATACTAGGGTAGCATAAACTGGAAAAGCTTGCCAAAAAACATGCGAAAATCTGGGAAATATATTATCAGAGGATTTTTCAGAAGGTTAGACTCATTAACAAAAATATAATTAAACTCTACAACTGTTTAAATCTTTTCATTTATTTATCATGGTAAAAATAAGTCAAAAAAAAAAAACTTAAAATTACAGTTTTTCATTTTTTCCGGAAAAGTTTAAAATAGGCGCCAGTTACTTACCGGTTACCAAGTGACGTCAGTATAGTGACGTCATAGTAGCGAAATTCTTTAAGATTCCGGATAAAGGTACTAGGATAGCATTCGTCCGAAGGGCTATGCTCCGATTCTCGTTGCCGCGGAAAACCACGTGGGTAAGGGGTGGAAAATGGACACGCCCTACATTGTTTCTGTCTCACTCTGTTCAATACAGGGTGGATTGTTAGAGGGTGAAAGGAGATACTCTGCATGGCTATCACCTATGTGTGTGAATGTCGATATAGAGCGAGGAAAGGGGATGGAATGAGTGCGATGGAAAATATCCATATACTCGTATTATGGAAACACAGTCAAGTGTTTGAAAGCGCAAGGTTAGCCCGCGAAATTCAATGTTTTTTACATTTTTTGCAATTTGCGGGTCAGTATTAAGTTGTACGTTAGTTAAAAAATGATTCGCGACCGTAACAAATATGTATTTACAGAATTATAATCATTCAAGTCATCGACACAACTCTCTAAGACCAAGTAATCCTATCTACTGAATGACTATTTTACATATATGAAATCTTGACATTTTAGGATTATACTAACTTGACAAGTTTTATTAATGATTATAATTCCGTAAATACATATTGGTTACGGTCGCGAACAACTTAATACTGACCAGCAAATTGTAAAAAAAGTGAGAAAATTTTAATTTCGCGGGCTACTACCCCCGTAAGATGAATCAAATTGAAATTGCGAAGCTGAAAGTCTGGCAAACAGTCTTACTAAGGGGTGTCATATTAACACCAATGATTGGGTTGTGTTAAATACTGGTATAAAATGAGCACTATACTAACGTAATACTGCTTTCTCGCTCGCACGCTTAGCCCTCCATCACTTCATCCCTCTCAACTGATGGTGTACTTGTGTATGTGTACTTTTATGTGGTTGTGTGTGATGAGGTTATCCTTTTGAGTGAGTTTTCATGGTGAGGAAAGTGTCTGCTGCCTTGTCTTTATGGTAACCTAGTACTTTTGAACGCAGTGCTGAAGACTTTGGCCAT
Source organism: Amphipoea oculea (assembly GCA_945859645.1). NCBI lineage: Eukaryota > Metazoa > Arthropoda > Insecta > Lepidoptera > Noctuidae > Amphipoea > Amphipoea oculea. Next base: position 10,413,932 of record OX243888.1, on the reverse strand, counting down.
TATCGTCGCTACGGAACGCGTAGCAACCGAGTTTTCGTAGCAACAGTCTACGAGTTTCGTAGCAACGACGACGCGGCGATGACAGTTTAGGATAATTAAAAGCGAAGGAATTTTTCGACGCCATATTGTAGTTCGATTGTAACTTTTTTATATTATTTAAATATTAGGTCCCTACATATGAAATTGGCGTTTTTCGTACTGGCCACTTTAATCACGAATTTCTCCTCTTTGGTAAGGAATTCCAAATTCAAATTTGTACAGCTATTTACTCATGTATTTGTGCTTCGATGACCGTCATTCATTTGTTTTTTTTCTTCTGTTTTTTCTGTTTGCGTCACTCATTTTACAAAATGGAAAATTTAAAATATCGCATTATTTACGAGTACGAGTTCCGCCGTGGCACTAGTGCTGCGGAAACGACTCGAAGGGTGAATGATGTGTATGGCGGTCATGTTGCAAAAGAAAACACAGTTCGTTTTTGGTTCCAACGTTTTCGTTCTGGAAATTTCGACCTGCAGAACAAGCCCCGTGGACGGCCTGAGACCCAAGTTGATAATGGAGAATTGAAGGCTATTGTGGAAGCGGACCCATCGCAAACCACGTCCGAGTTAGCTGCAGGCTTCGATGTTAGTGATAAAACTGTTTTAATTCACTTGAAGCAAATTGGGAAGATTAAAAAGCTTGAAAGGTGGGTACCTCACGAATTGACTGAACAGAAACAGACGGCTACCAAATTAGAAGAGCTTGAATTGGAATGTCTTAGACAGGCGCGGTCGCAGCCCACGATTTTGGGGGGGTCATCATGAGTGCCGAGGAATATTTTAAGGGAGGTACATCTCCTCGTTGGTCTAGTGGTCGCAAGCGTTACTGCTGAGCATGAGGTCCTAGCTGGGTTCGATTCCTAGGTCGGGTAAAGTGTTAAAGGGTTTTTCCATCAGTTTCTCAGAAGCAACCTGGAGTCTGGATTTGTTCCCGGTTGGCAGTAGGCTCGCCCTCTATGACATTTCACTTAATAACTGGCGAAATGTGAGTGTAAGTATACTTACACTCACATTGGGTTGTTGGGCAGGGGTGTACCTTCATATAGTATACTATATGAAGGTACACCCCTGCCCAACAACCCTTTGGGGATTAAAGGCGTGATGATATGTTAAGGTTCATGTACACCTCCAGCTCCACGTTAATTATGCTATTCAGGGAAGCAGCTTTTACATAGGTGTGTTACTTAAATGCTGCCAAATTGGTAGTATGTATTAGAACAGTTGATTGTGTAGGGTGGGGAGAGCGAGCGAAGCGAGCTCGAAAATTTTAACAACCCGCCTCTATTTGATTAGGTTTTATTTTATATTTTCAAGTAGAATTAAAAAACCCGACTGCAACCTTATACTAAAACTAACTGAAAAGCTAAAAACAAGCCCAGTTTAAATTAAATAAAAGTTGGAAGCAGGCGGGACCCATTTGAGTTTTAAACTATAATAATAGTGTGGGTCGGAGCCTACTTCCAACTTGTTTTTAGCTTTTCAGTTAGTTTTAGTATAAGGTTGCAGTCGGGTTTTTTAATTTTTTTAATTACTTTTTTTTATTTCCGGCTTTTTAGTTTACAAATGTGAAAGATTACGCAGACGATTTAGTTCTTGGTACTTGTTTTTTACGATTTGTCACTTTGAATTACCTTTGATCATATAAGTTGTGTATATTTTTGTAATCATCTTTTACAACCCTTTATTTTGATACCCCCCAACTCGATAGGTTTTGAGAAAAAAAAATTTTTTTGAAGGCATAAATATGGCGCCAAAAATCCGCCATTTTGATTTTTTTTATTTTGATATACCCAGTATCACTCTCACAGTAAATACGAATCTAACGACACCTCTCAAGCTAAAATCCATCGAGCCGTTCAGGCTGCGGTTGTTGTGCCAAACAATTTACATATGTACATACATACATACCCTCGAGAAACATAACCCTCCTTCTGGCGCAGTCGGGTAAATAGGAGTTACATGAGTTACATTGTCGACTTATGCAGGCAAGCTCAAGCAGCTATCAGAATCTAAAATGTAAGAGCGAGCGAAGCGAGCTCGAAAATTTTGCATATTCCTCTCGGATAGGTTCGATTTTCTTTCAATCATTCCAAAAGGACTAGGAATTACTTGCTTTGTCGACTTTTGAAGAAAAGCTCAAGAACCAATGTAAATTGCAATACCGAGCGTAGCGAGCCTGAAAATTTTAGCACCCCACCTTGAATAGTCTCTGTTTTCTTTTACCCATCAACAAAAAGAGAACATACTTTATAGAATTATGACGAAAAGCTTAAACTCGTTTAACAGCAGCTTAGGTTTTGGAATCTGGCCTTACCTAAGCCTTTCAACCTTACGTACGAGCGGGGTGCTTGCTCCCGAGTTTGCTTCGCTCGCTCTTGAATCCTGGATTCTATATTTTTTTAACAGCCTTTTTAAAGGAAAATATTTTTTAGACGCGTTAAAAAACCCACTGTCATTTCATCGTTTTAAGTTTTTACTTCAGTCGGCATTCCCCATGCCTGCCGATGTTCTTAATGTTTTTGAATATGCCAATCGAGGTTTTCATGGCTCAAGTACAGTTTTAAGTTATTAAGGCAAGTAAATCATTCAGACTCGACAGCTTGAATGATTTTGGGGGGGGTCATGACCCCCACGACCCCCCCCCTCGGACCGCGCATGGTCTTAGACATCCTCCGTACTCCCCGGACCTTGCTCCAACAGATTACCATTTTTTTCGCAATTTGGATAACTTTTTGCAAGGGAAAAAATTCAACTCCGATGGGGCAGTCCAAATCGCCTTCAAAGATTTTATTGATTCCCGTCCGACTGGTTTTTTTAGTAAAGGGATCAATGAACTACCTATAAGATGGCAAAAGTGCATTGAAAACAATGGTTCATACTTTGATTAATTAAATATATTATATTAAAAAATATTCGACTTTTTGTTCCTTCCATACAAAACGCCAATTTCATATGTAAGGACCTAATAGTTTGTTTGTTATTTAATCCAGTGTATATATTTTTATAGCAGTATTTTTTGTAGAATAGATAAATTAAGTGAAAGTTATGTCGAAGATTGGAATCATAATATTTTTTATTTAAAACGTTTATTTGATTTTATTTTGTCACTTCACCGAAAAGTGTCTAGACTTACAATTAACCAAGGTATAATGGTTTTTGATTAATCATAAATAGATTCACGCGTGAGAGGCTTGTAAATAGTAAGCAATAACAGCCGTACGGGTCGATCGATCAGGCTAAGCTACGCTTGCCGCGGTTGATCTCTGGATGGGTGACCATCTTTACATACCAAGACCCCTTCGTCGTGTATCGGAAAACATATTAAGCCGTTGGTCCCGACTGTCATTCGTGGATCTTTGACAGTCGTTACGGGTCGTCAGAAGCCCGAAAATCTGGTAACCAGTCTTACAAAGGGGTATCGTATTACCCAGTTGGGTTGTGGAGGTCAGATAGGCAGTCGCTCCATGCAAAATACTGGTATTCAGCTGCATCCGGTTAGACTGAAAGCCGACCCCAATATATGTAGTTGGGCATCTAAAGGCTAGGCAGATGATGACTCACGCATCAGATGATAATGATGGAATCCAATAAACAATTTGTAGGTATTTGATAAAAATCACATGAATATTTATTTTAATTTCTGAATTGTTTTTTTTGAAGTGAAAACTTCTTTAGCGGCGTTGAACACTTTTTGTAATGGGTAAAAAATGTTAAACTCGCGTCAGGACACGTGACCGTCAGGAGAGATTTCCCCGCCCCGCCCCCCCCCCCCCCGTCTCTTTCTACGGCGGCGCCAACCGAAGTGAACCAAGTGAGACACGACAAAGATGGCCGAAGAAAATGACATTTGACGTACAAATGTTTGAAAAGTCAGTTTCGTAAACAATAGTACTTCGAGGAGCCGCAGTTGTATTTAATTTATTTTGAACTTCTGTTTAGGGTGAATGGGTAGTTGTAGCCCGCGAAATTCAATTTTTCTTACGTTTTTTGGTATTTTCAGGTCAGTGTCAGGTTGTATCTTGATCAAAATATGATTCGCGACTATGATAGACATGTATTTACAGAATCATAGTCATTAGAATCATTAATATATCTCTTTAAGTTAGATTTTCTATCATGGAGACCTCACCCTGACCAATTCTTCCAAAAAATCTAAGGATTAGAAGCAAAAGCAAGCATAAGTATAAGAAATTGAGAGTGTTTACAAAACATAACTTAATTTGAACACATTTTAGCTGTAACAGTAGGTACACACCTTATCCTCCTCCAACCAATATTCAATTCTTTGCCCTTTATTGCAACTAGTCTCCGGTCTTAATTTCATTTATTTTAAATACAAAACAAATATTCAAAAGTTTTTTAGTTTGACACATACAATATCAAATTCATTCATTGACATATTCATATTCATATTGTTTCCATGACGACCATGACGTTGTCGCGTCAAAACTGTTGAAACTGTAGACAATAAATTAGTTTTTCATACGTAATAATGTCTATGGACACAAATATTCGGTTCGTAGACAGATATTCTCGTATGCCGATTTAATGTGTTGGCCAATTTGTTGGATGACTTCATTATAATGGCAACATTTAGAAGTTGTAGGACATTCTAGTTATAGAACGTTTATGAAGCGTTTATGAATACAAAATTTTATCGAATGTTTTAAAGGCCTATTGAGCATTTTAACTAATTAATGGTTTAAACCTTTAATAGGCTTTTTTTATGAATAAGACCGAAAGTGTTTAAAATATGGAAATTGAACAAAGTGCATCTATTAATGAAAAAAGTGACGCAGAAATATTGAAAAAAAAATGAGTAATATTAATTAAATTAATAATTGATTTATTTCAACGTTAATATTCAAGTTTTCACTTCTGCCGGCACTCCCGGAGTGCAACCCGTCTTTTTTTTTAACGTGCACATCTTTCTATATCGTTCTCACATTTGTATAATTCAACATAAATGATGTACTTAACCAATATTTGGAAAAAAAAATTATGATTTAAGTATTAAAAGAATGTTCGTGGAGTTTTTTGCCCACATGGAGTCCAAGGGAAATAGCAAATGTGACCCATCGTTAATACCTAAGAAATGGGATTCAAAACTGGGATCGAACGAAAATAAATCTTCTTCTCCATAGGTACCTACACTACGCTTTGGAAAGGACAAGCTTCATCTTTTTGACAGACCGACCCCTCAAAACAATTCACAATAAATTCAAAAGGAGTGTACTACGTCAGCTCGACAAATGGACGTGCGATTAACGCTTATGCGACAAAACTGTACTGCGACTCACCATAGTTCGAATGCACGCTTGTGCGACACACTGAAGATCGACATCACGCTAGTACGACATGAAGACACATTTGTATTCATAATCATATGTATATTATATGATGACCTTGATGGCTTAGTTAGTTACAAACTCTTGGTAATGTTCCCGGATTCGATTACGGGTTATAAAACTTGAGATAGTAATAAAAGCTCCGACAAAAAAATAAGAATTGTCCTTACTAAAAATATTAAATCTACTGCCTAAAATACTAACTTTCCGACTACTTAGTCCGAATAAAAATGACGAAACGACCGAATGAGATACTGAAATCTTCCAAAAATAAACATGACTGTTTATTACTATAATACTTTCCTACCAGCTTAAATTACGTTTTGATATATACCTAGGTAAAGGTATTTATTCTCATTCGCTCGCTCTTGTAAAGGGTTTAAAGTAACCTAACCAAACCGAACCTCGGGGTGCCCTTGACAAAACCTCTGTTGTTTGTAACTTAGTAATTTTGTCGGAGGTTCAGTATTTTATTCGGAAGTTTAGTTTTGTTATTCGAAGATTCATTTTTTTTAGTCGGCCACAGATCGCCACTGGAGATTAATTTGTTTTTCGGAACCATTATTATTTCCCTAAAACTTGCTAGCACTTATACCTAACGATATAATTCTTCAACTTCGCCGTAGCCGTAGTAAGTACCTGGTTGTCTGAAACTAAAGGTTCAGTTTTCGACTTATATTTCGGCGATTCATTTTTATTTATGTAGATGAAGTTAATGCTTTCTTATTTTTCATTTAATATCTACAGAAGGCAGTATCGCATAATCGTTTGTCGCACTAGGGTAGTGTCAAACTACTGTAATACTGCACCAACGTACTGTCGAATTACAGTACTGTCGCACTACCGTAGTGTCGCACTACCGTAGTGTCGAACTATTGTCGCGCTATCGTTTGTCACACTAGCGTGATGTCGATCTTCAGTGTGTCGCACAAGCATGCATTCGAACTATGGTGAGTCGCAGTACAGTTTTGTCGCATAAGCGTTAATCGCACGTCCATTTGTCGAGCTCACGTAGTACACTCATTCAAAAGTGCCTGTAATAAAATTGGTTTATTTGAAATAAATACTTTGAGTTTGAGTTTGACCCTAAATATAAACGATATTAATTATTTGGAAAACGCATTTTCGAAACAACGAATTACCGATTACTAAGAATACACAAATAGAAGAGTAAATACTGAATAATTTGTAAACAATAGGTGAAAATTCTGAAGGCTATTTCCATTAGGCTCATGTTGCCCTAGTACTTTTCAGTTGTGAGTCGCGGTAACCGCGCGGTGTTCGGTGGAACTTCTTCGACTTCGATACTAGCGCCATCTACTAGCGTTAATAACTAAACTAAACTTCGGTGTATTTTTAACCGACTTCAAAAGAAGAGGAGAAGCATTACTGTCTTTTTCTTTCCTTTAACTTTTCCGGGCATTCCAATTTGTTTAATAATAAAAAAAAATGTACAAAAGAAACAACCGACTTCAAAAAAAAAAAGACGGGTTGCACTCCGGGAGTGCCGGCTGAAGTGAAAACTTGAATATTAACGTTGAAATAAATCAATTATTAATTGAATTAATATAACTAAGTTTTTTTCACTATTTCTGCGTCACTTTTTTCATTAATCGATGCACTTTGTTCAATTTCCATTTTTTGAAACACTTTATATAAGTAAGTACACGAATTTTACGAATACACAGCAGTGTGGCTACTACACAGACGGTCGAGCCATCAGCTGTCCATCCACGTCCGCGTCCGCGTCCACCATCACCATCACATCACATCACCATCACCATCGCCGCCGCCATCGCCATCGCCATCACCATCACAATCGCCATCGCCATCATCATCGCCATCGCCATCACCATCCATCCATCCATCCATTATCGTGTCTCACTTGGTTCACTTCGGTTGGCGCCGCCGTAAAGAGATGGGGGGGGGGGGGGGGGGGGAATCTCTCCTGACGGTCACGTCTCCTGACGCGATGCCCTGACGCGAGGTTAACATTTTTTACCCATTACAAAAAGTGTTCAACGCCGCTAAAGAAGTTTTCACTTCAAAAACACTACAAAATGATAAATAACTTTAATTTCTGAAGTCGGTGTCGTCGGTTCCGCATTTTCGTTTTTTGACACCGACTTCCGAAATTAAAGTTATTTATCACTTTGTAGTGTTTTTTTTTTGAAGTCGGTTGTTTTTTTTTTTTTTTGTAAAAAAGTTTTTATTTTTCACTTTTTAGTTGTACCTACCCCACACAAATTCAATTAACACTAGTGCATTGAAGAATTGAAGACACCGACTAGAAGAATCATCGAAATTCGCATAGAAATGCCGGAGAGGCATTACATTTATGCATATAATTTCGTACATAAGAAAAGGCTGAAAAGCAAAAAATAATAAACCTTTTTTATTTAACCTTAATAAATAAGTTCTTAAACTAATGCAAGTATACCTAAGTAATTTTGAATCGGCGCCAAACAATCAATGAACAAAGATCACTAAATTACCTTAACCGGTCATTAATTTGCTTGTTTGGCGCCGACTCAAAATTACTTAGGTATACTTGCATTAGTTGAAGAACTTATTTTTTAAGGTTAAATAAAAAAGGTTTATTACTTTTTGCTTTTCAGTTTTTTCGGAGGTTTAATTTTTATGTTAAAAAGTTTTTTGGGTTTCTGTACCAACAGGATAAGCTTATGCCGTCGCAGTCACAGGGCTGTATTTTTTTGCTGTAACAGATAGATAGCTAATTTTTACTTTTTAATATAATATTGACTGCACAAATAAACACGAAACTGAAATAAACGAAATATTTCTATTACTTATACAAAATCAAACCATTTCCTTTGATAACATTGCCTTTAAGTTGGGTAAAAAAGGTACCTTAACTATACGAGTAACAGTGGTAGCTCGCACTTGGCTCGCTTTATACATAAGCGG